>OY856410.1:488420705-489665705 GCA_963693085.1 Alisma plantago-aquatica
TAGTAAGGAACCAAGAGCTCTTTGGAAACTGTGCCAAAAGCTGTAAGTGAATCTTGGGTCTCTATCAGATACAATGGATGCATGAACTCCATGCAATCGAACAATCTCTTGCATGTAGCGACGGGCAAGGCTGTCCACATATTGACTAATCTTTATAGTAAAAAAATGAGCAGATTTTGTCAACATGTCCACAATTACCCATATAGAATCGTGGTTTTTACTTGTCCTCGGTAAGCCCGTAACGAAGTCCATGGTAATATGCTCCCATTTCCATTCTGGAATCTCTAGTGGTTGTAACATACCAACGGGTCGTTGATGCTCGATCTTTACCTGCTGACACACTAGACATCTCGCCACATACTCGACAATGTCCTTCTTCATCCCTTTCCACTAGAAATTCCTTTGCATGTCCTTGTACATCTTTGTACTTCCAGGGTGTATGGAGTATTTAGATCTATGGGCTGCCTCTAGCAACTCATCTTTCACTGCTTTATTACTAGGCACCCAGATACGATCTCTGAATCGTACACTCCCAAGTCCCATCATGAGCAATGTGGAACTCATAATCTTCTCTTTCAGTTGCTTCCTTCATCCTCTGCCATTCAGGATCCGCTTGTTGAGCTTGGATCACCCTGTTCATGATCTTAGATTGGACATTGAGGTTTATCAAGAGGACTCGTTGTCCATTTGGCTTCGGCTGCCATTCTGTCATGTTATCTAGCATCTTCCAAAGCTCAACCCTCAGAGTGACTAGGTGTCCTTCCCATTTCCTGCTTAAGGCATCTGCGACTACATTTGCCTTTCCAGGATGGTAGGAGATGGAGAAGTCATAGTCCTTTAAGAACTCTAGCCATCGCCTTTGATGCTTATTTAACTCCTTTTGCGAGAACAAATACTTAAGGCTTTTGTGACCAATGTACACTACAAACTTCTCTCCGTACAAGTAGTGGCACCAAATCTTCATGGCATGTACCACGGTAGCCAACTCGAGATTGTGGGTCGGGTAATTCTTCTCGTGATTCTTTAATTGTCGAGAGGCATAAGCAACTACCTTTTCGTGTTGCATTAATACACAACCCAAACCAGAACCAGATGCATCAGTATAGACGACAAAGCTGCCGCTTCCTGTTGGAATTGTCAAGATAGGAGCAGAGGTCAAGCGCTTTTTTAGCTCATTCTGCACAATCCGGTGTCCATGAAAACTTCACTCCTTTCTTTGTCAAATTTGTCAGGGGCAGAGCTATCTTAGAGAAGTTTTCTATGAATCTCCGGTAGTATCCAGCAAGACCCAAGAAACTTATGATTTCAGTTGCCGATTTCGGTCTTTTCCACTCTGCAACTGCTTCAACCTTTGCAGGGTCAACAGATACACCTTTCTTAGAGATGATGTGTCCCAAAAACATTACACGATCAAGCCAAAACTCACATTTTGAGAACTTCGCATAGAGTTTGTGTTGTCTTAGAATCTCAAGAACAATTCTCAAATGCTCCTTGTGCTTTTCTCGATCAGGAGAATAGATCAATATGTCATCGACAAATACAATCACAAACTGATCAAGAAAAGGCCTAAATATGCGATTCATCAGGTCCATGAATGCAGCAGGTGCATTTGTTAGACCAAAAGGCATCACCAGGAATTCAAAATGTCCATATCGAGATCGAAAAGCTGTTTTTGGGATATCTTCCTCCTTAATCCGTAGTTGGTGGTATATTGATCGAAGATCAATTTTTGAGAAGACAGATGTAGAGCAAAGTTGATCGAAAAGATCATCAATCCGAGGTAAAGGGTATCGATTTTTCACTGTGACTTGATTGAGCATGCGATAATCGATACACAACCTCATGGACCCGTCCTTCTTCATAAACAGAAGGGGGATCCCCAGGGTGAAACACTAGGTCGAATGAACCCCTTATCAATCAACTCTTGTAGTTGCTTTTTTAGTTCTTTGAGCTTAGCAGGGGCCATCCTATAAGGTGTCTTTGATATTGGAGAGGTCCCTGGGGTAAGCTTGATGTTAAACCCTATCTCCCTAGGAGGTGGCAGTCCAGGGAGATCATCTAAAAAGACGTCAGGGAATTCAGAGACCACCTCTAAGTCCCCCAACTTAGATGATTGGGATTCCACCTGAACAACACTTGCCAGGAATGCCTTGCATCCCTTTTCCAGCATTCTCGACGCCTTAAGAGAAGATATGAAGAGTCTTTCACTTGACTCTTTTATTCCTTTAAAAACCAAGGATGGCTTCACAGGATTCCTGAACACAACCTTCTTGTCCTTGCACAACACACAAGCATTGTGTTGTACAAGCCAATCCATTCCAAGAATTATATCAAAGTCCTTCATGTTGAGGACTATAAGATTAGCAGGTAGGACTTTTCCTTCAATGAGTATAGGTACATCTCGAAGAAAGTCCTTAGATATATTAGCTTCACCAGTAACAGTCATTACTTCTAGAATGAAGGGTAAGGGTTCTATCTCATGTGCCAACATACTCGCAAAAGCCTTAGATATGAAGGAAAAAGAGGCACCAGAATCAAACAAGACTTTTGTGTGATGATTGAAGATAAGCATCAAACCTTGAATAACCTCAGAGGATGTCTTTGCTGTTTTAGCATTGAGGGTGAACACCCTTCTAGGCTTCTAGAAATCTTCTTTGTAGACTCACTCTGTCCATTCTCCCTTTGAGCTGCATTCTTCCTGGGCTTTGGGCAGTCTCTTACAAAATGTCCTTTCTCTCCGCAATTCAGACAGGCACCCGTGAGAAGATAACACTCTCTTCCAAGATGATACTTGTGGCAATGGGAGCATGCTTTAGGTTGTGTCCTTCCTCCCTTCTAGTTAGGTTGAAACTTTGTTTGCTTATTTGGAGGTCCTTGTCGCCAATTGTTGTTATGTGATTGGGAAAAATGCCTCTTCTTCTCTCTTCGACGGCTTTCCTCAATTTGAAGCTTGTTTTCTTCCTCCCATGTCGTAGGCGCATTCGACAGCTTCTGCCAGCGTCCTCGGGCGACTAATCTTCACCAACCTACGCAGAGAGGGTTTCAAGCCGCTAATGAACTTCTGCTCCCTCTGTCGATCTGTATCATACCAGTTGGGACAATATCTTTCCAACTTCCTGAATTTTGCCAAATATTCTGCTAAGGTCAGCTTATCTTGTTGCAGGTGCAAGAACTCACCCTGAAGACGTTCCTTGACATGAGGAGGGAAGTTTTCATCTTCAAAAGCATCTGAAAACTCCTTCCAAGATATGTCATTTCTGCCAAAGAACTTCACCGATTTAACAGACAACCACCACATTTTTGCCCCATCAATGAGACAATTTACTGCAAAGGGGACTTCGCAATCATCAGGGCACTTGAGAGTTTCAAAGGCTTCTTTAATGGATTCCATCCAGGCCTCGACTTTCTCTGGATCGGCTTCACCAGAGAAGGTTGGTGGGTTAAGCTTGAGGAATTTGTCTATGGTAACCTTCGATCCCACCTCAGTGCCTTGTCCTTGCATTTGTTGGGCAGCCAGTGTACTGAAAGCTTGGAAGAATTGCATCATGTTTGCCAACATTTTTGGTTGCAGGGACCCGTTTCCGCTAGTGTCACTGCCGCTACTAGGGTTATTCCTTGCGACTCTTGCAGGTGCCATCTACATTGAGTTCACACAGTTCTATTAGTACTCTTACGTTTTTATGCGCTTAATTAATTGAAAATTATCACACTAATCTCTGGCTTCCCCCTTTTTTTTAGCTCTCATAACTGGGCACTTGGTCAGAGTACCCAATTATCAAGAGTAGATACACTTAGATGCTTAATTACTTGGCCGGAGTAATTAAACTTCTAAGTGGGCTAGATATACTCAATTTCATTATATTAAAGATTCAAATAAATTTTAAGGTAAAAGATTGCTCTTACCATATGGCAGACCGGAGGGCACATGAGGGGACCTGCTCTGATACATTAGTTGTAACACCCCGATTGCAAACCAAAAGACAGAGCGCGGATAGCAGAACACAAAAGTAGTCGAAGTGCAACAACAACAATACAATGGCAATTATGGGTTGAAATATCATATTTTCATTTATGCTAAACACTGAAGGAGATAACTGCTGCCGCTTACAGAGACAACTGCAACGACTAAGACCCTAGGGATGCTACCTTGTGGCGACCACACATGCGTCGACGTCCTCCTAGGCATTGCGACTGCTGCAGGTATGTCCCATGTTCTCGATTTCTCCTCTGCTTCAACTTCTTCTCCTCCATCGTCCCCTATTCTCTTGATTTCCTCCGTCTTCCCCCATTCATCTTCTGCCCCCATCTCCTCATTCATCTTCCGTGAGCTGCTGCAGCTATTGAAGCCAGAAGCTCCATCCATCAATTAGCTGCTGCAGCTATTATTAGCAACCTATTGTGGCCGTCGAAGCCAGCTGCGGCGGTCATTAGCAAGCTGTTGCAGCCATGGAAGTCAGCAGCTGCGTCTACCTCTCCTCCTGCTTCACCTCCCCCTTCCTTGTCCAACAATCTACCAAGACCACAATCACGTTGTCCCCCTTCCTTCATTGTTCTGAGTCCTAACTTCAATGTCTCCTCCGTTAAGTAATTAATTACTGGCTTCACCTTCCCCTCCTATATTCCTCCCCATCCACAGTCACCGTCCCCTTACTCCTTCCTCTTCCAGCAATCCACCAGGCCTACTGACTGAAGCTATTTGCCTATTGACTAGTGACTATAAGTCTGTAATCTCATTTGTCATTTGCTTTTGGAGTTATTTGCCTATTGACTATAAGCCTGTAATTCACTGTGTTCTTGCAATCTCCACGATTCCAGCAAATTCTCCTGTAATCTCTTCCGTAACTTCCCTACTCATTGGGCTTTTTCCTGTTTTTCTTTCCTTATTCATTTGTTGCAGCTCAAGGAGGCTGATTCCATTGGAGGTGTGACACAAGTCAGTCACGATCAAAATTTGCAGTCAATCTGCATTCTGTAGAAACATTCTAAGGCAACTGACTGTAAGTCTATAATTAGCCCTTCTCCCTTTTAGTATTTATTGCATGGCATTCTTTTATGTTAGATTACTGCCATCATTAAGCAATAGTTATTTGGTGGATGGCGTTCCATATAACTGCATGCAATGGAGTGTGTAGCAATCTTCTATAGCGTTTCATCTAATTATATTGTTGACTAATATATTAGGACGACGTTCTATCTCAAATTCTGTTGCCGATTATGCATTTGTCCAGATGTGTCTCTACATACCCACATTTATCTCTGTTTTTTTCCAACTTTTTCCCGAATGGTTGACAGCCGTTATAGTTGACCTTTTTTTAATCCAAAATTTACGCATGATTTCCAAATTCTGATTTTTTTTTTCAAGTCGAGCGTACATATCCCGAATATCGAATTTGTGATATGTTTCTTAGAGAGGAAGCACACATGATGATGGGCAAGTCCCCTAGACTTAGAGTATGTCTATTGATTAACAAGAAAGGACATGAAACACTCAAACACACTGGATACTGTAGAAGGAATGTTGGTTGACACTGTGATTTAGGACAACCTTCTTATCAGAGCCATGTACCTTTTGATTAGGTCGTGTCATGTTTGTCTTTTATTTGTGTTTGTCTTTTGATAAGTTTTCTTTGGTTTTTATCTAGTGCTTTATCACAATGATTTTTGTATTAGGAGTTATATGTAATTGATGGGGACTTGCCCATCACCATGACAATAAGACTGAATGACAAACAAATAAAATAAAAAAAATTTGTCGGGCCCACTACATAAGCCTCCGAATTGCAAGGACACCAGCTAACCAGTCAAACTAGTCTACCGACTAATTGACCAGAAAACGACCAGCCGACCAGTCGCCGACTAGTAGTCGGGTGCCTCAACAAGTATGCTGCTGCCTAAGATTCCTTTGGTGCTTCCTCTGTGCTATACAACACCTTTGGAAGACGTGATTTCTTTTATTTGACACCATCATGGTGGTTGTCTTGCCTTTATTTTAAGCGTGATAGATACTGGTATATTGCCAAATATCATTTTTTTTTATCTCAAGCGTTGTATCATTAGTGCTGTGACTTCGTATGTTCCACACATGTTCTGTATTTGTTTGCTCCTTTTTGGTTGATTTTATCATAGTTGTCTAGGCGGCTAGGCGGTCCCTTCTCTCAAGGGGAGCCTAGGAAGCCTAGGCGGGAGCGTAGGTGTTTCGGCTGTTTTCTATATATATATCTTTAGCTATATTCAGATAGATACATTTCTATGTATATTTCTAATGGTTATATCTAAGTTGTAACAATTACATTTGACCTAAATCACACATAACATGATCTAAACTAAACTGATTGGCCCTAATTTGACCTATCCTGGTCTAAATTGGACCTAATCTGACATAAATCTAACCTAATTTTGCATAGCGTAAACATCTTAGACTTGAACTTTCCCTGATTTACCCTATATTTACCTAAATGAAACCCATTTTGGCCAAATCAGACCATGTTTCCCCAAAGCAGACCTAATTCCCCAAATAAGACATGTTTCCCCAAATCAGATCTAATATGCTCGAATTGGACCTCGTTTGGCCTAAATCAGACCCAATTTTGCATAACATGACCTAAACAGACCTTGCTTCCCCTAATTTATCCTATATTGACCTGAATGAGAACCAAGTTTGGCAAAATCTTACCTAATTTCTCCAAATCAAATGGACTTCCACAAAATCTGACCTGTTGTCCCCAAATTTGACCTGATTTGGCTAAATTAGACCTAGTTTTGTGTAACAATACCTTATCAGACCTTACTTCCCGTAATTTACCCTATACTGACTTCAATGAGACCCATTTTAGCCTAAATCAGTCCTGATTTCCCCAAAATCAGACCTGTTTTACCCAAGTCAGACCTAATTTTGCCAAAAATTTACCTGATTTACCCTAAATCAGACCTATTTCAACCATAAAATGACTCAAGGTGATCTAATTTGACCAAATTCAGACCCAATTCATGCTACTTTAGCCTTTAATTGGCTTAATTTGGGTCTAAACTGCCTTAGACGCTCACTCAGTACACTTAATAGGCTGGGCGCCTAGCTTGAGGCGCCTAGGGCGCCTTGATAACTAAGGATTTCAAGGCATCCCTCATCCTGCATGTTCTTGAAACTTGCAATCAACTATTAATATCTTTAGTTTCTGTTCCTTTATATCTAATTATGCAGGAGAAAACACGTCTTTTATTCCTCCATTATTCCTGCCGATAAATGGAGTTTTTGCAGACATTCAACTACTTGTCTAACTGCTAATATATTCTTTATATGTCAATATATTAGTTGATAACATTTTTCATATATAAATATTCAATTAGATTCAAATGTTCTTGTTGTGTCAAGATCTCAACAAAAGGTCCTGACACAAATCAACATGATCATTATGTCTTTTTTGTTCTTGCTAGAACTCTACCCATTAGTCTTTAAGAAATATCTGGTGCCCGAAAAAAAACTTTTAGAGTTAGACAACTACTTTATTGGTGATCATCACAACCAGTAGTTTACACTGTAGTTTTTTTAAAAAAAAATCTTGTACTGGGGATCTATTCACATTCCATGGTCAATTTCTATGTTTTAAGTGTTGACCTATGTTGCATTCACATGTTGTCCTCGTCTATATTTACTCAATATTTTATGATATGATTCTTGTTAGATATTTCCTTGACATACTTGTTTATACTTAATTTTGTTCTGCATTATGCTCAACTTATCTTGATGACTAACTAACGAGTTGTTAGAGATAGAATATGTAAAAATTGAAACTATGGAGTGATTATCTGATTCTTGATTAAATGCTAACTCACAGCCCCTCTTACTCCCTGCTAGTATCATCTTTCTGAACCTTTGTTTATTGTTTTAGGGAAGGAGAGGCTTAACAGTGAAAGAGAGAATGGCGGAAGAAGAGAAGATTAACATATTTGCAGAGGGCAAGTCGTTCAAGGGTTTGGGATTGAAGGAGGAGCTTGTTGAAGCATGCGACAAGCTTGGTTGGACTATCCCTACTATGATTCAATCTGAAACAATACCTATTGCCCTTGAAGGTGTTTGTTCAACTCCCTGTTTCTCTTGCGATCTAATGTGGATTTCGGCGGTTTCTGGTGCCATTCAATTCTCACTTTGAGTTTTGCGGCTTGTAGGATGGCTCGACATGTTTCCTGTTTTACTTATATCGAACATTGTGAACTTGGAGATACCAATGCTTTTTTTTGCAAATACACACAACTTATACTCTTTTGAATAGTCATTAATCTGCATCTGGTCTAATAACATTGTGGTTAATGCCTGTTGGCTACTGTCTTTTTTAATTTCTACTGCGGAGAGCCTTATTTGTGATGCTTTATGTTAACACTGAACACTGCCTTCGCTCCCTAAGTTGATATAATGGTTGATGGAAATCAGGTAGAGATCTGATTGGGCTTGCTCAAACTGGTTCTGGAAAGACTGGTGCGTTTGCTCTTCCAATTCTACAAGCGCTCCTTGAAAAGCCTCATCCTTTCTTTGCTTGTGTTATTGCCCCTACCAGGTTGGCTCTCCTTTTTCCTGACTCAATGACTTGGCTTCTCTTATTGAGTGTTCTATGTTTGACACCTACTTGTGTACCAGGGAGCTTGCAGCACAAATTTCTAGCCAGTTTGAAGCACTGGGATCTATAATTGGGGTAAAATGTGCTGTGGTGAGTGTTAGATTTCTATGACCCCTTTGTGCTTCTTTTTCTTCCATTTTTAAGATGTCACTTATGTGTTTTGGCTTGCAAACATGAGAGTAACCAATTATTGCCATAAGTAATAGTTTAAATTAAGATTTCTGGTTAATGTATGGAGTTTTTTTTAAAAGGATGTAAGGGAAAACTCCGGCAATATGTTTGTAGTTCTAACATGTAAATGTAGTGCTTTGAATAAAACTAATAATTTGTTTGCTTGCAGCTAAAATTTTATGGAAAAAAGGATGTGTGATTACAAATTATCACAAACCGTACTTGTAATACAATCTATGTTGTGCCATGTGTTGATTTAGGAAAAGTAATGCGGTTTCATTGGAGAGTCAAGTTGTAATCTGGAAAAATGGATGCTTTTGTTTCTGTACATTTTTATACATGATTACTCACATGTATACATGCATATAATCATATATTTTTGAACTTTTATACATATTTAGCCCATGTAATAGTGGAAATTTATTTCAATACAATTTAACTATATTACTGCAGTGCACCTAGTAATATATATAATTAGAATATGGATGACAGTAACATAAAAGTAGGTAATCGAGTAATATATTCGTGTATAATGCAATACATTGCATATTATAACAGGTAATACCATAGTTTGTGTAAATATTACAAAAATACTTGTATCTAACAAACTTGCAGTACTAATGTAGATCATATGTCAATACTTAGTAATGTACATAAAAAACATAGATAATACTAATATATTTTCTAATACAAAACAATTATAAGCAGTTGATAACAGTGCACCATAATGTTATATATCGTAAGGCAGAGTTGTTGATGTGCAACAACAGTAGATGACACAGTTATATAAGATAGTATACTAGTAATTAATACTAACGTGGTAAGATACTTAGTAATGTACATAAAAACATAGATAATACTAATATATTTTCTAATACAAAACAATTATAAGCAGTTGATAACAGTGCACCATAATGTTATATATCGTAAGGCAGAGTTGTTGATGTGCAACAACAGTAGATGACACAGTTATATAAGATAGTATACTAGTAATTAATACCAACGTGGTAATACACAGTACCATATATAACGGTTGATATTGCTTACTGTACAATATAAATACATATATTATACATACAGTAGTTCAATATATTATACAGTAGTGTTGCTTATACATGAGTGTTGCTTATTGTAACAGTAGATATTGCATGTATATACTTAGTATGTTATGCTATATGCCAGTATAAATGTATAGAAGTACTAATAGAAGTGTTATCGAGTAGTGGGAGCGAAAATATTTCAAGCCTACCTGCTCGCTTACTCTAGACGGTTTCAGGCAGGCGGCTAAAAAGCTACCCAAAGGCGGTCTGTTAAGTGGGAAAAGCGACTAAAAACAGCTGCGTATAGGCCAAATAAAACGGCAGGGGCCTTGCAGTGCTTAAGCGGCCGCTTGGAATGCTTTTTAACACACTGCCAATGACATACATAAAATACCTTTTTTTCTTAACATGTGAGTTTCATGCATTGATTTTTCTTTACAAGGAAACAACAAATTCGTAGTGGAGTGGAACAACTTTACATATTTAAATTAATGCATCTTGATGAAACTGCCTGTTTAAAGTTTTAAAATGTCTAGCTTCTAGAATCATATAAGTGATAGAAACTTAAATATATCAGACATACAGACCAACATGCCATAATTTGAGAGTTGTTGGATGGAAAATATATAATAAATAGTTATGTGCCCTTATAATATGTTTTTGATGATATGTAAATCTTCACAACTATCTTTTCTTGATTAAATTAATGATGTAGTAGCACCTGGCTTTGATGAAAATTTGCATCAAAATTTAGTCAAAAATTATTCTCCAAGTTCATTGAATCCTCAATTTTTCCAAACTTCCACATACCCCACTTGGTTAAATAGTATAATGGCAGTCATGAAAAGTCCGAGATAGTCATAACTAACCAGCTAACTGAATACCTGTTTAGAGACCAATGATTGCCCGTGTTGCTGTACTATTGCTTAGTTCATTGGGTCGTTAATTGGTCAAGTAGGCTGATTATCAGGCAGCCTACTTTCTACTAGGTTAATACTTCAATGAGTATCTTCCTGTATTCAAATGCACTTATATACATTCTATCTGTACACATGATTTTGATGGGCTAATCATGGATTTTAAATTCGTGCAGCTAATGGGTGGTGTTAGCAAGCTGGATCAAGCAGTTACTCTTGGGAAGCGTCCACATATAGTGGTTTGTAGCAACTAATTATAAACCACTCATTTTTTGTCAGTGCATGTTTTTATTGCTCTTTTAGAGATAAAATGTTTGTGAACCATTTTGATTGGTGCTCAATATAGCTCCAGCTACAGTCTTCAAGCCCACCCTTTTGATGGCTATGAAATTTGAGCACTGGCTGGCAAAGGTCAAGAAAGTGTCTAATTTTCCTTTTTCAAATATTATACTCTTATGTTAAAAGAAATATATTAAACTCTTATGTCAGCAGAAGTATAAGATACGACATACACGGTCTTGATTCTCACATCTAATGAGACATCGATTCTGGGACTGTGGATCTTAATTAATTAAAATATAAACCTAAACTTATTACAAAACTTTGTTCTCACGAGAATGACGTCAATGTAGTATTTTAGGGTGGATCCCTATGAGAACAAGGAAGCTATATTAAACCGTTATCATATTTTTTAGGCGTATCATTTAAGAGAAAGTATTATTAAACTAATGGTGTTATAATTGAATCAACAAAGAATTTTAGGAATTCAATCAACTAGAGAAAGAGTTAGTTTTAGGCTTTGATCACAATGGAACTTTAGAGTGCTAACAAACGAACTCTCCACAAAGCCTTATTTATCGTTGTATTGAGAATTGATTAGATCATATCAGATGCCACTTTCAAGTTTAGACGAAACCTGTGTTGTTAGAGGGTTCGATACACTCTCACCATGATAGTGTAATCCCTAACAATAGGGCTGCCAATGTGTAGGATATCGGGACATTAAAGGCTTACCCTTACCACCTTGGGATAGTAGGTAAGGGTAATCCCTTCTCATAATTTCTCTTACCCTAACCTTACCCTCTTATCTATTGTGTAAATGGGGAGGGCATGGCTGAAACTGGTAAATCTGATTTGACACAATTAGCTGCCATATAACACATAAACATATATTACTAATTTCCGTCCATTTTGCATAAATAAATGGCCTAATGTCAATGCTTGCTTCAAGCCTTTAATTCACAATCAGTTCATTTCAATAACGATCGTATGTAGAATTGCGAGTGGACATGCATATGAAGATGTAATATGAGCTTAATACACTTAAATGATGCTATGTTGTAGAACTCAAGGTGTGATGTCAGCCAACTTTTTGATACTTTATACAATTTGAAACAAAATGATATTCTCACGGTAAACATTGTGTGTATATGTATAGGGGGAAGCAATTACCCAGTCACCAATATATTGTTGAGGTGTACAATGGCATAATTGTTCCTATTAACAAGCATTCTTGGACAATAAAGCTCCAAACATTTATATCGCACCCTTAAAAATTGAGAAAAATGACTATTGTGGAGGACACAATGAAGTAATAGTCCAACATTGTATAGTGGATTGCAAGGATCTAGTATTTGGAATATGATGTTGTCAAGGAGTAGGGACTAGACATTAGATTGATCAACCTAAATCCTAGGGCCTATCTTTGCATATATAACCTTATAAAGTATTGTATTACTTTGCATATTAATGGGTAACAAGTCAGAGGGTATGGAAAACATTTATCCCTTACCCTTATCCCATAGAATAGCGGCTTTTGCAAGTTAAAGGGTAACATGTAACATGTGAAAAATTCTCTTATCCTGACCCATATCCTTACTCTCGCCTTTACCCTACAGAGTTTGGATAAAGGGAAAACGAGTTTACTCTTACCTATTGGCCACCCTACCTAATGACCCCTTAAGCATGCAATTCTACCCACAATTCTCTCCTTTACATTTGTATCCGTGAAAATCACTCGTTTCTCTGGTCTAACCCATACCCTCTCAAGTTTTGTTTGTATTTACTAGAATAGAAAAAATGATATCCTAACATCTAAACTACTAGAAGCATAAGGAAAAAGAAATATATTTAGCCATACAATAACTATATGTAGAATGAATCAAAGTTCCATGGAGTTATGCCGCATTCCTAATTAGATAAATACTCACACTTGGACATGAATACAGTGAAGCACATGTAGGATTTCAAAATAGACAACGTAAACAGATATTTAGAGAATCAATAAAAGCTAGAAATATGTTCCATGAGGTTATGTTGCAAGCTAACTAGATAACGAATTGCACTAGACATGAAAAAAAATGAGTTACAGAAGCGGGTGACCCCCCAACGCCATTTAAATCACTGAAACCTCATGGGCCATCCCCGCCCGATCAACTTGCACTAGACATGATTACATTGAAGAACATGTAGAATTTCGAGATAGACAACACATAGAGATATCAAGGAGAAGAAAGAAGAAACTTTGTGGTAGAGAGGCCCAAATCCCTCAATTCTTCCAATTTTGATTGGTGGAGATTCTGAAATTTGTCTAGGTCTTCTCCTTGTTCCTCGTCTGCCTCTAGTTGTTTCTTTCTCGCACACACTTTCTCTTGAGTTCAAGATATTAGATATCCCTTCCTCTTAGTTGAGGGCAGTGTATTAGAAAGCGGGAAGCGGGAGGCATGCGGACAACACCATGTAACCGATTAAGCGAGCAATTTTTGAAAAAACGGGTGCCTAAATTTATATATTTTTATACAAAATTACGTGTGTATAAAAATATATATATTTCTAAGGAACTTTTATACATATCTAATAAGCAAATCAATAATGAACTAAGTATTCATCAATACTTTACCACTAATCAGTATCTGTAATTACTAAAATCAGCAAGTAGATCAGTAATTGTAAATAACAAACTATGAATTATTGATTTAAAGTAATCACTAAAGTAATACTAACCAGTAGTACCAATCATTAATCACTGAAAGCAGCAAGGAAATCAAAACTAAATAACTAATCATGCAGTACAAGTATATTATAGTAATATGATATTTACTTAGATGCATTACAGCAGTACCCTATTATTACAGCTTACACACAAAGTATGCATTCTAATTTAGGGCTAGCTATATCATAGAACATTTAATGTATACAAGATTCATATATTATAGTACACACTACTTGGAACATGATTCATATATTATAGTACACACTACTTGGAACTAGTAATTAATTAATGTTACATGCTTACAGTAGTATTTAAAAAAAAAACGGGCAAAAAGCGGAAAAAAAATGGGCGAGGCAGGCAAAAAAGTGAGCAAGGATGAAAGTGTTTGTTCAATTTCGACGTTGTTTTGGTAGCCACAAGAATAGAAGTTTTGACAGATGCATTCCTGCCATTTCGACGACCAAACGATCGCGAATTATTTAGCAAAATTTTACCAGAACGATCTACTACTGTAGATCTACTCAAATATGCACAATATTTCATATTGGATATGTGAAGGGGTGGTGCTCCTCATGTGTGAGTGAAGGAAGCTGAACTATTTTGATGCGGATTTTGAGGTCAATTAAATGGCGAACTGAATAAATTAAGTCATTATAGTTTGCAAGCACAATATACACTTAAAGACACAAATTTATGAAAACATAACATGGTCTAGGATAGTAGGACCTCTAGGTAGGATGACATAATGTAGTACATAAACAATGTTGCAGTGGTATGTGAGTATTGAGGAAGCATAAGACAACTATGGTTTATGTCTCTAGTTGAACCATGATGGTTGTCATCCTCCTTGTTGTTTATACCTATCAACATATTGGCTGCAGTTCATATTATTTTATACAGGCATAGATGTGTCTCACTGTTAATCTCTATATACCTACTAGTGATAAAATGCATACTTGTGGATTAACTCAAGCTTTCTTCTCGGTCGTGTGCTTTTGTAGCTAGAACCTATAAGAGGCAACCATGTAGTTAGACTCTTAGAGGTGTGATTGATAATGGCATACACAAAATATCTCGATAGTCATGCTAATTTGCGCACTATTAACATAAATCATGTGACCTCAAAAATGAAACTTGGCATGTCATCTTACTATCTTAGCCATAAATGTCACTGCCATACCCATTTTAAATATTCCCTTCGTAGATCTTTATAGAAGTGGGATAAATAGGATAGAGAGGTAGAATTAGGCTAGGAAGAGAAGAAACATAACTTGGATTGCCTCTAACAAGCCCAAGGAATCATATAGGAGAGAGAGGTAGAATAAGGCTAGGAAGAGAAGAAACATAACTTGATTGCCCCGAACATGCCCAAGGAATCATATAGTAAAATATGCAGACCTTGTACCCCGTTTCTTGAAATAATACCTGTGTTTCTTGAAATTTCTTCAAAATGCGGACGAAATGGGTCTTTTTTATTGAAAAGTACCTAATTTCATTAAAATTCGAAAAAAATGTTGGAAATTATTTTTTTCTGGCAAAATTCCCTATGTACAAACATGTAAGGCCATTTCTATTTCTGATGGCTGTCGACATTTAATTAATTAGCAAACTTTCGCCAATTTTGACAAAATTTTGAACATTGTTTTAGAGGCTTAGAGTCCAAGTAATAGTGTTAGGTACCAACCTTAATTGCTTTACTGGCTATTTGCCGACCCCAATTGATCAACCAAGGCTCCAATCAATCGACTTGCTTTGTGTTAAATGTTTTACAAAATTTCCATATACTGATTTGAGTTCTAGTCGACCAGTTGCGTGCTCGTTCTTGTTTTGACTTCATCTGGTTGTCTAATTGATCAACTGACCATGCGGTTGATCAAATAGAGGTCAAGTGGGTTCTAGATGTCTCTTCATGGTGTTTTTGATCACCAGAATGTTTGGATGATTCTCAAACTTGAATCATTAGTGTTGGAGGTGTTAGAAACTCTAGTATGGTGTCAGTGAAGTACAATTAAGATTTCTTTGCTTTCTTTTCTCAATTTCTTCAGCATTTAACCTATAATCACATGAAATGTAGCGAACATGTGTGGAAACCAATCAAACTTAAATAACACTAAGAAAATAGTGATTATGCATGATCGAAGATACAATATTGGGGATAATTGACAGTCTAAAGCAGACAATTGGGGCACATATCAAACTCCCTTGGACTTAGCATTTGGCTTGCCTTCAAATAAGATTAAGCATCATCAACGTGGAATCAAGTAAAAATGCAAATTGACTTTTGAAACAGAGAAATTACCATGATATTCAACATTGAGCCCCCTATTATACCAAATCAAGATTTGATTCAAACATCTTCCCTGATTCAGTTTCCAAATTGACATCAACTCCAAAATCAAAAGCAAATTCAAACAAGCTTCACAAACAACTAGATTTCAATCATTGCATATTAGATTACAATATAACATACTCCATAGCAAATTGAAATGCAAGGTATTGAACAATAGACAAATTCCATTTTATTGAATTAATCAAAATAAAACATTATTTTTTCCTTTCTTCTCAAGTTCTGTAGGATTCCTCAGACAAGGGGTCCATTAACTAGCAATCAATTCTTGTAATTCATCCCAGTTGGGTTGGAGCAGAAAGGGCACCTCCTACATACCAACACTCCAGATTTGTCTTGCCCAATGGGGCATCTTGGACGATTTAATTGAAAATTTTCTTTTTGTATTCAATTGTTAAGTATAACACACATAAAGGTGCTATTTCATCATCTCTATTATCCAACATAATTCATCTTAAAAGTAGTACATACATGCATTAATCTAGGTAGCCAGACAAGGACACATGACACAAAAATGTTAAGAAATACAAGACACATACAGACGTGGCGCCAGATTATAACACACACACATATATATATATATATATATATATATATATGTTTACATCTTGTGTATAATTATATCCGATCATGAAACTAAATTGTGGAGTTCATATTTCATTCAATCGATGGTCGTACAATCATCTGTAAAACCATGATCTGTGGTTTCATACAAACCTACAACGACAATGAAAATATACTGAAAGATATTAGACATGTTTTTCAGACCCAAAATTTAAAAAAATTACATCATCATGACAGAACCATTATCTAATACCTATACACAACTAAACTAAAATAGTAACATCATTTTATTATTACCAACATTGTCAGTGAACAACATAGACTCCATCTCACGCTCATCAAGTGATAGGTTGGCCACCCTGAGAAGTCCAGTGCCTTTAAATGAATCAAAGGCATTCCTTTAATGTTCTATACATGCGTTTCTCGTTCATTGTGTTCTAGTTTCTTTCTTGATAAGAGACAAAGGTTACCGTGGACAAATACTAGACCGTCTCCTCTTTTTGGAGTAATCTTGTCCCTCAAAGAAGTGACGAATTACAATGTGCTCCAATTCCTCACTACAAGTTGCAGAGGAAGAACATGGCTGCTGGAGTAGTCAGTTTACTAGATTTTGAAGAGATTCATGCACAAGCCACCAAATATGTAGCTCCATTGTCTCCCTATCTGTAATTGATTCAAATCCCCCAAAATCTCCGATAAGAGAAGAAAACTTAGCAAACTCAATGTTCACTAGGTGATTCTCCTCTAGAATAGGAAAATATTGTTTAAAACATTAGAACTTTCAGCTGAGATTTCGATATCTTGAGGGGAGCGACCCTAGTTTATCCACATTCAACTAATTACAACTATAGTACCTATAAGAGTGTAGATATTACAAGCGTAAGAGTATGTTGATTATAGATTTATAATAAACTCAACATATAATAACTTTTGATAAAATATGTTTACCTGAAGTTCAGAGAATGAGTCTTACGATGGAGATGAGTACTACTTTGTTTCACCTGTTTTCCAAGGTCTTGTGAACAACATAATACAAAGTAGAGTCCTCTTGATGGCTTTTCCTCATGCTTGTAGATGATAGTTTTTACTTTCTTAATCATATTGTCCTACATATATACGAAATGCTATCATGACCTTCAGTGTTAGTTGCCCTCAACATGTCATAATGGGCTCAATGAAAGAAGTAATATAATCAACTTTTATCCCTCTAAATATCATGTGATGTAAGATTGTCTTTGACAATTGAGTCCCAACAATGTCACCCTCCCAAAATAGGGCCCACTTCTCGCTACCATGTTTCTAAGGTTGTAGTATGACCCTTAGTCTCTTGGGCATCACAATTGTTGAGGCAAATCGTGTCTGCAACAATTTGCATCTTCAAATTTACCAATTCATTGAATATAACAAGTCTCATTGAATGATTCATAATGAAAATGCAAATTGAAGATGCATCAACAAAAATCTCAGTAATCTACAAACACTCTTCACACCACGTTATTTGGCACTACTTTTTCCGATGCAAACATTCTTAAAAACAAGATTCAATGTGTGTACTACACATGCATGTTAAAATTTGTGAGGATAATCAACCTCCACAAGTAAGCTAGCCGCCCTACAAACAGGGGCGTCGTCAATGATGATTTGAACCACAATTAGGGATCCAAATTCTTGGATGCATTGATTTATTAGATTTGCAAAATAGTTATTGTCTTTGTACTCACCCTCACAGTTGATGGCCTTGAAGACCATTTGGACCACTGTAAGACACTGCTATAAAATTAAATAATGGCCTCCTTTGGGCATCGATCTAACCATCAGAAACAAGACACCCAAAACCTCTTGCTCTGCCTACGTTGGCTCAAGCTGCCTCTCCAGGTTAGCCCCCTCCATCTGCGACAGAATGCCCTTCAACAAATTGTAGCCATGAGGAATTATCATGAATAAATGAAAAAGCAACAACATAAGGCAGATTTCTGGCAAAACAGAAGAAGGGCAATCATGCATAATAAAACATACATGCAATTTCAGAATGCAGCTGCTCCCTTTGCTCCAAATTTAACGCTTTCTCCAATGTTCAACTTCATATGTGATGTAGGACGTATTAAGCTTTTTTCTTTTTGTTTTTGCTTTATTTTATATTTAGGGACCTAAGTGCAAATTATCTAGTAATGTACTTAGTCGTAAATGTTTTATGCTTTTCTTTATTTTAGGTTTTATTTAATCCCGAATTATGTTAAATATGAGTTTATTTCCATTGCTTGTGGGTCAAGTCATGTAGTCTTATAAAAGCCAGCCTTGGGGTCTTTGTCCAGGCAGTTGAATATGATTTGAGAAATAGATTATTTCGAGTTTATCTCCTTCGTTCTTCTTCTTCTTCACGACGTGTTTCACATCAATATGGCCTCTGCTTTCTAGGATCAACGACGTTGCCTTCTTACCTTAAAATAAGGGCCCATTGTGGAGCTTGCACTTGCACAATGACTACTACCTTGGCTTGAAAATGTGCCAGACAATGGTACTTGCCTAGGAGCCACTTTTTCAGTCCTATCTCTGTCTCATCACACACTGCATTTCAGCCATATTTGCTGCTATTAACTTTGGGCAGACCTTGATGCCACGGCCAGGAGTTCTTAAAAATGTGCCTTCACCCTAGAATAAGAACCCTTATAAGTAGTCATATAATAGCTGCATCGGTAAAGATAGTTCCCTTTTTGTAGCCTTCTCCAACTTTGTGACATATTACCACAAAGGAGTGGTGACATCAGCTACTTCAGACTCCAAATCTATTGGATCTTTTTTCTAAATTATCCAATAAAAACAAACATAGAAAAAAAATGACATTGTCAAATAAATCTCATATCATAGTATTAGTCATTCATTCTCTAGTCAAAATTCACAACTCACAACTCACAATTCACAATTCTCAATTCATAAATATAGTAAGCCCACATTGAAATTCATGCAGTCAAGCTCATTGATAACTGACAAGTATAAATTTATAAATAGGAAGTCAGGGAGAGAGCCCTCAACCAACAATTTTATATCATGTCCAACATTGTACACAAATAGAAAATAGTCATAAAATCCTATATTTGTTATTTATAATAAGTGGCAGTGGCATCATAAAAATTAGAAGTAGAAGAAAAGTAGAAAACTGTAAACCAGATTCCAACAGTAATAAACGACTTGAGAAAAAACCTGTTGAAGAAATGAATGAGTCAGTGGTGTTGGTGTAGGGAGGAAGAGGAATGCGATGAGGGAGAAGAAAATGACAGTCAGTACTCAATTTTCAATTGTGTAGTGAGATGGGGGTGAGAAAAGATTATTAGATTTTGGGAGGGAGGGATAACAGCCTAAAAACCCTATAAAGGGAATTATCGGTTGGTGGAGGGGGGTTAGAGGACTAAAAATGCAGAAAAAAGAGGGGAAAATGAATTGGACAGTGGTGCCTGGTGGTTTATGGGGATGGAGGTCAGGTAGAAACTGAAAAGAGTTTGGGAGAGTGCAATGGGTCGTTAGTTTGGATGGGGATAGAGGACTAAGGGAGAACATGAATGGAAAAGGAATTGGATGATGGTGGTTGGCGAGGGATAGAGGACTCAGGCTGGCTTCATGCTTGTTTTGTATGGCTTCACACAATTATGCATGGCTTCATGCTCGTTTTACATATAGAATGAAATGCAGACACTAACAATATTTGAAGAACTGTACATGCTCCATATTTTTGAAGAAATACATGCTTGATCGTTTTAGTGATTCTTATGAGCAGTTTTCAGTGCAATGATTACAATAAAAGATTTAAGCTTTGCCAGGATTTCTACTTAAATATTATTTATTTTTCAAGTTGTCATGTTAATGTAACTTCTAATATTCTCCTCGTTGCCCATGTCATATAGCAGGTTGCGACTCCTGGACGGCTTCTAGATCACCTTACAAATACAAAAGGCTTTAGCCTCCATATGTTAAAATACTTAGTAAGTCACCATCTTCAGCGGTTTGCATTTTTCCTAAGATTATACTGATCGGTATTGCCCTTGAATATTTTTCTTTAAATCCACAAATTTCCTTTTGACATACATTTCCTTGTTTTGAGGAGCTTCAAATAGTTTTAAAAAATAAAATAAAATTTCACTGCAATTTTTTTATAACTATATTTTTGCACAATTATATATGCTAAAAATTCCATGTAGTTCACTGAAGGTTATCTTGTAGATATCATGTTCTATGGTTCTTTCAGTGTTTATAGGTATACCTGTATAAGTATGTGCATGGTAGTTAATATGTTGAAAAGTGCTGGCCTATGCTTCACAAAAAAAAAGGCCTGCAGCTGTATGAGTCTTCAAGAGTTTCAAGGGAATACCTAATCTACTTTAGAGATTGCCCAGTGTATTTAAACTGGTGTTTGGGGCTATTCGGCTATATGATCTCGTTGTTTGCACCCTCTCACATGCAAACACACATTTAGATACTTTATCGTGTTTGTTCATAACTTTGATTTGTCTTTAGTCCAGTGAGATACTTTATACCATTAGTAATTTTTCTCAATAGTTGTACGCATGTTCAAGCTCCTTGTCGTCAAACTCCTTCTAATAAGTGTTGTAGTTGACATTTGAATTGCATCTATAATATGTGAACAATTCAACTTTTGGTGTATTTTGTAATAATCACAACTAGGCATGTGGAGCTCCCGGTCAAAGCTACTTTATCGTACTTCTGTTTTCTGAATTGCCCAAGACAACGAGATTCAAAATTTAGCCTCACTTCCGTTCAACAGTAGAGCTGCATTCATCCATGCATTCCGATCGATTTGTCACTGGGAGCCTTTGGATTTCATCAGTTGCGGTGTCTGAGTAGCCTTGGTGTACTCTTAACCCGTAATGCATCTTGATGACCCCAATGTGGTTTTTTTATAAAATAATTTAAGAAGGGGCCAATCTATTCATCCTGCACCCCACCAACAGGCCAACATATAAGACCTAGATAACACACAACATTTTTAAAGAGATCCCCCAGAACCACCCCGACCATTCACCTAGTATAGCACCAAAACAAAACCAAATGACCCCGCCCTATGCATCAAAAGTGGTAAGAACCTACCAGAGCATAAACTTCTACTGTCATAAAGGTTCGCTTACATCAACCAAAGGGAAAACAAGAGCACAACTTCACAGTCTGCCAGCACTGGATAGAGCCATTCCCGTTAGCCCGTGTCAGCAGCTCTGATCATATTCCTGGATGCTGTAATACCATCACCATCCAGTAAAACTAAGGTGTCCACCCTTGCACCATGATTGAAACCAGCCAAAGAAAAAACTTGGTAACCTGAAGACAACTCGATCTGATGCTAAGGAAAAGTGCCTATCCAATGATCCAGCGATGTTGATGCTTTGGTCCCTAAGCAGTTTGGTAAGGCCTCATATGCAGCTCTTGAGGCTGATAAGCTCCTGATTGTCGCAGTGGATGGTGGCTCAATGGCAAGTCTCGCTTGTCTGCTTTAGTTTTCTTTATGGTTGCCTGCGGGGACCCACTGCTTTCTCCAAACTTGGTGATGCCAGCTGTCAGTTTAGTTGATAAGTTGCTGTTGTTGCAATCTTTGAAAAGTGACAGAGTCAAGGAGGTGGTGCTACCCTAGAGTCTCTAATGCTTGATCCCTAGATCAGTGTGCTGACGTCTGCAGATGGAGTATGGTGGGCTTGTACTGGTTGGATCTGGGTCCAATTGACCTGGCTCTGTTGCAATGAAGAAGTGACGGTCCTGCTTATTCATGGCATTCTGGGCTGCCCATGTGCTGTGCAGGCTTGTGTGCTGCGTGGGGTGTTCATGTGTGGACTTGTGGGTCCTTTTATAATGGCTGGTTCTTCAAGTCTAGGACAGGGACGTCTGTACCCCCTCTATGGTTAATAATGGGCTTATGTGCCTAATATCAGCATGATAAGAGCCCTCTTTGAACAAAATTCTGCGCGCATCATATGGTAGATTGAGATCTAGGATGGCAATTTTAGTTTACTACTGTGTTTTGGTTAGTTTGTACTACTTTGTTTGGATTTTATCTACCTCACTTTCAGATGTATCGAAATCAAATATTCAATCGTTTGGCGAAATACTTCATTCTATCTTCTTTGGCAAAGTTTATTCTAACTTCCGTGGTGAAATACTTCATAGGTTCAATAATTGTTTCTTTTATACCATTGCTCTGAGCATGCTTGGGCTTTTTGTCCCTGAGCTTAAGCTAATTGTCACAATTGAAGTTGCACACGGATTTGAGTGATTATAAATGCATTCATTTTGTGATAACTAGACATGTGGATGTGGACTTCCTGGTTAAAGCTGAATATTTACAGTTATATCTCATGATTGCCTAAGACAGATATATGTATGCTTACTTGGTATAGGTCTTGGATGAGGCAGATAAATTGCTTCATGCTGATTTTGAGCAAGCTGTGACCGAAATCTTGAAGGTTATTCCGCGGGATAGAAAAACATACCTATTTTCAGCGACCATGACTGAGAAGGTAGTCTAAACTTTGCCTTTGAGAAGACACAATGATAGTTCTATAATTACTTTTTTGAACCTTGTTAGTGTAACAATTTCACATGATATATGATGTCTGCTAATGAGGTTGTTAATCGTAAGTGACCTTATTATACCTGCATTTGTACGTTGACAGTGCCTTTTGTCATTCTATTTATCTACTTTTGTTGTTTCAAACAATCTCTTCAAACACACACTTACATTGTCAGCTTTTGTTTCTGTCATCTCTATTATACTATTAAGGATGCTGTACTGGGAGGGGAGGAAAGAGAGACTCGTAAAACCTGACAGTTTGTTTCAAATTTCAATCAATTTGTCTAACCGAGCAGGATAAAGCCCCACTGGCTATTAGTAAGTTTATTCTCACATAAGTCCCAAATGAACTCAAATTGTGAGGCAAAACCTACTCTAGATTACAAAGAGGAAAAGAAAATCTTATTTAATGAAAAAACAACGAAAAGTTTGTAACTAAAAACAAACAAAAATACTAAGAAGTCTAATCTAATGGAAATGACAGAGGAATTGGGCTTATTGGATAAAGATCGGATACCAATCAGATCCCTATATAGACCAGGACTCCTTTATGCCACCGATTGGGTTCAAAGCTGAATATTCTGGTCTAATTAAATGTCCGATAAGTGTCTTACAATCTTAGTGAAGCACATGTAGGCTCTTAGCATTAGATCCTAATCCTAGAGAGCAAAGGAGAGAGGCTCCGCCTGCTGGCGGCCGCCGTACCTTTTTGGCTTGGCTGCCCGCCATGCATCATCCCGGTCTCTATGGCCGCCTCTTCTCTTGACCTATAAAAATCTAATCTTTTTGAATATATGACGACACTGTGTATCCTCGTCGACCACTATCTCCCTTGATTCATTTCTAGTCGCTTCCTTGTATATTTAGATTAGATTCATCTTCCATAGGCGCCATAGATCTTGCCTCGTTCAATCTATTCGTTGATGATTATGAGCCGCATGAGTAG
Source organism: Alisma plantago-aquatica (assembly GCA_963693085.1). Lineage (NCBI taxonomy): Eukaryota > Viridiplantae > Streptophyta > Magnoliopsida > Alismatales > Alismataceae > Alisma > Alisma plantago-aquatica. The sequence goes on from OY856410.1 coordinate 488,444,857, forward strand.
TAATACGAGGAACTCATGAGAGCTTGATACAGTGTGCTTCACGAACGGATCCGACTGATTGGATATCGTTGCAACTGCGGACCTTTCCCCATCTTAGCACCGAATCTATCAAAGGCATTGGCATCATATATGGTTTTCTTATTCGAAGGCATTTACGACCTTCGTTGTTAGCCGGAACAACTGCATCATGACCTTCTACATCCCTTTTGAGGGAAAGACTCATGCCAATGAATAGAAAGAATTTTTTTTCCTATTCCATTTCATTTATAAATTCTCTCTTTTGTTTAAATAGAACATGCTTTATTAGTTAGTCGACTTCTCTGACTTCCATTCTCATTCCATACTTTTATTTCTTTTCTTTTCAATCTGCAGCCCTGTTCTAAGATATTCCTTTTTCTTTAATGATGTATGTTCCCACCTTCCAGTCAAATCGTTCTCCTTTTTTTTCACCAAACACCTAGCTAGTTATCCCCTCTTCAATTAACTCCAAATGTTTTCAATTAACCCCTTCCTCTTATGTCGTGGCCCCACAACCCCTTTCTCTTTCGATGTGGCCCCACAAATTAGGCATTTTTATCGATTGGAAGAGGGAAAAGCAATAGAAGAAATATATGTTGTTGCTTTTGTCCATTGAGTGCCAAAAATATTTTTTAAGGAAAAAATTGAAGGAGAGAATAGAAGGCCATGGTCGTCACATCAGCTGCAACATCTATGGGACACATATGTTGCTTCTTGTCTTGTTATTGTTTAAATGGCAGGTGGCCATTGTCGTGCCTCCTAAGTCCTAACTCCCTAGTAGTACTACAACCTTCTTTTTTCCTGGAGTGTTGTGTCCACCCCAACCGCTCTTCGTTCTTTCCATGGTTGGTGTGAGAGGAGAAATACAGGAGAGATGCGGCGAGGAAGATTACATTCCGCTGTGATGTATATCTTCTGATCTATGTGCACTGTTGATTATATGCTTCTTGGAGAACTTACTATTTAGAGATTCATGTCTACATCTTGCTTTCTCAGCTGATGATCTTTTATCCGACTACATCGACTCTACTTTCTACTTTTTGTCCGTACTTTATATGCACTTTGACATTGTCCATGCTTTGCACATGTTGACTATTTACTTGTCCATGCTTTCTTTGCACATTGACTACTTCTATTGTGAGCCAACACTCTCGAGATTTTTCTACTGTGAACCATAGTCACAAATTCGATATTCGGGATATGTACGACCAAGTTGGAAAATTCGGAAATCGGAAATTATGCGGAAAATTCGGATAAAAATCGGTCAACGTACGGTAAAAGTTCGGTCAACTATTCGGGAAAAAGTCGGCAAAAAAGCGGAATATATATATATATATATACATACATAGAAAATATATATAAACCTACACATAATGATTGAAAATGACTAAACATCGAACTGATTACTCTAATATTGGAAGAAGGGGAAGAAGTGGGAGCAGCAGGCACAAATCAGGGAAGAAAGGGGGAGAATGGAGGAGAAAGATGGAGCGTACATGTAGAATGTCGAGGGTTACTCCTCCTGGTGTGTTGAGGGATGGAGGAGGAAGGTTGGACGGTTTAGTGGAACCCTGTTACAAGTTAAAAAGGACGTGGAAAAAATAAATATGAAGCAAATATACATAACTGTTTAAAACGAAAAAAAAAACGTATTAAACGCGTTTAAAACGCAATACACGAATAAAACACGTTTAAAACGTATTATTTGGTTTGGAGTTTAAAACGGCCGTCATATACGTCACGTGAATAATACGCGTTTCAAACGCGTTTTTTTCAAAAAAACGGAGTATATTGTGACTATGCTGTGAACCAACACTCTCCGACTTGTCCATGCTTTCCGTGCATGTTGACCTTCTACTACTGTAAACCAACACTCTTTGGACTTTTCTATTGTGAACCAACACTCTCTGAACTTTGTGAACCAACGCTCTCTAGACTGTGACGATAGCGGCTATGATGAAGACCATAATGCTTTGCTGTTGTTTACAACTACTCCAAACGGCACATCTTTTTGTCAAGAAGCTTCTGCTACCTGTTTGTGACCTGCACCGGCGACTTGTGACGTACTTCAGATTCGACCTTCTTGCATACATGCATAGTGTTATCTACTTGGGGGGGGGGTATTTGAGTGATGACTGTTTTATTGTAATATTGAGGGGGAGAATTTCTTATATGGGCTTGTCTTATCTTTGTTTCTTAGTCTGTCTCTCTGTTTGCAAGCTGATTTGGGATTCTCCCCAAGCTTCAGCTTGAGGAGGAGTATTAGATAGTCTAGTTAATTAAGTTAATTGAGTCTATTTGTATATTGACCCAAGTGTGTCTTAGCCCATTAGTGTTTAGTCTAAAGTCTGTATGCTTCCCCCTTCTCCTATATAAGGAGGGGGATTCCTCTTATCAAACATATCGGATAGCCGTCTTTTACTTTTTTTTTTAACAAAGCACATGTAGGCTCTTTCCTGAGGCTTGTATCTTATAAAATATTAGTGTCAATGCTATATTTCTTGTAGGAAAATTGTGAAAGTTCTTTCACCAAGATATATTTTCACGTGCAACTAGATAATGCTTGGCTTATTTGTACCACCTTTATACATGCTGCTCTGTATATATACATATATATATATATTTATTTATTTATTTATTTATTTCTGAGGTGTTCACCTGTACTTATTATACAATAAATGTTGCATACTGGTATCCTTGCATCCTGTAAGTGATTGACATTTTTTGTTGTTGAATTTTCAATATGAACAACAAAGAGATTAGTTATTCTCAGCTCCTGCTTTCACTTGCTGCTCTACTGCCGCTAATTGACATTGCTGCAAGCTCTACTGCCATGGCTAGCTCCATCATAGACACCTTTTCCGAACCAAACTGGGTTGGTTGGCTTGGTGAACTGCATTCTAACAATCTGAGAAGGTATAAAAGCCGGCGATACCTTTTTTATGAGAAAACAGGTGGGAGTCAAGGTGGAATATATGGACCAATCTGGATTGGATCGAGCAACTAGAATACTTCCATGGTTTTGCACTATGCACATTAGCACATCAAGAATAAAATTCAAACTTGATACTCTCTCTCTCTCTCTCTCTCTCTCTCTCTCTCTCTCTGAAGTGTTGTAGCCGACAACTGGGAGGGCATATGAGGCGGGGAGAAGAGGAACAAGAGAGCAGAGAGGTGGTAGTGCATCAAGGGGTGGCAGTGGAGTGGAGCTTTGTTTTCGCTCTAATCTGACAATAGTGAAGGTGCTTACAGCTGCTCTTCTCGGAGCAAAGGGGATGGATGGGTGGGGGACTTTAGGGTGGAGTTTTGAGATAAAAGGTGATAAAACTTGACATTTAGTGTTTAATTTTGGATGGATATTTACAGGTAAGAGTATTTTGAAGCACTTAAGGATATCCCTTAGACTTTTGAGTCTTGGGATGTTTTTAAGCCCTGATGGGAGAGGGTTGGGTCCTGGAACACAATAAACACTGTTTGTGATACCAGACATTGCATTGAAGCCATATATGCATCTTTTCGTTTTTCTTAAAGAAATGGTTCTCTCTAGTAATAGTTCTTTCTAAGTATATCTTCTGCATTTCAAGGTTTAAATAATTCCGTCTTTATGTTGGAGTTCCCTTTCTAGCATGGTTGATCCTAAAGCTGTCATGTAAACTAAGCTCTGTAAGTCATAAATAACATATGGCTTCATACTGATGTTATCATAGTATTTCAGGTTAGTAAACTTAAGAGGGTTTGCCTGAAGAATCCTGCGAAGGTTTGTGATTGATCTGTGCACTTATGAGCTGATGATGAACTACTTTGCATGCATCTGCCAATATGCGGTAATCATATGATTTCTGTATTGCAGATTGAAGTTGCATTGAAGTATTCAACTAATGAGACACTTAGGCAAGAATTCCTTTTTATTCCTGCTAAATATAAGGTTTGCTCTTAGCCTATTATTTACTTTAATGTAGTATTGTCTTTTAGATGACTAGAAAAATGAATCTTTCATCTGCAAGAGTCGAATAGAAAGGTCTTTTGGTAGTGGCTTTTAGTACGGGGAGATATGATTTCTAACATCTGAATATTATGGGCTACAGGACATTTATCTAATATACCTGCTGAATGAGACGGCTGGAAGCACAACAATGATATTTACTCGCACTTGCGAAACAACTCGTTTGCTGGCTATAATTCTACGTAATCTTGGTTTTAGAGCCATACCACTCAGTGGTCAAATGACTGAGGTCTAGTTTTCTTATCCATTTTGTGTGGTTTTACGTTTCTTTCTCTTTTGTGGAACCCAACCAGCTGCAGTCTATGTAACTCCCTACTTCTATCTCCAGAGTTTCTAAATTCATCTTGTTTGCAGGCAAAGCGGTTGGGAGCCTTGAACAAATTCAAAGCTGGAGAATGTAACATACTTGTCTGTACTGATGTAGGGAGTAGGGGCCTTGATCTACAAGTTGATCTGGTTGTGAATTATGACATTCCTCAAAATTCTAAGGTACGTCTGATCCCTGAATAGTATGTTTTCCCAGTATTATTTCAAATGCAGCATCATCGTGTCAGATATTTTTGAAAAATAAAGCTAGATTTGCCTGGCATTGCACATATTTGACCAACCTTTTTTTTGAGGCATGGAAAGTCTGAAGCTGTAGCCACAAAATTCCAGCAGCCATGCAATATTCTACGCAAGATGCACGTACATTGAGTTCCCCATTGTAATCCTGCCAATCTAACTACTCAACAGCATAGTAACAAGTTCGGGATTCGGCAACTTTTCGGCTGGCTGGAAAAAATCGGAATTCGGAAAAAGTCAAGAAAAGTCATGAAAAGATCGATAAATTTCGGTCAAAGTTCGGTCAACTATTTACAAATAATCGAAAATAAGTCGGCAATATAAGTATATATATATATATGTATGTATATATGTATATATATGTATGTATGTATGTGTATATATATAAATAAATGTATGTATGTACATACATATATGATGCATGTAACTGCTACGGCCACAAGAGATACAATCTTAGTGAGTGAAAAAGTAGGAAAAAAAGTAAAACATAGTTTGAGTAATAACATGAACTGTCCAGAGGAGTGGAGGGTTTGAGGTTTAGTGTGTATTAGGAATTTTGTGTACATGGTTTGGTAAAAAAAGAGCAAGCGACTTAAAAGAGAAAAATCGTGAAAAGTCATGAAGAATCGTAAAAAATCGTATTAATCGCGAAAAAGCGGGACCGGGATTAATCGTGAAAAGTCGTGAAAAATCGGCGATTGGCGTATTAATCGTGATGAATATTCGGGAGCCTATAACATCGTGAAAAATCGCCAATTTTTCGTAAAATTCGGAGACTTTTGTTACTATGCTCAACAGCACTGAGGCATTGATCTACAAAATTTGAACATTCATACATGGGTTCTCCTTATTTCCACTGACATGAAACAAAACATATGACAAAATCATATGTATTTCTCTGCTATACTGTTAAGGTTACACTACATGTCACACTCTGTCTTTTAAGAACCTTGGATGTGGACCACCTCCCTATTCTCACTCACACTCCACAACCCAAGGTCATCTCAACCTCCCTGTTCCCTCTTACACCCCTACACTTAAGCATGGGGCTAGACGCTCTCCCTCAGAATCCTTTTCCTTTTCCGTTTTGGTACATGCTGCTGCAGTACCTACATATTAGTACATGATAAAAGATAAAAAATGCGATTAATTAGTAGATGAAAATACAATATTTTGGTCTATAGCTCTTTACCATGGTGAAAGGGCCTAGCAATTTTGTAAATGAAGAACAAAGAAAAGTGAAAAAAACCAAATACGGCATTCTATTTGAAAAATACAACATCATTCGTAGGAAATACTTGACTTTGTTCTTTTGTCACTTTTTGTTACTTCCATAATAAGCAATGCTGGAATTTTCATACGCAGTATGATATTTTTTTGTTTTGTTTTCTCGTGCTTTATTTCTCCCAAAATTTTATCGCCCAAATGATGCTTTTTTGATAAATCTATTGTGTTTTTGATACCTGGTTTAGTGTTGTGTTTTTCTATAGGGAAACATACACATCAAGTTTCTCTCACCTTTGCACCTGCTTTTCTCCTCTACCTGCCTAATGTTCTATCTCATTTATTTTACCGCCGCTCCACTCTCTCTCCCCATTTACTCTTGATCATGAGGTGGAACCACCTCTCCTCTCTCTTTCTTACTAAGGTTCGTTCCTGTTGTCCTATAATCCATCTCTTTTTCCAAAAGTGTAACACCATGGCAGCTGTGCTTTGTGATACATGCAAGAAACCTGTAATATGGGGTGTTACTCCTTGTATGCACTTAACATTTTCTTGACAGTAATACTATGCACATTGTTGCATTGCATCCCAGCATAAATTCTCACTTTCGTAGGAAAAACATTGTGGGGTTTGCTCGAAGGGTCATGTTTGACCCCACCATGAATGCTCAACTTAACAAACCCAAGCACTGATGCTTAGGCCTGGTTGTTTACCAAACCATAAGTGCCTACTAGCCCAAGCCAATTAAAGGCCCAACATCTTTGCCCAATTTCATAAAGATTCTAAAGCCAAGCTACATTGATAGGAGTCCGTCCTTATATAAGTCTTTGACGGGATAGGTTATCAGAGTAACAATTTATCCATCATGTTTCTATAGAAATTTTCAGTCTCACCCGGGAATACAAATATGGTTGGTTGGCTTAACAACTATTCATCAACTGTTGCTGCTGCCTCATCTATTTATTTGAAATTTGGGATTTGTATTCAACATGTATTTCTCTATTGATTTTGAAATTATTTGTTTATCTACTGATTTATATTTATTTTTCTACCGATTTGTATATATTTATATACTGATTTGTATTTATTTATCTTCGGTTTTGTATTTATTTATCTACCGATTGTTTTTATTAATCTACTGATTTGTTTTTATTTATTTACTGATTTTTATTTATTCATTCACTATTTTGTATTTATAATATATAGCTATATATCTAATTCATAAATTGAACATATATCCACTAAAATGATATATATAACAAAACGCCTGGAAACGCCTGGGCCTCCGCCAGGGCGCCTAGGTGGCCTGGGCGTCCCCAGTCAAAGCCTGGTTGCCTAGCCGCCTATACAACCATGTGTTGCGGTAATATGGTGTAAGAAAGAATTCCCCTCCAACAGACAGGGCTCGTACCTGGGCATCCCCAGTCAAAGCCTGGTTGCCTAGCCGCCTATACAACCATGTGTTGCGGTAATATGGTGTAAGAAAGAATTCCCCTCCGACAGACAGGGCTCGTATGATACATGCAATGTAACACCACAGCCATGAGCTGTGTGGTATAGAATTGAGTATGTGGAATGGGCTATCTGCTGCTGGAGGTGAGATGGATCTACTGTTACATCAATTGGGGCAAATACAAAATGGTTTTCCATTGATAGAGGCTAGATGAACTTATCCGGATGTTAGTAAATGTGTCGCTGTATATGGGATACTCTGGGCAGGGCATCTATGAAAAGGTAACAGTCATATGTATTCACAAGTCTGAATGAAGGTGTCAGGAGTCTCGGTGAGGGATATTGTAGCATCACAGGGATTTGGTGCGTTGGATATTAAAAGAAAGACGGGCACTACCAGTACAAATGAGTGCACCACCTTTTTAGAAGTCCATCACGACACATGACTTGATGCCTTGGATAAGATGACTTAAAAGAAAGACGGGTACTAGCCACACAAATGAGTGCACCACCTTTTTAAGAGTTCATGGCGGCATTGCGTACTTTTCAGCATTTTTGGCATGAAGTAGTAATACCATGGGCTTGTATTTTTCCATTATTCTGTAACGTTGAACCAATTTTACTGGCTTTTCTATTTGACTGGCCTGTTCTAAAGGCGTTTGTGGGCTTGTGTTATTATTTCTACACAATTTACCGTTATTTAAATGTTCATATTTGGGACCTTGTACAATAAATACAACTGTGCAAGTACTAACTGTAAGATCTTGGAAATATCACTTGTTTATGTTGGAGTCTTTTTCCCTTACCAAGCGAAGAATGTGTAAATCTTATTGATGGTTGGATGCAGTTTGATTAGAAATAGTTCTTTAAGCTTGGTACAGACAACCCACCATCAGTATTGTACATTTTGTAAGGTCTCTAAGACTCTAACTGGCTTGAAATATCTCAGGACTATTGCCATCGTGTTGGTAGAACAGCTCGTGCTGGCAGATCGGGTTTAGCGATATCACTAGTCAATCAGTATGAGGTTGAGTGGTTTAAGCTTATCGAGGAGCGCATAAGTAAGCCTTTCCTGTACACATTTTCTTATTTTGAAGAAGTGCTGCACACATTTTCTTATTTTGAATTATTGGAAAAAACTGACACTGTTTTGAACTCTCCAGATAAAAAGCTGCCTCTCTACCCTTCAGTGGAAGAAGAGGTTCTTTTACTGTCAGAAAGTGTCAATGAGGCCAGGAGGAGGGCACTCACTGTATGAATTTTACTAATGCATTAGTTAACTTCTGATTATGCTTGTTGATTGACTGTGATGTTGAACAATTGAATGCTCTACTTTGACTTTAAGTTAACGTCTTATCTTAACTGTTTTTTTGGTATTCATTGAGTTAAAAGCTGTCAGCTTATTTAGATTTCTTACCATATGTTAATATAACTTAGAATTGCAGTTATATTGCATAAAATAATTCTAGAATTGGAAAAATGATTCATCTGTATGGACATAAAGTTACTGAGGACCATGCTTGTTGATTGTTGTGATGTTGAACACTTGAGTGCTACTTTGAGTTAACGTCTAATGCTAAGTGACTTTTCCTTCAGCTTGTTATTTGTAAAGTTAAATATGTAAGTTTATAAAGTATGTTACCGTAATAGAAGTGTACATGATTCATCTATATGGATAAAGTTTATGGTTTGGGAATAATGTGGAGTATTGTGAATGCTTTTTTCTGAAACGTGTTAAGATGGATGAAAATTCGCATACCACGCGGCATTATGTATACATCTTTGCTACAGCCTTTTAGTTAATGAAAAGCATTGGAAAAACCATCATCTTTATATGACAGCACTATCTCGATCACGTTTGGACCAATAACATTGGTTCTTTTTTCCTATTTAGCTTTGTTTTGGGAAAATAATGGTACCCTGAAAACGTCTGAGAAGCTTGGCCATAATATAGATGCTGGGTCATGTTCTAATATAAAAAAGTTTCAAATCTATCTTTATTAAGTTTGTCATATTTTATAAAAAAAAACGCAGACATGAATATTACATGATAAATTGTACTCATATAAACAGTCTTTTGGTATGGGGGCATGCTAATGATGCATTTGAAAAATTGTTTTCTTTATGGTTATGCTTCTCAGAAATATGCAGACTGCAGGTGGAGTTTTTGTCAGTTAAATAGGACAATCTACACAATTCTGAGCACAGGCGTTTGTAATACCTTTGCTTGAGTTTTTGTGGTAGCCTTGCGAAGTTTTCTTGTTTATAAAATTGTTTCAGATTTTAGCAGCCTTGTGAGGGTTAGTAAAAGTGAGTTATATCTAGTTCCATTTCCTACTGATGGCCTATTTTTGTTCCCAGCTGGGGAGAACATTATTATCGATGAATGAAAACTTTATTGATATTTTCAGTTAGAAATCTTAATTTGCAATTAATGGCAATTTGACGTTTGTTGGCACTTGAGTATAAATTGACTGGTCTCCCTAGTGCGATTGTTTTATTAACAATGTTAGTCACCTAACTTCTTTCCGTCTTCCCAGCTACCACTCTTCCTTCTTTCGCTTCTTGCCTCGAAGTTTGCTTCTCCCTCCGTATTTCATGTCAAGGCTATAAAGAATCCTTTGTCTTACAATGGTTGAAAAAAGGGAGATCACATTTCCTTGTGGCCTAACTTTATAGCTCTGTCATGACTGGCAAACAAGGAATAGAAGCCCTACCAACACCATCTGTCATCACCCCATGAGAGCAGTGTGGATTAGATTCCTCTCACAGTTAGTTGCATCCAGACACTTCCGAGGATCTGATGTTGGAACCCTCACAAGGGTATAGACCAACTTGGTTATCTAACATTATTAATTCTCAACCTTTGATATTGCCTTCGACATTGGTCATGCTATCTCTACTAGCCCTTGTGACTCTTGCTACTGTTGGAGTAGGGCCACTAGGACAAAAATCAAAATTTACCATTGGACAAGGGCCCTCTCACCATTTTATGCCCCATTTTGAGCGGTGCATGGTCCTCATGAGTGGGACGAGCCCAACCCGACACTATCCCTTAGTTATCAAGGCGCCTGCCTAGGCGTGCCCAAGGAACGAGGTGACCGATACCGATGCCGTTTTGACAGCTTGGAAATAGGTATTTACCGGTATACTGACGGAAATGCCGACAAATGCAATCCTGGCCGTTTCGACGCCAAAATGAACGAATTAATTCATGAAATTTACAGGTGTAATCTCTACACCTAAATGCAACGTTTTATGCAATAAAATTTCATATTGGATGTGTTGGGGGGGGTCCATCACGTGGGAGGTAAGAAATTTGACCTGTTTCGTTGAGATTTTGATGAAGGATTTCGATGACAAAATGTAGGAATTCAAATATGAAAATTTTCTAGCGCAATCCACAAACTTAAATACACACAATTATGCAATAATATACAATTTACAACATAAGAATAACATATTTACTTACCAACTCACATCAGCTGTATGTTGAGTGGCGTGCTGGTTTTCCATACTGTAATGAGTTGATATTGTTGAGATATTCCTGCCATGACATATGCATCCTATACACTTGGTTGTATGTAGTCACGTGCTCCTTATACACATCATCATTAACAAATTGTATCATCCCAATTTTTGGAAAATGCACTTGTAAATCTTTGAGATATTGTGCCTTTCTTGGAGATGTAGGTGGAGGAGCTGTATTAAGTGGGCGTTGACTTGTTTGAGGATTTTGTTGAATAGCTACAGGCACGACCATGGGAAGTATTGGGACTGGAGAAATAGGAAGAATTGAATGACCCACCACTCCATGTTTGCCCACCATCCTCAGAGAATGCAAGAGAGTTGTACTGATAACTTTCATGTGGGCCTGAGACATTTGCTGTATAGGTATATCCAACATGATGTTCAACTTCTGGCTGTGGTGGTGGTGGCTGATTTTGATATCTAGAGTACCCATATTGAGAATAACAATATTGCCAAAGCCTAATGTTGAATCACGTTGAGATTGAGAATCAGAAGCTGAAAAACTCATGCTCCCAAATGAATCAGCAATATCAGAATAATAACCACTATTGTAGCCTTGGGAGCCTGTAGCCGTAGGAGCCTCATGTGGCAATGCACCACTGTAGTCTTTGCCCGTTCAGGTTTTCCTCCTTTGAAAAGTTTTATCAGACATGGGATATTCTTTTTCAGCTGGAGGAGGAGGTGCAACCCTAGTAACATAAGGACAATCATCATTCTGAGGATCAACAATAGGAGGATATTCCGGAGAGCGTTGACCGCCGCCTCCATTGCCACCATCATCATCAAACTTGGATTTTGACCCAGATGTACTTTTTGAAGGAGATTCCGTGCTATCTAGCTTTTCTTTCACTGCTCTGTTAATTTCCATATCAATATTTTGATGCTCAGACTCAGGCTCAAGTCTTTCATGTGGAGTTTGATCAACATTAATATCATAATCTTCTTCAAATTGCTCTTTTATGTATGGATCTGGACGGCCATCTAGATTATCAAGAATGAGACGACCTATCTCATTCATCCATTCCTCTAAAGGATCTTCTGAATCATCAACTTCTTCTATGCCTCTACGCCTGGATGGGTTGAATGTGTATGCGATGTCAATGAGATCGTGGGCGATAGCGAAATCCACTTCCTTGTAGTTGGCATCTCGTATTGCTCTAGCCCTCAATCACATGTTGTAGTGAACATATACCAGATCTCTCAGCCTGTTTGCCCCCAACCTGTTCCTTCTCTTTGAGTGTATTAAATTGAAAGTGCTCCAATTTCTTTCACAACCTCCTGCAGATGTTGTTTGAGAAAGAATGCGAACAACCACTTTTCTTAGATGGGGGGGCACCCGTTCCATTCCAAACCCACCACTCACAAGGATCACCCTACTCACGGTCGACAACTGCATTTGGATGACCAAAACAATCGGTGCCTTCACGAAATTGTTGCAACTGCAAAATATTTAAGATATTCAAACTTTAGAATCAGAGGATGAAACATCAAACAAGAATGAAGATGTTCATGACTTCATGTTAAGTTATGTAATATATATAATTATACCTCATCCATCACTATGGTGCGCTCTTCTGTAGAGGCAAAGAATTTGTTAATTATATCTCGCACATCAGACATTAGAGTCGCATCTAAGCCCAGTTTTCGTGAGTATTGGAACCTCAGATTCAGATAGTAAGCTGTCACCAATTCCAAACAAGGAAATAAGATTTAAATTATAGATTGAGTTACTTATAGAGTTAAAACATAAATCTGAATTTAGAAGAAATAAATTATATACCTGCTTTATGCAGTGGATGCAAAAACATATCTGTCCAACACTTGTCTACAATTGACAAGTATTGTGAATTGGACCTAGGAGCTGCTTGTTTAATACCTTCCACCATTACTTGCATTGCATCATACAGGTAAGGCATTGTTGCGGCTTTGTCACCATCTACCAGCCTCAACACTTTGACAACATGTTCCATTATCCTTAACACCTTTGTAACCTTATCCGAGAAAGCCCGACTGACAATTAGTTCTTCAATCCTTCTGCCAACCGGGGTGTTGTGCTCCTTCATGGAGGTCCACTCCACACCATTGAAGAGCCTCGTAAGTCCATCCCTTTTGGACTTTAATGAATTCAGGGCCAAGTAATTTGTTGCAAATCTAGTCACCCCTGGTCTAATCAGATCACCTCCACAGTACTCATGTCGCCTCATTGCATTTAACAAGAAGGAATGGTTGTAGATGAAACTTATGATCAACCTACCATCGATTGTCAAACTTTTGATGTAATCAATTATGCCCATGTCCTTAAGAATCAGATCTATGCAGTGGGCAACACATGGTGTCCAGTAGACCAGATCTCTTCATTGTACTTTCACCGACCTTCTTGAAGTTAGAGCCATTATCAGTCACTATATGCACCACATTCTCAACCCCAACCTGCTTGATGTATGTTTTCATTAGCTTCTTGATGTAACTATAATTCTTGACTTTACCAGAAGCATCAACATAGTCTAGAAAAACAGTCGATCCACGACAATGTGCAAGAAAGTTAATAATTTGCTTTCTATTGCCACTAGTCCACCCATCACACGAGTGTGACGCCGTATTCTGACCACAATTGTTTCTGGTCTGAAATCCATACCTGTAGATCTTTCTTCTCTTGGGGAAGATACTTGTTCATCAATTCATATGCATTGGGGGCTTTGATGCCCCTACCAGACTTCCTATCACATCTACCATGTGCTGGAGATAGGATTCAGTTGCAACATGTGCAGGTATACCATGAGCAAAGAAGAACTTACTAATTGCCTTGCCCACCTTCTCTTTCGCACCAGTAAACATTGCTTTTAGGGTTTTTTGCCTAGCGTCAGGCTTCCTAACCCCTGACACATGAACATTCCTCAATCTCATACTAGCAGAACGAAAAAGTGTATCAATGGTGTCTTTCTTTTATACTGAGCATGTTGATCTTCATCATCATCTAGGTCAACATTGGGAACACGGGCAACCCTACTGCCTCCACCTGCACCAGATGGCCCATATCTCCTCATAAGTCGAGCTGCCTCCTCCCTGTCCCACTCACTTTTGCGAGAGTCTCTGAGAGCACACCTATACATATGACGTGTATAAGTAGTATCACACCCTGGAGGATATGCAATGTCATCATCTGATTCAGCAGAAGAACTTGTGGCCCTAACATCAAAAAGTGTATTTGTGTAAGCCTTTTCAACATGCTTCAACTTTTTTTGTTTATGTTTCTTTGCACCCATCAACTTCTTGAAGTCATCCCTTACACCTTGGGGGCACTTCTGGCACATTGTTACATTTTTGTCACCACCAGTGATGTGACGCTTGAATCTAGTAATTCCCCCACCACCAAGTGTTTTCTTACAGTAGTTGCACACAATCTTTGCCCTATTCCCAGACCCAGGTACAAGCTTGCAGTGACTCCATGCAAAATCTACATTCTTTGATGCAGCATGACCAACCCCAACACCCTCAACATCACTTGAAGACGAAGACATCTTCTCAAAACTCAAAAGTCAACACTAAAAAAGACAAAGACAAACAAGCAAAGCAAATGATATTTAGTAAAACAAAGCAAAGAAATATATTTTTAAAATAAATAAAGTCTGAAATTATTTTAAAATCATAAAATATCATATTTACTTATTAAAAAGACAAGTGATATGTTCCAAATGCTAATTTCATCTTATACAACATTAAAACACAACTAAATAGATTTTTTTATTTTTATTTTCAGCATTTTTATCAGCCAAAGTTCACAATCCTAGTTAGAGGCATGGTTACTTTACTATGGCTTAATGCCCTTGATGTCCACTTCAGGTTTTGCTTTGGTCTGTGCCTTGGATCTGATTTTTGTAAGTGGAGATGATACTCAAAACAACATAAAATATGCATATAATAGGGAAATTAAGGATTAAGGCTTCTTGGTGCACTATGACCGTATGACGTAAATGCCCTCATCCTTGATGCGTTGTTGCCATAACAAGTATATGGTTTCTTCAACATATTTCTAGTGAATTTCATCTTATTTTGTATGCCTTTAATGCTTGGAGCCGTTCTTTACCCTCTAGGATTGTGGTTATTGGGGTACATAGTGGAGTTGACTTGGAGCTTTTTCTTTATGAGTTGTGTATATTTTTCCACTTAGCATGACACCTTTTGCTTTATTTTGGTCAGTACAATACTTTTGCAATGAGCATATAGGCTTGTGCATTACAATTACCTTTTACATTTCCTCTACAACTTGGAAGGTTTACTATGGTGTATGCTAATCATCATTTGATTGTCCCTTTAAGTTTTAAACGACTTGCAATGGTGCTTGGTTGTAGAATTCAAATGATTATATCTGTGCAGGAATGATCTTTTAGGGTTGTTTGGTTTTCAAATGTGGCATGTGAAATAGTCAGTACATGAGATGGGGTTTGGACAAGACCTCATCCTAAAGGAAAAGTTCACATGATAGAAATGTAGTAATATATGACCACTTGGCTAGATTCTTGTTAGGGTGTGGTATCTTCCATGTTTAAACAATGTTTATCATGATGTTTGCTTGTTGTGATAGACATATCTCTCTAGAAGAGTTGGCTTGGAAATAACATGTAGATTTTATTAGTAGATTGGAACCAAAGTAGGTATGAGGTCTTTTCTTTCATTGTTTAGGCTTTGTCAGACCACGTCTATCTTGATTGAAGAGAGGGAAAGCGATTTTTTGCATCTAACAATATTGTTTCTTAGCATGATGCAAAATTTGAATATCAAAGAAGAATCTAGCAAGCTTTGAGAAGATTGTTGGGTTTTATGGACGGCGTCAAGTGCAACCAAAGTAATAAAAAATTGTCCAAACCCGATGAGAAGATCTCGTCAACAACAATGTATTTAGAATGAAGGATACAAGATATACCTTGTTACGAAGTAGATATGATGACATTCCTCGTGTGGTGATGTGCTTTGCTTGGGTGATGCACAAACGGTGGTTGACGACATCATCTTAACATAGTCATTCTGCACCTGCGTCTCTATGCCGTCTACATGGAGACATGGAACTCCACATTGTGCTGCTTGAGCTGACGGGGAAGAGTGATGTGGAGCACATTTTGAAGAAGAAGAAAGAATAAGGTAAACAACAATTCTCAAAAATTCAACTGCCTGGACAAAGGCCCCAAGGTTGGCTATTATAACACTACATGACTTGACCCACAAGTAATGGAAATAATGTCCTATTTAATAAAATTCGAAATTAAATAAAACCTGAAATAAAGAAAAGCATAATATTAAAACAAAGCAAAAACAAGTAGAATAAAACAAAGCAAAAACAAGTAGAATAAAGCCTAATATGTCCTACATCAAGGAGTCTTTCAGCAACGTGCTAGCATTGCTCAATCTCCTCCTCTATCTTCCTTTGTGGGAAATGATGACTAGGGATTCTCGCTTGTCTAACGTGTGTCTTGAACCCTATATGTCATGTCCCTTTAAACATGGGAGTCAGAAGATAGGGTTTAAAATATAGCCAATGAAACAACAAACTATGGATTGAATTCTCGTCAACGCTTACAGACTCAACAATTGATCGATTGGTTGGTTTAGATAACCGACTGAACCGTTCAAATTGTTCTGGAAACCATGGTATTAAGTAGTCAATCGACTAATTAATTAGTCAACCAACTAATTACATTAGTTGACTGACTATTGCCCAGTCAATCAGCTGGTGACTCCAACTGACCGTCGGGGGTTGTAGTAAGCCTAACATTTAGTTAGTCAGTCAACCTAGCATAGTTCTAGCCGATTTCCTAAACATTTTTCAACCATTCTAACTTCATATATATATATATATATATATATATATATATATATATATATATATAGTCAGGCTAGTGTACACTCGAGTTTACCAGAGGCACCATACACCTCAGTCATTTTTGAAGATGTAATAAATTTTTGAAAAATCTAAACCGTTGATCTTCTTAATTATAATAAGAACATACTATATAATAAATTTTAGCTCATTTGGACACTTATAGGTCATGCATCTAAAGGAGGCAAAAATCATGTATTTCAAATTAGTTTTGTGCGTCGATTTTGTTGTCCTTGGATGAGTGACTTACACTCATCCAAATGAGTTCAAATTTTGTATGTGACCTATTATTATTGTAACCATGAAGATCAATGGATTAGATTTTGAAAAAATATGGTCTGGATAGGCAAACACCATTGGGGTGTACAACGTGATCTGTACACTCGAGTGTATTCTAGCCTGACTCTCTCTCTCTCTCTCTCTCTCTCTATATATATATATATATATATATATATATATATATATATAGAGTCAGGCTAGAATACACTCGAGTGTATCCGGAGCGGAATACACTCAAGTCGTTTTTCATGATGCAATATTTTTTTTGAAAATCTAATCCGTTGATCTTATTAAACATCTCATGAACAACTCATACGCAAAATTTGAGCACATTTGGATATGTATAGCTCATGTTATGAAGACCGCAAAAATTATGCATTTCAAATTAGTTTCACGCGTCGATTTTGTTGCCCTTGGATGAGTGACTTACACTCATCCAAATGGACTCAAAATTTGTCTGTAGCCTAGTTATAGTATGACGGTGAAGATCAACGGTTTACATTTTGCAAAAAATAGTCTTGATATGCAAACACACTTGAGTGTATTCGTGCGATCCGTACACTCGAGTGTATTCTAGCCTGACTCTCTCTCTCTCTCTCTCTCTCTCTCTCTATATATATATATATATATATATATATATATATATATATATATATATATATATATATATATATATTGGAGGCACCGTACAACTCAGTCATTTTTAGAGATGTAGTAAATTTTGAAAAATCTAAACCTTTGATCTTTTTAAATATCTTAAGAACAGACTGTATAATAAATTTCAGCTCATTTGGACACTTATAGGTGGTGCATATAAAGGAGGCAAAATTCATGCATTCCAAATTAGTTTTGTGCGTCGATTTTGTTGTCCTTGAGTGACTTGTACTCGTCCAAATTAGTTCAAATTTTGTATGTGGCCTATTATTATTGTAACCATGAAGATCAATGGATTAGATTTTGGAAAAATATGGTCTAGATAGATAGGCAAACACCATTGGGGTGTATAGCGTGATCTATACACTCGAGTGTATTCTAGCCCGACTCTCTCTCTCTCTCTCTCTCTATATATATATATATATATATATATGATTATGCCTTTCTTCCATGTGCATGCGTGTGACCCTATAGGTTCTCAATTACATTGGTAGTGATGTCTGCAACAATATTACAATTTCACACACAATAAATGGTATCCAAGAACACAACATTGCCACCTAAGTAATTGGAGTAGTTGGAGAACAATTTCAACCTCTGTGTGACAAGTGTTACCATGATCGTGTAATCCCTTTGTCTCTGGTATGTAGATTGAATCTAAGGCCTAGAATCGTCATCCTGTTAATATTCTATCTATCTTTCTTGATCTTGAGTAGGCCGTTGAGATAAAAGTGAGCTTTATATCCAATATTGACTCACATGGCATTTCAAAGTCTCACTCACTAAGTGGCCATGATGTCACTTTAGGTAGACGGAACAAATTTCATCTGTGTCACTAACAATAATCCACACGTCATAGTGCACACAATCACTGCTATCCTTATTTGAGGTCACGTAGAGTGGTGTTAAAGTACACTGAACAACATGTGCTCACTCCACTAACTTCAGGTCTAAGGATCACAGTTAACACTGTCACATTGAGATACCATGTGAATGCCATACCATGGTTTCTGTGTATCATCCTCAAAGTGGTTTTGTTCGGTAAACTTGTTCTCTAACAAGTACCTATTTCTCTGATTTGATATCATATCTGTAGTTATCAGTCACCGTGCATGCTAGTCACCATGCATCATTGTTCTAATTTCCACAATAATATCCGACTAGGGATTAGACAAGAACAAATTCTCTTAGCATACACATTATCTCATGTTTAGGTCCTCAACCCAAAAGATGTCATTGAGTCAAACATTCTTAGGACATTATTATATATAATCATTATCTCATACCGAAACAAACATAAATGGAATGATTTATTAATAATCGAATAAAGTAAAAGTATGGCGTTACAATTATCATATGACAGGTTCTCAGGGCTCAATGTCCACTTCGATATTATTATGTAATGCTAAACATTTTTCAAGCTAAGAAGCATAATCACATTTCAGATGCTGGCAAAAACATGAACACATGGCACACCAATGCTAAATGATGGAGGACGCCGACACAACACCATACACATACACACACATGCACAAGCCTACACAATGTAATGTAATTTAGAAATAAGACATATGCACACTTAAAGTTCACAAACCATCCGATCCCCCCTCATACCACACTCATCGACACTACCAGTCTGACTCACACGTGGACCCATGATCCCCCCTCACACATTATCCTAGGACACAACCCTCGAAATCTAGGCCGACCTGCGTCTCCATCTTCATTGTGCCTCTACCCGGGCACAGAGCTACAACATTGTCAGACATCATTGATGGCACGGCAATAATTGCTAGATGCAGGTTCACGTGCATTTGTCAGTTGAAGGAGTTGCCGAGCTGTTGTTGCCTCCTCTGCACTTCATTCTCATTTTATTTAACAAAACCACCTACTTCAGACTTCCACGATGTTATTGCTGTTGAGAATGACGGAGGAAGAAGATGAAGAACACCGATTACATGTCGGCTGCTATGTGCAGCAAACGTGAGTAGGGTTAGTGCCTACACACTTGTATTTATACATTAGGGTAGAGTACATGAGATACAAGAAGAGAAAACAAATAAAAATAACATTTTATAACAAAAATAGGTCAGCCGCCGGTTTACTGTTCCGCCGCTGTGCCGGTGTCGATACCATCGACTTGTGTCGATGGTATCGACGGAGTATTCTCTTGCGCCTGAACCAATCTCGATACTATCGACATGTGTGTCGATAGTATCGACCAAGATGCGGCTTGCTCCATCATGAACCTGGACAGATCTCGATACCATCGACAGGATGTCGATGGTATCGACTTAGATACAGGTTGCTTCACACTCCCCCTCAAGCTGGAGTGTACACATTGTGAATACCCAGCTTGCCACATAAATTCTGGAATACTGCTGGACCCAATGGCTTTGTTAGGATGTCAGCTAATTGATCCTCAGACTTGACATATGGCGTCACAATATTGCCATTCTTTATCTGATCTCTGATGAAGTGACAGTCAACTTCTATATGCTTTGTACGTTCATGAAAGACAGGATTCTTGGCGATGTGTATAGCAGATTGATTGTCACACTTGAGTATCATGGGAGATTGAATCAAAATCTTTAACTCGAATAGGATAGATTTGACCCATTGTAATTCACAACATGCATGTGCCATAGCACGGTACTCAGCTTCAGTACTGGATCGCGCTACCACATGTTGTTTCTTGCTTTTCCATGTGATCAAATGGTCACCAAGAAAGGTGCAGTAACCAGAAGTAGATCGTCTATCAACTTGATTTCCAGCCCAATCTGCATCCGCATAACCTGTAAGAGACAAGGGTGATGAGGAACTCTTTGGTTTATAGTAAGTGATCCCCTTCCCAGGAGCACTTTTCAGATATCTCAGAATCCTGCATACAGCTGTCCAATGCGACTGTCGTGGTGTGCACATATGTTGACTTACTACTCCAACAGCAAAAGAAATATCAGGTCTTGTGACAGTTAGGTAAATCAACTTCCCAACTATTCTCCTGTAATGACCTGGATCTGAATATTCAGTATCATCGTCTACCTCCTTGATGTGATAATCCATAGGAGTGGATACGGGCTTAGAATCAGTCATACCCGTTTCCTGTAGCAAGTCAAGAACATATTTCCTCTGGGAGAGATTTATACCTGCATGGGATCTAAGAACCTCAATCCCTAGAAAGTATCTCAGCTTCCCCAGGTCCTTCGTGTGAAAGTGATGTTGTAGTCCTTCCTTCACACGTGAGATGCCTGTAGAATCGCTGCCAGTAATCACAATATCATCAACATAGACAGCAATAATGATGGATCCACCAGAAGAATTTGAATAAAATAGAGAGTGATCAGTCATGGAACGAGAGAAGCCCATCTGTAACACAACAGCACTGAACTTGTCAAACCAAGCTCGAGGAGATTGCTTTAACCCATAGATAGCCTTCTTCAATCTGCAAACTTTCTGACACTCCCCCTGAGCAACAAAACCGGGTGGTTGCTCCATGTACACCTCTTCCTGAAGATCTCCATGAAGAAAGGCGTTCTTGACATCCAGCTGGAAAAGAGGCCAATCAAAGGTAGTAGCTAGAGATATAAGGATCCGCACAGAATTGAGACGAGCAACTGGAGAGAAGGTCTCAAAGAAGTCCACTCCATATGTCTGTGTGTAGCCTTTAGCTACCAATCTGGCCTTCAACCGCTCAATCGAACCATCAGGGTTGTGTTTGACGGTAAAGACCCATCTACAACCCACAACTTTCTTGCCCGCAGGTAAAGTAACAAGATCCCATGTGCCATTGTCAATCAAAGCAGAGATTTCCACCTGCATTGCTTGCTGCCAGCCACTGTCCTTCAGAGCCTCTAAGTGGTTTCGTGGTATCTTAATGGAGTCCATCCCAACAGCAAATGCACGAGCCTGTGTAGATAAGTGTGACAAACAACAGACATTCGATATGGGATGTCGAATAGTACATGAACGTATACCTTTTCGGACAGCAATAGGAAGATCAAGGTCAGAAGCTTCTGCAGGAATCTCTGGAGTAGAAGATGACGAAGAAGGCTCATGGACTTGTGCCGCTACCTCATCTGGATCCTGTCTACCGCGCCTGTGATAAACCTGGTTATAGGGTTGAATGGTAGGTGGATCATGCGGTAAGTCCTCAACAATGATAGGTGGCACTCCCTCACTTTGAATTACGGGTGGCACTCCCTCACTCAATTGCTCCCCCTTGCTCATAGTATGTGCAAAATATGGACTGGTTTCATGAAAGGTGACATCCTTAGAAACAAACATACGACGCAAACTCGGGCAATAACACTTGTAACCTTTACTCGTACTAGAGTAACCAAGAAACAAGGTTTTCAAGGACCTAGGAGAGAGTTTGTCTTGTTTGGGATCAAAGTTATGAACGAAGGATGTACAACCAAAAACTCGAAGCGGAACATGAAACGGTTGATCCATAGGGCGTAAGACAGAAAAGGGAGTGCGCCCATGCAAAACAGAAGAGGGCTGCCGATTAATCAAAAAACAGGCAGTGAGAAGAGCCTCAGACCAGAAACGTTTAGGCACATTGGATTCAAACATGATAGACCTAGTGATATCCAAGAGATGGCGATTCTTTCGCTCAGCAACACCATTCTGCATAGGAGTGTGAGGACAAGAGGTTTGATGAATCATACCAACTGAACTGCAAAACTCATGCATTGCTTTCTGAACATACTCAAGGGCATTATCAGATTGAAAATTTTTAATATTGCAGTGAAATTGAACTTGAATTTGTTTATGAAAATGTTTGATAATGGAAAGCACAGATGCACGACTTTTTAAAAGATAAATCCATGTCATGCGAGAGTAATCATCCACAAAAGAAATGAAATAGCTAAAACCATTATAACTCTGGTTTTTAACAGGACCCCATACATCACTGTGGACTAACTCAAACGGACTAGAAGCCCGATTATTGACACGAACAGGATAAGACAACCGATGGTGTTTGCCCAACTGACAGGACTGACACTCTAATGAGGACACATGAGCTAGATCGGGTTCCAATTTCTTCAAGCTTTCTAAGGAAGGATGGCCATATCTGCAATGCCACAACAAGGGGGAACTACTCAGCATGGCGGAGGAAACTGGAGCAGGAGGTGGATGGCGAGGTAGATAATCACCAGGAAAGAGGTAGAGATCACCTTTCCTAGGCCCCCCACCAATCATCTTCAAACTCTTGAGATCCTGTAAAACAAAACAAGATGGCCCGAAAGTTACTGTGCAGTTCATAGTGTCAATCAACTTGGCAACAGAAAGCAAATTGAATGGAAAATCAGGTACAAAATGGACAGATTTCAAATCAATATCTGGTGTAAGGGACACAGAACCACTAGCTACCACCTTCCTCACAGACCCATCTGCCAAGGTAACAG
The DNA here is from genome assembly GCA_963693085.1 of Alisma plantago-aquatica. Classification (NCBI taxonomy): domain Eukaryota; kingdom Viridiplantae; phylum Streptophyta; class Magnoliopsida; order Alismatales; family Alismataceae; genus Alisma; species Alisma plantago-aquatica. The sequence goes on from OY856410.1 coordinate 488,467,865, forward strand.
AGGGGTGAGGAATATATGAGTCAAGTGTGCGGAGCAATCGCCTCATACCAGTCATGTGCTGGGAGGCACCAGAGTCGACCACCCAGGGAGTTGCGGATCCGGAAGCCATAAAAGAGGTAGCCTGATTACCCGCTGTAGATGCAAGATGTGCTGTAGAAGCAGATGAAGCGCCCATATTCAAATGTTGAGTGGCCTGAATGAATCTGTCATATTCCTCCTGAGTAAGGGTGATGCCAGAGGAACTCGAGCTCGCAGTAGTAGAATCTGAAGTAGCACAATTGGCAGCTCCAACAGGTGGGGCTGCAGGTCTCCCATGTTTCTTCCAGCATTTCTCGACAGAGTGCCCGGGTTTGTCACAAAAAGTACATCTAGGGCGAGTCCCACGTCCTCTGCCCAAGCCAGGTCTGTCAGATGAAGTAGGTGCAGGTCGTCCTCCGCGAACTGCTGCAGCAATAGAGGCATGAGAATCTCCAGAAGGAACAATAGGAGGAGGACCAATGGACTCAAAGGTGGACTGTTGAATCCTAGAGAAGGCTTCTGCAAGGCTCGGTAATTTATCAGATGCAAGTATCACACTTCTTGCTGAACCAAATGAGGAGCTAAGGCCAGATAGAAATTTGGCAGTGACAAGATCATCTCTATCCTTAATCTGCTCAGCAACCGTCACTGGATGATAGTAGCTCAACTCCTGAGAGATAGCTTGAATCACACCGAAATACTCTTCAAGTGATCTATCACCTTGTTTTTCCGCAAACAGACGATCATAGATCATAAACTGGCGAAGAGCATTCTTCTCTTGAGCATAGTGTTGCTTGACGGCATCCCAAATCTCCTTAGCGGTGGAGTAGAACATGAACCTAGAAGCAATAGACGGTTCCATGCTACCCCATAACCAAGTCTTCACTAGGCTGTCAAGACGTTTCCACTCGGCATAGTCTTGGTCAGTGCTAGTGAGAGGTGCAGAATCAACAAACTTTGCTCGATCGCGCGATTCCAAGACAGTATGAACCGCATTCATCCATAGCAAAAAATTCTTCCCATTAAGCTTGATAGGAATAGGCGAGACCTCATAATAGGTCTTGTTCTCCATGATGCAGCTGGGATATGTGTGACGGGGTGATACACGTCACAAAAAAAAAAAATTGAGTGGACGGATAGATACGCGTCCCGTGACGGAGAGATACACGTCACAACTGAACAAGATAGAGGATGCGTTACTGACGCATCAACAGCCTTCAAGAGAGAGGTTCCTAATCACACATGAAGGAGATGTGATTAGGAAGACACTTTGGAAGAGACGAGACCTCCGGTTTGGGCTTTAGGTGGCCGTTTGATCAACCGGAGATCTTCAAACCGGAGAACAACAGCTCTACCGGTTGCTGCGGCTGCGGCTAGTGGAGAAGAAGTTGCTGCGGTGTCGCCTTGTGGAGAGAAGGTGTGGCGGCGCCCTGTGGAGAAGAAGAAGGGTAGGCGGCGCTTGGAGAAGAGGCGATGGACCGGTCGAAGTTACAGCTCTGATACCATGTTGAGAATGACGGAGGAAGAAGATGAAGAACACCGATTACATGTCGGCTGCTATGTGCAGCAAACGTGAGTAGGGTTAGTGCCTACACACTTGTATTTATACATTAGGGTAGAGTACATGAGATACAAGAAGAGAAAACAAATAAAAATAACATTTTATAACAAAAATAGGTCAGCCGCCGGTTTACTGTTCCGCCGCTGTGCCGGTGTCGATACCATCGACTTGTGTCGATGGTATCGACGGAGTATTCTCTTGCGCCTGAACCAATCTCGATACTATCGACATGTGTGTCGATAGTATCGACCAAGATGCGGCTTGCTCCATCATGAACCTGGACAGATCTCGATACCATCGACAGGATGTCGATGGTATCGACTTAGATACAGGTTGCTTCACAATTGCCCACCTTCAAAGTAGGCCAGTGACGAGTGCAAGCCATGTTTGAGGTGTTTAATGCTAAAAAAACTGGAAATGGGCCAGCTCTATCCAAAATAGAATGTGGTTTAGGAAAACCAGTACCCCAGGGAAGCGTTTATGCTTCTCAGCTCTTCAGGAAACCAGATCGATATGAATTTCTAGTGCAGGTGCCTTAGTGAAGGAGACAACTACTATTTTTTCAAATGGTGGCAATTTACTTGTAATGCTATGATTTCTGACTTTGGAAAAGTTTCACATTTGTCTCAATGTTCCAATTAATACATAGTAGGCATTATGGTTAGAAGATTTATCGATCTCATGTCTTTGAATTTTTATAGTGATGGTTTCTATTCGATTTTCTTTTGGTGTCAAATTAGCTTATCGACCATGATGTGTGATTACCATAAAGTAACCAATGCTGTTGAACTCCATCCCTCCCCATCCAACTAAAAACCCACGACGGATGCTGCTGCCTTTTCCTCTGTTTTCTTGTGCTCGTGCCTTGTCCACCTTGCTCATACTATCCACCCATGTGCCTTCTACTTCCCTCTTTGTCATGCCCCGTCGTCTGCATGCCTTGCATCACTTCTTTGCTGCTTTGCCCCCTTCATTCCTCATGCCTTGCATCACTTCTTTGCTTGCTGTGCCCCCTACCTTCTTCCCTTACATCTTGCTCCATTGCTCTAGCTACAACACGGGGCAAGGGCAGAGAAGGCGGGTATGTTGTTGAGGAAAGCGACGTAGCAGGTGGGGGTGGAGGAGGTTGTGCATGGAGCCTAGGAAGCACAGATACTTCTATACAGCCCCTGTGCCTGTGTCAGACATGTTTTGGATACAAGACACATCCCAGACATGGCCCAAAACATTCTGGACATGGCCAGGACATGTCCTGTCCATTTTGGTCGTTTATACAGCATGGACACACCTAGACTCTCTTTGGACATTAGCGTAGCAGATGTTGCTAGAACATATTTCAAGGTGTAAAATTGTCAACATACAACTACTGCTCAAGTATGTAATGATATTGAGAAAATGTAACAAAACTGAGATCTAATGAAAATTGCAAACAAAATCTCTTAATTAGAGTCAAATGCAAATCTAAGATGAATGAGAAATCATGAATCACATTTGGGCTCATAAATTGATTAACTTGACTTATGTGGACTCATCTATTTATCCTGAAAATCTACTATATTTATTGGAAAAAGCAACATGCATGGCAGATGCCTAGGTGTCAAGGGGCCACCTGCCTGGTTAAATTGACTTTTGGGCCCTAAGGCAGGCACATAGAACTGCCTAGACGGTCGCTAAGGGCGACTAGGCCGCCTGGGGTGTTTATATAGTTTTTCCCAGTTCTTTTTAATTTTTTGTGTCATGTTAATATCATGAACGATTTATGTGTTTTTAGGCTTCCACTGCACTCTAACATGACTGTTTAGGATGAATCATACTAAATGACTACACAAATTACCTTATATCATGTGATATATATTGCATATCATATGCTATTTTTATGAAAAAAAAATGTTATGCACCCTTGTCTAGGCGGTTCAGGCGCTCAGCCAGGTCTTGTCTACTTCATGTTTTCTCTACTAAACGCAAACACACACATTCATATATGTTTATACACATCCATATTCATGTATGATTATACACATCTGTACATAATTCCAGATCTTTATTTTGAATAATCTAATACATTTATAAATACATTATACAAATATATGTACATATGAAATATATGTTTTCTCCTCATGCAGTGCCGCGTCCGTGTATAATGCTTCAGAAATTTTTTGTGCCCGTGCCCTTGCCCATCTCTAGAAAAATGTCGGTGCTTCCTTTTGGAGCACCCCTAGGAGAAAAAGCCATGGGAGAAAGGGGATGATCTTTTAAGAAAGGTAGGTTGGATCCGCTTTGTGCCAGCCTAAAGTCTACCCTCCGCCAATTGAGCACTTATGCCCACCCCTAGTCAAGGTCTACATGATGGCTAGCTATCTATGGGAGGATGAAGAGTTGGAAGGGGTTAGAGGTGTTGGAGGGTGAGGGAGGAGCTGAAGCATGGAGGAAGAAGGCAAAGGAGATAAAAAGACAGAAGGAAAGGGGTGGAGTTTCAAGGGCAAGGTCGGATTGCTGTAATCGAGGTTGACAATGATGGCAGGAATAACTTTGATGAAGTGTTCATAGACCATTCATCTCTTATCTGATGGAAGATGACAGGAGGCACTAGTTCGAGTAGCAAGGGGTTAGACATGGTGGTGCTGGTGGTGGGGGGAGCGGGAGATGGTGCATGAAGATGGAGTATGTGATTTGGGACTGTGGGCCTAGGGGAGGTGGGCCCGATGTGGCCCTTGCTGGGTGAACTTGCTCTGCTAACTGAGCACTTGCTATTTTTCCACACTTGTGGACACCCTTATGCAGGTTGAAAATGATGAGTGGAGTAATGTTGATGAGCCGCTCTGGAAACTATCCCCTGGTTGGTGTGCAACATTTATCATATGTCAATGATTTTTGGATTTCCGCCACGGAGCAAGTTGTTGGACCTCCTCGATCACCTTCACTCTTGCCTATCATCGTTTGCCTCCTCACTAAACACTATCAAGGTTGGTAGATGATGGAGGTGGTTGGGGTGATGAAATGGGGGGCGAAGTATGGTGAGGGATGATCTTGAGCAAGAATAGCTGCATTTTTATCGAAGTAGCTTGTTAAACTGCTACCTTCAAATCAATGACAACAATTTTGAGATATTCAATGCCCTGATCCCAATAAATGAAAACGTTGATGACATTGGCAGCTTGATTGGTGGTTGTGAAGATAAATTACCCTTGTTTGAGATGGCTTATGAAAATATAGGTCAAGGTTAGAGTTAATGAGGAGATTTAAGGGACCCATTCACCATATATACTGAAGTTATATGAAAACCAGTTTGACAGGAAAAAGGGTGCAGGGTGAAGACATCAGTGCATTAATTTATGGGATATACCTATGTTTGGGGAAATTCCGTTGGGCCCCATTTAGAGGTCCACATTTAGGTTACCTAAATTTTGATAGTATAGTTACCGGTTTGGAGCAGAACAGACCACTACGTGTTATAGAAAACGGAAAGGCCGGAAGGCGCACAGTTTGCGTGAGTTTCACGCTGAAGTTGTGTGGAGTTCAGAATTACTAGCTCCATTACCCATACTTGCTTCTTGCGATGTTCTTCTGATACACCAGCCTCTGCTGCTGACCATTTCGTGGTGATTAAGAATGCCATTTAGTACTGGCACTGCAAATATCAGGATATAGTAACATGCTATGTAGTGCTATTTATACCGTATACAAGTCAACATCTTAAGACGATTTCTATAGTGTCCATTTTGCACTCATGTTTGATCAATAAGATTTAGTCTTGACTTGCATCAGAAAACATTGAAGTTCATGCTCTTTATTTTGCTGCCTGTTTTCATCTTATATTGGATGTTCAGAAATGATCCAGTTATTTTTAAGCTAAATTTTTATAGTGGGATTGATTTGGCTGTCCTTAACTTGCAGGATATTAAGGATAATGGTGGGAATAGAAACAAGAGACGACGGGGTGAAGCTGATGATGAAGAGGTTGATAAACATTTTGCTGACTTGAAAAGAAGGCAAGGGCCAAACAGGGCAAACAAGTCGAGGAGAAGGTAGATCCGAGCCTAGAGAATCTAAGCAAGACTCTATTTTCTTGGTAGTCATGTCACTTTCTGATGTAAAATTCATATTTATTACCACCCAATTTTGTTTCCCTTGATATGCTTAGTCACTGCCGATAACCCCGTTTGTGGCTGTCTGGGTTATGCTATATATTTAATCGGTGGCTGGTTCGATTTCCACGGGTAATTTTATCGTTGTCACTGCCCATATTATCTAATTATAGATGAAATTATTTTGGATTTGATAGTTGGCTTCAGTTGTCCATTGGCGGAATTGTGCCGAGAAAGAGGAACGTCCCTGTAGCAATTCATATGTAAAATAATAGCTGCATGTTTCAATTGCATTTTATTTTTGCGGGCATGTGGCTTCGGTTGAAGCACAACTAATTTCAAATAAAATTTGAAAAAGGGTCTGATGGTCACCACAATTGCATTGATGTGTGTTAGACAATGCGCTAGCGTGCGTAATAATTCGGAGTGAACTTTCATCAATTCTTATCTTTTAAAGAATGCTTGTTCTAGTACTCCAAAGGGACATCAAGATGCACCACCTTGATTTGAGGTGGTCTCAAGCTTTTTTTATTTGATCAGTAAGCGTGCTATCTATCTATTCATAAAAAACTCATGTACAAGTGGGGGGAAGATAAAGCTTCCAAATAAAGACCTATCTATGCAAAGCATTGAAGTCATCTACTATTCTCTTCCAGGTATAAGTACTGGATAGAGTTACATTTTCGTATATAATATTATTTCTAGTATTCCAAACATGATGAAGCACAAGTGTGCACATCAGTTTGTTAGCTTTACTCGTGCAGATCAACAGATCAATTCTCCTTATGGGTACGAGTCCAGTCCTGGACCTTGCTTTCTCCCATAGCTCCAGTGTGTAGCGGTAGTCCCGGAGAATATGTTCAGTAGTCTCGCCCTGCGATTCACGAAGGCAGCACCTCGACGCAAGAGCATAACCTTTTTTTGCATGAAAACCTCAGTAACCAGAGCTTCCTGGAGTATCTTCCAACAACTCACCTTAATTCTGGGGGGTGCTATGGAGCTCCATAACCAGCAAGCCCAATCACACCTAGGCGCAACATGCCTGCAGATATGCCACGCTTGTCGCATGGAATAAATTTCTATACCTACGAAGTAGCATTTGTCTTCTTTCTCAATGGGAACGGTAGCACAGATATCTCTGATCATTTCACTGCCTCTGAAGTGTGGAAACTTCCACATCTTGTCAGTAATAATGGATCTGAGACAGGCCTCCTTGTCAAAACCAGACCTGAGCTGTAGCACACTGGGTTCAGGGATAGTAGAATCCAGGAACAATCCATTCGGCCATGGGTCATTCCACATGGAAATATTGGAACTATCTCCAATGTGGAACCTCACCAATGGTAAGAAATCGTCTCTGAATTTCAGGATGTTCTTCCACATCCAACTACTTGTTTGTTTAATGATAGCAGACCAAACTATGTTATTGTCTTTATTCAAGTACTTGCTGTGAATCCATTTGATCCAAAGTGAATTTTTCTTGTTGGCGATGTCCCATAGAAGCCTGAGCATGCCTGCCTTGCTCCAGTCCTCAACTTTGCGAATGGCCAAACCTCCCTCCTGTCTAGGCCTGCAAATCTTGTCCCAAGCAACAATGTGGAAATGTTTATTCTAGTCTCTGTCACCCCAGAGAAAGTTATGACAAAGCCTCTCAATTTCCTCCATTGTAGCTTTGGGTAGTGGGAACACACATGTCCAGAACAAGTGATAGGAAGACAGAGTCGAAATAATCAACTCTAGTCTACTTGCCATCGAGAGAAACATAGTTTTCCACGAGTCTAGTTTGGTTTTGATTCTGTCAGTCAAAGGAGCGCACATTGCTTTAGTGAGTCGACCCGCAAAGAGGGGCAACCCCAGGTATCTTATCGGAAATTTAGTAATTTCAACATCAAGTGTATTTCTGACTTCCACAGGAGTTGTGCGACTTAAGAACAACTGGCTCTTAGACGGATTCATCTCAAGGCCTGAGGTCTGTTTGAATTGGTTCATACAGTGCAAAATACCCTCCGCATCACTAACTGAGGCTTCAGAGAATATTAGCAGGTCGTCTGCAAATATCAAGTGAGATATTCTAGTATCACCTGCAGACAGAGGATTTAGCTTTCCATCCTTAACAACATTGGACATCAAGGTAGAAAACCCCTGCATAGAAATGACAAAAAGGTACGGGGCCAAGAGATCCCCTTGTCGTATACCCCTATTAGCTTGAATGATGTCAGATGGAGAACCATTTACAAGGATTTGAAAAGAGGCAGAACACATGCACTCCTTCACCCATTGTAGCCAGCATTGAGGGAATCCCATGCCACTCATAACCTCAAGAATTTAATATCATGAACAAGTTCATTGGCAAGCAGAATAGCATTGAATATACGCCTGCCCTTGACAAAGGCGCACTGGCTAGTGTCAATCAGCTCAGGTAAGACATCTCTAAGCCGATTGGCTAGAATCTTTGCTATAACTTTGTAAGCAAAGTTACAAAAAGAGATGGGCCGCCATTCATTTATTTTCTGTGGTTGCTTGGTTTTAGGAATCAGCACAATGTAAGTCTTGTTGACTTCTCTCAACATTTTTCCTTTTTCAAAAAAGTCCTTCACAGCACAACAAAAGTCTTTTTTGATTATTTCCCACGAAGCCTTGTAGAATTTGGCATTCATCCCATCCGGGCCAGGTGATTTATCATCTTTTGCTTTTTTTTACCACTTCATAGATCTCCTCATCTGTAACTAACTCACACATGCTTGCCAGGTGATGTTGTTGAAGTTTAGGAAGATTCAGACACTGGAAGGTACTTCTTTCAGTCCTTGCGCTGAGCAGCTGTGTATAATGCATGTCAAACACATTTTTAATCTCAGGTTTAGTTCTGAGGAAACCTCCATCATGCTCCAGGAATTTTATCTGGTTCCTGTTTCTTCTAGTTTTCAAAGAGGCATAGAAAAAATGTGTGTTAGGGTCTCCGTTCTTCAGCCAAAAAATTCGTGAATTTTGTCTAACAATGGACTCCTCCCGCAGCTTGGCTGCATTAGCTTCTTTGATTTTGTTTTTCGCGATCTCCCAAAACAGGTGATCATTAGGAGCTTCATCCAACCTCGATTGGGCCAGCAAAGCATCCTTTTCTTTGTTTTTAGCTGTATCAGCAAGATCTCCGTGTCTCTCCCAATTCCATGTCTGCAGATGTCGCTTTGCTTGCTTTAATTTGCTAACAAAATGGTACATTGGGGTGCCTTGCGTTTTATTATCCCAAGCCTTAGAGACAGTATCATGGTAACCATCCATAGATGTCCATGCATTGAAAAATCTACTTGGATATTTAATCTTTGGTTTTTCTTCATCAAGATGAAGGACCTGGATATAATGATCACTATAGATAGTGGGCATTATTTCAAGCCAGAATCTTTGAAAATTGAGTTGTATTTGATAGAAGAAGAACGTTCTGTCTATCTTGCTTCTTGTATTGTTGCTTCCGAGCTGTTGGTTGTTCCACGTAAACCTTTGGCCTTTTGCATCTGCTTCCAGAAGGCCTGTAGCCTGAACACAATCATTGAAATCACTCATCGACTTGGCAGAAGGGGGCAGACCTACAATTCCTTTCATCAGTAAGTCTCACCGCATTAAAATCTCCAATTACCAGCCACGGGGCCTGGAGTCCATTTTTAATACGCTTGAGATCAGACCATAGTTCTTCTCTTTTACTGTCATCATTATCGACATAGACGACACTGATCTCCAGTTTAGTTCCACCACAGAATAGACCAAAATGGACAAGCTGTCTAGACTGTTCTAACATAGTAATTTTGTATTCATCACTTTCCCAGAGCACCAGGATTCTGATCTTGCTGCAACTGGTCGAGTTGTCTATCCACTTGAACTGGGGCCAAGTTCTGATCATAGCTTTTGCTATTTTGCTTCTCCTTATTTTAACTTCAGTAAGAACGGCAATGTCAGTGTTTGCCCTTCTTAATTCAGCTCACACCACATCTTGCTTGTCCCAACTGGACATGCCTCTGACGTTCCAAGCTGTTACAGCTGGTTTATCAACCATTGGGGGGGGTGGGTTGGCTTGCTGCCAACCAGGGCCTCTGAGCTTTTATCCAAATTCTCGAGGGGGTGGTATTTGTTTGTTTCCTGTCCTCCCTTTGCCTGACTTCTAGTGTTCCTCTTCCTCAGACTGGTGGTTCTGCGGGGTCGTTGAAAGCCATCATCATCGACATTCTTAGACCCTGCAGACTCAGCAGCATTTGGACGAGCGCCTGGAGGCCCGACATCACTCTGGGCGGGGGTTTCTTTTCCCACCACCGGCGGCTCCTGGGACATCACCGGCTTGGAACAAAGTACTTTGTCATGACCAAAATGTCCGCAGTGGGGACATTTCACAGGGATCCATTCGTAATCCACCTTGATCTGGTACGGATTACCTTTGTCCGTCTTCAACCTCACCTCCTTAGGAAACGTCGAGGACGCATTCATAAGAACATTAACTCTCGCATAATCTATACGACTCATCGCCTTCGTTTGTCTGTCAAGACACTGAGGCTTGCCCAGGAACAATGCTATGTGTGAAATCATCTTCTCACTCCATAATTCCAGGGGCAAATCCAGGAGCTTCAGCCACACCGGCACCGATGACAGCTTTTCTTGCTCCAGGGGTTCGCCCTTTTCCCACTTCTTCAGAATCATTGGTTTGCCCTTCACATACCACGAGCCTCCCTCAATGACGTTGTCAAGATCGTTCCCTTCCTGGAACTTGATGATGAAACTACCACTGGCTCACCCCATGACCTCGATTACACTGGCCGGATTCCAGAGTCGTTGGAGATGCTCCTGCAATGTTGGGATGTGTGGCCTGAAACCAATGATGTATCCCGAATCTGTGTTCTTCCATAGAGCAACGTTTTCATCTACTTCACTCTGAGGAATGATGATCACATTGTCCTCCAGGTTGATGGTGATCTCTGGGAGTCTCGTATCAACGTCTCCCACGGGATGTTTACAGATCGTCGTCCACTCGTTGGTGCTCGCCGAGACCCTGACCACCTCCGCACAAGTTCTGTGCTTCGGCGGGGATATCTTATTCCCATGGCATGGAGTACGGAGATCACCATCGCCGTTGCCCCCTGTGCTACCAGCCGCAGCCGTCATTTTTCCTGGTGGTCTCAAGCTGGGAATTGTAATCACCTTCTTGGGAGTGATTTATCATATTTGTGTGTATTTTTTGGTAGGCCGTATGAATATCGAACTTAGTGGTGTAGTAGCAATGAAAGATGACTTTCTAGGTGAGGCCAACACAACCATCTCCTTAAAAGTACAACAACCATGGAAAACCAACACACAAATGACTAACCAAGAGGACAAGTGTTGGTGTACCTAGAGCATTTGCAAAATTTGGTTTCACTACAAAACCTTGAAATTTGGTGTGAATGTGAAAGGATTGACTTAATCTGGTTGACTTCGATCTTGGAAGGGGGATGGATGCACCATCAATTAATCAAACACTTAGGGCTCTTTGGTAGGAGGTAGCTTGGATTTGTTACACTTAAATGATACATTTTTTACTTTTTATTTTGTTTGGTAGGGTGTAGTTGAAGCAATAAGATTTGCATGAACTACACACTTGCCACTAAAAACTTTTGAGATGGTACAATGCCAAAATGGAGTGTAATCGGGTGTAGGGGTGTAGGAACCCTTCTTACCAACCATCCACATCTCTGGATATGGGTCACACCTATGTGCTTTTGCTTTGTTGTTGCAGTCACGTGACGTTTTGTTCCATGTCCTTCCATTTTAGCTAAAATTCTAGACATCAATTGACAACTACACATCTTTAGGTAAGAGCCAAACTTGTTTGACAACTCATAGGGCTACTAACCCTAGAGATTGGCTCTTACACGGTTAAGATACATAATCCTGTTACATGCACCCACCCTTTCGACTATAGACCAACTCAAGAATTGAAGATGTACCAAGGATTGTTTTTTAATGGGCCATATTTATTATAGATTCCAAAAAATGAGTGTAAGAGGAGTTTTGTTATGACTACCTAAACATTGCTGATAGTCTCCACTCTTGTTGGATGTCATCTAATCCTTGGGTAAGTGATCATTTAGGGTTATGATAGTGTGCCTCGTACACAACATCTTTTGGCTTGCTTCCCAATAACATTATCTCTGTAGGCCACACCTCGATCAAGGTAGTTTTAGGATAGCCTATTGCAACTAAATACCAGGGTGGAATGCCTCTAGTAAGAAAATTAACAATCCTTGTTAAGGACTAGTATTGAAAGTGTGCACCTTGTTAATGAACCTAACTTCATGCCTTGCTTGCTATCATCAAAAGAGCGATAAAAACAAAGATGATGAGTCCAACACCAATAGGTAGGTACAAAATGATTAGGCACAATGCCTTGAAAAAATTCTCAAGGGACGTTGAATTCAATGTCGACAACCACACCTTCAATTGTTTGGGAAAGTGATGTGTGTGCGTGATGGTCACACTGGGTGATGTAGATTGAATTGTTTAACTTAGATGGAAGTGGTTCCAAATATGTTTTTTGTAATCACAACATAAATAACCACAAGCAATTGTATGATGTGGTAGTTTTTGTTGGATCAGAGGGCTCTGGGGGGGTGAATAGAGCTAAAACAATTACACAAAACTTGTTATACCTTCAAGTTACTTCAAATAAGTTTAATTGCAAATAGTAAATTTGATGGCAATTGAAACATATATAGCAAAGATGAGAGAGATTGGAGCAACCAAGCTGTTTTAGAGTGGTTCCACTCTCCAAACTAGGAGAGAGTCAGTCCTAGTATTTCTAGGATTTCTAAGATGTCTACTCCTTATATTCACTTATAAGAGTTACAATAATTGACCTTCTTTTTTCGGTACAAGGATATCCAACTTTCCTTTAAGGCCAAGGGAGCCAACAACCTTACAACCCAAGGTCTTACCTATCCAAGAGATGGCCTTCTACCTCATAAAGGTCTTACCCACTCTTTTACAAGTAGTTGGATGCCTTCACCAAGGAGATCCCCTTCTTACATTGAGTCTTTAAGGCCAAGGGAGCCAACAACCTTACAAACCAAGGTCTTACCTATCCAAGAGATGGCCTTCTACCTCACAAAGGTCTTACCCACTCTTTTACAAGTAGCTGGATGCCTTCACCAAGGAGATCCCCTTCTTGCATTGAGTCTTTTTCCTTGAGGATTTATCCACCAAGCTCCTTGGATCTTCCGCCTTGTCCTCCTCCACTCAGAGAAGCTTTATGCACCCTCTTCTACAACTTGAAGAAGCTTGCATCTTCTCCTTCACTTGGAGAAGCTTTCACCAACTTGATCTTCAAGAAAGGGAGTTGGGAAAAGGGAGATCTTGAGAGCTTCACAAGTATACAAGACAATAGCTCTCTCACAAGAATCCTATCTCAGGTCATAATGCATGAAATTAGTTGTAATTAAGAGAGAGAAAAGGGATCAAGTGGACTAATAGCACTCAACTAATGCAAGGACATTCAATAACATGAATGAGAAGCCTTGGAATGAACTCCAAGAGGTCCTATTTATAGCTGGGGGTGTCAACTAGAGTGTGGGAACTCTTGTGCATGTTTTCTAGCCATTTGGAGGGTTGCAATAGATATAATTTTGAGTTTTGCACCCCTCTAACGGTTAGAAGCACTTTTTCTACGTCTTCTGTACAGTGTATTCGGTCGAGTTTCAATAAAGATAAGTCGACCGATCACACTATGCGACAAAGCTAATTTAAACCATTGGTCGAGTTTGTCATGGTGGCAACTCGAGCGATCCACTTAAATTGAGTTTGATCTGTAGAGGGATCCGTCGTGTTTTGTGAAAGTGAAACTCAACCGATCAACATTCTTTCCCAATATTCATTAAGGATCAATTGAGTTTGTAACTCGACCGATGAAGAGTCTGTAATGAATTTTACAAAATGAAATTTAAGTGATCAAACGTTGGAATTAAGTGTCCCTAGTTTTTTCTCATCTTAGTTACAAGTCATACCATCAATACAAATGATTACAAAATTTTCTAAGGTGGTTTGGAGTGTTTTCCATAAAAGTACATTTGCATTGCTTTTGACTTGAGCTAAACCAAGCTAGGGCTTGAGCAATTTGATCCTTTTCATGTACTGAATGCCTAAAATCAATCTTAAACAAACATATTAGATACATATGCACGGAATGGTTAAGTCACGATCAAAATATGGATAATGTGTAACACTTAGGTCAACATTCCCCCCCCTCTGACAATGACAAAACATTCCTCATCATATTGAAAATGGTATAACAATTAAACCTTTACCTTTGAGAAAGGATTTGAAAGTTAAAACTTTTACCTTGTGAATTGCAAGGGGATACATGATTGAACAATGTGAATTTCTCCCCCTCAATTCATGCATACCTAAACCTTCATGGTTAGCCTTTCCATATCAATAATCATAGCACATATACATACTATGTGGTCCTCTAGAAACTCATATGATATGTAGATATTTGATAAGAAAATGATCATACAAGCGATCAAACAATATATCTGAGGTCATTTCTCCCCCTATCATATCAAAACGACAAGGAGGTAGAAAGAACTAAAGCACATGTCTTCTTCCTAGATACCAGATTAAGCAATCAACCACATAACACACATCAAACTGAGACGAGATAAAGAGAACCAAGTAATCTAATGTTGGAATCAAAATATGAGATAACATACCACCAACTCATAAGATATTGTCAACCAGAGAGTTATGGTACATAAGATTTAGATTACATTACTAGAACATGTCCTCACTACAAGAATCCACAAACCAACGATAAAATGAAGGAATGATAAATAGTACATCTCAGATACAATGCCCAAATGTCTTAATAAATAAAAGTCTAAAAAGATATATATGCTCAACACCTAAAGACTAAGGAACTAAGACATCAATCTACATCTATGCTCTATGTCTATGGGATCATCATCCACATCATCATCGTCGGCCTCAGGCTCGTAGTTCTCATCTCCATCTAAAGGTGCAATAGAGACATCAACATCTTCAACATCCTCACCAGAGCCACCAATGAAGCTGTCATCAGAACCATCATCTAAGACATCATCCTTAGTGGTCTCCTCATCACCAACAACATCCTCAATAGCTTGGTCAGGCATCTCCTCATCGACAGGAGGACCAAAATCGTGACTGGGCCAAAGGGCATTCTTCTCATCCCAAGTCATGCCAAGAGCATGTTATTCCTATGCCTGGGGAATGGCGGGAGCAGAGGTGCCAATGTTGGCAAGCAGGGCAGCAAGAGGGCCAACAAGAAAAGCCAATAGAGAAAGCACTCCAGGGGTAGGGACAGGTCCACCACCAGCAACAGATGTGGCAACAGAAGTAGTATGTGGAGGGGCTGGGTAAAAGTGATTATAAGCATAGGAAGTATAGTCATCACCTGGGTAGGGCTGGTAGGAGGGATATGTATGGCTGTAGGATAGGTTCATGGTAGACATGATCTGGAAGAGGTCCTGATGCAGGTGATCCTGAACCTGAAGGTTATACATTTGCTAATGCATTAGATATCCCATAAGGGTTTCATTTGATACATTGAATGAGGCACGGTCAGGTCGAGATGGTGGTGGAGGCGGGAGTGCATGGGTGGAGGTAGATGTGGAAGCTCCAGGTGTGGTAGAGGAGGTAGGCAGGAAGGTCTTATTGATTGTGGTTTCACTAATGCAAGCCCCTTTCCGACTAGCTTTGTCATTACGATCTTGGAAAAGAGATTTCTGGGTGGCAAAAGTGAACAAACCACCGATCAAGGCAGGGTAGGATGGATGGGTACCATGAGTGTTCTTCCCAGAGTCAAAGCATGTCATGTGGTGTAGGATATATCAGGACCACTTGAATCCAACATTCTACAGAAGACTGTACATAATCACAACAACGTTCTCTGCAATTTCTGTTTAATTATTCTTAGGGTGGACATTGTAGTTAACAACTAACTCAAGCAGTCCATTCTTAAGATCGAGGGAATAGGATGGTACGGTCGATTTCTTCCTATATGGTACCTGCTTCTTCTTTAAGCACTTGTGGATGTCAGGAAGAGTAAGATCAAAGTGTTTGTACAAAGCCTTAGGGTCGAAAAGGTCAAAATAGTTAGGATAATCCTTTCTCCGTGTGTCGGTGACCTCTGTTCCATTGAAAAAGATTTTCAAGGAATCTTCAAGATTGTGAATTTAATCCTAGAAATCATGGAGGTAAGGATGACCTGGCTATTGGGGTGACACTAATGTGTCATAGTTCTATGAAAGATTGGCGTTCATGGACCTCCTTGGTGCTTATGATGGAATTCTGAAAGCACCGAAGTTCTACGCACAAGGCTCCTAGGTGATGGGTATGGAAAAGATCAACAATCTCAATGATGACCTCATTCGTTAGGAGAAAATGCTCAAAAAGAGATCTAAGCAGGAAGGGGTTCCTAGGGAGAAGCTACTTTTAACGATTGAGAGCTTTAGAGGAGACAAAAGAGGTATTGTCAAAGGATAGAAGGTGAGGGTTGGATGAGGACAAAAGTACTCCACCTGGGGTAGCTCCCTTACTTTGTTTGTATGCCATAGGGTCAGATTTGAGAAGCAACAACAACCAAAAGAGAGAAAGAACTACACCAACATGCCGTCTAACAACCTAAAAGTGGGTGGGAAGAGGCAAGAGAGGCTAGACTAGGAAAGGGAAGGGATGGTCACACCTAGGGTTTGAGGTCAAGAGGAGTTGGAGCTAGGAATCGATCGAATTTTCTCTAGTTAAGAGGGAGAAATATCGGCCGAAACCTATTTTAAGTTTGGTCCAGCCCATACTTTGATCGAGTTTGTCCAGGGGTAACTCGACGGATCAAGAGGAAAACCTTGACCTCGGCCTTGGATCGGTCGAGTTGGCAACTTGACCGACATGTAGCCTGTCCAAAAACTTAAAATTTTAATTTCTAGCCTGTAGGGTGCTAATTAATTTTATATCTTTAGCTTACTATGCATTTTAGACATATTGAGGAACATTTCACTCATTATAGGGTACTATTTTGTGATAAATCGAGCGTTTGCAAAAAATACCTAAAACGAGCAAAACATGGAATAGAAATAAGAAAAATACATCAAACAAGAGATGGTCAAAATGAGCTAGAAACATATAGGCAAGAGAACAACTAGATAGAAGGCATGTCAATATCACCAAGAGAAGTAATAAGCAATTTTGATCTAATAAAAGCAAATTTCTCTCTAGCTAGTGTTTAGTGAAAATGATTACTATCTGATTCCATGTATCAACATGCGTGATATAAATATCCTTTTTGGCAATGTGGTCACAAAGAAAATGATGACAAACCTCTATATGTTTAACTCTACTATTCAATATAGGATTATAAGACAGGTTAATTGCACTAGTATTATCACAAAAGTAGGAGAAGCATCAAAATGAATGTTAAAGTCTTAGAGAATTTTCTTCATCCATAGGACATGGGCACAACAACTTCCAGCCATAATGTATTCAAACTCAGTAGTTGATAGAGCCACAATGTTTTGCTTCTTGGAAAACTATGAGACTAGGCAAGGTCCTAGGAAGAAGCAAGTACCACTTGTGCACTTTCTATCAATCAAACACCCTGCGCAATCAACATCACTATAAGAAGTATTAGTAAAGTTCTTTGACTTGGGATACCATAGTCCAAAATTTGGGGTTCTGCCTAGATACCTCAAAATCCTCTTAACAACTATAAGATGTGATTTCCTAGGACTTTATTGAAAGCGAGCACACAAGCCAACACTAAACATTATAGTAGGTCTAAAGGTAGTTAAATAAAGTAAACTTCTAATCATACCTTTGTATAGCTTATCATCTATCTTTTCACCTTGTTCATCTCTATCAAGCTTGACGGTGTTTGACAAGGGGTGTCCATCAACTTGGTGTTCTCCATCTCAAAGCGCTTTAGTAGCTCACTTTTGTACTTGCCTTGGTTGATGAACTTACCTTCCTTGGTCTACTTGATTTCGAAGCTGTTGAAAAAAGTGAGTTCTCCCATCATGCTCATCTCAAATTTAGTCTACATAAGATCACTAATCTCCTTGCAAAGATCAAGATTAGTTCTGCAAAAAATGATATCATCAACATAAATTTGAATGATCAGAAAATTATTAGAAGTGTGCTTCAGAAACAAGGTAGAATCTACTTTGCCCATGATATATCCATTATCTAACAAACATTTCTTTTATTTCTCATACCAAGATCGAGGTTCTTGTTGAGACCATAGAGATTTTTTTACAACAAATAAACATGGTTAGGCAAGTTATCATGTTCAATGCCCAAAGGTTGTACAACATACACTTCCTCCTCAATTGTACCATTCAAAAAACACACTTTTAACATCCACTTGATATATAAAAAAGTTTTTATGACTAGCAAAGGCAAGTAACATTCTAATAGATTCATGTGGAGCAACAAGTTCATAAGTTTCATCAAAATCTATACCTTCTTACTGATTCAACCTTGATTTGTTTCTTACCACCTTTCCACTTTCATCCAACATATTGCGATAGACCCATTTGGTGCTAATGATATTTCTATCACATGGTATTGGCACAAGAGTCCACACTTTGTTTCTTTCGAACTACTTCAACTCTTCTTCCGTAGCTAGGATCCATTCATCATCTGTGAGAGCTTCTTTGACTTCTTTAGGCTCAAGCTGAGAGATGGAGGTGCTGTCTGCTTGTTCTTTGTTGTAGGCAGTCCACATCTTCACCCCTTTCAAAATGATTTCTAATGATGAGCTATTTAGGATGATGTTTTGTAGAGTGGGGGGTTGGATCCTTCTTTTTTTTCTTCTTTTTCTTCTTCATCAACTAACACCTCCTTTCCACTATCACTGATGATGAGCTCTTTTAAGAGAGGAATCGCCTCACATGCAACATCATTATTTGGAACATTCTTGGAAATAGAGGGGTTAGTCTCAACAAATCTAACATTTATAGATTCTCCAGACTTTACACAGTTCTATATTATATACTCTATATGCCTTGCTGGTAGTGCTATAGCCAAGAAAGAAAGCCTTGTACGACTTTAGATCAAACTTTCTGAGGGAATCCTTAGTGTTGAAAACAAAACAATGACAACTAAAAACATGAAATAAATCAATGAAAGTCTTTCTACCGTGCCATAGCTCATAGGCTTTTTTAAGCGAAGGATGAGTAAAAATCCAGTTTTGCACAAAATATGAAGCACTAACAACTTTGGCCCAAAACTTCTTTGGAGTGTCATACTCTAGAAGCATGGTCCTAGACATTTCCTATATTGACCTATTCTTCCTCTCTGCAACCCCATTTTGTTGAGGTGTTCAAGGTGAATAAAAGTTATGTGCATAACCGAATTTCTTACAAAAGCGTTCAAACAAATCATTTTCAAATTATCCCCCATAATCACTATGAATAGATACAATCCGGCAAGAAACTTCATTTTCCACATGTTTTCAAAAAGACGAGAAAACATCCAGAGTATCATTTTTTTGAAACAAGGAAAAAGGTTCAAGTAAAGCGAGAAAAATCACTGACAATCACAAGGCAATACTTGGTACCACGAAGCGATTGCATACACATTGGTCCAAATAGATCAATATGAAGAAGCTCAAGAACTATTTTGGTTCTAATCACTCTTTTGGATTTGAAGGAGGACTTAGTTTGCTTTCCTTTGGTACAAGGTTGGAAATCCTCATCCATTTTGAAAATACAATTAGGAAGTTCATTCACCAAATCCTTTTTGCTCAACTTCTTCATTTGATGCATATTTATATGACCAAGCCTATGTGCCATAAATATAGATTATTCAAATTGGCAAAAAGACATCTATCAACAATAGGCTTAATAGAGTCAAGCACAATAATGTAAATATTACCATTTCTATTTCCCTTATGTATGACATTGTAGGAGAGGGAATGTAGAAGTAAGCGTTCTAAGAAGTAAATAGAGAAAGACAACCATTATCACAAAGTTGACTAACACTTATTAATTTGTGATGTAGGCCATCCACAAAAAGTGCATTCTTGATGCAAAGTGAATCACCTACATCACCCACACCTATTACCTTATCCTTGTTGTTGTCCCCAAATGTCACCAAACCTCCTTTCTTATTGGTGAATTGATTGAAATGGCTAGTTTCACATGTCATGTGTTTGGAGCAGCCACTATCAACAATTAATTTGCCTTTAGCCTACAATAAAGGAAGATAATCAGTGCCCAATTCAAACTTTGGGATCTGGGGTTAGCTTGGGGACCCACTTCATCTTGGGGTTGGTCCCCATCTCCTTGTAAGGACAATAAGTAGAATAATGATCATCACTCTTACAATGAGAACAAACCATAGGGTTCTTTGAGCTGGAAGACTCTTCATGGAAAGTTGGAGGTTCCTTGCTCTTATTCTTCTTACCCTTACCTTTGTCTTTTGAAGTACCCACATATTTAAGACCACTTTTACCACTATGTTTGGTGGAGTGATCCAAGACTTCATTAAGGGACTTCTTCCCTTTGAGGAAAGTTTGCAAGGTAGCTCTCAACTTATGATTATGATCGGCAAGAGTGATAATGGTAGAAGTCAAACTACCAATATAATCATTAGCATGTAAAAGGTCGGCCTCTAGACATCGGGCTTTAGTCAAATATGAATCTTTCTCTAGAGTAATAGAAGCAACATCCTTGCAGTCAAAATAGGTCTAGAAGATCTTTAAGTTAATGGTCCCCCCTATCCAAGGTGTGGCCCAAAGCATCCATCCCATTGATGATGGTGTTGAGCTAGGAATACATGTGTGCCACTCTCTCCTTCTTACCAATCTTGAAGTTCTAAAGTAGCCCTTTGAGCATGTAGATCTTGGACTTCTTGACTTGCTCCATGCCTTCATATGTGATGCACAACTTATTTCAAATATCATGGGATATGTCCCAAGAAGAGATTTGGTTGAACTCAGAAGGAGTGAGGGCAGCATAGATGATACTGATCGCCTTGGCATTGAGCTGCGCCTTCTTTACTGTAGCTTCATCCCAAGTAGATACATCACCAGTTGGCTCCCTGTGTGAGAGGATCACCACCTTCCACATGTTGTTGTTAGTCCCTTGGAGGAACAACCACATTCACCGTTTCCAATAGAGGAAGTTGGTGCCGTCGAAGACCAATGGTCACATGGTGAAGCTTCCCTCCAAATTGAGCGGCCCAAGTAAGTCGCCCATCTTCTTGTCTCATGGGAGATGTGTCGGAGAAGACTGTGGCTCTGATACCACTTCTTGGATCGGAGGGCTCTAGAGGGGGGTGAATAGAGCTAAAAAGACTTACACAAAACTTGTTAGACCTTCAAGTTACATCAAATAAGTTTAATTGCAAATAGTGAATTTGATGACAACTGAAACATACATAGAAAGGATGAGTGAGATTAAAGCAACTAAGTAGACAAGCTATTTTAGAGTGGTTCCACTCTCCAAACTAGGAGAGAGTCAGTCCACGACCTAGAGAGGTCAAAATCTAAGATTTCTAAGATGTCTGCACCTTATATTCACTTATAAGAGTTACAACAATTGACCTTCCTTTTCTGGGACAAGGATACCCAACTTAACTTTAAGGCTAAGGGTGCCAACGACATTACAAACCAAGGTCTTACCTATCCAAGAGTTGGTCTTCTACCTCACAAAGGTCTTACCCACTCTTGCAAGCAGCTGGATGCCTTCACCAAGAAGATCCCCTTCTTGCACTGAGTCTTTTGCCTTGAGGATTTACCCACCAAGCTTCTTGGATCTTCCGCCTTGTCCTCCTCCTTCACTCAGAGAAGCTTTATGCACCTTCTTCTACAACTTGAAGAAGCTTGCAGCTTCTTCTTCACTTGGAGAAGCTTTCACCAACTTGATCTTCAAGAAAGGGGGTTGGGGAAAGGGAGATCTTGAGAACTTCACAAGTATACAAGACAATATCTTTCTCACATGAATCATATCTCACTCATAATGCATAAAATGAGTTGTAATCAAGAGAGAGAAAGGGCTCAAGTGGAATATTAACACTCAACTGTGGTAAGGACCTTCAATAGCATGAATGAGCAACCTTAGAATGAATGCTAAGAGGTCCTATTTATAACTGGGGGAGTCCACTAGAATGTGGGAACACTTATGCACATTTTCTAGCTGTTTGGAGGGTTGCAACAGATATAATTTTGAGTTTTGCACCCTTCCAACAGTTAGAATCACTTTTCAGCATTTTTTGTACAGTGCATTCGATCGAGTTTCAGTAAAGATAACTCGACCAGTCACACTATGCAACAATGCTAATTGAAACTACCGGTCGAGTTTGTCCTGGTGGCAACTCGATTGATCCACTTAAATTGAGTTTGATCTACTGAGGGATCGGTCGAGTTCTATGAAAGTGAAACTCAACCAAACAACATTCATTCCCAAAATCCATTAAGGATCAATCGAGTTTGTAACTCGACCGATGGAGAGCATGTAATTAATTATACAAAATAAAATTTAATTGATCAAATGTTGGAATTAAGTGTCCCTGATTTTTTCTCATCTTAGTTGCAAGTCACATCATCAATACAAATGATTACAAAAATATTCTAAGGTGGCTTGGAGTGTTGTCCACGAAAGTGTATTTGCATTGCTTTTGACTTAAACTAAACCAGACTAGGGCTTGAGTGATTTGATCCTTTTCATGTACCTAATGCCTGAAATCAATCTTAAACAAACATATTAGATACATATGAATGGAATGGTTAAGTTATTATCAAAATATGAACAATGTGTAACACTTAGGTCAACATTTTCCCCCTTTTTGACAATGAAAAAACATTCCTAGGATCACTTTCACCCTCCAAGAGTCTAATTGACATACTTACAACCCATTTTAATAGTTGTAGCCCCCTAGTTTAAAGATGCCAACAATTTCCCCAAAAAGCTAAGATCTCTTGGATAAATAAGTACAATAAAACGAATTTTATAAAGCAACAAACATAATGCATAGAAATCTAACTACACCATGTTGTGAAGTGGTGTCCCAATATGTCTTTTGTGAGGATGTGAATATGAAGCTTATGTCCGGATATAGTTTTTTTTTGAAAAACTTGGACCCAAATATAACAATTGTCATGTTAAAGAACCAAGAGATATTACTTCAATATTCCATTTGACAACAAAGTATTTATACTCCTTGAAAAGGAATTTATTTTTGAAGAAACTAGTGGGAGAAAAATAGATATCAAATAAGTTTGAGATGGATAAAATAACATTGAACAAATGGAGGTCAGATTCTTTGCATTGACATGGACTGCATTTTAAGAACTTAGAAGAATCAAAAGTAGTCATATGTAGCATTTTTACACGAGCCTCATAAAGCTTCTAATTTGAATGTTATCTTTAGGAACTTAACTGGGTTTAACCCTAACGGTATGATAATTTTCTTCATCTACATATCTATACTACACGTGTTATTTCAATAAAAATGCTAAAAAATTACAACAATTACTGATTTTTGGATTTGTTTTCACGACTGTAAGGCCACAATCAAGGTCAACAACCTCCCTAATTTCAACTAGAAATAACCAAATGACTTACCTGTAATTGTAAGACGATGATTGGTTACCCAAGGTCAATCAGACCTAAGAGATCTTCACCATGATGTATAGGGTCATCTTGAGTTGTGGTCGATAATATCCATTTTGGATGTTATATGATTATTTTACCCTCCATTTCCTTCACTATTTTTGGTTTTAGCATATTAAATCCCATGCTTACTTGCTTTACTTGTGATAATTGAATTGTAACTTTTTACTCCTTTTTGTAGTAAAAATATCAAAACTTGGTGTCTAATAACCTATTCCATTGGTTGGCAACCGATACCAACAAGTTAGGAAGGTCATTGATCTTACACAACCTAGAAGTCCATCAGTTGGCAATCCGCAAAGCTATAAATTCTACCAAGCATTATAGGATCAACATGCCAAGAATTGATGACTCCATGAATTAATGAAGAGATGACATCAACCATCAACATTCATTACTATAAAGTCATCATATTAACTAATGAAAGGAGTGTCAACCAACCGATTGATGGAGGAGAAACTTTCCAAATGATGGTAGGACTAAGAGTCATCGATTGATGACATCCCTATCTTTGTCAATCGATGAAGGGATGTGGCCATCACCCATAGGCTTCATTGATCATTGTCTAATGAAAAGTCAACTTCCATCTACTGATAGAAGCACTACCTTATACAATCGATGAAGAGTCATCTTCTCTTAACCAAAGGAAATATGGTGGACCTCCAACAACTGAGTGGAATCTTACTACTTCTAATGCTGACAAAGTTAGTTGTGTGCTTGTTACAAGGCAACTACATTGATGTTTAGAGAATAAGTAAAGTACCTCTATACTCTTGTCCCTATAGCACACTGTTACAACCCCAAATTTTGGGTTCATTTGGTGAGAAATGTAATTTCTCATATTAAAGATATTTGAACAAATAATGATATAATTTGTTTTGAAGACATGGATTTCGTTTACAATAGCCTTGATGGTTGTTTTGTGGGCTTCATTGGCTATTGGGCCCAATAAAAAGGAAATGAAATAGGAAATTCAATTATTAAATAGGTAAATGAGAAAATGGAGAAAAGAATGAGGTAGAAACCTCTATAAGACAAAGGGATATAATCCAAAGGTGGATTTCGTGGTTCATGAGTTCCTTGGGTCCCAAGGAGTCCAAAGTGGAAAAGAAAAGGCAATAAGAAAAGAAAAGATTAATTAGATATTTCTTTATTAACAAAGAAATTGAAAACAATGGTAATTGAGTTATCCTTGGTGGATTTTCGTATCCAAAGGATTCCTAATATTAAAAGGAATACCAATGAGGAAAATAAAAAGAGAGATGGAGAGAAATCCTCAAAAAGAGATATTTTAATTAAAAAAAAGGAGAATAATGAGAAAGAATGGATGAAAGATAAGTAAAAGGTTAATGCATATTCCCAAGACGGGATTTCAAGCCATTAAGGTTCCTTGAGGTTCAAGGAACTCAGACTAATAATTTAATAGTAAGGGAAAGAGAAAATATGTGAGAAATATATATAATTGAGTAATATCTTGCACCTAAAGAAAAGGCACGTTTTCTTTTAGATAATGAGCCCAAACTTGGCATGATGATAGATTAAGTCATTATTAAGTTTCCCTCAAAATTTGGGATTAAATGGAGCCATGGTTTGAGAGTTATGTATTTTTGAAGAATCCCTAAAGTGAATATCACAATTTTGTTAAATAAAGAATCTTTCCTTTTTAATAACGTGGGCAATCAACACTGTTGATCCAGATCCAATGATGGCTGCTCCTCGGCCAGTTTGAGAAAAACTGGGAGCAGACAGAGTCTTGTTTGATATGGGCTCTCTCTCAGTACAAATTTTGTGCAAGTCTAGGGAGTGCTCCAATAACTTCGGGAGTCCAAACCGAACAAAAAGACCCCATGTTTCTATTGTTTCCGTCAGATATTGGGGTTTTTCGAAGATTGGCACAGGAGTTCTCTCCATGGACAAACAAGCTTATAGGGAACTACCTATTCATAGGTTTGTAGACCCGTTTGAGGAACAGAGAGCATAGGAGGTGACACTGAGATCGACTGGGACCTCTCCCTACCGCCAATTCCTGAAAATGAGCCCTTTCACTCCGTGCTGTGCGCGGCCACAGGACATGGTATTGTCCTTACATGTGGGTGATCTTCTGGCGAGTTGGAGGGGTGCCACAGGGTCTGACGAGGCCTGGACGAGGCACCCCACATGCAAAGGCGTGTCTTTACGATGGGGGTGGTGAACAGAACGAGGATTTGATCCCTGGTTGCGGGTCTAAGACCAGAGGTGGCGGCGGCACTGTGGTTTGTACTAGAACAACCACCCTCATCGGCAATGGAGGAGCAGACCAGCTTCAGGGGTCCTGGCCGGAGCTACTCGCGGAGATGGCTGCTCCAAGTTGATGTCAGAATGCGGAGTCAACTTAATGGTTGACCGTGGCTGGGAGCCGGTTCGCGAACAAGGAGATCACGAGGTAGAAGATGATTAGAGTCAAAAGACTCTATCACCCCTGCAGGTATGCTCATGACCCAAGGGTTGTTTGGTCTTTTCGTCAGTTTTCTGAGCCGAAGCGCTGGTTTGCTGTTAATTGGATATAATGCCGATGTGGCATCATGTTATTGGTCCATTTTCGATTAAGCTTGAAGTAATCACAGAAAATTATTGGTAGCTCTGATGGAAACAAACAAAATATGAAAATTTATCAGGAGAACGAGAGGAACCCAATAAAAATGATATTAAAGATTGATTCTGTTCCTAATTGCAAAAGTACAATAAGTTGATGAAAAGTGCATTAAAGTTAGGTTAAAAACCCTATTTGTGATTAAAGGTTGAATCTAGTATGCTTAATGGGTTAATTTAAGTATTAATAACCTGTTGAATGATAATGTTAGATTCGAACCTACTCTAGATGTGAAATTGCATGATTGAGGGTTTTTATCCCATATGAGAATGATTAAGTATTTAGAAACCCTAATTTAGGGTAAAAGAGGATAATATCATATATAATTTGAAAGATGTGAAAATACGTTGTTAAATGATGGTTTTAAGTTATTTGAATACAAAAGTCCTTAATTCTGGATAAATACCCTATATGTAGTAATAAGGGTTTTCTCATGAATAAAAGGTAGATTGATGGTAAATCGAGTTCATATGTGATTAGACTATAATGAACTTTGAATTAATGATAGGGGTGTATAATGATCTTGTCATGGATTAAAAGGATAAAAATAGTAGCTTTAATGTAAAAGAAGCTTAATGAAATTAATTGATGATTAATAGTGCCTTAAATATGAAAATAGGGTTATATTTTGTTAAGATAATCTTAATATTGAAGAATGGATGAGATAAGAAGGGTTTATGAGTAATGGTATAAAAATAGGGTTTAGAATAATAAAAGACGAAGTGAAACCCTAATTTCCAAGGAAACCCTAAAATTGGAATAAAAATCCTAAGGAATATGATGATATTGGATAAATATTAATAAAAGGAAATTGGTACATTTATTTTAGGATTCTGTGCATAATTGGTTGCTTGGTTGGGATTTCTCTGTTCTGGTTAATTCTGTCTCAAATCTGCAATCAAAGGTATGTGGTTACGCTTATGAATAATCGCTTTAGTTTCATGACGATTTCCGAATGTGTTTATCGGTTGCTTGAAAATAACTATTGGATGTCTTTTATTTCATGCAACTATAAAGTGACTATGATTATCACTATGAATATATATATAACTGGCTAGATCCAAGTCCACCTCTGTGGCTTGTAAAGGCTAAAAAGGGGTAACCTAGAGTAAGGTCTAGGTTGGGGGTGAGCAAATAATGGTCCAGACCACAAAACCGGACCGGACTGCTCAATTCGGTCTGGTCCGGTCCGGTCTATTTTGAGTTCGGTCCGGTCCGCAGTCCGGGAATTCTGATGAGTTCGGTCTTCGGTCCGGTCCAGACCGCAGACTGACTTTTATATAAAATTCATGTATATTTGAAGGTGTATTCTATAATAACTACAAATAAAGTACATATATAAGAACTACTAATATAAATATTTGATACTAAAGTAATATAATTGTTAGAAGTGACTAAGATTATCAACTTTGTACAATTAAATAAGTTGTAAAATATGTAAAAAAGGATGATTATGGTCCAAACGGTCCGGTCCGGTTTGGTCCTAGCACAAAACGGTCCGATCCCAGTCCGGTCCTACCTCAAAACGGTTCGGTCTGTGGTCCATATATTTGTCGAAATTCGGTCTACGGTCCGGTCCGGTTTGGTCCGGTCCGGTCCGATTCTGGACCGATGCTCAGCCCTAGTCTAGGTTATCGTGGGTTAGAATCTGGGCTACCGAGTGTAGTGCCATGAGACCCTTTAGCATGCCATGAGTTAAGGAGTGGGCTACTTACGAGTAGTGCCATGTGACTCAACCCTAGAAACTGGTTCACCTATAGGTGGGACCATGAGGGGTTTAATGGGGATCTACTATAAGGAAAGTAGCATCCAGGTCCACTGTAAGAGTAGCGCAGAGGATAGGGAATGCATGGATCGCGCAGTTATATTTAAAACGTAAAATTGGTTGTTAAATGGTAATTGACTACAATACATTGTTATGAATAATTGCACGATTATTGTTTCCCCCACATACCAGCTTTATGCTGACCAACATTTTATTTGTCGGCATTTTAGGTATAAAGCCAAAAGGACAAATAGTAAATCATCATATTGTGAAGTACATGAATTAAAAGTATGCAAAAGTTTATTTTCTTACACCTTTCCAGTTTAGTCTGTTAAAATTTAATAGTTGTTTTTGGTTAATTGATGAACCTTTGATTCAGAAATTATGGGTGCGGCTTTGACCTCTCGATCTCCCTTAATTGGGGGTTACTGGAAGGTGGGGTCATAAAATTTGGTATCAGAGCGTAGGTTCCTCACTTAACCATTAATAATTATTAAAATTTTCAAACTCCATAGAACCCAAGGGAGTTATTAGAGGATTATCCGAAAGACAGAGGTGTCTAGAAAAGGATCATGACCGGGGGCTGGCAAGATTTTCCTCCGCACCGCTAGTCGGAATACAAGGACTCCTGGATTTATGTGACTGCCTGACTGAAGTCTCAGGATTTGACTCGAAATAAGATACCTTTAGGACTCTCTCATCTTGTTCATCCCTTCTCAACTCAAATGCTGTTAAGGATTATAGGGATTAGGGTTTTCTCTCTTTTCCTCACCCTCCTGAGGTATGTGTAAGGTTGATAAGGTTTAAGGAATCCTCCACCAAATTAATGAAAAAGTATGTAAATAAGATGTCACTAGTACATAAACGACCTTTAGTGTCGGTTTCTAAGCGACACCTATGTGGGCAACGCTAAAAGCCCAACCGTTATGCATCGGTTCAAAAACCGACGCCAAAACCCTTTGCGCGCCAACGAAAACACGCCAGCAGGGCACTATAGGCTTCAGTTATTACCTAAGAAACCGACGCCATATACCTTTGTGCCATAGAAGGGCGCCAACTTGGGCACTATAGGCGTCGATTATTAGCTAATAACCGACGCCATATAAGTCCCAACACGGCCGTGGTGTCTGGTCCGCTGCCACGACCGTGCTAGCCAACACAACCGTGGTGTTAAGGAAATAGACGTCGGTTTCTATTACAAACCGACACTGTAACTATTTGGCGTCAGTTTTATACAAATAACCGACACCTATTTTTTGTTTTTTTTTCTGTCAGTTTGCAGACCTGCTGTATGGCTGGTCGCAGGATGAGAAACCTGCAGTTCAGTTATGAACTACAGGTTTTACAACATCCATTGATATCAGCCAACAACAGGCCACAAACCTGCAAAATTAACAATAAAAATATTCACACATTTAGCAATGCAACCTGCAGTTCCATTTGATTTTCACATTTAGAATCATTCATGTAGATAGAAATATGTAGTTCCATTCATTTTCACATTCACACATATAGAAACATTCATATAGAAACCAACAGTTTCATTCATTTTCACTCAGACACATGTAGAAACATCCAGACATGTAGAAACATTCACACATATATTATAATTCAGAAATTCATTTACAAAATATCATTCTTTAGTCATTATTTGCTATCAACATCCCAATTATATCTTAAATCCCC
The DNA here is from genome assembly GCA_963693085.1 of Alisma plantago-aquatica. NCBI lineage: Eukaryota > Viridiplantae > Streptophyta > Magnoliopsida > Alismatales > Alismataceae > Alisma > Alisma plantago-aquatica. Next base: position 488,497,266 of record OY856410.1, read on the forward strand.
CACTACTTGTATGTCTTTTGCCCATTCTTCTCTTACTTCATTTAATTCTCCCTTCGTATAGGGAGCATGTACATCTGGTAAGGCCGTTCCTGTCGTGTGTTCAGTTTTAAACACCTGTAAAGAGAATGATGTATATATATAATTAATGAGCTATAAATAAGATTGATATATTTCATATTATCTAATGAGACTATATAATACCTCAGTAATACAATCGATGTCCAATGCGGCATATTTGATAATCATGTGCATAAATTGCATCACATAGTATCCACATGCCCATCTGTTGTCTTGTGTAGGACACTATAAATTCAAACATACAAAATATTAAAAAATACAACTAATTAAGCACTGTTCACGTAAATAATATATACATATATTGCAGTCGAGAACTTACTTTCACGTTCTTACAAATTATTGGCTGGTTCTTTTTTGTGGGGACCTTTCCTCCAGCCTTTTTGAACTCATCAAAACCCCTACATGTTAATGTAACACAATACATTGCATAATTAAATAGTAATGTAATAACATATGTTAACGGATATGAAAATGAAATATTTCTCACCGGAATAATGCCATTTTCATTATTTTGTATTCAATATACTCCCCTTAGGATCTAGATAATAGACAGTGAACGTCTCGGGGACAATAACCAGTAACTCCCAATGCATACCACTAGAGGTAAAAAAGTTAAAAATTAATAACTCAAAATCCACAATAAAAATGTAATTTTCTTAATAAGCAAAGTAAACTTACTCTACATTGAATGGAGCCATTATCATCGTCTTCTTTTTTTGAGAAAAAATTGAAAAAGCCTCACAGCAGTATTGTTGAACTGACGGAGGGTCTTTAGCTACTAGACTAATCAAAGATGGAATAAAAAATCCTACATGTTCGAATGCAAAATCTGCACATATCTTGTCTAAGTAGCTGCAAAATATGTATTAATTACGCATGCATTAATAAATAAGAAACCAGATCACCAGATCCTACACAAGGTATATGGATGTATAAAGAAGATCTCACCTTATCCATAGCTCTATCACAGATGTATTTAGCCAATCATATCGAAACAACTCCAAAATATCTTGTATAAATAGTTTGCTTTCGTATGATTGACCTGCAACATCTGAATCTATAGAAACAGTTATAGGGCAATTTATATCATGTTCGCCTAACCATATTGCCATACCCCTACAGTTAGGACCTAACAGGACAGTTAGGTCATGTGGAACCTAACTGGGTAATGTAGGAGGTGGAAGTGGAGGCCTAGATGTTGTGGGTGTCTTCTTTTTAACCTGTATATATATAATAATTTTAGATCAACTGATCACATCATATACACACACTAACAATTTAACGTAATGTAAATTTACCATACAATTTCAGTAAAGATGACATCCACTTTTAGCCACAATATCACTCCGCCTAGTGCCTCACCAAGTGTTTCACAATCTGGGTGGGCATATGGAAATGGAAGATCCATCCACTTGAGGAATATATGTACCAGGCTCACACGAATCCAACCAGCTGGTAATGGAGATCCGTGAAACAGTTCCCCTGGTAGGGATGGGTAAGCCGACGCCTCTGCAACGACATATTCATTAACTTTTAGACGGCATGGCTTCAACCCCTACAAATTTTTGTGTAAAGAATATTATATACATATGTACATATCATCTTTAAAACATATCATCTTGAATTAAAAAACTAGTTACTATGTCATAAAAATACTTACAGTGGATGTGCTAGGTGGTGGGTCTATAGGATTACTCCCAACCTCTGCAGTAGGAGTAGAGTGGGATGCTATGATAGGTACTGTCTGCTGAGTGGCAGTCTGAGATGCCTGCCACTTTTTCAGTGCTTCTTCCAGTTTCCTATCAACTAGCTTATCTACCTATACATGGATAAGAGAAACGTTAGCTTCTAATTATTGAATTCTCTTTTTACAGTAACATTATAAAGAAAGAATATGTTACCTCTTCTTGTGAAAGTCCTACTTTTGGGACATGTTTGCGCTGGGATGGCCCAAAAAAAGATTTGACGCCCACACCAGCGCCTGCAGCCCTAACACGTCCAGGATGCTCTGGGTTACCCAGAGCAACTGTCAATTCATCCCTTGTTCCCTCAGGGATGAACTTGCCTTGTTTCCTCAGCTCGTGCAGCTCCCGCTAATCGCCAAAAAAAATTTGTAATTAAGTAAACACCACAAATAATCAATATTTGAACGATTGCTGTAAGAGTTGTATTTTACCATTTTTGCAACCGCCTCAGTAGTTGCGGGCTTCCTTATTTCTCCCTTCTTAGTTTGCCTCCCAACTATCTAGATATCATGGCGAGGTAGAGGTGTGCTACCTACAGTGGAGGACTCCTGAGTAGTAGCAGACTGAGCAGTAGCCTCAGACTGTAGTCTTTGGCGAATGCCTGCATACTCCTTTGGACCCATTGTGTGGTCATGCACATTCAGTGCACACCTTGATCTTTGTGCCTCACTAAGGGCCTAGTTAGTATGCACATTAATGATTTGGTTAGTAACAGTAAATGTTAATCTTGAATAGGTGAATACAACATATATTAATGAGATTGGGACTGACGCCTAATACCTTGAATTCATCCGTTTGTCTTGAAGCAACAAACACGTCCCATTCTTCTTTGTCCAGGAAGTTCCACTGTTCAGTGGCTGTCTTCTTCCTCTTGTCAGCTTCTTTTATGTATTCTCGGGTGAGATTTGTCCTATAGTTCCTTAGGACTCTCCCATAGCGTTGCATCACATATTTATGATGGAGCTTTTCATCCAATTCAAATATACTCTGCAAATTAGAATTGCTATTAACTAGTATCCAAAAAATTAGTAATCTACAAAATATGAAAATTAATAATAACTCACGCATAAATCCCTCCATATCATGTCTTTCTTCTCCTTAGAAACTTTATGCCAAGAATCTATCATACAACCGCAATGGCTGCGAGTAACATACCCAAGATATGAAACAAATGAATTGCGATTCACACTAGATGCATTTCCTGCATTATCAAAATCCACAACAAGTTTGGGTCCATTGCCCTTTTGCACTATTAACTTCTTCATCATAGTGATGCCCCTTCTCCTGTCAACCTTTTGGTGTTGCTGATCAAGTGCCTCAAGTGCTTCAGATGGTACATGTGCATCATCAACCTAAAATTTGACAAAATAAACACATTTACAAGATATAACTATAAATGGACATATAGATATAAATATATGATATATTTTTAAAACATACATTGTGAGGCAGCGCATTGATGTCCTCACCCTCACGGTAATCATCAGCACGGTCATCAGGAGAATGCTTAACCATATGAAAATTCACATTCACATTGTAAAGTTTACATTGTAAAGTAATTCAAATGGTAAAGCTCACATTGTAAAGTTCACATTCACATTGTAAAGTAATTCACATTGTAAAGTTCACATTATAAAGTAATTCACATTGTAAAATTCACACTGTAAAGTTCACATTCACATTGTAAAGTTCACATTATAAAGTAATTCACATTGTAAAGTTCACATTCACATTGTAAAGTTCACATTCACATTGTAAAGTTCACATTCAGAAAAATAAAACATATACAAAAACATTGTATAAACATGCCTCTAATATTGCAATTTTTTATCAATTAACAATCCTTCATTGTGATCTCTGAGCACATACAAGTCATCATTAGCTTCAATATTTGCTGGTGTTGGCAACCCAACTGAGAATGGACTGGAGTCATCATACTTATCATAATACTGTTCTTCATCTATAGGATCTTCAATGAACTGTCTTTTACCATGAAGAACAACCGACCATTTATCATTTGCAGGATCATCGATATAAAATACTTGTTTCGCATGTGATGCCAATATGAATGGTTCATCCTTCTCGCCAATCTTTTCAAAGTTCACTAAAGTGAAACCCAATTCATCCACTATAACTCCTTTGGTGTTATCAACCCAATTACATTTGAAGAGCGGAATTCTGAAATCTATGTAGTCAAACTCCCATATGTCTTCAATGACACCGTAATATGAAATTTTAGCTTCACGTGGACTCTTATCCTTTGCACTTGCAAAAAACATAGTCGGTGCTTGAAGGGTGACCCCACTGTTTTAGACGACACTCTTATCATCTTGGCGCTTAGTGTAATATGTGAATCCATTAATGTCATACCCTTCATAAGACATAACAGTCAATTTTGGTTTAAAGGTGAGGCATTTGATAGTTTCAGTAATATCATCTGGTGTTTGAGATAGTTGATGTAAGACTTTATTTTCAAACCACTTAATAAATGTCTTGTTATGCTCTCTAGCAAGCCACATTGTATTTACTCGAGGATATTGTCTCTTGATGAAATTGGTATGTTCCTCGATATAAACGTTCACTTCGTCCATGTTGTGTAAAATATACAAGCGACCTTGTTCCAACTGCTCACAGCTGATTACTTTCACACGTGATCCCAAAATTCCTTTGCCAAATTGCTCGTCAATATTCTTGTCATTATCAGGAGTGTCATTACCACTGAGAAAGTCATTGAAAAAATCCATAATCTCTCTTGCCACATAACCCTCGATAATACTCCCTTCAGGCCGATAACGGTTTCGAACATCACTTTTAAAAACGCTCATGTATCGTTCAAAGGGATACATCCAATGCAAGAAAACTGGTCCCAACATTTTCACTTCCCTAGTCAAGTGGACAACAAGATGTACCATGATATCAAAGAATGACGGAGGAAAATACATCTCAAGCTGACATAGGGTAACAACCACTTCTCTTTGCAATTTATCGAGAGTATCAGGGTCAATAACTTTGCTGCACAGACTGTTGAAAAAGAAACAAAGTCTGGTGATTGCAAACCTTACATGCTTCGGCAATATAGATCTAATTGCCACAGGCAATATTTGTTGCATTAGAGTGTGACAATCATGAGATTTAAGACCTATCAACTTCAGATCTTTCATTGATACCAATCTACAGATGTTGGATGAGTAACCCTGTGGCACCTTATCATTTACCAAACATTCACAAAAAGCTTTCTTCTCCTTTCTAGACAATGTGTAACAAGCGGGAGGTAAGTATGTTCTCCGATTTCCCATTTCATGAAATTCTGTTAATTCTGACCTTATTCCCATTTCACGTAGGTCCAGTCTGGATTTTATCCCATCTATAGTCTTACCTGGTATATTCAATAAAGTACCGATGACACTATCACAACCATTTTTTCTCAATGTGCATGACATCGATACCATGCCTGACTGTCAAAGAACTCAAATAAGGAAGATCCCAAAATATTGACTTCTTCTTGAATAAAGATTTGTCACTCCGTGTGGCCATAGTACATTGTGATCTCTTACCAAATTTATTGACAAAGTCTTTTACTCTTTCATAAACAACCTCCCCTGGTATAGGTTTAGGTGCACTCCGTTCCTCATTCAATCCATTGAATGCTTTGCGCTTCCTACGATACAGATGGAATTTTGGAAGAAACCTTCGATGACCGAGATATACAGTCTTACTGCCATGTTTTAGTCTTGTTGAATCAGTGTTCTCTTCACATATAGGACACGCTTTAGCTCTTTTGACACTATATCCAGACAAATTCCCATATACTGGAAAGTCATTAATAGTGCAAAACAACATAGCATGCAAACGAAATGTCTCTCTTCGTGAAGCATCATAGGTCATCACACCTTCACCCCAGAGTTTCTTTAAGTTATCAATCAGAGGTTCAAGATAAACATCGATGTCATTTCCAGTTGTTTAGGGCCCGATATCAACAACGACAGCATTACGTACTTATTTTTCATACACAACCAGGGAGGAAGATTGTATATAACAAGCATGACTGGCCAAGTGCTATGTTGGCTGCTCAATGTCCCGTACGGATTCATCCCGTCTGTACAAAGCCCAAGTCTTAGATTCCTGACTTCTTCACCAAATTCAGGGTACAATAGATCAATCTTCTTCCACTGTGGGGAATCAGACGCATGTTGTAGGATCCCATCATTATTGTTCTTAACATCTGCATGCCACCTCAAATTCTTTGCATCTATCGGATTGGCAAACAAGTGTTGAAACCGTGATATTATAGGTAGATACCACATCACCTTGGCAGGAGAACCAGTTTTGGACTCCCCCGAAGTCGTCAATTTATACCGTGATGCACCACATTTTGGACCATCTTTCAAATCCGCATAGTCCTTTTGAAATAATACACAATCATTTGGGCATGCGTGTATCTTCTTGGCATCCATTCCCATTGGGCACAACAATTTCTTTACCTAGTTTCTAGGCCAACAAATAATGTGTTGTCATTCTTATACCTAAAATCCTAGTTGTCATTCAAAGCATGTCACATGTGTGCATTACAATTCATCATTAAGAAAGAAGGGTGATTACGATTCTCACCAAGAACGGGGTTTGATTTTCTATACAATTTTATAAAAAATGCACATGTATGCATATATATACTATACTTTTTGGAACCTTTATACATATCTGAACACCCTAAATAACCATACTAAACACCCAAATACTTTATAACACAACTATAAAACAATGATTATAGCTAAACTATTAAACAATAGACTTGTCACACATAAAACACCCTATACAACTATAAAACAAAAAAGTATTAAGATATGCATGATACAATAACTATTTTGCATCACATTACAACAGACTTATCATTGATACCTTACTAACTTATTGCTACATTTACATATCATCAGTTGATCAAAAATTACAGCAGTACATTTAACCAAAGTATGCATTCTAAAATCTATGTCATGATTAGTTACATGTAATTTACTTGGATATATAGTAGTACCCGATTACTATGTCTTACATACAAAGTATGCATATTAAATTAACTAAGGCTTATCATAGAACATGTATTGTATATAAGTTCAATATATTACAGTCAATAATTATTTTACTTTCAAAAATTACTTAATGTTACAGGCTTGCAGCTCTAATATAAAGAGTGATCAACTAAGGCATTGCCATAGATCAGTGTATATGAGTTATTTATCAAGTTAGCAATAAGTAAATAACTAAAAAAAAATAAAAAAATGCCCAGCAGCAGCTTGGGTAGCACGACCGTGTGGTCGGCCAACACAGCCACGGCCGTGCCAGCCCACACGGCCGTGGTTGCTGTTGGTAAGGAGAGGGAGAAGAAAGAAGAAGAGCAGGGTGGAGCAGAGGAAGAAGGAAGAAGGCCGTGGTTGCCTTGGCACCGCCCAAGCAGCCGCCGGAGTAGAGGAAGAAGGAAGAAGGTAGGGCGGGCATACCTTGAGGGCAGAGGAGAGCAGCGGCCGGAGCAAGGAGAGGAGCGGCGGCGGAAGGGAGAGCAGCAGGAGCGGCGGCGAGGGCATGGAGCAGGAGCACGGCCGCCGGTGAACACAGAGGGCAGGAGCAGGAGCACGGCCGCCGGTGAGCACGGAGCAGTGGCGAGGGCAGGAGCAGGAGCACGGCGGGCGCGAGCACGGAGCAACGACCGGCGGGGGCGAGCAAGAAAATCACCGGACCTAACTGAAATCAGGAATGAAACAGGGAAAGGGGAAGAGTCGCTCACACCGGTGAGCTATTAAGTTGACAATAAGCGTCATTTATTCAAAATAACCGACAACTAAACCAAAAGTGTCGGTTCTTTTCCAACAACCGATGCCTATACTAGATTATATTCATCGGTTTTTAACTAAAAGACAACTGACAACTATTCCTGTCCCGCGAATAACCTTTAGTCATCGGTTATTGATTTATGAACCGATGCCATATGTAAACTTTTGGAGGTAGTTTTTCACTGGTATTTTGGTTTTGGCGGTTGATTTTAGGTGTCGGTTTTTTATTAATTAACCGACACTTAATAAAAGCGGTACCCGTGTCTGGTCGACCTTCATAGATTGGATGTCGGTTTATGTTATCAACCGACACTGTAGAGTTTAGGTGTCAATTTATGTATACAACTGACACCTTGAAAAGTGACTTTATAAGCCATTTCTGTAGTAGTGTGTCATGGACATAAGCTTAATAGATTAAGCGTAAACAAAAGAATAGATACATGCTTAGGTCGTATGACATAAGTTGTCATGCTCTCAGGAGAGACCTGAGGCTAGACCTTCTTGTCAGGAGGATAAATAAAGAAAGTTAGTCTTGGAGATAGGGATCTCCATTACAAGTAGAGACCTGACACATCCTCTGAGGATGATGTTAACCCTAACCCTAATTGGAGGTTAGGGAGAGATGAGGGTGGACATGCCTTTCAAATGCCATGTGAGACATGAGAGGTTGGATAACCTAGCGCCTTTGGTGACCCAACCCTGGGAAGAGTTGTGCATGTTAGAATGAAGGATAGCTTATGAGACAAGTATAAAGAGTTATGGATAACCTTGAGCAAACACAAGATTGAACATAGGCTTCACCTTTGTCAGGATATGCTTAGGAGCTTGATCCTTCATGAAGAGAGGACCTCTAATAGTGAGGTTGGTTGTAGGGTTAGCTCTAGTGAGAGAGAGTAGGACCCCAAGCAAGAAGGTGGAAAGCCTAGACCCCGAGGTATGAGGATAGGTGGGGAGTTGAGGACGATGCGGCCTAAGTGGATGATAGGGGTTGCCTCATGCTCGATCCCTAGAGGCTGGTGATATCTTGATTGCCTTTAGAGGAACCAAACCCATGAGAAAGGATGAGGATTCTGGCACCTATGTGCCTATGGTATAAGTGTTTACCTTCTTAGAAAAGAAGAAGAAGTTCTGTATACCCTGGAGAGGTTTAGTGGGGCCTTATTCCTTGTTGGTTGCCCTTAAGGAGGACTCGACTCTAAAGTGTGCTCGAATAGAAGGATGACAGGAAGTACGTGTCGTACCTTATACATGCCTGATTCATGGTTAATAGTTTGAGCATGTAGTTGGTCATCAAAAAGTGAACCTAGGGTTCCTAGGTATAAGAGGGGAAGTGGTATACCTAATGCTCATAAAGAGAATTAAGTTGCTATAGTTTCGAGCATGGTACTCCTCATGTATAGAGGAAAAGGGAAGCCCCTTAAGTTTAAGGTATGTTTGATGAACCCCTCACAGCTAAGTTGATGACAAGGGAAGGTATGATCTTGATCCAATGCTGAGGGATGAGAATAAGTGTGACCTAGCATGGTTTAGGAGGTGGTCCGCTTGTGCCTTAATGGATTGCTAGGGTCAAGCATGCTCATGTGGATGTAAACTCTAGACATAAGGACGTTTGTGACCTTTGTTAGCAAGAGATGAAGTTTCCTCCCATCCTGGGAGAGGGACCCTTTGGTAGGGTGCATATCAGTTTTGTTGGTTTAAGTTAATCTAAAGAGGTCTCATAGGATCTTGGGAAGCTAAGTGAAAAGTACATGGTATGAGAATGAACCTGTAGACCCATAGATATCCATCTCTAAGTGCATGAGGATGTGTTACCATGGAGGTAACTGGTATGGGGCCTGACCAAGGTAGGCTGGTCACCATGACCCCTATGAAAGGATGAAAGGCAGCCCATGTATACAGAGGGAGATGATGAAAGCTTGGGTAAGGTTCTAAGTTGAAAATGTACTATAAGTGAATCCTAAGTCTATCCTAGGGTCAGGTAGGGATAAGACCGATGGAAGTAGGAGTTGCCTAATTCCCTAGTTGCACATGACCATAGGGTCGGGAGGTAACAACTATCATTGTCTAAGGGCCATGGGTTAGGAGACTGATCACCTTCATGAACTCATGGGACCCAAAGGGCAGATGAGTAAGGCACTCTCTAGATGCATAAGGGAAGAGGGATGAACCCAAAAGTGTCGGCACCCTATAGACCTAGAGGTGATGACCAAGGAATATGTGTGGACCCAAGTAGGTTCGAGACCAGTTTTCCATGGAAGTAACTTTGATATCAAGATGATTGTGATGTAGAGACATAAGTTTCATGTTTCAACTTAGATTTGAAGGTGTACTGGCAATGTGGGATATACCATCTCTACTCGTAGAACAAGAAGAACTTTGTATTTGGACGGACGCCAAATGCTTATTTCCTCTTGTTATGGGAGTGAGAGATAGGACAATATGCATGCCATACACCAAGGATAAAAGATGGTGTGAGTTGGAATGTTGCTATGAGGTATGAGGACAAAGATGATAACATACCCTTGTGGAGTGAATAATACATGGATGGTTTACAAACAGTAAGAGTATTAATGTAATCATCTTGTGGGGATGTTTTGAACACGAGCTATGTGAAATTTTCAAGTGACGCAAGGTTGCATTTAAAAAAAAACTAAGAGGATGAGCTCATAGTTTTCTCGATGAAGATAGACTTAGAGATGAGATGAGATAATAAGTGTAATACATGGAGGTGTATGTCATAAATATACCTAATACCTAAGGATGTGAAGTGGTAATGGATGTTCTGATTGAGATATATCTGACTAGTTTGGCTAGAAGTTAGAAGAGGTTGCTAGGCTAACCCTAAGATCGAGAAAGAAGATATGTTTGGCTAACACACAGATGTAACAAGATCTTTTGAATAAGTTAGTGATTGTTTGGATAGTCATCCCAGTGTATTGATATAATGAAAGGATGGTGATAGAACCTCAGATACACCTCCTTAGTTAGGATGGTGATGAAACCCTGATTAGAGTTGTTTAGGGTTTCCGAGGTATCAATGCTGGAGGAATCATGACAATACATGAAATCATGATTGAATATCACCATACACCATGATACTTCAAAGATAGTAAATGACAATAGCACTTTGGATGCTTAAGATAAAGTTGCATGTGGTATATGGCCATGCAAGCTGGGGGAAAAGGACGAACACCAGTAACCCAGTGCATTTATATAAAGAATAAAGAGTCCCAAAAGGAGAAAGGGAGTTCATCACTATGGATGTTGTAAGTCTCCCCTGGACCAAGGAAGATCGAGATGCAATATGGGTTATGGTAGATCGCCTTACCTAGATGACATGAGAAAGAAAGAGTTCTGTCAAGGGATAGATTTGGTTGAACTACCCATGAGAGAGATGGTTCAACGACACCATGATGCGAGTTCAAAGGTTCTTGAGTTTGACCTAAAGGTTCACTTCTGTAAGGAGGAAGTAGGTACATGAAGGACTCGATGTTAGTATAGTTCATCACCCCTAACTAAGGGTTAGTATGATCCAGACTAAGAGGTCTGATGAGAGCATGTGTGCTCATTTAGGGTGATACATGGAGATAGTTCTTGTCTTCTGTAGTTGTGATGACAACCGCCCTAGCCAGTATCGGGATTTAAAGAAGCTCTGTAAGGGAGGTTGTGTCGGTCACCACTTCAGTAAGGTGATGTTGGTGAAAGGACTACATGATGGTTAGAAAAGGATCACAGTGTGTGTAGATGAAGTCACTTTGATCGTGCAATGGCTGAAAGGAGCCTAGAGATGATGAGAGTCATGGGCAGATGCAAAGTAGACTGACATACAGTTCAATGTGGGAAATATGTGACATAAAAATCTGACCCCTCTGAGCTATAGCTAAGAAAGATGAGTCCCCTATATATGGGTCCATTGAGATGGATTGGTGGAGAAGGTTAACCTTACCCCTCAAGATAAAGAAATGTGTGATGAGTTCCATGTGTCCAAATTAGAGCACTAAGTGAGGTACCCATACCATGTGCTGAGCAATGAACCTAGTGAGCTCCAAGGGAGGCTGAAATGGCCTGAGTCACCTGTGCAATTTATAGACGTCAGGATGAAAGAACTCAGAGGAAAAAAAATATGTGATGATAAAGGTTCTTCGGAAGCGCCATGGGTAAGGTAAAGCCACATAGGGGCCAATGATGGACATGGCGTAGTCTTATCCTGAATTGTTTTTTTGCTTGATTGAATTTTAAGGACAAAATTCTTATAAGTGGGGAAGGATGTTACAACCCCAATTTTTGGGTTCATTTGGTGAGAAATGTAATTTCTCATATTAAAGATATTTGAACAAATAATGATATAATTTGTTTTGAAGACATGGATTTCGTTTACAATATCCTTGATGGTTGTTTTATGGGCTTTGTTGGCTATTGGGCCCAATAACAAGCAAATGAAAAAGGAAATTCAATTATTAAATAAGTAAATTAGAAAATGGAGAAAAGAATGAGGTAGAAACCTCTTGAAGGCAAAGGGATATAATCCAAAGGTGGATTTCATGCATCATGGGTTCCTTGGGTCCCAAGGAGTCCAAAGTGGAAAAGAAAAGGCAATAAGAAAAGAAAAGATTAATTAGATATTTCTTTATTAAGAAAGAAATTGAAAACAATGGTAAAATGTGGAAAACAAGTGGAAAGAGGTGTAATTGAGTTATCCTTGGTGGATTTTCGTATCCAAAGGATTCCTAATATTAAAAGGAATACCAATGAGGAAAATAAAAAGAGAGATGGAGAGAAATCCTCAAAAAGAGATTTTTTAATTAAAAAAAGGAGAATAATGAGAAAGAATGGATAAAAGATAAGTAAAAGGTCAATGTATATTCCCAAGATGGGATTTCGAGCCATTAAAGTTCCTTGAGGTTCAAAGAACTCAGACTAATAATTTAATAGCAAGGGAAAGAGAAAATATGTGAGATATATATATAATTGAGTGATATCTTGCACCTAAAAAAAGGCACATTTTCTTTTAGATAATGAGCCCAAACTTGGCACGATGATAGACTAAGTCATTATTAAGTTTCCCTCAAAATTTGGGATTAAATGGAGCCATGGTTTGAGAGCTATGGATTTTTGAAGAATCCCTAAAGTGAATATCACAATTTTGTTAAATAGAGAATCTTTCCTTTTTAATAACGTGGGCGATCAACATCGTTAATCCAGATCCAATGGTGGCTGCTCCTCGTCCAGTTTGAGAAGAACTGGGAGCAGACAGAGTCTTGTTCGATCTGGGCTCTCTCTCAGTATGATTTTTGTGCAAGTCTAGGGAGTGCTCCAATAACTTCGGGAGTCCAAACCGAACCAAAAGACCCCGTGTTTCTATTTTTTCCGTCAGATATTGGGGGTTTTCCAAGATTGGCACAGAAGTCCTCTCCATGGACAAACAAGCTTGTAGGGAACTGCCTATTTATAGGTTCGTAGACCCATTTGAGGAATAGATAGCATAGGCGGTGACATTGAGATCGCCTGGGACCTCTACCTACCACCAATTCCTTAAAACGAACCCTTTCACTCCCTGCTGTGCGCGGCCACAGGACAGGGTACTGTCCTTCCATGTGGGCCATCTTCTGGTGAGTTGGAGGGGCACCACAGGGTCTGATGAGGCCTGGACGAGGCACCCCGCATGCAAAGGCGTGTCTTTACGATGGGGGCGGTGAACAGAACGGGGATTTGATCCCTGGTTGCGGGTCTGAGACCAGAGGTGGCGGCACTGTGATTTGTACTAGAACAACCACCCTCATTGGCAATGGAGGAGAAGACCGGCTTCGAGGGTCCTGGCCGGAGCTACTCACGGAGATGGCTGCTCCAAGTTGATGTCAGAACGTGGAGTCAACTTAATGGTTGACCGTGGCTGGGAGCCGGTTCGTGAACAAGGAGATCGCGAGGTAGAAGATGATTAGAGTCAAAAGACTCTATCACCCCTGAAGGTATGCTCATGACCCAAGGGCCGTTTGGTCTTTTCGTCAGTTTTCTGAGCCGAAGCGCTGGTGTGCTGTTAATTGGATATAATGCCGATGTGGCATCATGTTATTGGTCCATTTTCGATTAAGCTTGAAGTAATCACAGAAAATAATTGGTAGCTCCGATGGAAACAAACAAAATATGAAAATTTATTAGGAGAATGAGAGGAATCCAATAAAAATGATATTAAAGATTTATTCCGTTCCTAATTGCAAAAGTATAATAAGTTGATGAAAAGTGCATTAAAGTTAGGTTAAAAACCCTATTTGTGATTAAAGGTTGAATCTAGTATGCTTAATGGGTTAATTTAAGTATTAATAACATGTTGAATGATAATGTTAGATTCGAACCTGATCTAGATGTGAAATTGCATGATTGAGGGTTTTTACCCCATATGAGAATGATTAAGTATTTAGAAACCCTAATTTAGGGTAAAAGAGGATAAGATCATATATAATTTGAAAGATATGAAAATACATTGTTAAATGATGGTTTTAAGTTATTTGAATACAAAAGTTGTTAATTCTAGATAAATACCCTATATGTAGTAATTAGGGTTTTCTCATGAATAAAAGGTAGATTGATGGTAAATCGAGTTCATATGTGATTAGACTATAATGAACTTTGAATTAATGATAGAGGCGTATAATGATCTTGTCAAGGATTAAAGGATAAAAATAGTATCTTTAATGTAAAAAGTGCTTAATGAAATTAATTGATGATTAATAGTGCCTTAAATCTGAAAATAGGGTTATATTTTGTTAAGATAACCTTAATATTGAAGAATAGATGAGATAAGAAGGGTTTATGAGTAATGGTATAAAACTAGGGTTTAGAATAATAAAAGATGAAGTGAAACCCTAATTTCCAAGGAAACCCTAAAATTGGAATAGAAATCCTAAGGAATATGATGATATTGGATAAATATTAATAAAAGGAAATTGGTATATTTATTTCAGGATTCTGTGCATAATTGGTTGCTTGGTTGGGATTTCTCTGTTCTGGTTAATTCTGTCTCAAATCTGCAATCAAAGGTATGTGGTTACGCTTATGAATAATCTCTTTAGTTTCACGATGATTTTCGAACGTGTTTATCGGTTGCTTGAAAATAACTGTTGGATGTCTTTTATTTCATGCAACTATATAGTGACTATGATTATCACTATGAATATATATAACTGGCTAGATCCAAATCCACCTCTGTGACTTGTAAAGGCTAAAAAGGGGTAACCTAGAGTAAGGTCTAGGTTATTATGGGTTAGAAACTGGGCTACCAAGTGTAGTGCCATGAGACCCTTTAGCATGCCATGAGTTAAGGAGTGGGCTACTTACGAGTAGTGCCATGTGACTCAACCATAGAAACTGGTTCACCTATAGGTGGGACCATGAGGGGTTTTATGGGGATCTACTATAAGGAAAGTAGCATCCAGATCCACTGTAGGAGTAGCGCAGAGGATAGGGAATGCATGGATCACGCAGTTATATTTAAAATATAAAATTGTTTGTTAAATGGTAATTGACTGCAATACATTGTTATGAATAATTGCACGATTATTGTT
Organism: Alisma plantago-aquatica; assembly: GCA_963693085.1. NCBI lineage: Eukaryota > Viridiplantae > Streptophyta > Magnoliopsida > Alismatales > Alismataceae > Alisma > Alisma plantago-aquatica. Next base: position 488,512,470 of record OY856410.1, read on the forward strand.
TCCCCCACATACCATCTTTATGCTGACCGACATTTTGTTTGTCGACGTTTTAGGTATAAAGCCAAAAGGACAAACAGTAAATCGTCATATTGTGAAGTACATGAATTAAAATTCAAGGAGGATTAGTTAGAGTAGAATTCATATGTGCATAGAAGATTAGAGATCCAAGTTTTCAAAAGGTATGCAAAAGTTTATTTTCTTACAACTTTCTAGTTTAGTCTGTTAAAATTTAATAGTTGTTTTTGGTTAATTGACGAACCTTTGATCCAGAAATTATGGGTGTGACTTTGACCTCTTGGTCTCCCTTAATTGGGGGTTACCAGAAGGTGGGGTCATAACATTTGGTATCAGAGCATAGGTTCCTCACTTAACCATTAATAATTATTAAAAATTTTCAAACTCCATAGAACCCAAGGGAGTTATTAGAGGATTATCCAAAAGACGGAGGTGTCTAGAAAAGGATCACGAACAGGGGCTGACAAGATTTTCCTCCGCACCACTAGTCGGAATATGAGGACTCTCGGATTCGTGTGACCGCCTGGCCGAAGTCTCAGGATTTGACTCGAAATAAAATACCTTTAGGACTCTCTCATCTTGTTCATCCCTTCTAAACTCAAATGCTGTTAAGGATTATAGGGATTAGGGTTTTCTCTCTTTTCCTCACCCTCCTGAGGTATGTGTAAGGTTGATAAGGTTTAAGGAATTCTCCACCAAATTAATGAAAAAGTATGTAAATAAGATGTCATGGACATAAGCTTAATAGATTAAGCGCAAACTAAAGAATAGATACATGCTTAGGTCATATGACATAAGTTGTATTTTGGCTTGCTTCCCAATAACATTATCTCCGTAGGCCACACCTCGATCAAGGTAGTTTTAGGATAGCCTATTGCAACTAAATACCAGGGTGGAATGCCTCTAGTAAGAAAATTGACAATCCTTGTTAAGGACTAGTATTGAAAGAGTGCACCTTGTTAATGAACCTAACTTAATGCCTTGCTTGCTATCATCAAAAGAGCGATAAAAACAAAGATGATGAGTCCAACACCAATAAGTAGGTACAAAATGATTTGGCACAATGCCTTGAAAAAAATTCTCAAGGGACATTGAATTCAATGTCGACAACCACAACTTCAATAATTTGGGAAAGTGATGTGTGTGCGTGATGGTCACACTGGGTGATGTAGATTGAATTGTTTAACTTAGATGGAAGTGATTCCAAATATGTTTTTTTTGTAATCACAACATAAATAACCACAAGCAATTGTATGATGTGGTAGTTTTTTTTTGATCGGAGGGCTCTGGAGGGGGGTGAATAGAGCTAAAACAATTACACAAAACTTGTTATACCTTCAAGTTACTTGAAATAAGTTTAATTTCAAATAGTAAATTTGATGGCAATTGAAACATATATAGCAAGGATGAGAGATTGGAGCAACCAAGCTGTTTTAGAGTGATTCCACTCTCCAAACTAGGAGAGAGTCAGTCCTAGTATTTCTAGGATTTCTAAGATATCTACTCCTTATATTCACTTATAAGAGTTACAATAATTGACCTTCTTTTTCGGTACAAGGATATCCAACTTTCCTTTAAGGCCAAGGGAGCCAACAACCTTACAACTCAAGGTCTTACCTATCCAAGAGATGGCCTTCTACCTCACAAAGGTCTTACCCACTCTTTTACAAGTAGTTGGATGCCTTCACTAAGGAGATCCCCTTCTTACATTGAGTCTTTAAGGCCAATGGAGCCAACAACCTTACAAACCAAGGTCTTACCTATCCAAGAGATGGCCTTCTACCTCACAAAGGTCTTACCCACTCTTTTACAAGTAGCTGGATGCCTTCACCTAGGAGATCCCCTTCTTGCATTTAGTGTTTTTCCTTGAGGATTTATCCACCAAGCTCCTTGGATCTTCCACCTTGTCCTCCTCCACTCAGAGAAGCTTTATGCACCTTCTTCTACAGCTTGAAGAAGCTTGCATCTTCTCCTTCACTTGGAGAAGCTTTCACCAACTTGATCTTCAAGAAAGGGAGTTGGGAAAAGGGAGATCTTGAGAGCTTCACAAGTATACAAGATAATAGCTCTCTCACAAGAATCCTATCTCAGGTCATAATGCACGAAATGAGTTGTAATTAAGAGAGAGAAAGGGGATCAAGTGGACTAATAGCACTCAAATCATGCAAGGACATTCAATAGCATGAATGAGCAGCCTTAGAATGAACTCCAAGAGGTCTTATTTATAGCTGGGGGTGTCAACTAGAGTGTGGGAACTCTTGTGCATGTTTTCTAGCCATTTGGAGGGTTGCAATAGATATAATTTTGATTTTTGCACCCCTCCAACAGTTAGAATCACTTTTTCTGTGTCTTCTGTACTGTGTATTCGGTCGAGTTTCAATAAAGATAAGTCAACCGATCACACTATGTGACAAAGCTAATTTAAACAATTGGTCGAGTTTGTCTTGGTGGCAACTCGACCGATCCACTTAAATTGAGTTTGGTCTGTAGAGGGATCCGGCGTGTTTTGTGAAAGTGAAACTCAACCGATCAACATTCTTTCCCAATATCCATACCTGTAATGAATTTTAAAAAATGAAATTTAAGTAATCAAATGTTGGAATTAAGTGTCCCTAGTTTTTTCTCATCTTATACTCATACCATCAATACATATGATTACAAAATTTTCTAAGGTGGTTTGGAGTGTTTTCCACAAAAGTACATTTGCATTGCTTTTGAATTGAGCTAAACCAAGCTAGGGCTTGAGCAATTTGATCCTTCTCATGTACCGAATGCCTGAAATCAATCTTAAACAAACATATTAGATACATATGCATGGAATGGTTAAGTCATGATCAAAATATGGACAATGTGTAACACTTAGGTCAAAATTCTCCCCCCTTTTAACAATGAGAAAACATTCCTCATCATATTGAAAATGGTATAACAATTAAACCTTTACATTTGAGAAAGGATTTGAAAGTTAAAACTTTTAACTTGTGAATTGCAAGGGGATACATGATTGAACAATGTGAATTGCTCCCCCTCAATTCATGCATACCTAAACCTTCATGGTTAGCCTTTCCATATCAATAATCATAGCACATATACATACTATGTGGTCCTCTAGCAACTCATATGATATGTAGATAATTGATAAGAAAATGATCATATAAGTGATAAAACAATATATCCGAGGTCATTTCTCCCCCTATCATATCAAAAAGACAAGGAGATAGAAAGAACTAAAGCACATGTCTTCTTCCTAGATACCAGATTAAGCAATTAACCACATAACAAACATCAAACTGAGACGAGATAAAGAGAACCAAGTAATCTAATGTTGGAATCAAAATATGAGATAACATACCACCAACTCATAAGATATTGTCAACCAGAGAGTTATGGTACATAAGATTTATATTACATCACTAGAACATGTCCTCACTACAAGAATCCACAAACCAACGATAAAACAAAGGAATGATAAATAGTACATCTAAGATACAATGCCCAAATGTCTTATAATACATAAAAGTCTAAAAAGATATATATGATCAACACCTAAAGACTAAGGAACTAAGACATCAAGCTACATCTATGCTATCTATGTCTACGGGATCATCATCGACATCATCATCGTCGATGTCAGGCTCGTAGTTCTCATCTCCATCTAAAGGTGCAACAGAGACATCAACATCTTCAACATCCTCACCAGAGCCACCAATGAAGCCGTCATCAGAACCATCATCTAAGCCATCATCCTTAGTGGTCTCCTCATCACCAACAACATCCTCAACAACCTTTTCAGGCATCTCCTCATCGAATGGAGGACCAAAATCATGAATGGGCCAAATGGCATTCTTCTCATCCCAAGTCATGCCAAGAGCATGTTATTCCTATGCCTGGGGAAAGGTGGGAGGAAAGGTGCCAATGTTGGCAAGTAGGGAAGGAAGAGAGCCAACAAGAAAAGACAATAGAGAAAGAACTGCAGGAGTAGGGACAGTTCCACCACCAACAACATATGTGGAAATAGAAATAGTAGGTGGAGGGGCTGGATAAAAGTGATTATAAGCATAGGAAGTATAGTCATCGCCTGGGTAGGGTTGGTAGGAGGGATATGGATGGCTGTAGGATAGGTTCATGGTAGACATGATCTAGAAGAGGTCCTGATGCAGGTGATCCTGAACCTGAAGGTTGTATGTTTACTAATGCATTAAATATCCCATAAGGGTTTCATTTGATACATTGAATGAGGCACAGTCAGGTCGAGATGGTGGTGGAGGCGGGAGTGCATGGGTGGAGGTAGATGTGGAAGCTCCAGGTGAGGTAGAGGAGGTAGGCAGGAAGGTCTTGATTGTGGTTTCACTAATGCAAACCCCTTTCTGACTAGCTTTGTCATTAAGATCATGGAAAAGAGATTTCTGGGTGGCAAAAGTGAACAAACCACTGATCAAGGCAGGGTAGGGTGGATGGGTACCATGGGTGTTCTTCCCAGAGTCAAAGCATGTCATGTGGTGTAGGATATATCAGGACCACTTGAATCCAACATTCTTCAGAAGACTGTACATTTCACAACAACGTTCTCTGCAATTTTTGTTTAATTATTCTTAGGGTGGACATTGTAGTTAACAACTAACTCAAGCAGTCCATTCTTAAGATCGAGGGAATAGGATGGTACGGTCTATTTATTCCTGTAGGGTACCTGATGCTTCTTCAAGCACTTGTGGATGTCAGGAAGAGTAAGATCAAAGTGTTTGTAGAAAGCCTCAGGGCCCAACATGTCAAAATAGTTAGGATAATCCTTTCTCCGTGTGTCGGTGACCTCTGTTCCATTCAAAAATATGTTCAAGGAATCTTCAAAGATTGTGAATTTAATCCCAGAAATCATGGAGGTAAGGATGACCTGGCTATTGGGGTGACACTAATGTGTCATAGTTCTATGAAAGATTAGCGTTCATGGACCTCCTTGGTGCTTATGATGGAATTCTGAAAGCATTGACATTCTACGCACAAGGCTCCTAGGTGATGGGTATGGAAAAGATCAACAATCTCAATGATGACCTCATTCATTAGGAGAAAATGCTCAAAAAGAGCTCTAAGTGGGAAGGGGTTCCTAGGGAGAAGCTACTTCTAACGATTGAGAGCTTTAGAGGAGACAAAAGAGGTGCTGTCAAAGGATAGAAGGTGAGGGTTGGATGAGGACAAAAGTACTCCACCTGGGGTAGCTCCCTTACTTTGTTTGGATGCCATAGGGTCAGATTTGAGAAGCAACAACAACCAAAAGAGAGAAAGAACTACACCAACATGCCGTCTAACAACCTAAAAGTGTGTAGGAAGAGGCAAGAGAGGCTAGACTAGGTAAGGGAAGGGATGGTCACACCTAGGGTTTGAGGTCAAGAGGAGCTGGAGCTAGGAATCGATTGAATTTATTCTAGTTGAGAGGGAGAAATATTGGCCGAAACCTATTTTAAGTTTGGTCCAGCCCATACTTCGATCGAGTTTGTCCAGGGGTAACTCGACGGATCAAGAGGAAAACCCTTGACCTCGGCCTTGGATCGGTCGAGTTGGCAACTTGACCGACATGTAGCCTGTCCAAAAACTTAAAATTTTAATTTCTAGCCTGTAGGGTGCTAATTAATTTTATTTCTTTAGCTTATTATGCATTTTATACATATTGAGGAACATTTCACTCATTATAGGGTACTATTTTGTGATAAATCAAGCGTTTGCAAAAAATACCTAAAACGAGCAAAACATGGAATAGAAATAAGAAAAATTTAGCACACATCAAACAAGAGATGGTCAAAATGAGCTAGAAACATATAGGCAAGAGAACAACTAGCTAGAAGGCTTGTCAATATCACCAAGAGAACTAATAAGCAATTTTGATCTAATAAAAGCAAATTTCTCTCTATCTAGTGTTTAGTGAAAATGTTTGCTAACTGATTCCCCGTATCCACATGCGTGATATAAATATCCTTTTTGGCAATGTGGTCACAAAGAAAATGATGAAAAACCTCTATTTGTTTAACTCTACTATTCAATATAGGATTATAAGACATGTTAATTGCACTAGTATTATCACAAAAGTAGGAGAAGCATCAAAATGAATGTTAAAGTCTTAGTGTCACGCCCCAATCTCACATTAACCACAAACCACGAGATTAAGACGCGACAGGATGGGATTTACACATAAGCCAGCCACTCTTCACTTTTTAAAACCTTTTTAAGAGATTAATAGGATAATCCGATTTATGCTGTAAAATGAAACTAAACAAATTTGCGGAAGCATCTTTATTAAATGAATAACAATATACACAGAATCTACAACATATTACATTGTTTGACATAAATAAAGCATAACAGAATATTTACATCTTTAAAGACCTTCTCTCTCTCACTCACACCTTGTCCCGAGGATTGAGGGGAATGGACTAAGAGACCTCTAACTACCAACTACGAACCTTCTATCGACTAGGCGTAAGGATAAATCGATCCTTCTGATTTCCTGCTGCTGATGATAACCTGAAAATGTTTTGAGTAGAGGTATGAGCCTACTCGCTCAGTGAATAGCATTTCACTTAGCTATCAATAAACAACTCATCAGGTTTATAAATTGAAATTAACATAAATGCAGAACTAAGCAAGACAATTCTAAATACATAACAAATATGCAGTTAATAACCACATTCTAAATCATCAACAGGTAATTCAGGTAAATGAACAGTTCTATAAATTTACTGTGAACCTACATGATTATTTATTCATTTTATTATGCCCTAAATATATGCAGTGTACCCTGCATATAAAGATCCGCAACAAGTTCATGCTACGGTCCCACCGTACAAGACTTAGCGACACACCCGGGAAATGCTAAGTCTGACTGCTGTCCTGGTCTGCTACAGGACTCTCAGGCTCACACGGCCTCACTGCACTCTCAAAAGAGTGTACTCTAGACTCCTCCTTTAACCTGAGCACACAGGCGGAGAGTCTCACAGGGTTACCTTCGCGACACACGCACGAATGGTGTTAGATAACCGTGTTTTCTTTTCTTTTCCCAGTGCCACCGTGACACACGCACGGATTATTGTTGAACACTGCTTTTCTGCCCTCGTGCCACCGCGACACACGCACGGATTATTGTTGAACATGAGTCACCGACCATCTAGACACACGCTAGGTAGGTCGTTTCACCCCAAGGTGCAGACCTCACGAGGGGCTCTACGGTGTTAGGGCATCTAGGTCTATACTTGATTAACAATTAAACATTTAAACAGTAACATCACATTTCATGCATTTTGCACAATCTAAACATCACAAAAGCACATATATATATTTATCATAAATAAATAGGATTCAGAATCATTCATCCAGTTTCAATGCTAAACATCAATATTTGAAATCAGTTAATACATTGCAACAATAATACAAGAAATTTCATCATTTTCATTAAGCATATCACGTAGTTCAATTCTAATGAATCTAACATACACTATTGTATGAACTATACTGTTTAGAAGTTATATCAATTGATACAGAAGCAATTAAACATTTAAATTGAGTTAAATATTGATTTCTAAATGAACTACTACTCACCCACTTCGGTGTGTTCGTATACACCGAAAAACGTCCACAACCATGCCTAATTCTGCCCTTTACAGCAGAGTGCACGCCGTGCACCTGGGCTGCACGCCGTGCACCTGGGCAGAAACTCGTTCTGCTATCTGTAACTTTGCACGCCGTGCAAACTGATTTGCACGCCGTGCACCTGCACAGAAACGGAGATCTAATTGTAGATGAACTCGATTTAACATCTAATTAAGGCTATAAGCTACAGATTCTAAATTTGGAATCTCAATCAAAAGCCAAGGCTACCTTTCTTTGGTGTCTCATGCGTCCAAGGCCGAAATCGGGGCATTCGTTGGGTCTTCTTCAACCTTGGTACAAACCGGTTCTAACTGGCTTCACGTACAGGTGGACAGGTGGAAGCAACGGACTCGAATGGGTGCTTAATCATGGCTGATGACAGCAGATTCTTGCTCAAACCTCTTGGCCGGAGTTGAAGCAGTTGCTTCGAGGTGTTAGCGGTGTCAAAACGAGTTCCTAGCTGCTGCTTCGTGCAGCTATGGCTGCTGCTACGTAGGGGCGCCGCCCCCTTGCTGCTTGGGCGTAGGTGGCACAAATGGAGGCGGGGAGAGCTGCGGTTTTCCTGCCTTTACCTATTGGGCGGAGTCGAGGCGACGTTGCTTGGTGATGGCCGCGCCCAAGACAGCTCCTGGCCGGCCTCTCGGCTGCTGCGCGGCTGCAGCTCCTTGCTGCAAGTAGGGCGCCGCCCAAGACAAGGAAAGGGAAACGAAGGAGGAGGAGGTAGGAAGGATGGGGAAGGAGAAAGGGAGGTGGGGTGCTGCTCATCGGAGCTAAAAGGCCAAGAGATCGCCCGCTATCTTCCCCCCCTGCTACTGTTCTATCGGGCAGATTGGGCGCCGCTTCTGCGGTTGCCCTGTTCTATCGGGCAAAAGAAGAAGAGGAGAAGGGTCGGTTCGCGGAGGGGCCGTCGTGCAAATTGCCCAGCAAAAATCTAAAACTACATCTAGGTCCCTGAACACTCAGATGCCCATATCTTTTAGCTCGGAAGTCGGTTTTGGGTGATTTTTCTTGCAACGGTTTAAGCACAGAATTCTCTATCATCCCAGGGCATAAAATCATGTTAACTAGCTTGTCACATCAGGTCAAAACACTAATTGCAACATTGAGTATTCAACTCAACCTAATTAACTAATTAATCAACATTAATATCATTAGTCGCCTCAGGTGATTCAAACTCAACTATTGATTCATATATTAACTTATTCTGATTAACCATGATATTTAATTTGATATTCAACACTAATTGCATTAGTCAGCACTCAACTCAACTCAATTAACTCAACAATCATCATTACTATTATCATTAATTACCTCAGATGATTAAATCTTGACTATTGATCCACATGTTGTCTTATCTTGATTATTCATGATGTTTAACAAAACTTAGCACTAACTGAGGTGTTTTACGTAATTCAAGGTATTTATTGACTAACTCTGATATGGGTCGTAACAATCTCCCTCCCTTATAAGAATTTCGTCCCGAAATTCCTAAAAGAGAAAAGGAAACTTGTCATTCATTCCTAACTCGTGTTCCCACGTGTCTTCCTCTAGGTCAAGATTTCTCCACAAAATTATTACTAATGATATCTCACAATTCGTGAGTTTCTTGATCCTCCGATCAATCATCTGTATAAGTCCCTTAACCTAGAACACATCAGACCAACCCACAAAACTTTGTCTTTCCTGAATCGTTATAACAGTATCTCACTTTATGGTAATTACCAAGAAATTTTTATACTATTCATGCGAACAGACTAAAATTCTTAAATAAACAGAATACATGTCAATCTGGTGCTAAGTTAAAATCATGCAATTTAACTGTTAAAATCATCACATCTCATAATGAAAATTAATATCAAAATACTTGATTCATCGTACACCCTATCCTCAGGGTTTCATTTGCCTTGTTCATTCATCACATGCCAACACCCTACTCTTAGGGTTTCCTCATTCACTAACCACATGGCAACACCCTACTCTTAGGGTTTCCATTATCTCATCTGTTAGATTTCAATTCAAATCACAATACGGTATCATTCTACAATTGGCAGAACAATATATTTCAAATCATTGTAATTACCGAGTAATGTTTATATCATGCATGCAGACAGATTAAAAATTCATAAATATTCCAAACTCAATCAATTTTGGCACATACATACCGGATTCATGTAATTGAACATCTTATTACATCAATAAAAGCTATTTACTTCGCATATAACAAACCATCTGTACTATTGTTCAATTACTTAAATTTTCTCGAAGAACGTGCATATTAACCAAATTCCTGGTTTATGCATCACATAACTCAATTAAGAGTTATTTACGTATCATCACACAAGTATTTAATAGTACTTGAGAATTTCTAATGATATCTTAATGAAAAGTGCCAAATCATGTAAAATGTCAGATCACACACATTAACATAACAGGAAGCAGGTATTTAGGTTTATTTACATATTTTAATGCTATCTTACTATCTTGAAATCATGCACCTGATGGTTTACCAAAACTGTGCTGTCTGGGTTTTTATTCAAACCGAACCATTATCAGTTGTGTATTTCTAAACTCAACATTCACATTAAGCAAACTCTATAAGACTTAAATGTTCTTCCCATTTCCACTGAAAAGCAAAACACATGCTCTCAGCATGTTCTCAAGAGTCTGAATGGTTCTCTCAAACTAACCATCCGTCTGCGGATGAAAAGGTTGTATCGAATCTTAATTTTGTGCCCGAAGCACGATGCAACTGTTTCCACAACCTAGATGTGAACTTAGGATCTCAAAATGACATGATTGGAACTGGATTATCAAGCAACCTAATTATTTCATCCATGTATATCTTAGTCAAGTTTTGAGACATCAAAGGTTGACTTAATATGAAGAAAGCGAGCAGACTAAATTAATCTGTCCACAATCATTCATATCGAATCACAATCTCTAAGTGTCCTGGGAAATCTTACCACAAAATCCATTGTGATAATTTCCCATTCTCATTCAGGCATAGAAAAAGATTACAAGGTAGCTATAGGTCTCTAGGGTTTAGCTTTAACCTACTGGTACACACTACTTCTAACCACGTACTCAGTTACATTCTTCTGCATATCTGACCATCCATTTCAACTTCTTGGATTTCATATACCTCTTAGTGTCTTCCTAAAAACATAGCATACATCAATACATACACTTCTATAAAAATTCTTTTCTTTCAGCTTTTCCCCTTAAAGAATTTTACACTATCTTGAGATACACACAACATGTCATGTCAATATAACACCTTATCATCATAAAAACTTAAACTGTAGTCTCTTTTTCTCCTATCAGGTCATGCATGGTATGGCTTAAGTCACTATCACCCTTTTTATAGTTTCTTGATCTGATCATAAGAAGTAAGCTTAACTTACATCTATACAATCAAATCACTCTGTGTTATTACCCCTAAGCCTAAGTTCAACTTCCATATTTCTATTAGCAGGTCTCTATTGAAACATGTCATAGAGAATGCATTGGCTGTTGAACTTGACTTTCTGCTAGAAACATCATCCACCACATTCTCTTTACCAGGGTGATAATCTATTGTCACATCATAAAGATAGTGACACCATGTCTTTAAAACATGAACTACATCAACTATCTTTGGATCATAATCGGATAATACTCCGATTTCTATGCTACTTACTTATTGTTACATTTTAGGTTTATGTCTTACTCATTCCTCTAAATCATCTCATGTTGTTCATGTACCGATCAGGTTATCTTCTTCAAAACCCTAGATCGTTATCAAAACCAGTTTACTTTTCATAGAACAAATCCCAAGATCTTTATTTAACAAAGATATTGGCATACAAGGTTACATCACTAATGATACCCTTTAAACTACTTCAACCCTAATCATCCTAGGGTTTTGGTCTAAATCAATATCATAGCATTATTGTGTGTGGTCGATTATATAGATCAAATTGATTTGCTTGGGGCAATAACATATTAACTCAGCATTCAACTTTAATCACATTCAGCTGAAAATTCAGTTTTATAATAGTTTCTGTAATTCGTTTATTAAACTGTAAACAGAACTCCAAAAATTTTGAAAATTTTATATGTTGTGCCTAATAAAGTTTTAAACCTACAGTAAAAATTTCAGGTCATTTCAAGTTACCAATAATTAAATAAAAATCGAACAGTGCGCTGCTATATAGCAGTCTGCAGCAGATTCGGTCGAGTTGCAACTCGACCGACACCTTACTGAAGAGATCAAAAGTCATCCAAAAATTACGCCAAATTAATAGAGTGTCTAAAATTTGTTTCAAACATAATTAAAATTTGGGATCAATTGGACGTACCAATAAAAAGATAAAATTCAATTACCACACTGCTATATCATTCAGAAAATGTGATTGGTCGAGTTTGAAACTCAGCCGATGAACAGGTCAGAACATTCTTCAAAAATTCTGATATCTTCCAATGTTGTTCACATTTTATATATCCAAATCATATCCCAATTTTAGCCAAATTAGAGTTACATATAAGATACTAAAAATCATTTAGTGAGACATTCTATTTATCAAATTCTGTATTCATGCGTTATTTGAATCCTAATTTGGGCAATTTAGGGTCTATGCTTCTCAAGCCCTAATTCTCAAGATTAAGAACATTTATACTTCTATTCTTATGTTACTTGTTAATAGGAGTCATTAGATCCCAGTAACGCATCCTGCCAGCCGGACCAGGCCGAACCTGTAGTCCTGAAGCCAAGAGCTACTCGGGATTAATCAACCCCTATTTATCTTAGACATGTGGAAAGAATATCCACTTAGGGCAAACTCAATTAAACAAAAGTTTCGGGTCTACTTTAATACAAAGAAACCAACATTAAACAGTTCACTTCATGTCACAGTATTATAAAAAGATCATACTTATTGTACAAACTGCAAGTCTGAATTCATGCATATAAGAGCGTTTCTAATGATCTTTAATCAATAAGCATTGTAAGGTAGGAGTTATATCACATCCTTTATTTAATCTCTTACTCCTACATTATTTTCTTATTTCTTAACCCTAGGATTTCTAGGGTTTTCTTCTCTAGCCTATCCTTCTTCTGCATACCTGGCCAGGGCATCCAGAGAGGAACAGACAGAGTAGCTTGATACTGGTCAATCTAAGTATTCAGACACCTGGCCAGGGTATCTAAACACTCAGACCTTCCAGAGCTAAAACACATCAACTATTGTTTGCCTTACTTATAACTTTATCTTTTGATCTTAATGATTCTTATCGACTCAACTTAAGCTCATTACTTGATTCTCGTGACCACATCCTCTTCCTGCTATCTGCAATAGTATAACAGAACATTTCCTGTTATAAAATCACAGTTAGAAGAAAGACGTCTAAGTCCTAATCCTATTGGTCTCTTATCGTCCCCTGACCTTGAGTAACTATGTACTCAAACCAAAGCTCTGATACCAAGAGTTGTCACGCCCCAATCTCACATTAACCACAAACCACGAGATTAAGACGCGACAGGATGGGATTTACACATAAGCCAGCCACTCTTCACTTTTTAAAACCTTTTTAAGAGATTAATAGGATAATCCGATTTATGCTGTAAAATGAAACTAAACAAATTTGCGGAAGCATCTTTATTAAATGAATAACAATATACGCAGAATCTACAACATATTACATTGTTTGACATAAATAAAGCATAACAGAATATTTACATCTTTAAAGACCTTCTCTCTCTCACTCACACCTTGTCCCGAGGATTGAGGGGAATGGACTAAGAGACCTCTAACTACCAACTACGAACCTTCTATCGACTAGGCGTAAGGATAAATCGATCCTTCTGATTTCCTGCTGCTGATGATAACCTGAAAATGTTTTGAGTAGAGGTATGAGCCTACTCGCTCAGTGAATAGCATTTCACTTAGCTATCAATAAACAACTCATCAGGTTTATAAATTGAAATTAACATAAATGCAGAACTAAGCAAGACAATTCTAAATACATAACAAATATGCAGTTAATAACCACATTCTAAATCATCAACAGGTAATTCAGGTAAATGAACAGTTCTATAAATTTACTGTGAACCTACATGATTATTTATTCATTTTATTATGCCCTAAATATATGCAGTGTACCCTGCATATAAAGATCCGCAACAAGTTCATGCTACGGTCCCACCGTACAAGACTTAGCGACACACCCGGGAAATGCTAAGTCTGACTGCTGTCCTGGTCTGCTACAGGACTCTCAGGCTCACACGGCCTCACTGCACTCTCAAAAGAGTGTACTCTAGACTCCTCCTTTAACCTGAGCACACAGGCGGAGAGTCTCACAGGGTTACCTTCGCGACACACGCACGAATGGTGTTAGATAACCGTGTTTTCTTTTCTTTTCCCAGTGCCACCGTGACACACGCACGGATTATTGTTGAACACTGCTTTTCTGCCCTCGTGCCACCGCGACACACGCACGGATTATTGTTGAACACGAGTCACCGACCATCTAGACACATGCTAGGTAGGTCGTTTCACCCCAAGGTGCAGACCTCACGAGGGGCTCTACGGTGTTAGGGCATCTAGGTCTATACTTGATTAACAATTAAACATTTAAACAGTAACATCACATTTCATGCATTTTGCACAATCTAAACATCACAAAAGCACATATATATATTTATCATAAATAAATAGGATTCAGAATCATTCATCCAGTTTCAATGCTAAACATCAATATTTGAAATCAGTTAATACATTGCAACAATAATACAGGAAATTTCATCATTTTCATTAAGCATATCACGTAGTTCAATTCTAATGAATCTAACATACACTATTGTATGAACTATACTGTTTAGAAGTTATATCAATTGATACAAAAGCAATTAAACATTTAAATTGAGTTAAATATTGATTTCTAAATGAACTACTACTCACCCACTTCGGTGTGTTCGTATACACCGAAAAACGTCCACAACCATGCCTAATTCTGCCCTTTACAGCAGAGTGCACGCCGTGCACCTGGGCAGAAACTCGTTCTGCTATCTGTAACTTTGCACGCCGTGCAAACTGATTTGCACGCCGTGCACCTGCACAGAAACGGAGATCTAATTGTAGATGAACTCGATTTAACATCTAATTAAGGCTATAAGCTACAAATTCTAAATTTGGAATCTCAATCAAAAGCCAAGGCTACCTTTCTTTGGTGTCTCATGCGTCCAAGGCCGAAATCGGGGCATTCGTTGGGTCTTCTTCAACCTTGGTACAAACCGGTTCTAACTTGCTTCACGTACAGGTGGACAGGTGGAAGCAACGGACTCGAATGGGTGCTTAATCATGGCTGATGACAGCAGATTCTTGCTCAAACCTCTTGGCCGGAGTTGAAGCAGTTGCTTCGAGGTGTTAGCGGTGTCAAAACGAGTTCCTAGCTGCTGCTTCGTGCAGCTATGGCTGCTGCTACGTAGGGGCGCCGCCCCCTTGCTGCTTGGGCGTAGGTGGCACAAATGGAGGCGGGGAGAGCTGCGGTTTTCCTGCCTTTACCTATTGGGCGGAGTCGAGGCGACGTTGCTTGGTGATGGCCGCGCCCAAGACAGCTCCTGGCCGGCCTCTCGGCTGCTGCGCGGCCGCAGCTCCTTGCTGCAAGTAGGGCGCCGCCCAAGACAAGGAAAGGGAAACGAAGGAGGAGGAGGTAGGAAGGATGGGGAAGGAGAAAGGGAGGTGGGGTGCTGCTCATCGGAGCTAAAAGGCCAAGAGATCGCCCGCTATCTTCCCCCCCTGCTACTGTTCTATCGGGCAGATTGGGCGCCGCTTCTGCGGTTGCCCTGTTCTATCGGGCAAAAGAAGAAGAGGAGAAGGGTCGGTTCGCGGAGGGGCCGTCGTGCAAATTGCCCAGCAAAAATCTAAAACTACATCTAGGTCCCTGAACACTCAGATGCCCATATCTTTTAGCTCGGAAGTCGGTTTCGGGTGATTTTTCTTGCAACGGTTTAAGCACGGAATTCTCTATCATCCCAGGGCATAAAATCATGTTAACTAGCTTGTCACATCAGGTCAAAACACTAATTGCAACATTGAGTATTCAACTCAACCTAATTAACTAATTAATCAACATTAATATCATTAGTCGCCTCAGGTGATTCAAACTCAACTATTGATTCAAATATTAACTTATTCTGATTAACCATGATATTTAATTTGATATTCAACACTAATTGCATTAGTCAGCACTCAACTCAACTCAATTAACTCAACAATCATCATTACTATTATCATTAATTACCTCAGATGATTAAATCTTGACTATTGATCCACATGTTGTCTTATCTTGATTATTCATGATGTTTAACAAAACTTAGCACTAACTGAGGTGTTTTACGTAATTCAAGGTATTTATTGACTAACTCTGATATGGGTCGTAACACTTAGAGAATTTGCTTCAGCCATAGGACTTGGGCACAACAACTTCCAGCCATAATGTATTCAAACTCGGTAGTTGATAGAGCCACAATGTTTTGCTTCTTAGAAAACTATGAGACTAGGCAAGGTCCTAGGAAGAAGCAAGTACCACTTGTGCAGTTTCTATCAATCAAACACCCTACACAATCAACATCACTATAAGAAGTATCAGTAAAGTTCCTTGACTTAGGATACCATAGTCCAAAATTTGGGGTTCTGGCTAGATACCTCAAAATCCTCTTAACAACTATAAGATGTGATTTCCTAGGACTTTATTGAAAGCGAGCACACAAGCCAACACTAAACATTATATTAGGTCTAAAGGTAGTTAGATAAAGTAAACTTATAATCATACCTCTGTATAGCTTATCATCTATCTTTTCACCTTGTTCATCTCTATAAAGCTTGACAGTGTTTGACAAGGGGTGTCCATCAACTTGGTGTTCTCCATCCCAAAGCGCTTTAGTAGCTCACTTTTGTACTTGCCTTGGTTGATGAACTTACCTTCCTTGGTCTACTTGATTTGGAAGCTGCTGAAAAAAGTGAGTTCTCCCATCATGCTCATCTCAAATTTAGCCTACATAAGATCACTAATCTCCTTGCAAAGATCAAGATTAATTCCGCAAAAAATGATATCATCAACATAAATTTGAATGATCAGAAAATTATTAGAAGCGTGCTTCAGAAACAAGGTAGAATCTACTTTGCCCATGATATATCCATTATCTAACAAAAATTTCTTTTATTTCTCATACCAAGCTCGAGGTGCTTGTTGAGACCATAGAGATCTTTTTACAACAAATAAACATGGTTAGGCAAGTTATCATGTTCAATGCCCAAAGGTTGTACAACATACACTTCCTCCTCAATTGTACCATTCAAAAAACACACTTTTAACATCCATTTGATATAGAAAAAAGTTTTTATGACTAGCAAAGGCAAGTAGCATTCTAATAGACTCATGTCGAGCAAGAAGTTCATAAGTTTCATCAAAATCTATACATTCTTACCGATTGTAGCCCTGAGAAACTAACCTTGATTTGTTTCTTACCACCTTTCCACTTTCATCCAACATATTGCGATAGACCCATTTGGTGCTAATGATATTTCTATCACATGGTATTCGCACAAGAGTCCACACTTTGTTTCTTTCGAACTACTTCAACTCTTCTTCCGTAGCTAGGATCCATTCATCATCTGTGAGAGCTTCTTTGACATCTTTAGGCTCAAGTTGAGAGATGGAGGTGTTGTCTGCTTGTTCTTTGTTGTAGGCATCCCACATCTTCACCCTTTAAAAATGATTTCCAATTATGAGCTATTTAGGATGATGTTTTGTAAAGTGGGGGTTGGATCCTTTTTTTTTTCTTCTTTTTCTTCTTCATCAACTAACACCTCCTTTCCACTATCACTGATGATGAGCTCTTTTAAGAGAGGAATCACCTCACATGCAACATCATTATTTGGAACATTCTTGGAAATAGAGGGGTTAGTCTCAACAAATCTAACATTTACAGATTCTCCAGACTTTACACAGTTCTATATTATATACTCTATATGCCTTGCTGGTAGTGCTATAGCCAAGAAAGAAAGCCTTGTACGACTTTAAATCAAACTTGCTGAGGGAATCCTTGGTGTTTAAAACAAAACAATGACAACTAAAAACATGAAATAAATCAATGAAAGTCTTTCTACCATGCCATAGCTCATAGTTTTTTTTAAGCAAAGGATGAGTAAAAATCCAGTTTTGCATAAAATATGAAGCACTAACAACTTTGGCCCAAAACTTCTTTGGAGTGTCATACTCTAGAAGCATGGTCCTAGACATTTTCTATAGTGACCTATTCTTCCTCTCTGCAACCCCATTTTGTTGAGGTGTTCGAGGTGAATAAAAGTTATGTGCATAACCAAATTTCTTACAAAAGCGTTCAAACAAATCAGTTTCAAATTCTCCCCCATGATCACTACAGATAGATACAATCTGGCAAGAAACTTCATTTTCCACACATTTTCAAAAAGACGAGAAAACATCCAGAGTATCACTTTTTCGAAATAAGGAAAAAGGTTCAAGTAAAGCGAGAAAAATCACCGACAATCACAAGACAATACTTGGTACCACAAAGCGATTGCATACACATTGGTCCAAATAGATCAATATGAAGAAGCTCAAGAACTATTTTGGTTCTAATCACTCTTTTGGATTTTAAGGAGGACTTGATTTGCTTTCCTTTGGTACAAGGCTGGCAATCCTCATCTGTTTTGAAAATACAATTAGGAAGTTCCTTCACCAAATCTTTTTTCTCAACTTCTTCATTTGATGCATATTTATATGACCAAGCCTATGTGCCATAAATATAGATTATTCGAATTGGCAAAAAGACATCTACCAACAATAGGCTTAATAGAGTCAAGCACAATAATGTAAATATTACCATTTCTAGTTCCCTTATATATGACATTGTAGGAGAGGGAATGTAGAAGCAAGCATTATCAGAAGTAAATAGAGAAACCCAACCATTATCACAAAGTTGACTAACACTTATTAAATTGTGATGTAGGCCATCCACAAAAAGTACATTCTTGATGCAAAGTGAATCACCTACATCACCCACACCTATTACCTTATCCTTGTTGTTGTCCCCAAATGTCACCAAACCTCCTTTCTTATTGGTGAATTGATTGAAATGGCTAGTTTCACCTGTCATGTGTTTGGAGAAGCCACTATCAAAAATTCATTTGCCTTTAGCCTACAAGAAAGGAAGATAATCAGTGCCCAATTGAAACTTTGGGATCCGGGGTTAGCTTGGGGACCCACTTCATCTTGGGGTTGGTCCCCATCTCTTTGTAAGGAAAATAAGTAGAATAATGATCATCACTCTTACAATGAGAACAAACCATAGGGTTCTTTGAGCTGGAAGACTCTTCATGGAAAGTTGGAGGTTCCTTGCTCTTATTCTTCTTACCCTTACCTTTGTCTTTTGAAGTACCCTTATATTTAAGACCACTTTTACCACTATGTTTGGTGGAGTGATCTAAGACTTCATTAAGGGACTTCTTCCCTTTGAGGAAAGTTTGCAAGGCAGCTCTCAACTTATGATTATGATCGGTAAGAGTGATAATGGTAGAAGACAAACTACTACTATAATCATTAACATGCAGTAGGTCGGCCTCTAGACATTGGGCTTTAGTCAAATATGAATCTTTCTCTAGAGTAATAGAAGCAACATCCTTGCTAGTCAAAATAGGTCTAGAAGATAAATCATTTACTTGAGAAAACAACCTAGCATTTTTAGTTCTAAAAAGTTTAAGCTCATCAAGATAAGCATTTTTCTCATCCCTATGAGCATCACAAACAAGCTTAAGTTCAATATTTTCAATTTTAAGAAACTCAAGCTCATCAAGGAATTTTTGTTCTCTTCCTCAATAATAGTGATACTCTTAAGGTAGATCCCATTCTCAACTTTAACCCCATTGTATTGGAGCTCAAGATCAATAAGTTGGCCTTGCAATGAATCAATGCTCTCAAGATGCACTTTTTCATTTTGGTCAAGGATGCCAATTTTAGCATAAAGATCATCAATAATCTTGCCGAACCTCTTTTTCTTAGACTTGTAATTTGAATAAGAGGAATGAGTAGTATTAAGCATTTCAATAAGAGTTTCTTTGGATAAATCATGCAAACTTACCTCACTTACCTCACCAATATCTTCACTTATGGAGGCCATGAGTGCAAGATGACACTCTCCTTCATCGGATCTTGAGCCACTTGAAGAGGATTCTTCCCGATCGCGTGAGCTGCATCCTTGCTTTATTTCTCCCTCTTATCCTTACTCTTGTACTTTCCTTCTTGTATTCATCCTTCTTCTTATGGCTGCTCTTGTGGTGGTTCTTCTTGGCCTTTGGGTATTCATTCTTGTAGTGCCCCTTTTGCCCACATTCATAGCACCTAGGAGTTGATGATGAGGAAGGCTTTCCTATTAAGTTCTTGTCCTTCGAGTAGTTGCCTTTGTGGTCACTAGGGCCATCATCTTTACTTGAGGAAGTAGGAGAGGATCGGAAAGCAAGTTGTTGTTGAAGGATCATTGCCTCCACTTGGGCTTTGAAAGCATTGTCTTTAATCTTCTTTGACTCCTTCACTTCTTTCTTTTCATCTTCCTCTTGCTTGTCTAGCCTTGGCTCATGGACTTAGAGGTTGCGAATGAGATCCTCAGTGGCTAAGTATCCAAGACTTCTTACTTCTTCAATTGAAGTCACCTTGGGTTCCCATCTCTAGGGAATAGACCTTAAGATCTTTAAGTTAATGGTCCCCCCTATCCAAGGTGTGGCCCAAAGCATCCATCCCATTGATGATGGTGTTGATCTAGGAATACATGTCTGCCACTCTCACCTTCTTACCCATCTTGAAGTTCTCAAGTAGCCCTTTGAGCATGTAGATCTTGGTCTTCTTGACTTGCTGCATGCCTTCACATGTGATGCACAACTTATTTCAAATCGCATGGGCTATGTCCCAAGAAGAGATTTAATTGAACTCATAAGGAGTGAGGGCAACAAAGATGATACTGACCGCCTTGGCATTGAGCTGCACCTTCTTGACTGTAGCTTCATCCCAAGTAGATACATCACCGGTTGGCTCCCTGTGTGGGAGGATCACCACCTTCCACATGTTGTAATTTGTCCCTTGGAGGAAGAACCACATTCATCATTTCCAATAGAGGAAGTTGGTACCGTCGAAGACCAATGGTCACATGAAGAAACTTCCCTCCAGATTGAGTGGCGCAAGTAAGTCGCCCATCTTCTTGTCTCATGGGAGATGTGTCGGAGAAGACCGTGGCTCTGATACCACTTGTTGGATCGGAGGGCTCTAGAGGGGGGTGAATAGAGCTAAAAAGACTTACACAAAACTTGTTAGACCTTCAAGTTACTTCAAATAAGTTTAATTGCAAATAGTGAATTTGATGACAACTGAAACATACATAGAAAGGATGAGAGAGATTGAAGCAATTAAGTAGACAAGTTATTTTAGAGTGGTTCCACTCTCCAAACTAGGAGAGAGTCAGTCCACAACCTAGAGAGGTCAAAATCTAAGATTTCTAAGATGTCTGCACCTTATATTCACTTATAAGAGTTACAACAATTGACCTTCCTTTTCTAGGACAAGGATACCCAACTTACCTTTAAGGCTAAGGGAGCTAACAACATTACAAAACAAGGTCTTACCTATCCAAGAGTTGGTCTTCTACCTCACAAAGGTCTTACCCACTCTTGCAAGCAGCTGGATGCCTTCACCAAGAAGATCGCCTTCTTGCACTGAGTCTTTTTCTTTAAGGATTTACCCACCAAGCTCCTTGGATCTTCCACCTTGTCCTCCTCCTTCACTCAGAGAAGCTTTATGCACCTTCTTCTACAACTTGAAGAAGCTTGCAGATTCTTCTTCACTTGGAGAAGCTTTCACCAACTTGATCTTCAAGAAAGGGGGTTGGGGAAAGGGAGATCTTGAGAACTTCACAAGTATACAAGACAATATCTTTCTCACATGAATCCTATCTCACTCATAATGCATAAAATGAGTTGTAATCAAGAGAGAGAAATGGCTCAAGTGGACTAATAACACTCAACTGTGGTAAGGACCTTCAATAGCATGAATGAGCAACCTTAGAATGAATGCTAAGAGGTCCTATTTATAACTGGGGGTGTCCAATAGAATGTGGGAACACTTATGCACATTTTCTAGCTGTTTGGAGGGTTGCAACAGATATAATTTTGAGTTTTGCACCCCTCTAACAGTTAGAATCACTTTTTCAGCATTTTTTGTACAGTGCATTCGATCGAGTTTCAATAAAGATAACTCAACCAATCACACTATGCAACAAAGCTAATTTAAACTACCGGTCGAGTTTGTCCTGGTGGCAACTCGATTGATCCACTTAAATTGAGTTTGGTCTTCTGAGGGATCGGTCGAGTTCTATGAAAGTGAAACTCGACCGATCAACATTCATTCCCAAAATCCATTAAGGATCAATCGAGTTTGTAACTCGACCGATGGAGAGCATGTAATTAATTATACAAAATAAAATTTAAGTGATCAAACGTTGGAATTAAGTGTCCCTGATTTTTTCTCATCTTAGTTGCAAGTCACATCATCAATACAAATGATTACAAAAATATTTTAAGGTGGCTTGGAGTGTTGTCCACGAAAGTGTATTTGCATTGCTTTTGACTTAAACTAAACCAGACTAGGGCTTGAGCGATTTGATCCTTTTAATGTACCTAATGCCTAAAATGAATCTTAAACAAACATATTAGATACATATGAATGGAATGGTTAAGTTTTTATCAAAATATGAACAATGTGTAACACTTAGGTCAACATTTTCCCCCTTTTTGACAATGAAGAAACATTCCTAGGATCATTTTCACCCACCAAGAGTCTAATTGACATACTTACAACCCATTTTAATAGTTGTAGCCCCCTAGTTTAAAGATGCCAACAATTTCCCCAAAAAGCTAAGATCTCTTGGATAAATAAGTACAATAAAACGAATTTTATAAAGCAACAAACATAATGCATAGAAATCTAACTACACCATGTTGTGAAGTGGTGTCCCAATATGTCTTTTGTGAGGATGTGAATATGAAGCTTATGTCTGGATATAGTTTTTTGTTTTGAAAAACTTGGACCCAAATATAACAATTGTCATGTTAAAGAACCAAGAGATATTACTTCAATATTCCATTTGACAACAAAGTATTTGTACTCCTTGAAAAGGAATTTATTTTTGAAGAAACTAGTGGGAGAAAAATAGATATCAAATAAGTTTGAGATGGATAAAATAACATTGAACAAATGGAGGTCAGATTCTTTGCATTGACATGAACTGCATTTTAAGAACTTAGAAGAATCAAAAGTAGTCATATGTAGCATTTTTACACTTGAGCCTCATAAAGCTTCTAATTTGAATGTTATCTTTAGGAACTTAACTGGTTTTAACCCCAACGGTATGATAATTTTCTTCATCTACATATCTATACTACATGAGTTATTTCAATAAAAATGCTAAAAAATACAACAATTACTGATTTTTGGATTTGTTTTCAAGCCTGTAAGGCCACAATCAAGGTCAACAACCTCCCTAACTTCAACTAGAAATAACTAAATGACTTACCTGTAATTTCAAGATGATGATTGGTTACCCAAGGTCAATCATACCTAAGAGATCTTCACCATGATGTATAGGGTCATCTTGAGTTGTGGTCGATAATATCCATTTTGGATGTTATATGATTATTTTACCCTCCATTTCCTTCACTATTTTTGGTTTTAGCATATTAAATCCCATGCTTACTTGCTTTACTTGTGATAATTGAATTGTAACTTTTTACTCCTTTTTGTAGTAAAAATATCAAAACTTGGTGTCTAATAACCTATTCCATTGGTTGGCAACCGATACCAACAAGTTAGGAAGGTCATTGATCTTACACAACCTAGAAGTCCATCAGTTGGCAATCCACAATGCTCTAAATTCTACCAAGCATTATAGGATCAACATGCCACAAATTGATGACTCCATGAATTAATGAAGAGATGACATCAACCATCAACATTCATTACTATAAAGTCATCATATTAACTAATGAAAGGAGTGTCAACCAACCGATTGATGGAGGAGACACTTTCCAAATGATGGTAGGCCTGAGAGTCATCGATTGATGACATCCCTATCTTTGTCAATCGATGAAGGGATGTGGTTATCACCCATAGGCTTCATTGATCATTGTCTAATGAAAAGTCAACTTCCATCTACTGATAGAAGCACTACCTTATACAATCGATGAAGAGTCATCTTCTCTCAACCAAAGGAAATATGGTGGACCTCCAACAACTGAGGGGAATCTTACTACTTCTAACACTGACAAAGTTAGTTGTGTGCTTGCCACAAGGCAACTACATTAATGTTTAGAGAATAAGAAAAGTACCTCTATACTCCTGTCCCTATAGCACACTGTTACAACCCCAATTTTTGGATTCATTTGGTGAGAAATGTAATTTCTCATATTAAAGATATTTGAATAAATAATGATATAATTTGTTTTGAAGACATGAATTTCGTTTACAATAGCCTTGATGGTTGTTTTGTGGGCTTTATTGGCTATTGGGCCCAATAACAAGGAAATGAAAAAGGAAATTCAATTATTAAATAAGTAAATGAGAAAATGGAGAAAAGAATGAGGTAGAAACCTCTAGAAGGAAAAAGGATTTAATCCAAAGGTGGATTTCGTGCTTCATGGGTTCCTTGGTTCCCAAGGAGTCCAAAGTGGAAAAGAAAAGGCAATAAGAAAAGAAAAAATTAAATAGATATTTCTTTATTAAGAAAG
Organism: Alisma plantago-aquatica; assembly: GCA_963693085.1. Classification (NCBI taxonomy): domain Eukaryota; kingdom Viridiplantae; phylum Streptophyta; class Magnoliopsida; order Alismatales; family Alismataceae; genus Alisma; species Alisma plantago-aquatica. Next base: position 488,536,940 of record OY856410.1, read on the forward strand.
AAATTGAAAACAATGGTAAAATGTGGAAAACAAGTGGAAAGAGGTGTAATTGAGTTATCCTTGGTGGATTTTCATATCCAAAGGATTCCTAATATTAAAAGGAATAACAATGAGGAAAATAAAAAGAGAGATGGAGAGAAATCCTCAAAAAGAGATATTTTAATTAAAAAAAGGAGAATAATGAGGAAGAATGGATAAAAGATAAGTAAAAGGTTAATGTATATTCCCAAGATGGGATTTCAAGTAATTAAGGTTCCTTGAGTTTCAAGGAATTCAGGCTAATAATTTAATAGCAAGGGAAAGAGAAAATATGTGAGAAATATATATAATTGAGTAATATCTTGCACCTAAAGAAAAGGTACGTTTTCTTTTAGATAATGAGCCCAAACTTGGCATGGTGATATATTAAGTCATTATTAAGTTTCCCTCAAAATTTGGGATTAAATGGAGCCATGGTTTGAGAGTTATGGATTTTTGAAGAATCCCTAAAGTGAATATCACAATTTTGTTAAATAAAGAATCTTTCCTTTTTAATAACGTGGGCAATCAACACCGTTGATCCAGATCCAATGGTGGCTGCTCCTTGTCCAGTTTGAGAAGAAATGGGAGCAAACAAAGTCTTGTTCGATCTGGTCTCTCTCTCAGTACGATTTTTGTGCAAGTCTAGGGAGTGCTCTAATAACTTCGGGAGTCCAAACCGAACCAAAAGACCCCATGTTTCTATTGTTTCCGTCAGATATTGGTGTTTTTCCAAGATTGGTGCAGGAGTCCTCTCCATGGACAAACAAGTTTGTAGGGAAATTCCTATTTATAGGTTCATAGACCCGTTTGAGGAACGGAGAGCATAGGTAGTGACACTGAGATCACCTGGGACCTCTCCCTACCACCAATTCCTGAAAACGAGCCCTTTCACTCCCTGCTATGCGCGGGCACAGGACAGGGTATTGTCCTTCCATGTGGGCCATCTTCTGGCGAGTTGGAGGGGCACCATAGGGTCTGACGAGTCCTGGACGAGGCACCCCACATGCAAAGGCACATCTTTATGATGGGGGTGGTGAACAGAACAAGGATTTGATCCCTGGTTGCGGGTCTGAGACCAGAGGTGGTGGCGGCGCTGTGGTTTGTACTAGAACAACCACCCTCATCGGCAATGGAGGAGCAGACCAGCTTCGGGGGTCCTGGACGAAGCTACTCGTGGAGATGGCTGCTCCAAGTTGATGTCAAAACACAGAGTCAACTTAATGGTTGACCGTGGCTGGGAGCCAGTTCGCGAAAAGGAGATCGTGAGGTAGAAGATGATTAGAGTCAAAAGACTCTATCACCCCTGCAGGTATGCTCATGACCCAAGGGTCGTTTGGTCTTTTTGTCAGTTTTCTGAGCCGAAGCGCTGGTATGCTGTTAATTGGATATAATGCTGATGTGGCATCATGTTATTGGTCCATTTCCCATTAAGCTTGAAGTAATCACATAAAATAATTGGTAGCTCCGATGGAAACAAACAAAATATGAAAATTTATCAGGAGAACAAGAGGAATCCAATAAAAATGATATTAAAGATTGATTCCGTTCCTAATTGAAAAAGTACAATAAGTTGATGAAAAGTGCATTAAAGTTAGGTTAAAAATCCTATTTGTGATTAAAGGTTGAATATAGTATGCTTAATGGGTTAATTTAAGTATTAATAACCTGTTGAATGATAATGTTAGATTTGAACACTAGCACATAACCGACCTTTAGTGTCGGTTTTTTAAGGCCTTTAGTGTCGGTTCTTAAGCGACACCTATGTGGGCGCCGCTAAAAGCCCAACCGTTACACGTCGGTTCCCAAACTGACACCAAAACCCTTCGCGCGCCACCAAAAATGCACCGAAAACGTGCCAACAAGGGGTATAGGCGTCAGTTATTAGGTTCACAACCGATGCCGCATACCTTCACGCCACAGAAAGGGCGCCATCTGGGGCACTATCGGCATCGGTTTCTTAGTGATAACCGACGCCATCTCACCCGCTACCACGGCCGTGCTGACCAGCATGGCCGTGTTGTCTGGCCTCTAGGGAAATCGACGTCGATTACTAGTAGGGCAACCGACACCGTTAACCTATGTCGTCAGTTTTACACAAATATCCGACGCCTGTTTTATGTCTGGTCTACTGCCACAGCCGTGCTGGCCAGCAAGGCCGTGGTGTCTGGCCTCATTAGGGAAATCGACGTCGGTTACTAGTATGGAAACCGACATTGTAACCATATATCGTCAGTTTTGTTCAGATAACCGACATCGATGTTTTTTTTTGTCAGTCTGCAGACCTGCTTTGGCTGGTCGTAGGATGAGAAACCTGTAGTTCGGTTTTGAACTGTAGGTTTTACGACATCCATTGATATCAGACAACAACATGCCACAAACCTGCAAAATTAACATGATGGACAATATTATATATATGTGATTCACACTCATGTATAAGAACATTTAGTTCACATTTTTTTTCATCACACGCATGTAGAAACCAGTAGCAAACTATAGTTCCATTTATTTCATCTCTTTTTACATTCAGACACATGTAGAAACATTCATGTATTGATGATTTTCACACACAATTCATAAAAATTCATTCACATTGTTATCATTGTCATCATTGTCAACAAAATCATATATTCAAAGAGCCATGAAACAACAAAAGAAGCCACAATGAAGGGAAGCATGATACATATACAATACATAAAGTGCAGCACACACAAGTGTTTCAGATTCAAATAACAACATGACAGACTAACACATATATAGTACATAATAACATCAGTGCTGAATTTACATACAACACTATAGCTTAGTACATATATATAGTGGGACTAAGGTGACGATCTCACCTGCTAAAATAGATTATTGATGACTACATGTTACGACTGGGAGGTCTTGATTCAAAAACCGTATGCATTAGCAGGAGGACAAACAAATTTCACCACGAGTTAACATTGAAGAAGGTATACTAACCTTCTTCAATGTTAACTCGTGGTGAAATCTATTTGTCCTCCTACTAATGCATACAGTTGCTGAATCACGACCTCCCAGTCGTAACATGTAGTTGTCGGTAACCTGTTTTAGCAGGTGGGATCGTCACCTTAGTCCCACTATATATCTATATAACCTTAGTGTGGTATGCTTTTGCTTTCTCTCTGACTATTGCACTTTGGATTTACAAAGCAATGTCGATGGCCTGCATAACTATGTCATGGCCATCCTGCATAGCCTGTAGTCTTTGGAGAATGCCTACAAATTAAATAGAATTGCTATTAACTAGTATCCTAAAAAATTGATAAAAAACACACTTACATAATAAATTATAAATGAACATATAGATAGAAACCTCAGGGATATATTCTTAAAAATTACATTGTCAGGCGGTGCAAGCACGTCCTCACCCTCACGGTGATCATCAACACGGTCATCATGGGAACATAATAAAAATATAAACATCCATGCCTCTAATATTGTGATCTTTTATCAATTAACAATCCTTCATTATGATCCCCGCGAACATACAAGTCATTGTGATCCCCAACTTCAATGTTTAATGGTGTTGGCAACCCAACTGAGAATGGATTGGAGTCATCATACTTATCATAGTACTCTTCTTCATCTATATGATCTTCAATGAACTGTCTTTTACCATGAAGAACAACCGACCATTTATCATTTGCAGGATCATTGATATAAAATACTTGCTTTGCCTGTGATGCCAATATGAATGGTTCACCCTTCTCGCCAATATTTTCAAAGTTCACTAACGTGAAACCCAATTCATCCACTATAACTCCTTTGTTGTTGTCAACCCAAATACATTTAAAGAGCGGAATTCTGAAATCTACATAGTCAAACTCCCATATGTCTTCAATGACACCGTAATATGACATTTTAGCTTCACGTGGACTTTTATCCTTTGCACTTGCAAAAAACAATGAAGATGCTTGAAGGGTGACCCCACTGTTTTAGACGACACTCTTATCATCTTGACACTTTGTGTAATATGAGAAACCATTTATGTCAAACCCTTCATAAGACATAACATTCAATTTTGGTTTAAAGGCGAGGCATTTGATGGTTTCAGTAACATTATCTGGTGTTTGAGATAGTTGATGTAAGACTTTATCTTCAAACCACTTAATAAATGTCTTATTATGCTCTCTAGCAAGCCACATTGAATTAGATCGAGGATATTGTCTCTTGATGAAATTGGTATGTTCCTCGATATAAACGTTCACTTCGTCCATGTTGTGTAAAATATACAAGCGACCTTGTTCCAACTGCTCACAGCTGATTACTTTCACACGTGATCCCAAAATTCCTTTGCCAAATTGCTCATCAATATTCTTGTCATTATGAGGAGTGTCATTACCACTGAGAAAGTCATTGCAAAAATCCATAACCTCTCTCGCCACATAACCCTCGATAATACTCCCTTCAGGCCGATAACGGTTTCGAACATCACCTTTAAAAATGCTAATGCATCGTTCAAAGGGATACATCCAATGCAAGAAAACTGGTCCCAAAATTTTCACTTCCCTAGTCAAGTGGACAACAAGATGTACCATGATATCAAAGAACGATGGAGAAAAATACATCTCAAGCTGACATAGGGTAACAACCACTTCTCTTTGCAAATTATCGAGAGTATCAGGGTCAATAACTTTGCTGCACAGACTGTTGAAAAAGAAACAAAGTCTGGTTATTGCAAACCTTACATGCTTCGGCAATATAGATCTAATTGCGACAGGCAATATTTGTTGCATTAGAATGTGACAATCATGAGATTTAAGACCTATCAACTTCAGATCTTTCATTGATACCAATGTACGGATGTTGGATGAGTAACCCTGTGGCACCTTAACATTTACCAAGCATTCACAAAATGCTTTCTTCTCCTTTCTAGACAACGTGTAACAAGCGGGAGGTAAGTATGTTCTTTTATTACCCATTTCACGTAATTCTGTTAATTCTGACCTTATTCCCATTTCACGTAGGTCCATTCAGGATTTTATCCCATCTTTAGTCTTACCTGATATATTCAACAAAGTATCGATGATGCTATCACATACATTTTTCTCAATGTGCATGGCATCGATACAATGCCTGACTGTCAAAGAACTCCAATAAGGAAGATCCCAAAATATCGACTTCTTCTTGAATAAAGACTTGTCACTCCTTGTGGCCATCGTACATTGTGATCTCTTACCAAATTCATTGGCGATGTCTTTCACTCTTTCATAAACATCCTCCCCTGATATAGGTTTAGGTGCACTACGTTCCTCATTTCGTCCATTGAATGCTTTGCGCAACCTACGATACAGATGAAATTTTAGAAGAAACCTTCGATGAGCAAGATATACAGTCTTTCCGCCGTGTTTTAGTCGTATTGAATCAAGGTTCTCTTCACATATAGGACACACTTTAGATCCTTTGACACTATATCCAGACAAATTCCCATATGCTGGAAAGTCATTCACAGTGCAAAACAACATAGCGTGCAAACAAAATGTCTCTCTTCATGAAGCATCATAGGTCATCACACCTTCACCCCAGAGTTTCTTTAAGTCATTAATCAGAGGTTCAAGATAAACATTGATATCATTTCCATGTTGTTTAGGGCCCGATATCAACAACGACAGCATAACATACTTATTTTTCATACACAACCAGGGAGGAAGATTGTATATAACAAGCATGACTGGCCAAGTGCTATGTTGGCTGCTCAATGTCCCGTACAGATTCATCCCATCTGTACAAAGCCCAAGTCTTAGATTCCTGTCCTCTTCACTGAATTCAGGGTACAATAGATCAATCTTCTTCCACTGTGGGGAATCAAACGCATGTCGTAGGATCCCATCATTATTTTTCTTAACATCTGCATGCCACCTCAAATTCTTCGCATCTATCGGATTGGCAAACAAGCGTTGAAACCGTGATATTATAGGTAGATACCACATCACCTTGGCAGGAGAACCAATTTTGGACTCCCCCGAAGTCGTCAATTTATACCGTGACGCACCACATTTTGGACCATCTTTCAAATCCGCATAGTCCTTTTAAAATAATACACAATCATTTGGGCATGCGTGTATCTTCTTGGCATCCATTCCCATTAGGCACAACAATTTCTTTACCTGGTATGTTGAGATTGGCAGCTCGTTTCCTTCAGGAAGCATTTCTTTCAACAAAGACAACAATGACGTGAAGCTTTTGTCGCTCCATCTATTGTTAGCTTTCAGCTTATACAATCTCAACACAGCGCTAAGCTTCATAAACTTAGTACAACCTGTGTATAACAGCATCTCAGCATCATGCACAATGTTTCTAAAAATGGGAGGTGGATCGGTGTGCTCTACCCCACAACTATTCAACATCGCATCAACGATGTCTACTGGAACTGGTTCATTCACATCTACGTCATCGTAGGCAATTTCTTCTTCCACACAAGCACTGCTATTGACATCCACTGGTTTCAGGTTTGAAATCTCTCCATGCCAGTGCCATTCTGTATAGCCTTGTACAATCCCATTGCACATGACATGACTTCTGATTTCGTCACCAGTACTGACTTTCAAGTTGTTACCACAATGCCTACATGGACAGTAGAACCTATCTCCAGGTTGTTTCCTATGCTCCTCGGCAAATCTAAAAAACTGATCAAGACCAGAAATAAACTCTAGGGTGTAACGATTGCGAATGGACATCCATGATCTATCCATTCTATGATCAAAGAGAAAATAAGTATGTATTACAACAAGATTAGGGTCTAGGGTAAATAGATTAGAGTTTATGGTTAAAACTTTAGGGTTTATACATGTGATGTCATTCTTAAATGTGTACCACCTATCCCATTCTTGAACACCTAATCTCACTAGTAAGTGTATAATGTGTATTGGGTTTTCAAGAAAATTTTGGCAGCATTTCCCCGCTGTTCTCCAAGTACATATGTACTTAGAGAACAAACGGGGAAATGCTGCCGAAATTTTCTTGAAAACCCAATACACATTATACACTTACATCCTAAGTGGGATTAGGTTTTCAAGAACAGTCCCAAACCGGGGACTATCCAAGATTTACTCCTAATGAGTAAATCTTGGACGGGTTTCTAGGCCAAAAAATACAACACCAATTCCTTGTTCACAACCTCATTCAACACACAATTTCTTATAAAAACATTTGTGGATAGCCATAACAACATATCAATGCTTCCTAAATTAATCAACATTAATAGCTTATGAATGTTTAGATGCATTTATACTATCAATTCCTAGGGTTTACTGAATTAGGTCAAGCATGAGGATTAGAAGCACAAATATATGCAAGCACAAGATTTATTCATATCCTAGGTTGATTTACAATAGCAACATCTAAATAAGTAAACTCAAAACATTAGATAAATAAATATAATCAGTAGATAAAAAAATACAAATCAATAGATAAAAAAGTACGTACATCTCAGTTGATAAACAAATATAAATCAAGAGATGATTAAATAATTTTACAAAGTAGATGAATAAATATAAAGCCCTAAATTTAAATAATGTGATGAATAAAAAATCATAGATGAACAAGTAGATAAGTAAATACCAATCAGTATTTAAGTAAATACAAATCATATGGCGAGACAGAGGGATTTTGGGGATGTTTACCTCTGTTTGAGCCCAGTCGGGCATCTTGCTCTGGAGCAGGGAGAGAGGTGAAACGGATGGGTGAACTGGAAGCCGAATGGGTAGGCAGAAGGCCGGCGAGCTCCTGAACCGTAATGGAAGTGATCATTGAAAAAATACTAGACAATCATATGTTAAAATTAAGCATTTTATTTTTGTCATATATTATTAATAACCAAGCCAATCATCAATTCTATTAAATAAACATGACATGTTTATAGGGATTATTTGTTAACATATGTTAAGGATGAATTTAGGATGCAAACATAGTCAATTGAATGCTTTACCTCTAGCAGTGGCAATGACAACAGTGGCAGTGTCGTGGGTGTACTGCCAGCCCTAGATGTGGCTGTCTCTGACGGACTACCGTGGTGATGAGCAGTAGTAGGAGACCGGCTGGCTCTGACGGACTGCCGTGCCGTGGCAAGCTCTGGTTCCGGCTGCTGCTGTTGGCGCTGGCTTTCTAGTGGCTAGAGGAGAGGACCGGTGAGAGGAGGACCGGCTGGAGGAGAGGACCAACGACGGTGGCGGCTCCACGAATGGCGAGCTCCATGAACGGCGGTGAGCTCCACGACGGCGGCGAGCTCCACGAACGGCAGCGAGCTCCATGAACGACGGCAAGCTCCACGGCGGTGGCAAGGAGAACGGCAGCAAGCTCCATGGCGGCGGCGAGCTCCACGGCGGAGGGAGTCTGCTTGCTCACCGCCGGAATCGCCAGACCCTAGCTAAGCCAATTGCAACACAGAGAGAAAGTGGAAGAGTCGGGCTCACTCACGTGATATTTAGTTAACATTCTGTGTCGGTTATTCAAAAAACTGACACATAAGACTAACAGTGTCGGTTATCAACACAAACCGACACCTGTTCCCCATGATAATCGTCGGTTTTAACTAGAAAAAACCTGACGTCTATGCCGATAAAAAAATTGGTTCTCGATTAATGACCATAGTCATCGGTTGTTTTTAAAATCCGACGATCAAAGGGTGTGAAAAATTTCACGTGAAGAGCGTGGGAAAACCCATAAGTGTCAGTCATTATTGTAAAACCGACGACCAAAATGTGCCCAATTTCTGTTTCGCGAATAACCTTTCGTCGTCGATTTTTTAGTTAATGACCGACGCTATATGTTAAATTTTTGGAGGTAATTTTTTTCGCTGGAAATTTTGGATTTTGTGGTTAATTTTCGGCGTCGGTTTGTTATTAAGTAACCGACACTGAATAAAAGCGATACCCGTGTCTGGTCGCCCTTCACAGATTGATGTCGGTTTATTTTATAAATCGACGCTATATTGTTTAGGTGTCGGTGTATTATTACAACCGACACATTTAAAAGTGACGTTATAAGCCATTTCTGTAGTAGTGGAACCTGGTCTAGATGTGAAATTGTATGATTGAGGGTTTTTACCCCATATGAGAATGATTAAGTATTTAGAAACCCTAATTTAGGGTAAAAGAGGATAGGATCATATATATTTTGAAATACGTGAAAATACGTTGTTAAATGGTGGTTTTAAGTTATTTGAATACAAAAGTCCTTAATTCTGGATAAATACCCTATATGTAGTAATTAGGGTTTTCTCATGAATAAAAGGTAGATTGATGGTAAATTGAGTTCATATGTGATTAGACTATAATAAACTTTGAATTAATGATAGAGGCGTATAGTGATCTTGTCATGGATTAAAAGGATAAAAATAGTAGCTTTAATGTAAAAGAAGCTTAATGAAATTAATTGATGATTAATAGTGCCTTAAATTTGAAAATAGGGTTATATTTTGTTAAGATAACCTTAATATTAAAGAATAGATGAGATAAAAAGGGTTTATGAGTAATGGTAAAAAACTAGGGTTTAGAATAATAAAAGATGAAGTGAAACCCTAATTTCCAAGGAAACCCTAAAATTGGAATAGAAATACTAAGGAATATGATGATATTGGATAAATATTAATAAAAGGAAATTGGTATATTTATTTCAGGATTCTGTGCATAATTGGTTGTTTGGTTGGGATTTCTCTGTTCTGGTTAATTCTGCCTCAAATATGCAATCAAAGGTATGTGGTTACGCTTATGAATAATTTCTTTAGTTTCATGGCAATTTCTGAATGTGTTTATCTGTTGCTTGAAAATAACTGTTGGATGTCTTTTATTTCATGCAACTATAAAGTGACTATGATTATCACCATGAATATATATATATAACTGGCTAGATCTGAATCCACCTCTGTGGCTTGTAAAGTCTAAAATGGGGTAACCTAGAGTAAGGTCTAGGTTATCGTGGGTTAGAAACTGGGCTACCAAGTGTAGTTCCATGAGACCCTTTAGCATGCCATGAGTTAAGGAGTGGGCTACTTATGGGTAGTGCCATGTGAGTCAACCCTAGAAATTGGTTCACCTATAGGTGGGACCATGAGGGGTTTAATGGGGATCTACTATAAGGAAAGTAGCATCCAGGTCCATTGCAGGAGTAGTGCAGAGGATAGGGAATGCATGGATCGCAGAGTTATATTTAAAACGTAAAATTGTTTGTTAAATGGTAATTGACTGCAACACATTGTTATGAATAATTGCACGATTATTGTTTCCCCCACATACGATCTTTATGATGATCGGCGTTTTGTTTGTCGGCATTTTAGGTATAAAGCCAAAAGGACAAATAGTAAATCATCATATTGTGATGTACATGAATTAAAATTCAAGGAGGATTATTTAGAGTAGAATTCATATGTGGATAGAAGATTAGAGATCCAAGTTTTCAAAAGGTATGCAAAAGTTTATTTTCTTACAACTTTCCAATTTAGTCTGTTAAAATTTAATAGTTGTTTTTGGTTAATTGACGAACCTTTGATTTGGAAATTATAGGTGCGACTTTGACCTCTCAGTCTCCCTTAATTGGGGGTTACCAGAAGGTGGGGTTGTAACATTTAGTATCAGAGCGTAGGTTCCTCACTTAACCATTAATAATTATTAAATTTTTCAAACTCCATAGAACCCAAGGGAGTTATTAGAGGATTATCCAGAAGACGGAGGTGTCTAGAGAAGGATCACGACCGGGGGCTGGCAAGATTTTCCTCCGCACCGCTAGTTGGAATACGAGGACTCCCAGATTCGTGTGACTGCCTGGCCGAAGTCTCAGGAGTTGACTCAAAATAAGATACCTTTAGGACTCTCTTATCTTGTTCATCCATTCTCAACTCAAATGCTATAAAGGATTATAGGAATTAGGGTTTTCTCTCTTTTCCTCACCCTCCTGAGGTATGTGTAAGGTTGATAAGGTTTAAGGAATCCTCCACCAAATTAATGAAAAAGTATGTAAATAAGATTTTATGGACATAAGCTTAATAGATTAAATGCAAATTAAAGAATAGATACATGCTTAGGTCGTATGACATAAGTTGTCATGCTCTCAAGAGAGACCTGAGGCTAGACCTTCTTGTCAGGAGGATAAATAAAGATAGTTAGTCTTGGAGATAGGGATCTCCATTACAAGTAGAGACCTCACACATCCTCTGAGGATGATGTTAACCCTAACTCTAAGTGGAGGTTAGGGAGAGATGATAGAACAAGTTAGATGTCATGGTAGATCAAGTGTGAGGGTGGACATGCCTTTGGGATGCCATGTGAGCCATGAGAGGTTGGATAACCTAGTGCCTTTGGTGACCCAACCCTGGGAAGAGTTGTGCATGTTAGAATGAAGGATAGCTTATGAGATAAGCATAAAGAGCTATGGATAACCTTGAGCAAACACAAGATCGAACATAGGCTTCACCTTTGTCAGGATATTCTTAGGAGCTTGATCCTTCATGAAGAGAGGACCTCTAATAGTGAGGCTGGTTGTAGGGTTAGCTCTTGAGAGAGAGAGTAGGACCCCAAGCAAGAAGGTGGAAAGCCTAGAACCTGAGGTATGAGGATCGGTGGGGAGTTGAGGACGATGCGACCTAAGTGGATGATAGGGGTTGCCTCATGCTTGATCCCTAGAGGCTGGTGATATCTTGGTTGCCTTTAGAGGAACCAAACCCATGAGAAAGGATGAGGCTTCTGGCACCTATGTGCCTATGGTATAAGTGTTTACCTTTTGAGAAAGGAAGAAGAATGTCTGTATACCCTGGAGAGGTTTAGTGGGGCCTTATGCCTTGTTGGTTGTCCTTAAGGAGGACTCGACTCTAAAATGTGCTCGAATAGAAGGATGACAGGAAGTACGTGTCATGCCTTATACATGCCTGATTCATGGTTAATAGTTTGAGCATGTAGTTGGTCATCAAAAAGTGAACCTAGGGTTCCTAGGTATAAGAGGGGAAGTGGTATACCTAGTGATCATGATGAGAATTAAGTTTCTATAGTTTCGAGCATGGTACTCCTCATGTATAGAGGAAAAGGGAAGCCCCTTAAGTTTAAGGTATGTTTGATGAACCCCTCACAGGTAAGTTGATGACAAGGGAAGGTATGATCTTGATCCAATGTTGAGGGATGATAATAAGTGTGACCTAGCATGGTTTAACAGGTGGTCCGATTGTGCCTTAATGGCTTGCTAGGGTCAAGCATGCTCATGTGGATGTAAATTCTAGACATAAGGACGTTTGTGACCTTTGTTAGCAAGAGATGAAGTTTCCTCCCATCCTGGGAGAGGGACCCTTTGGTAGGGTGTATATCAGTTTGGTTGGATTAAGTTAATCTAAAGAGGTCTCATAGGATCTTGGGAAGCTAAGTGAAAAGTACATGGTATGAGAATGAACCTGTAGACCCATAGATATCCATCTCTAAGTGCATGAGGATGTGTTACCATGGAGGTAACCGGTATGGGGCCTGACCAAGGTAGGCAGGTCACCATGACCCCTATGAAAGGATAAAAGCCAGCCCATGTATACAGAGGGAGATGATGAAGGCTTGGGTAAGGTTCTAAGTTGAATATGTACTATAAGTGAATCCTAAGTCTATCCTAGGGTCAGGTAGGGATAAGACCAATGGAAGTAGGAGCTGCCTCATTCCCTAGTTGCACATGACCATAGGGTCGGGAGGTAACAACTATCATTGTCTGAGGGCCATGGGTTAGGAGATTGATCACCTTCATGAACTCATGGGACCCAAAGGGCAGATGAGTAGGGCACTCTCTGGATGCATAAGGGAAGAGGGATGACCCCAAAAGTGTCGGCACCCTATAGACCTAGAGGTGATGACCAAGGAATATGTGTGGACCCAAGTAGGCTCGAGACCAGTTTTCCATGGAAGTAACTTTGATATCAAGATGATTGTGATATAGAGACATAAGTTGCACGTTTCAACTTTGATTTGAAGGTGTACTGGAAATGTGGGATGTACCATCTCTACTCGTGGAATAGGAAGAACTTTGTATTTGGACGGCCGCCAAATGCTTATTTCCTCTTGTTATGGGAGTGAGAGATATGACAGTATGCATGCCATACACCAAGGATAAAAGATGATGTGAGTTGGAACATTGCTATGAGGTATGAGGACAGAGATGATAACATACCCTTGTGGAGTGAATAATACATGGATGGCTTACAAACAGTAAGAGTATTAAGGTAATCATCTTATGAGGATGTTTTGAACACGAGCTATGTGGAATTTGCAAGTGATACAAGGTTGCATTAAAAAAAACTAAGAGGATGAGCTCATAGTTTTCTCTATGAAGGTAGACTTAGAGATGAGATGAGATAATAAGTGTAATAGATGGAGGTGTATGTCATCAATATTACCTAATACCTAAGGATGTGAAGTGGCAATTGATGTTCTGATTGAGATATATCTAACTAGTTTGGCTAGAAGTTAGAAGAGGTTGCTAGGCTAACCCTAAGATCGAGAAAGAAGATATGTTTGGCTAACACACATATGTAACAAGATCTGTTGAATAAGTTAGTGATTGTTTGGATAGTCAGCCCAATGTACTGATATAATGAAAGGATAATGATAGAACCTCAGATACACCTCCTTGGTTAGAAAGGTGATGAAACTCTGATTAGAGTGGTTTAGGGTTTCTGAGGTATCAATGCTGGAGGAATCATGACAATACAGGAAATCATGATTGAATATCACCATACACCGTGATACTTCAAAGATAGTAAATGACAATAGCACTTTGGATGCTTAAGATAAAGTTGCATGTGGTATATGGCCATGCAAGCCGAGGGAGAAGGACGAACACTAGTAACCCAATGCATTTATATAAAGAATAAAGAGTCCCTAAAGGAGAAAGGGAGTTCATCACTATGGATGTTGTAAGTCTCCCCTAGACCAAGGAAGGTCGAGATGCAATATGGGTTATGGTAGATCGCCTTACCTAGATGACATGAGAAAGAAAGAGTTCTGTCAAGGGACAGATTTGGTTGAACTACCCATGAGAGAGATGGTTCAATGACACCATGATACGAGTTCAAAGGTTCTTGAGTTTGACCTAAAGGTTCAGTTCTGTAAGGAGGAAGTAGGTACATGAAGGACTCAATGTTAGTATAGTTCATCACCCCTAACTAAGGGTTAGTATGATCCAGACTAATAGGTCTGATGAGAGCATGTGTGCTCATTCTGGGTGATACATGAAGATAGTTCTTGTCTTCTGTAGTTGTAATGATAACCACCATAGCCAGTATTGGGATTTAAAGAAGCTCTGTAAGGGAGGTTGTGTCGGTCACCACTTCAATAAGGTGATGCTGGTGAAAGGACCACGTGATGGTTAGAAAAGGATCATAGTGTGTGTAGATGAAGTCACTTTGATCGTGCAATGACTGAAAGGAGCCTAGAGATGACGAGAGTCATGGGCAGATGCAAAGTAGACTGACGTACAGTTCACTATGGGAAATATGTGACATAAAAATCCGACCCCTCTGAGCTATAGCTAAGAAAGATGAGTCCCCTATATATGGGTCCATTGAGATGGATTGGTGGAGAAGGTTAACCTTACCCCTCAAGATAAAGAAATGTGTGATGAGTTCCATGTGTCCAAATTAGAGCACTATGTGAGGTACCCAGACCATGTGCTGAGCAATGAACCTAGTGAGCCCCAAGGGATGCTAAAATGGCCTGAGTCACCTGTGCAATTTATAGACGTCAGGATGAAAGAACTCAGAGGAAAAAAATGTGATGATAAAGGTTCTTTGGAAGCGCCATGGGTAAGGTAAAGCCACATAGGGGCCAATGATGGACATGGAGAAGTCTTATCCTGAATTGTTTGTTTGCTTGATTGAATTTTGAGGACAAAATTCTAATAAGAGGGGAAGGATGTTGCAACCCCAAATTTTGGGTTCATTTGGTGAGAAATGTAATTTCTCATATTAAATATATTTGAACAAATAATGATATAATTTGTTTTGAAGACATGGATTTCGTTTACAATAGCCTTGATGGTTGTTTTGTGGGCTTTATTGGCTATTGGGCCCAATAACAAGGAAATGAAAAAGGAAATTCAATTATTAAATAAGTAAATGAGAAAATGGAGAAAAGAATGAGGTAGAAACCTCTAGAAGGAAAAGGGATATACTCCAAAGGTGGATTTCATGCTTCACGGGTTCCTTGGGTCCCAAGGAGTCCAAAGTGGAAAAGAAAAGGCAATAAGAAAAGAAAAGATTAATTAGATATTTCTTTATTAAGAAAGAAATTGAAAATAATGGTAAAATGTGGAAAACAAGTGGAAAGAAGTGTAATTGAGTTATCCTTGGTGGATTTTCGTATCCAATGGATTCCTAATATTAAAAGGAATACCAATGAGGAAAATAAAAAGAGAGATGTAGAGAAATCCTCAAAAAGTGATATTTTAATTAAAAAAAGGAGAATAATGGGAAAGAATGGATAAAAGATAAGTAAAAGGTTAATGTATATTCCCAAGATGGGATTTCAAGCCATTAAGGTTCCTTGAGGTTCAAGGAACTCAGACTAATAATTTAATAGCAAGGGAAATAGAAAATATGTGAGAAATATATATAATTGAGTAATAGATTGCACCTAGAGAAAAGGCACGTTTTCTTTTATATAATGAGCCCAAACTTGGCATGACGATATATTAAGTCATTATTAAGTTTCCCTCAAAATTTGGGATTAAATGGAGCCATGGTTTGAGAGTTATGGATTTTTGAAGAATTCCTAAAGTGAATATCACAATTTTGTTAAATAAAGAATCTTTCCTTTTTAATAACGTGGGTGATCAACACCATTGATCCAGATCTAATGGTGGCTGCTACTCATCCAGTTTGAGAAGAACTGGGAGCATACGGAGTCTTGTTTGATCTGGGCTCTCTCTTAGTACGATTTTTGTGCAAGTCTAGGGAGTGTTTGAATAACTTCGGGAGTCCAAACCGAACCAAAAGACCCCATGTTTCTATTGTTTCTGTCAGATATTGGGATTATTCCAAGATTGGCACAGGAATCCTCTCCATGGACAAACAAGCTTGTAGGGAACCGCCTATTTATAGGTTCATAGACCCATTTGAGGAACGGAGAGCATAGGTAGTGACACTGAGATCGCATGGGACCTCTCCCTACGACCAATTCCTAAAAACGAGCCCTTTCATTCCCTGTTGTGCATGGCCGCAGGACAGGGTATTGTCCTTCCATGTGGGCCATCTTCTGGCAAGTTGGAGGGGTGCCACAGGGTTTGACGAGGCCTGGAGGAGGCACCTCGCACGCAAAGGCACGTCTTTACGATGGGGGCGGTGAACAGAACATGGATTTGATCCCTGGTTGGGGGTCTGAGACCAGAGGTGGCGGCGGCACTGTGGTTTGTACTAGAACAACCACCCTCATCAGAAATGGAGGAGCAAACTAGCTTCGGGGGTCCTGGCTAGATCTACTCACAGAGATGGCTGCTCCAAGTTGATGTCAGAACGCGAAGTCAACTTAATGGTTGACCGTGGCTGGGAGCCGGTTCGCAAACAAGGAGATCGCGAGGTAGAAGATGATTAGAGTCAAAAGACTCTATCACCCCTGCAGGTATGCTCATGACCCAAGGGTCGTTTGTTCTTTTCATCAGTTTTGGTTAATTCTATTTCAAATCTGCAATCAAAGGTATGTGGTTACACTTATGAATAATCGCTTTAGTTTCACGACAATTTCCGAATGTGTTTATCGGTTGCTTGAAAATAACTGTTGGATGTCTTTTATTTCATGCAACTATAAAGTGACTATGATTATCACTATGAATATATATATAACTGGCTAGATCTGAATCCACCTTTGTGGCTTGTAAAGGCTAAAAAGGGGTAACCTAGAGTAAGGTCTTGGTTATCGTGGGTTAGAAACTGGGCTACCAAGTGTAGTTCCATGAGACCCTTTAGCATGCCATGAGTTAAGGAGTGGGCTACTTACGGGTAGTGCCATGTGACTCAACCCTAGAAATTGGTTCACCTATAGGTGGGACCATGAGGGGTTTAATGGGGATCTACTATAAGGAAAGTAGCATCCAGGTCCATTGCAGGAGTAGCACAGAGGATAGGGAATGCATGGATCGCACAGTTATATTTAAAATGTACAATTGTTTGTTAAATAGTAATTGAATGCAATACATTGTTATGAATAATTGCACGATTATTGTTTCCGCCACATACCAGCTTTATACTGACTGACATTTTGTTTGTCGACATTTTAGGTATAAAGACAAAAGGACAAACAGTAAATCACCATATTGTGAAGTACATGAATTAAAATTCAAGGAGGATTAGTTAGAGTAGAATTCATATGTGGATAGAAGATTAGAGATCCAAGTTTTCAAAAGGTATGCAAAAGTTTATTTTCTTATAGCTTTCCAGTTTATTCTGTTAAAATTTAATAGTTGTTTTTGGTTAATTGATGAACCTTTGATCCGGAAATTATGGGTGCGGCTTTGACCTCTCGGTCTCCCTTAATTGGGGGTTACCGGAAGGTGGGGTCGTAACACACACCACCACTCTAAATAAATAGGGTCCCATGGCTTCAAAAAAGATATCTTATCCTCATTCCCTCAATGATGTGCTGTTGGACTGAGGCCACAATATTGATTTCCATTGATGGAAAAAGGCAAAGGTCCTAGCCTCCATAAGTTTGATTCATTAGGAGGCATGCACTACCACTATCGTAAATAAGAAGGTAGAGGAAATCTTCACCACCATCATCCTCCCCATTGAGCAATGAATAGGAAGTCTCCATTAAAATTTAGTAATCAAATTGAAAGATCTAGAGGGGGAATAGAGATTTATGATAATTTCAATCAAATATAACAACTTTACTTAAAGTGCAACAAAAATATAAGGTGAAAGAGGCAACCACATGAGACACATATTTAGAGTGGTTCCATCAAATATCATTAGTCTACTACCTAGTTGTTTCCAACCAAGATTTCTAAACCATGTATTTTATTTCCTTTAGACACCGATACACAATACACAAAATTTACCGATGTATTTTGTAAGACAAACCCTTCTTTTCAGCTCAAGGATAACTGCCACCTTCTTTGTCAGGAAGCCAAAAGGTCACCCTCTTGGAGAGAATCACAATCCAACTCCACCGCCTTTATTGCAGACTTCAACCTTGAAGTAGCACCAAGACAGATTCACTACAACCTTCTTCCTTAAAGTAGGGAGAAGAATCCACACACCGTAGTACAAGAACAAGAGAGGGATAAGGAGATTACAATTCTCTTTTCGCAATATGTACAATTAAGCAATATAGAAACATGATGACGATCTTCTTCCAAAAAGTTTAGGCAAAGTTGAATTTGGTGGAGAGGACACTCGAACTAAATGCTAGGGTTGAATCTAGATTGATGTCAATGTAAGGTGTAGGGACCAAGCACTTTGAGGAGGATGTTAGCTCAAGTGTATGCCAATGTATACACAATTGTTGCTCAATAGTTGTATCTAAGTGTCCTAAGACCACTATTATTTATAGGAATGGTTTACAAGTGGCTAGGACAACTTTTGGGAGTGTCTAGAGTGTTCTAGGGGGTCAACTTGCTGTTAGGTCAAAGTAGATTAAGTTGTAACGACTAGTTTGATCATTTATTAATTTTCATTCCACAACATTTCTTGGTTAATAAGCTTTTTGATTGGAAACGTCTCGGTCATGTAATTAGTCGATGAACATGTTCTGAGTGCAAAAAGGCTCCAACTGCTATTTCTTGGTCAAAGGTGTCACAAGGGCTCTTTGTCAGTTGAACTTTTCTTTGATTGAATTTCTTGGTCAAGAAACTCTTCAATTGAGAATGACCCAGGGATGAAGATATGCAAAGGTTGTTGACAAAGACATTGACAGATAGGCCTTCGGTCGACAAAGAGTTTGACCAAGATAGACTCTGAAAAAGCAAATTATGTGAAAACCTATATAATGACTCTTCTAATATAACTTATCAAAAACCTATATAATGACTCTTCTAATATAACTTATCAACCCTAAAGGCTTCATGTGAGTATAGGGTAGGGGTTTTAGAAGATCATCACTTATCGTTACATCATATCTATCAAGTTATACAAGAATATATTTGTACAATTTTATTTACTACACAACTTGGTCTGCAAGTATCCAAACATATATAATTACATTGTCTTTTGTAATTGGATCTTGACTTAGTTCCTTGATCACATGAAATACTTAAAATACATGTTAGTGATGTAATATGGGAAATATTAGCACATCAAAATATGAGTGTGGCATATCAAAAATCCAACAATCTCCCCTTTTTTGATGATGAAACATATTTCCATAAGATAGATTGAAAGTAGAAAATTTAGAACTTTGTACCTTTAAATTGCTTTATTGATAACCTTTGAAGTCCTTGTAGCCAATCTATCTCATGGGTTATTCTTCCCCTTTTGTCAAAGTAAAAAAGGATCAATACTTACCAATGTCCCCCTTAAGCAAAAACCCCCCAACAAGATAGTCATTTTGGAGAGGGAAAAGCTTATACTTAATGTAGTAAATGAAAAAGAATACCAATAGATGGGAAATCCAAAAATATAGACATTGAGGCATAGTCAAAAAGCCATATTATCAAGAAACAAAAAAGGCTATCTAATTTCCAATGAAAGGAATGTTAAGTCCATGATGATAAAAATATCCCATAAAGTGCAAATATAAAAAATATACTCTAAATAAATGGTAAGGAATGTTAAGTCCACCATGGTATAGAACTGCCATGAATATTAGGCAAAATCAAAACTGATTTCTCAACCATTTTTGAAGGGATGTTAAGCCCAAAAATGATTAAAGAATCCATTAAGCACAAAAATGAGGTCAAAAGTACCTCTAGATTGAATATAAGGGATGTTAAGCCCATGTTGATATAGAGAATTCATTAAGAGCAAAAAGCTATGCAAGTTGTATTAAGATATTTTGAGCTCCCCCTTAATTCCATACCAAGTAAAAAGAGCTCAAAGAAAAGGAATTACTAAAATGTAGCCATTTTATATCCCAAATGATAAAACATTATTGTTAGATGTAGAAACCAAGATTGTACGGTGCTATCAAGATTTAATTCAAGCATTGAAATTTAAATCTAAAATTTTTAAGTTATGAAGTAGATTTTCTTTTCATACACAATTTTGAACTTGATAAGACACATTTTAGAAATAAGATCATGTTTTATATAACATAGATGTCATGTATGAAACTTGCATTTTTCAAGACAAAGAATATGTGAAAGTATGTCATTTCAATTTTGTTTAAGTAAAGATATGCAAATGAATATTTATAAACAAAAAGATAAGCAATTCAGCCAAAAAATTTGGTTGAGATAAGACACAAATATTTTTATCAAATTAAGAATAGGTCAAACCTCAAATTGTTTCTATTTTTATTCTAAGTTGGGATTTTAGGGACCCACACCATATCGATTGATCTTTTCTTTTGATATTCACATGAAAAGGAGTACTGACCAAAATGTTGAAAATTTGTTTTTGACTTACAAAATAACTTTCCTTGCAATTTCCTATTTCATCCAGAAGAGCTTACATAGAACAAGCTAAAGAGAAGGTAATAAAACATGGTATCAGTACCACTACAATTATTATTATCTGCTAAGCTAAGGATAGACTTTAGGTCTATCAGCCTCTCAATAAACTGAGAGAGAAAATGTGTTTTAGGGTGATGATTAACCAAGCTCCTTTGAACTTGGATGTCTTCATGTACCAATTGAGTCTTTAGTGGCTTGAAAGGCCTAAATGACCGAATCAACAATATGTATAGTCTAGTATAGACCTTAAACTGCATTAGTTGCAATTTGAACCTCTTGATTAATTCTGTAACCATTTCTCCGGTTGTACATGGCTGCATTTGTGTGGTTGAACCTGGATCCACTTCAGAGGTCACTGCTAGACTCTGAATATCCTCAATCTTTTCTCTTAAGGCTTTGTTTTCCAGTCTCGGTCTTCGGCTACCACACCTCTTCTCCTTGTGCCACTTCCTTTAATTCTTATACCTCTTGATTGCTTTGGTGTGACATCCATGTTGGCTGCCTTGCTTTCATTTACTATAGAGGCTTGAACTAAATGCTTATTTATGTGCGATATATCTTTCTCTACATCAACCTGGACAGTTACTACTTCTATTACTTCATCCACGTTTGGGTAGACTACTGTGTGATTGCTGGATTTATCCACTAGCATTGCATTGTCTCCCTCTGTAGCAGCTTTCTTTTTCCTCCTTACTTTCTCAGTTTTCTTGGGTTGCCCTGCGGTACCATTCCCATTAGTGGTTTTATCTGCAAGGGGTTCTGAAATGTGCTCCCCATCATCATCCTCTAGGTTGGAGAAAGGGTTACTGGTGTTTACGACCACTGTGTTGTGGTTATTGTTATTGTTCCTCCTCCCGCCCTTCTTGTACTTCTGTGTTTGCCACTATTTCTTATTCAAAGTATTATCTTGAGTCGGCTGTTCATATTGCTATGTTCCCCGTCCCTTTCCCCAGGGGTTTTGTAATTGTCAAAGGTACATTCCCTGGATGTGTGTCCCTCCTGGCCACACGAAGCACACGTCCAAGGGAGGCCTACGTATATAACCTCGTACTCAATCCCAGGTCGCACGTGGTATCCCGTTCCAATGCAAGTCAGACAAACTTGCTCCTAGTTCTGCTAGCCGTGGGTGCATCCACCTTTATCAGCTTACCTAGGCCTCTGCCAATGTAGTCAAACATCATGGGGACATACAGAGGTAATGGTAAGTCCATGATTCGTACCTACGATACAAATGAATTCAGATATTCCTCTTTTGGCTTGATGGTTGGGTACCATTCCCATACCAATTGATTTAGTCCAAAAAGCTTCCATGGCCCTCCTATTAAAGCTTCTTCACAGTCTCGCCGACATGATAGTTGGATAACGAAGTGGCCTTTGTCCATCTCATACATGTTGAATCATCCTGTTATCATCCATAGAGGTTTGAGGCGGTCCCGTAGGGTCATGTAGCCAATGTCATGAGATAAAAGAAATTTTATTTCTCTTTTCCACAACATCATTTTTAGGCACATATACAATTTTAGCCTTGAGAGCATATGTCTTTTTGGTTCTAAGCATATGTGAAGATTGATTCTTTGGCACATATCCTAAACCTCTTCTTCCTATTTGTTTAGAAGTATTAACTAAGATGTTATCAAAAGTTTTGTTTCCTTCCGTTAATCTTGAATCTTGTTTTTGCAACTCAACATTTTCAACAACCTTTTTAGTTACATCTAAGTTTACTTTAGCAAAATCTGAAAGTAAAGTATATCTTTCTTTTATCAAGGTATCACAATCTAAATGATTGCATAAAATAGGTTGAGTTTGATGATCATTTAGTTTAGCAAGCATAACAACATTTTCCTGAGAGAGAAGACTATTGTTATTTCTAGGCATAAGCATTTTACTCTTACAACTTTCAACAAATTATTCAAATGCTTTATTTAGATATTTTAGAGTATCATTTTTAGAACTAAGATTATTTAAGTCAATTTTAAGTTCATTTATAGTTTTGGAAAGTTTATTCTTTCATTTCTTCCAATAAATATATTTAGCATGAATTTCTTCAAGACCATTAACTAATTATTCTTTGATAATTAAAAAATATTTACCTCATCAATTTCTTCATCTTCTTTTTCCATAAAACATTCTATCTCCTCCTCTTCACTACTTACAATATCATCTCTTGATTGATTCGAAGCAACTTTGCATGATTTTTTCTCCTTTGTCTTTCTTTTTGGATGAGGGCTTCTTCTTATTAATATTTGGGCACTCAATTTTCAAGTGGCCCTTCTTTCTACATTAGAAGCACCTGGAAGAAGAGGACGAAGCACTACGAGTTCTGCTAGAATGAAATTTCATATATTTCTTGACATCTACAATCAAGACGCTTATATTATTATCATCACTTGTGTTACTACTTTCTTGAATGATGTTTATAAATTATGTTTTGGTAATAGATTTCAAAGAAAGATACTTCCTTCTTCTTATTTATTGTTCAACTTTGGTTCTTTGTTCTTATTTGAAAGTGACTTAGTGTGTCTCTAGATTCCTGATGTGTAGCCCCATATTTAAAGCTGTAAGATCTTTAGCTTTCTCGATAGCAGTAACCTTTGGTTTGTATCTTATATGCAATGATCTAAGTATCTTGGATACTTGATTTTATTCACTTACATTTCTTCCCCAATGCACTTAGGCTATTTATAATGTTAGAAAATCTAGCATACATTTATGTAATGTTTTCATTAGGTTGCATACATAATAATTCAAACTTATTTTTAACATGCCAATTTTAGTGTTCTTTACTTGTGTAGTACCCTCATGAGTTACTGAGAGTTTATTCCATATTTCATAGGCTGTTTCACAAGTAGATGTACGATTAAATTCACTTAGAGATAAAGAATAATAAAGTATGCTTACAACCTTTACATTTAATGTCACTTTTGTTTATCATTTCTACATCCCATTTTCTAGTTCGTTAGTTGGGAGAGTGTACGATCTGGCGATCATCCTCTAAAGATTAAAGCTTATTCCTAAGAAACAGAACTGTATCCTCCTCTTCTAGTAGGTGTAGTTAGATCCTTCAAATACTAGTGGTCTGTTAACGTGTGTTTCTTCCATGTTGAGGTTGCCAAGTATGCCTACCCTCATTCTTCAAGACATGTTAAGGCTCCTTGAAGACATGCTTTGATACCAACTAAAAGATCTAGAGGGAGTTGAATAGAGATTTATGATAATTTTAATCAAATAAAATAACTTTACTTAAAGTGCAATATAAATATAAGGAAAAAGAGGCAACTAAAAGAGACACATATTTAGAATGGTTCCATTAAATGACATTAGTTCACTACCTAGTTGTTTTCAACCAAGATTTCTAAACCATGTATTTTATTCCTTTTAAATACCGATACACAATAGACAAAATTACAAGTATCTTTTGTAGTTCAAGACAAACCCTCCTTTTCAGCTCAAGGAGAACTACCACCTTCTTTGACGGGCCGTCGGAAGTCACCCTCTTGGAGAGAATCCTAAAATCCACATCCACCACCTTGGTTGAAGCCTTGAACCTGTTGACTCAAAGTCTAATTTACTCTTAAAGTCTAATTGACTATACCTTTATTTTGATGAAGACTAACCATTCCATTTATTTGTTTCTAATGCTTCTACTTGAGTGATTTCAAATTAGGTAAAGAAACACTCCAAATTTCCTAACTTACACGTCCTAACTTGCAGAAAGACAAGTAAAAAAAATGCAAGTGCACTTTTTGGGGGAAAGGCCTCAAATCTATTATAATCATGTTGTAGATCACTTGTAATTATTGTATGATTGTAATCAAGATTAGAAAAAATAGGAGTACTTAAACCGAATATTTAAGCACTTCTATGGCATTTTCCAAAATTCATCACATGGACTTTTGTCAGCCAAGTTTCATCTGGGATAAACTTGTCTGACACCCTTGATGGATCTTGGGAACTGCCAGGGTTTCTCCAAGACAAACTCGACCAACACCTCTACATAAGAAAAATAAATTTGAAACCATCGGTCGAGTTTCATCTAGGATAAACTCAAATAATAGTTCAAATTTTCTTTATCACATAGTACTATCGGTTCAATTTCCCAGAGTACACCTGACCAACTGCACTATAGAGAATGTGCACAAAAAGTGTTTCTAACTATTGGAGTGTTGTAAAACCAAAAGATATGTCCGTTGCAACACCCCAAATGGATAGAATTTATCCTTGATTGCTTCTACTAGCTAGGAGGCATCCTCAACTATAAATAGGACCCATTGGGCTTCATCCCATGTTTATCTAAGCACTATGAAGGTCCCTATATTATAGTTGAGTGCCTCCTTCCACTCTTAAGCTTCATCACTTTCTACATCCATTATAGTGAGTAGGAGATTTGTAAGAGAGATAGTCCTACATGTATATATTGTTATGCTCTCACTTCCTCCACCTATCCTAATCTCTCTTTCTACCATGAAGATGAAATTATCTATCTAATCTAACAGAGGTGAACAAGAAGAAGGGAAGGAGTCCCTTGGTGAATGCTTCTCCTTGGTGAAGGTGACGTCAAAGGCTGAAGATCCAAGTCTAGAGTGGGTAACTCCTTCAAGGCGGAAGACTTGTTGTAAGAGTGGGTAAGTCCATGGTGAAGTGGAAGACTCTCTGCAAAAGTGGCTAAGTCCTTGATGAGGTAGAAGACTCTTGGTCATGGTTGGGTAAGTTCTTTATGAGGTTATTGGCTCCCTTTTCCTCAAAGGGAAGCTGGGTATCCTTGTCCTGAAAAAAGAAGGTCTTATTATATCTCTTATAATGGAATACACTGAAGGTGAAATGGTTGAAAAATCCTAGAGGCTGACCTCTCTAGGTAGTGTATGTACACTCTCCTAGTTTAGAGTTTGGAACCACTATACAAATCTTGTGTTCTACTCTTACTCAATCTCTTTCATCCGTTCTGTGTATGTTTAGTTTCACTCAAATTCCATATATGCAACCTTATCTCTTGACATAATTTGAAGGTATAATAAATTTGGCTCAAGTGTTTTTGGGTGATGGCTCTTGTTTCATGTAAATTAGATGTCACTTGCCAACATGAGTGGGTACACTCATCAACTTGGGTTGGGAGTAGCCCCAATGACCTCCCAACCATGTAAATGTTCATATATCATGGAATGTATATAATCATGATTATGTTTACATCCTTACTCTTATTCTTGATTGAATCACTTTCATGCCTAGATACTATCTTGTGATGTTTGATTTCTAATGCCTCGAGAGAGTAGTATTAGATCTGACCTAGTATTGAGGAGTAGCGTGAAAGCAAAGAAGTGCTACTTCACTAGAGATATTGATCATATGGATGTAAGTTTTAATTGTTCATTTGTCATCATGAGATAGAGATCCACTTATAATCTAGATCCAAAAAAATCCGTAAAGTTGAGGAATCATAAATGATGATTTCACATAAACTATGCTAAAGGTATACAACATATACGAGTGCTTGCATGTTGGTGAGTGCACGTGGTTGGTAACATGTGTAAAATGTGCTTTCAATATACAAGTGCATGTGTCGTGTAATATAGGCCAAAGAGTCCTGAGTTGTCAGACTCAAGGAATCATATACCAAAGACTATTTATAATTGAGAACCAATCATCAAAGCTGAAAGAAGTTGATTTAGTGCTATTGAAATAGAGACAAGAGTTAAGAAAATTAAATCATGGATGGTTTGAAATAAGATTTAAAGGTTTCCGAAGAACTTATAGATTCATCATGTTACATAGTACAACTAAATATGTTTATCTGTACTTCATCACATTTAATTTAACTGAAGACTTTAGCTAGAAATACCCACTCTTGCAACATAATACACTACTCAAACTATGCCAGAACCCACTCCTGTGTAGTTTAGTCAAATTATTCTAATCAAATAGTAATTTCCTCTGGGTTATTATTTCATAGTTGTTAGTCCCTTTTGGAATCATATTATTAACTATATGAAATTGTGACTTTTCTAACATCTGAACCCTCTCCTAAAGTAGTTATAAGTCTAACAACATTGGTTAAGTTGACCAGACAAAAATAATCATTGATGATATCATAAATTCATGTTTAGATTAAAGGAAACTATATTGTACAATAGTTAAATTCAATGTGTCATGCTATTCTAGGGTCCTAGGGATAAGAGGGGTTTAGTCCCACATGTCCATCATCAGATAATAGAAGAAAGAGAAAGAAAAGTAAAGCATCAGAAAACAAATGGAAAACCCCTGAATAAGTCGACTCAATGCTCCCTTCTGATGAACACCACACTCATCAACTTTCTGCATGCATATCCGTCCTCTAAAAGTGCTCGGATTGTGTAGTTGGTGGCAATATCCTTCATCTCCACCCCCTTAGTGTATGCATCCATAGTATACATGATAATATTCCTCTATCCTCCATCCTTAGGTGATAAGTGAGGCCTGATTCTCACTTGATTAATAGACATTAGATATAAACAATTAGAGATCTACATTAAATCACACAGGCTCAGTATTACCAATAGCCTATTGGTGGCGCTGAGTCTGTAGACCATTTTGCTTTATCGCTCTGTATTGGTACTATCAATAGACATGTTGATTGAACACATTGATTCTTGTAAGTGTCTGGATGCTGAAGTCGGTACCACCGACACTACTGTCGGTGGCACCAAGATGGTTTACTTGCAACTCTGATGCTTTCTAGACCTTCAATAAG
This sequence comes from Alisma plantago-aquatica, assembly GCA_963693085.1. Lineage (NCBI taxonomy): Eukaryota > Viridiplantae > Streptophyta > Magnoliopsida > Alismatales > Alismataceae > Alisma > Alisma plantago-aquatica. Next base: position 488,564,268 of record OY856410.1, read on the forward strand.
TACCACAAAGTCTCCATCTCAGTGGCATTGAGTTAGTGTTTAGTAGCACTGATTAGTCCCTTGTAGCACAATGCTCCTCTTCTTATTATGCTCTTGGGTGTAGGATGTCAGTAACACTGAATGGGATGTTGGTGACACTAAATTTTTCAGTAAGTACCTCTTTTTCCTAAAATAAGAGGAACAACAACATAAGTTCAAGAAAATGATAATTAAATTAGGTATATTGATAGAAATAAGTGATTATTGACACATAAGTAATTCACAAGATAATAAATAGAAAATAAATCAAGCACAAATCTAAATAAGAATATTAGTGAAAAAACCCATAAAATAGCCTGTAGATAGTGACATAAAATCAATGCATCAATATATGATCCAAGTTCTATCCAAAATATCAAATTTACCAAAGAAACTACTATTTGTTTTGTTTGGTAGTTTAGTGTTATTTTGAGTATTTACTCTTAGTTTGGTTGTTACATCATTCCATAAGGAACACCTCTTTTACATCTTGAATTGTCTAATATAATCTAATATCTAAGTTCCTAACAATTAGTCACTCCTAGTCTGTATGTCAACCCCATTTCACTACTCCTGACCCCATAATATGTTGTGGGTATCTCAAGGGTTTGAGTTATTAATTGAAAGTCTAATACTTAAGGCCCATCTCAATTATTCTCATATTTTGTACACACATTCCAAGGCAATAGAATTTTTGTGCTGTTATTGGGGATAAGACAGTGGCATAACATGAGCTCCTGCATAACAAAAATTTCCAAAGAGGTTTTGGGGGAGTATAAAGGTTGTGGGCCTCCATAGAAGGAGACTTGGTGGTAGAATGATGAAGTATAGAAGGCTATTGAATTGAAAAGGGAGATCTCTAGGATTTTGCCCAAATCTGGAGATGATGCAATGTTCCAAAGTTACAAGCAAGCAAAGAAAGAAGCTAAAAAGGTTGTTCGGGAGGCAAGACATTGACTACCCAATACATTGACTCGATCAAAGACATGTATGATAGCTCTACTACAAGTGTCAAGACTCTTGGAGGAGAGACACCAACTTTTCCTATCATAGTTGGGGTACACCAAGGATCCACACTCAGCCCATATCTATTCATTCTTATTATGGATGAGTTGACAAAGAATGTTCAGGATGATATTCCTTGGTGTATGTTATTTTCTAATGATATTGTTTTGATTGACAAAACTAAAGACGGATTGAATGATAAAGTTGAACGTTGGAGAAAGGCATTGGAATCAAATGGATTGATGACTAGTAGGAGCAAAACTGAGTATATGCACTGCAATTTCAGTCAATCTCGCAGTGTGAATGATGGAGCCAAGTTGGACGGAGTAGATATACCAAAATGTGATAAATTTCGTTACTTGGGTTCTATTATTCAAATAGACGGGGATGTCCAAAATGATGTTTGTCACCGGATCACTGCAGTATGGTTGAAATGGAGGAGTGCAACTGGAGTATTATTTGATCAAAAGATCCCTCTCAGGTTAAAAAGTAAGTTTTATAGAACATCTATACGACCAACCATGCTCTATGGGAGTGAATGTTGGGTGGTGAAGAAACAAGGTCTTAATAAGATGAATGTGGCTGAAATGCGTATGCTGAGATAGATGTGTGGGAAAACAAGAAAAGATCGCTTGAGAAATGACTATATCAGGAATAAAGTGGGGGTGGCGAGCATTGGGGACAAGTTGCGCGAGGGCTGACTCAAGATGGTACATACATGTGCAACACAGACCTACTAGTGCACCTATATGAAGCAATTCTATTGAGCCAAACACTATAAATAGAAGAAGAGGAAGGCCTAAATTAACACGGGATGAGCTTATAAAGAGAGATTTTAATTCTCTACATCTCAATCAGAATATGGCCCATGATAGAGTTGAATGGAAACGAAGGATCCATGTAGATGACCCCAACATAGTTGGGATTGAGGCTTAGATGATGATGATGATGATCGGGGACAAGACAACCAACAACTTCTAGGACCCGATGCCTACTTAGACTTCATCAATACTTTTGTTTCTAGTAATAGGTTCCATTGCACATAACCTGAAAAAAATATTTTCATGTACTTGGAAATTCAGTTTTGTGTCCAGTATTTCCCCCAAACTATCTAATTTTTAGGAACTATGTGCTAACTAACTTTCATTAAAAGAAAGTGACCATAACTAAAGGTGAAGGTGTAGCAGCAGATGCAACCACAAATGGAGTGAAAGAAGGAGAAAGTGTAGGTGGAGGAGGCGCTGAAGAAGTCCCACTAGTAGTTCTTCCATATCTCCATTCCTTCACTACAAAAAGAGCTAATGAGAGACGACAACTAGTTGTACCTCGAAAAATGAAGTGGCTAATTTCAAACTCAAACATGCATTCTTGATATCATATAACAATCAACTTTTGGGGGGAAATATCTTGAAGGTAATCCCTGTCACCATATTGATACCTATAAAATGTTTATGACACCTTAAAGATAAATATGTTTTCTTAGAAAGTGATCTATTGAAAGACTTTCTTGTTCTCTATTCTAGACGAGTGGCTATGAAAATAAGAGTCACATGAATAATCCAAATTACATGAAATAAAATATGATTCACCTAAATATGGATGAAATGAAATATATGCCTTCTAAATTCTACTAAAGTGTAGAATGATGCATGCAAAATGGGACTAATCCTAATGATGATTAAGAGAAAAGGTGTGGACATGAAGAACATTCCCACTTTGACCTTATTTATTGCCCCATAGAATATGATAGGTTGCACTTAGGAATCCTTTTCCTCCTTTTCTCCACTTTTTATTTCTTTTTCAGATTCTCTTTTTTCTTTCACTTGTTTTAGAAGGATAAATAATTCATGCTTGGGACTTTTTCACTCCCTTCTTTTTTCTCTGTAGGAGTAAGGATGTACATTTTTATTTTTTCTATCTTAATGGAGAAAAATAATGATGGGGAATAAAGATACACAAAATGCAACACATGAAATGATGAATGCAATCTATATACAAAAATTTGTTATGAAAAACTAAATTCTTGAATGATATCATGTACAAACATTTTTTCTACTTTTATAATGCCAAATAAGATGAGCTAACCATATGTTGTCTATCATGCCATGCAAAGGAATCAAGAAGAAAATAATTTATATTTAACTTGATCATCCTAAGGTGGTGAATGAAAATGAATGGAAGTGGATGAGATCACTTAAGTATGAGACAAATGTCTTCCCCAACCATGATGTGCCCCTCTCCTATTAACTTGTGTAAAAAGGTAACCTTAGAGTTTATTTCTAAAATTATCATTAAAGATATGCTACTTTTTGGTTAGTTTGGACTCAAACATCCTCATCACAACAGAAGTCTTAGGGTTAAGTTAGGCTTTAATTCATTCCATATGCCTTCAAGATGACTAATCCAAGCAATTAACAAATTAGCTTAAAGGACATGATATCAAGACATATTCAGATTCAAAAAGTTTTAAATTCACTTCAGAAGCATTAAGCACAACACTTTTTACAGACATATGCAATCATGATTAATTAAAATACACAATTACAGTAGATAGATGTGGATCCTAATAGTATGATGGAAAGAAAACATAGATAGAAAATACAAGCTAAGATCGAGAACAAATGGTGCAAGAGACCCATTCCATTGTCCACTAAGCTTAAATTGACTATATCCTCATAGTACAAAATCAAGCAAAGAGGTGGAATGGGGGTACCAGATGGTCAGGAGTGCGGTGAAGGAAAAGTTCTTGATAAAATATGTAGATCTGGTGGGTAGTAGGTGGCAGTGAACTGTAGAGGCTTAGTGGGTATGTTTGGTGGTTGAGGGTAGCTATCAAAGTTTTCATGTTTCCAAAATGCTGTGGTAAAGGTATCTAGAATGATACATGATCAATTTGTGGTTCTAACGCACTTCGTTTCGTTGAAAATGGATAAGTATTGCTCGAGATAAGATCGTTTTACGATTTACTGTCCTGGGCAGCGTCGGTCGCGGTCGCGATATCGATGCAGTGTCACAGGTCGTGGTGTAGACACAACATCGCAGGTCATGGTGTAGACCGTGATCACGATGTCAACGCAACGTCACAGGTCGCGGTGTCGACCGCGGTCGCAGTGCTGTATATATGTTTACTAAAAAGGGCATAACTCTCTCATTTTAACTCTGATTTGATTCATTCTTTTTTTGTTGGATTCAGAATTGAATTCTCTACAACTACAATATTATTTTGATAATATTATCAAATGAAAAATTATTTATTATTTATTTCCTCCAGTTTCATTAACTCTCTTCTTGCATACATGTATGAGTTAATGATATGTTACTCCAACTCGGATCTTTATAGTATGCTCAAGTCATGATTATGAGTTGCCCAAATAAGTATTGAAAGTTACCAAAGTTAAGACAAAGCACAACATAGAATATTACTAACAAAACATGATAAGCATTAAGATTATCTTAAATCTCTTAGATTACCAACAAATCTAGGAACGGGTTGTAACACTAAAGTTATTCATGAAGGTGTAGTTGTAGTGGTATATCTTCATACATGTATAAGTTGGTACTTTCAAAATTTTAGGGAAATCCTTAGAGGAGCTTTTTATGCAAACTTATAAATATATGTTCATTAATTGAAATTGTTTACTATTATGTGTTATTTGTTGAATCTGATTCTAGAATTTATGAGTAATAATGTGTGACTTTAAGGTCCTTTGGACACTCAAAAGTGCATGTCTTTACACACTCTCCCCATTAATTGTTAAAACCCATCACATTTGCTTAGATTTCTTATGCTAGAGTGGTAGCTCGCCTTCATTTCTTCTTAGCTAATTGCTTAGTTATTGATAGTTACTCTTCGCTAGGGTACCTAGTTCATCTTTTGTGCTTGCCTAGTCTAGTTAATTGTAATCTAGGTCTTGAATTTCTCTAGTGCTTAACTTGCTTCGTTAGAGTAACTTGATAGTAGTTCCTTTCTCTTGGTTTGTTAGTTGTCTTGTTTTGTTAATTAGACTTAACTTGTTTAGGGTAAATTATGGTTTTAGATAATCTAGTTTCCCTTCTTGCCTTTAATTTCCCAAATCATTAGTATAATTAACCAAATCACCAGCAAACATTAAACACTATACACTCCTCTTTAGGAACATAGTTGTGCTAACCTAGATCTAGTGCCCCTCTCTTCCTATAGATTGATCCCTTGCTTGCCATTCACCTATACTACGAAATGATCCCTAGCTCTTGCAGTGCGTATTCTAGTATTGTGAGTAAACATTATCAAGGGGTTTATAAATTCAAAAGATCCACATGCCTAAAAATCACACCAGTGGCCCGCAGACACCTATGGGTAACCCATTTAACTAAGTAATTATACTACTATTTAAAATAAATATGAGCATCTATTGCTACCCAATAAGTTTTAAGGAGTTATAGTCCAAATTGAAATGTAATCAACAAGTTTTGATATGAAAGAGAAAGATAGTGGGGAAAAATATAGCCAATGTACATTTCTCTATCAAACTAAATATGGTGTTCTAGTGCAAGTTACTAGCTCTAATTTTGTCGATCAAAACCATATATTAGAGGATTTTCATTTTCAGCCAATGAAGTGGCACCCTATTAGTAAAAGTGATGTTGTAAGACCAAGAGGTTGTGAGTTTGAGCCCAGGTGACAGGATGAATGAATCGCCAAATTTAAAAAAAGAGGATTTTCATTTTCATTAGAGAATTTTCTCTAAAATAAAGTAAGTGATTCAGTGTTGTAACATTTAACAACATATTTTTTTGTTTGATAGAAACAATGTGTAATAGTTGGTTGACTTTTAACTATATTTCATGTAAAAATATTAGAAAGTGGGCTTTTCTTTGCCACAACAGTAGCAACTTGCAAAAAATAATTTTCAAACACAATTATATGCACTCCCTTGGGTGACCTGCAATGTGGTGGGACAAGTTTCGATTTGTGTTTTCTTGACCCGTTTAGAAATGCATCTTTTGACCTCCACCTATGAGACCCAAACCCTCAATGACCCAACCCAAACCTAACCCACTTACCCATTTAATAGGTCTATACTTAATAGTACCACCTCTAGTTCAAATCTTATGTTCTCGAGACAATGTACCTAGCAAATTTCAACTATTTATTCCACTATGAGTCCCACAAGTCAACGCTTCAGATGTTATAGGCACAAAAGTGAGCACAGAAGATAACCACTCCAAGTGACTCCAGTACCTCAAATGTACTACAAATGTGATGTTGTGTCACGTGGGAGTTGGGGGAGAGAATCACTCGTGCCTTCGGTAAGAGCTTGTAGCCCAAGATTCAAATGCAGATCAAAAGAAAGAATAATCATCTTATACAGCTTATACACTTTGACATTCTCAAGTTTAATAATAAAGATTAGCATGCACACACACTACAATTTTGTAAAGTTTTTTGGAGACTGAGGTGATAGTTTAATTGCAATGTGCTCCTAGTCTTGTGTATGAGAGTGCAACCCTTTTTCCCTACTTTTTGGAAAGCCTCAAAATAAATCTCATCACAAGTAGAATACTACATCTTGAATCATCAACCATCACTAACATTCTAATAAGACATCTTTCTCCCTTGAATATGATACAGTTCAATTTCATCATGTACAAAAAACAAAGTTAATATACAAACCCCATCCAAAACAATAAAAAATAGTCTAAATTGTTACTATTTACATCTTTTTATAGCAATATATTTGACTAAAAAATAATAAGAAAATCAACATGAGACTAGAATAAGACAAATTGGTGGTAAATTTTCACTCCAACTAAGTAAGCATGTATCACCTAAAATGCAATCCTAACATGAAATATTACTAATTTCAGAAAACATAATAGTACATCCAAAGTATGCATTTATATCATTTCACATCTTCATATTTATTATCATTTATCATATCTATCATACAAGAAACCATCACATATTCCATAAATAGAATCTTTTCACAGTGGATAGAATATTTCACATTTTGAGTCAAATACCATCATTCTGAATAAATTTTATTTCATGCTTTTGAATCCCTAGTATCCCAATCAAGAACATTTTCTACAATCCTACAGTCGAGGATTACACACGGTACATCTACCGTATAACACAATTTAAGTGGTTGTGTTAAAAGTAAGTGTGTGTCCACTAGTATGGAAACTACTTCTAGCATCAGTTAAAATAGCCATCTAACATCAATTTTGTACCCACACTTAAGTGGGCGATACTACATTCAAGCATTTATGATGTCGGTTTTTTGGGAACACATAAACTTAGGATAGAGATCCATCCTCAGTTTCTATGATTAACAAAATTGACACAATTAAGAATATGTTTCGTCGATTTAGATTCAATAAATGATGTCCTAGTTCCATACCAGTTCACATTTGTAACTAATAAAGGTCTCTATGTTGTCAGTTTCTAACCTAAACCAACATCAAAATACAATTGGTAGCACAACTGTCTTGACCGGCACAACCATTTTAGCAACTTAGTCATCAGTTTATACAAGTAAAATCGAGGACACAAACATAAGTAGGTAGCACGACCGTCAGTTTCTACAATGTTGCATGATTAAAGTTTGGGTTATTAATAACTCATATCTTATTAGAACCATGTTTCTAATGAGAAACATGAATACTTGATGAGAGAAGATAACCTAAGATTGAGAATTAGTAGGAGAAATATTATGATGGTTATGGGGAAAGGAAATATATATATCTAAAATATGTAATGAATGACAAGCTGAATGTGACGATGGACTTATGGGTTTGTATTTACATGAAAGTGACATGAATTGTAAAACTTAATGTTGTACATATAGATTTGTTGGCCTAAATATCTATACGAGATTTACTTATTAGGAGTGAATCTTGGATAGTCCTTGATTTGGCACTTTTCTTGAAAACTTAATCTCACTTAGGATGTAAGTCCATGATGTATATTTGGTTTTCAAGATGTTTCACCATTTTTTCTTTAAGTACATATGTTGGTGGACATTTTCCTATATAAATCAGTGTATTTTTGGAGAACTGTGGGGAAATTTTGTCGAAATCTTCTTGAAAACCAAATATACATTATACTTACTAGTGAGAATTAGCTGTTCAAGAATGGGATAGGTGGTAAACACATTCATTACTATACCCAAACCCTAAACCTAAACCCTTATCCATATATCCTAAATGATAAACTCTAATTTGTAATCCCTAAACCCTAATCATGTAAACCCTATATACTAATACTTGTTTTTTATTTGACAATAGAATGGATAGATCGTGGATGTCCATTCCAAATCACTGCACCCCAGAGTTTATTACTAGTCTTGACCAGTTTATAAGATTTACGGAGCAATATCGGAAACAACCTGAAGATATGTTCTATTGTCCATGTAGGAATTGCAGTAACAACTTGAAAGTCGACATTATTGATGAAATAAAAAGCCGTATCACGTGCAATGGGATTCTACAGGGATATATAGAATGGTACCAGAATGGAGAGAATCCAACTATGAGAATAGTAGTCGATAGTAGTACTTGTGTTGAAGAAGAAATTATTGTCGATGATGTAGATGTGAATGAAACGATTCTGATAAACATGGTTGATGTGATGCTAGATATTTGTTGGGTAGAGAATACTAATCCACCTTCCTTATTTATAAGCATTGTGCATGATTCTTAGAGACCATTATACTTAGGTTGTACTAAGTTTATGAAGCTAAGAATTGTGTTGAGATTGTATACTCCGAAGGATAACAATAGATGGAGAGACAAAATCTTCAATTAGTGTTGTCTTTGTTGAAAGAAATTCTTCCTGAAGGCAACGAGCTTCCAATCTCAACATATTAATTAAAGACAATGTTGTGCCCAATGGTAATGAAGGATAAGAAGATACATGCATACCCAAATAACTATGTGTTATTTAAAAAGGACTATGTCGATTTGAAAGATTGTCCAAAATGTGGGGTGTCAATGTATAAATTGATGACTTCAGGGAAGTCCAAAACTAGATATCCTACAAAGGTGATGTGGTATCTACCTATATTACCACGGTTTCAATGCACGTTTTCCAATACCATGGATGCAAATAATTTGAGGTGGCATGTACAAGTAAAGAAAAATAATGATGGGATCCTACAACATGTATCTGATTTCCCACAATGGAAGAAGATTGATTTATTTTACCCCAAATTTGGTAAAGAAGTTAGGAATCTAAGACTTGGGCTTTGTACTGATGAGATGAATCCATAAGACACATTAAGCAACCAACATAACACTTGCACTATTATGAATGTTACATACAATCTTCCTCCCTAGTTGTGTATGAAAAATAACTACGTCATGATGTCGTTGTTGATATCGAGATATAAACAACTCGACAATGATCTCAATATTTATCTTGAACCTTTGATTGATGACTTAAAGAAAATCTTGGGAGAAGGTGTGATGAACTATAATACTTCATGTAGAGAGACATTTCATTTACATGCTATGTTGTTTTGCACTATTAATGACTTTCCAACATATGGGGATTTGTCTGCATACAATGTAAAAGGATCCAAAGCATTCCCCATATGTGAAGAGAACACCGATTCTGTGACGTCCCTGGATTTTCTAAAACTTAATCTGATGTGTGACGTCCAAATTGAAGCCTCACCTCAGCGAGAATCCCAATTTAAACACCCCACACTAGGCGAAGAATAAGAAAATCAGAGGAAGTCAGAAGGAAACAACAGTAGCACATTTACATGAATAATAATAAAACCATACACACATGTTCACCATTCAACATGTAATTACAACATTAATTGTTACAACATTTGATATTACATATTGAACAACAAACTATAACATATACATGTACTACATCTAAACAACATGATCTTAAGACAATAGGTCCACCTATACATCAGCTCGCTATACAACTCTCAAATATCCTGGATCTTCAAGAGCATAATTACAACCTAAACAAAAGATTACATGCGGTACACGTCAGCACAATATTCAAGAATATTGTACTGCGTACGCCTACGTGTCTTTTATATACCTTTCATCATATCTTGGAAATACGAAAAAACTAATACTTGGCAGTAACAGAAGAAATATAAGAAAATCATATACTTGCACAAAGATGTCCATCAACAAAAGAGAACACATATTTTAAGCATATGTTCCATTATATCGTCCATGCATTTACTACCTGAGAGTTGAATGCATTAAGTCCTTTATGATCTACTACCAAAGAGTTGAATCATTTCATAGTGTGATCTACTACCAAAGAGTTGGATCACTTCCAAGTACTTTACTACCAAAGAGTTGAAGTACTTGTTTTCCAACACTTTACTACCAAAGAGTTGAAGTACTTAGATATAATGGAACAAATATATTATGTTTCATGTGTTCATAGCAATAAGTATGGAAAATCATGCAACATATCATACAAGAACAATCATTTCATCCAATATCATATGCCAAGTATTTTACTACACATATAACACAAGCATATTGTATAATAAGCCAAGTTAGAGGTAATGGCGTACCTTCCAAAGAGACATCTTAAACACATATTCCTCATGCCATCTATATCCTCTTGGTCAACCCTGATTAAGACATGATCATATACTATCAGGTTCACATCATCTTACATCTCATCTTTACCCTAATCGTGTTCATTAGGGTTTAGCTTATTTCATTAGGATGTGTGTGCCATTACTTGTATTCTTGTCTTAGATTCATCTTACTGATGTCACTTTCTATATTATGGCTCATATTTGGATATACTCATGTGTCACATTATTATGTGAACATACTTAACATTATGTCACTGTCATTAACTATATAAGGGTTACATCACATGTATTAAGGATTCTCTTCATATAATATGAATTTCATGTATATAACTGATCTCAAATTTATATATTATCTTCCAGTTACAGATATGAGGGTTTTCTGTAAATCTCATCATTTATTGAGCATGTGTGCATTTATTGCATTTTATTTAGGGTTATTAGCCCTAAATAGACATTCTAAGAAAATTACATGATTTCGTGCATCAACATCATGATTACAGACCTTATATGGACTAAAAACATGATTTATGATTTATAAACGAGTTCTCATAATTTTAGGTCACTATTTGATATTTATTATCCATCATATGAGCATTTTACCACTTACATGATATCACTACTATTAGTGATTCAAAAGCTAGATATTAACAATCTACTGTGTTCTACTCATTTTTCTGAGAATTTTGGTATATTATATGTATTTTTCTGATCACTGTGCCATTTTCTACGAATTATCTACGATCTAGGTATTTATTGGAATTACTGGGCAAATTACCTTTTTGTAGACAATCACTAATCGCCACGTGACTCTATGGGGGCGCAACTTCACTTGCCTCACTGGGGGTCAGCTGGTTCATAAGTTTTGAACCCAGTTCAGCTTGGTCTGACCTGGTCCTCTTTCTTTTCCATTCTGTGTTTTCTCTCACGGTCTCTCTCACGATCGGGCGTACGCGAGAGCCCATTCTCTTGGGCTCGCGAGTCCTGTCTCCTGGTCACCGCCGTTGTGAGTCCCATCTACCTCATGATGTCTCCGCTGAAGGAAGAGCTCCTCTGAGTCGCATGCCAGCCTACCACATTCACAGTGGGACTCTGCTCATGAGGGCTGCCTCCGTCAGGTTCTCCTCCGGTGAGGATCTCATCGCTCCATCGCCGCTGTAGGCCTTCGTGATCTCAAGCTCCTTCGTGGCTGGGTCTGCTCTGGTGAGCGGTTGGCATGAGATCCTCCTCCTCAACCTCTGCTCCACGCCGTTGGACAACTGCCTCCCTGCTCGATGCCTTCGTGCGTCTACGATATGCACCCAACTTCTCTGGCTCGCGGATGGTGGTTCTCCTCCTCCATGATCTGCGTCCGCCTACTATGTTCCCCCTTTGCTTCGATTAGGCTGGAGGCGAATCCTCATCAGGGTCCATAGCACCTCCATGGCCCTATTCATTTGCCATCACTGCCGACCTCCACGCTGCTGCCGCAGCTGTGTCACCTCCCCGACCCATGCCGCCGTCGTTCTCTGTTCTGTGTGTGTGAGCACTACCTTCTGTCTACTGCGGTCTCGATGTCTTTCACCCATACTTGGCTCTCGTGGAGGTGATGGTGAAGAAAACCTACTCGTGCGAGGAGGGGGTCAGTATATAGGTCTCAGAAGGTCTAAGACCACTACCCACACACCTTTCATCCTCAAGAAACTCCTTAAGACGTGGGATTGTTCAACTCCATCACGGGTAACTGCCCCACGATCCCAGCTTGACAGGAGGTGGAGTCCTATTAACCCTTAACCAAGGGACTATGAGAGCAGATTAGTGGTGTCTCCATTCCAAGGTTATATCCACGAGATCTATCCTATATAGTTTAGACCTTATCCATGCAGCCAACACTTAAAGCATGAGCGTGACATCCCAAAGAAACTATTCTGTGATTAAACGATCACAAACCTTGATCCAAATCATTATACTGTAATAAATATTTTGCAAATTCTAAACTCGATAGATAATGATTGGATGGTCTAATCATCACCAAATTTTGAATATTGTTTAGCAACTCATTGTTACGCCTTCTACTCAACTTGGTCCCGATAATACACTAAAATATTGATCAATTAATTCCTTTAAGAAGGTTCACATGTCTAGCAACAACAATTGTAATGGCAATCGTTTGATCTTTAATTTTTTCCCAAAAACACTTGGACCTCTTATTATAATTATCTATGTTCCAAAAGACCACTCCATCACATCCTACACACCTTAAAAGAAATTCCATCCTCAGAATTAATCCAAAAATCCAGTCTTTCACATCATATACATCTTAAAAGAAATTTTGTCCCCAAAATTAAACCATCCTATTACTTCAAGGAAAAACCAAAAAGTCTTCGTATACTTGTAGGGCACCACTCTAGGTGCAACAACTCAACAACAAGAACTCCATAAAAGCTTGAGTAAGGGTTTATAAGCTTAAGTTATGTCACGACATATCTAATTATGTTAGGGTCACATCTTTATATTTGCCCCTGCGTTAGGGTCCCCACATCATATTAACATGTTCTAAAGGAGTTAATTAAGATTAACTCATCATGTAACATGTTTCATTCATATGATGTTATTTCATTGCTCATAATAAATTATAACATTTACAAATGATTTCCTCACAAGATTAATCAACAATTTCATGTTAGCATCATTATTCGTGTATATGGTTAACCATATATGCATCGATATGTATTAAACCATCTCTAGATTTCCTACATGTATAACATCTCAAGATTATATCACATCCTTACATATATTATATCATGGTTGTGATAAAAAAACTTATATGAGTGGCTAATTGAACATATATCAAAACACTATCTAGTCCAATTGAGGTTCTCTTGACCTGTATCATGAGGGTAGTGTCATGCTCAGTCTCTCTGAGCCAACTCAACTCTATGAGTATCTCATATGCATATACTTTATCCTCCCTCCTTGGTTTAGGGTTTTTGGGTCTACCTCTTTGGTACTAGCAATAGCTTTACAAGCTCAAGCCACATAAGCACAAACAAAAACATGCTATGACATACTCTTCATAGGTCTCTACCCATGAGACATGTTGCCCAAAACTCTCTTATATACACCACCAGATTCCTATGTGGGAAACCACCAACCCGAGCATGAGGCTGTACAAAACTAACATAGCTACCTCCTCTAGGGTCTTGGGCTCTCCCCCTCACCCAGATGGCAATCACTCATATTCATGTTCACATATGCATATGTAACCAGCCTCTCTCTGACTCTAAGGTTTGGTCCTCCCAAGGACATCTAGGGTTCATCAAGACTATAGGAATCATGCATAAAGCAACACAACTCATTTACTCAGGAGTATTCTAGTTTAGGACATATCATAGCACATATCTCAAAATTCTCATATTTCTCATATCGTGGAGTCTAGGTTCTCTGACCTTCTCCCTGTGGGTCTCACTCTCTGGAGTTAACCCTGAAACTGGTCCTAATACTAGAGGTCCTCCTTCATAATAGAAATTGAGGCTCATGCTGACTCACAACCTAGTCTTAGCTTAAGACATATCTTATCTCATAAAAAGAAAGCATACTTGCATCATCAAAACTCATCTCAAATCCTCAAAACTGAACTTAAATCCTCGAAGACAAACATAGATCATCATAACCATCTTATGTCATCTATACAAGACTTACATCATATCATCAAACTTATATCATCTATTCCATCTATCATATATATCCAACAAGGCTCTAGACATCTAATCTAGAACTACTGTCCCTTTTAGACTGATGTCATTCACTTTCACTTAGATTGCATGACCACCTCCTACTAGTACATGTGTGGGGATACATTTTTGTAATACATATACATGATAAAATATTATATAGTTTTTCTCTGATAAAATAAGCGTCAGAGAAAACTATCGGGGTTCGATCCGATTGGAATCAAAAACCAAATCCAGAAAATGAGTGTCCCACACATAATAGAGAGTACAGTGTCATGAAAACTAGTGTAAAGGGTGAGAACATGGTGTAGACTAGTGTAGCTACTCTAGACAACGTGCACAATATGTCTAGGGTTTCTCTTCCCTTGATGCACGCCATTTCCAAATAGTGTAACGTCCCATACCGCTGCACTACAAGGAAAGAATGACATCTAAGGACTTGCTATTCAACAAGCACCAGTCTAGATCTAGTTCTCAGACATCTAGGTGCTAACCTAGAGGCTAGGTCAGATCTAGTCTCTAAAAGATAACTAAACTAACCCTAAAGATTATTAAGTTCAAGGTTCGTTAGTTTTGAGTTATGTCAGGTTTTGCTATCGTTCATGCTCTAATACCACCTGTGACGTCCCCGAATTTTCTAAAACTTAATCTGATGTGTGACGTCCAAATTGAAGCTTCACCTCAGCGAGAATCCCAATTTAAACACCCCACACTAGGCTAAGAAGAAGAAATCTAGAGGAAGTCAGAAGGAAACAACAGTAGCACATGTACATGAATAATAATAAAACCATACACACATGTTCACCATTCAACATATAATTACAACATGAATTGTTACAACATTTGATATTACATATTGAACAACAAACTATAACATATACATGTACTAAATCTAAACAACAGGATCTTAAGACAACAGGTCCACATGTACATCAGCTCGCTATACAACTCTCAACTATCCTGGATCTTCAAGAGCATAAACACAACCTAAACAAAAGATTACATGCGGTACACATCAGCACAATATTCAAGAATATTGTACTGAGTATGCCTATGTGTCTTTTATATACCTCTCATCATATCTTGGCAATACGATAAAACTAATACTTGGCAGTAACAGAAGAAATATAAGAAAATCATATACTTGCACAAAGATGTACCCATCAACAAAAGAGAACACATATTTTAAGCATATTTTCCATTATATCATCCATGCATTTACTACCTGAGAGTTGAATGCATTAAGACCTTTATGATCTACTACCAAAGAGTTGGATCATTTCACAATGTGATATACTACCAAAGAGTTGGATCACTTCGAAGTACTTTACTACCAAAGAGTTGAAGTACTTGTTTTCCTGCACTTTACTACCAAAGAGTTTAAGTGCTTAGATATAATGGAACAGATATATTATGTTTCATGTATTCATAGCAATAAGTATGGAAAATCATGCAACATATCATACAAGAACAATCATTTCATCCAATATCATATGCCAAGTATTTTACTACACATATAACACAAGCATATTGTATAATAAGCCAAGTTAGAGGTAATGGCGTACCTTCCAAAGAGACATCCTAAACACATATTCCTCATGCCATCTATATCCTCTTGGTCAACCTTTATTAAGACAAGATCATATACTATTAGGTTCTCATCATCTTACATCTCATCTTTACCCTGATCGTGTTCATTAGGGTTTAGCTTATTTCATTAGGATGTGTGCGCCATTACTTGTATTCTTGTCTTAGATTCATCTTACTGATGTCACTTTCCAAATTATGGCTCATAACTGGATATACTCATGTGTCACATTATTATGTGAACATACTTAACATTATGTCACTGTCATTAACTATATAAGGGTTACATCACATGTATTAAGGATTCTCTTCATATAATACAAATTTCATGTATTTAACTGATCTCAGATTTATATATTATCTTCCAGTTACAGATATGAGAGTTTTCTATAAATCTCATCATTTATTGAGCATGTGTGCATTTATTGCATTTTATCTAGGGTTATTAGCCCTAAATAGACATTCTAAGAAAATTACATGATTTCGTGCATCAACATCATGATTACGGACCTTATATGGACTAAAAACATGATTTATGATTTATAAACACGTTCTCATAATTTTAGGTCACTATTTGATATTTATTATCCATCATATGAGCATTTTACCACTTACATGATATCACTACTATTAGTGGTTCAAAAGCCAGATATTAACAATCTACTGTGTTCTACTCATTTTTCTGAGAATTTTGGTATATTATATGTATTTTTCTGATCAGTGTGCTATTTTCTATGAATTATCTATGATCTAGGTATTTATTAGAATTACTGGGCAAATTACCTTTTTGTAGCCAATCACTAATCGCCACGTGACTCTTTGTGGGCACAGATTCACTTGCCTCACTTGGGTTCGGCTGGTTCAGAAGTTTTGAACCCAGTTCAGATTGGTCTGACCTGGTCCTCTTTCTTTCCCGTTCTGTGTTTTCTCTCATGGTCTCTCTCACGATCGGGAGTACGCGAGAGCCCGTTCTCTTGGGCTCACGAGTCCTGCCGCCTGGTCACTACCGTTGTGAGTCCCATCTACCTCACGATGCTACAGCTGAAGGAAGACCTCCTCTAAGTCGCATGCCAGCCTGCCACAGTCACAGTGGGACTCTGCTCATGAGGGCTACCTCCGTCCGGTTCTCCTCCGGTGAGGATCTCATCTGCTCCTTCGCCGCTGCAGGCCTTCGTGCTCTCAAGCTCCTTCGTGGCTAGGTCTGCTCTGGTGAGTGGTTGGCATGAGATCCTCCTCCTCAACCTCTGCTCCGCGCCGCTGGACAACTGCCTCCCCACTCGACGCCTTCGTGCGTCTACGATATGCACCCAGCCTCTCCGGCTCGCGGACGGTGGTTCTCCTCCTCCATGGTCTGCGTCCTCCTACTGTGTTCCCCCTTTGCTTCGATTAGGCTGGAGGCGAATCCTCATAAGGGTCCATAGCACCTGTCACATCCCAATTTGCATAGTTAATTTTAACTTAATATGAAGTTTTTTTTTTCTAAACAATAATAATTGAGGGGTTTAAAGAAAAATGCCTATAATGATTGTCTTTATACAAAATAGGATGAGAAAAACTTAAGATAATAGACAAAGTCATATTTCATTTTTCAAATATGAATTAAATATATCCATCAACTCATATTAATCCCTTTCATTTTCTCTCGCTTAAAAAAAATGGCCATAAAGCATAGAGAAAAGTTATAAGGTGAAAAATGTGACTAGTTAATAGTAATCTCGGATTTATGACTCATGAATTCAATAATAAAAGATATTTTCAAAATATATTACCTTTAATGGCCACTATAGAAGTTATGGACCAAGATATGCCCAAAAACGAATTCTAACTTCACAAGAATAATCTAGACCCTCTATTTTGCCTACGGTTCAAATTTGAAGTCTTTCGAACCATGTTTGACCTCCAAATTAATTTGAGAGAGATTTGAATATAGATGGACCAAGATTTGAATATCATTTCATTTAATGCAATGTAATTAATGGCTTAATTTTAAATGCATGTAACATTATCTTCTCTCGAGTCTCTTTTTTCAATAAAATTTTCCATAAAGGCATAATAGACTTAAATGTGATTAAATATTGACCATCTCATTTTTAGAGTCAAAGAAATAATTAAGGAGAATCTTTTAACATTATCTCACCTTTTAATGCATGAAAATGAATTCTATACAAATATGGACATTGTGAATAAAAGATTCTCAAAAGTCGAATTTTATTGACTAGGAAGGATCTAGAGTATGTAATTAATGTGTGGTCTACATTTTGTTTTGTTTCAAATTCGTTTGACCTCTCAAATAAATATAAATCACAATGTCAATCCATTTAACACATGCAATGTAATCATTAATTAATTGTTGATCAAAATTAGTCAAGATGAGACCATATGTTTAAAATAGTAGAAGGGAATCTAGAATGAGAGTTTGATTATTTTCTTTCTTTTAACATTCCAAAGTTTGAATAATTGAATACAATGTGATACATATATTAATTTGAGACTACAAAAATGTGGGTTTTCACCCGTCACTTTTCCAACACTACTAGGAAGCTTTATATGAAAATGAAAATGTCATTATGGATGAGAAGATATAAAATTTATGTAATTGGTATGGACACTTAAAAATGGTTTATTGTTACATAGTTATAACATTATTTTAAACAACAATGAATTATATGGGAATGAGTAATTACAGTCAACAATTTTTAATTAACACATTGAAATCACATTGTATACTCTTGCTTTACAACTAGTGCATGTAGATGTAACATAAAGTTCTTTTTCTCTTTCCTTCACTTAGTGATTTGTTTTATTATAAAATGAAATAATGTGTCTCGGCCATAGATACATGGAAATAAGACACTATGGTAATTTTGTAAGGAATGGTACAACTCTCTCATGTTTTCTCTCTTTCTTTGTGCTTACAAATAAAATGTAATGGTAATTTAGTTAATGTAATATTTTTGATAAACAAATAAAAGCAAACGATAATACATTCTCTCTTAAATATCTCATACAAAAGATATGAAAGATGATAAAGGAAATTCACAAACAAAAGATAATTATTTTAACCACAAAGTTGGACTTTAGTAATTAACAAAGAGAAATACGTTTTTCACAAAGTCTTACCTTTTAATATATTGGAGTTAAGATAATTCCAATGTTTCATTAAAGGACAAAAGATATTAAAATTTTTAAATCCACTTGGACTAGAAAGTTCTGGACCCTTAACACCTATAAAAGGGACCCCCGTGATCCTAGCATACCAAGGAAAAAGAACACACTAGCCTATGTTCTTGCAAATCACATTCAAGCGCTGCCTCAAAGATTAGAGAGATCATCTTAGGATCAACTTCGCTCCAAGTAGACTAGCCTATTTTCTTGTAAATCACATCCAGGCGCTTCCCCAAGTATCAGAGATATAATCTTAGGATCTACATTGCTCCAAGGTAAACGGGTCATGCTGCTGAGCATAAATACTTATGGTTGCTTGCATGTTAAATATGAAATAGATATTACTTCTTCAAGTTTAATGCTTTAGTCATGATTCAATATATTATTGATTGTTAATTTCTACATGCTATGTCCTATGTTATAATGTTCACCATGATTATTGTTTATCATTAAAGACTCATAAAAATAATGTTAATGATCAAGAGGGAGAGATCCCGTCATGTTTGAGATACCATGTTAATGGGGAGAAATCCCTTCATGTTAAGTTTAAAGAATCATGATTTATGTTAATGTCAACATTAAGTTAATGGTCAAGTAATTGGAATTGAAATAGTATTATTATGCTCCCGATCATGGACCTCAAAAGGGTCGTCAAGTGCTTTCCTAGCAATCATGTGCTCCTAAGGGGGCGTCACAGAGGGACACATAAGATTTCATTTCAATTCTTCATGTTAATAATGATGATTCAAGAATGCTTAAAGTTAATTCATGTCAATTTTCTTACATGTCAAGTATATTTACTTTGTTTATTTTATAAAGTGCCAGTACCGTTTACTGATGTGTTGTTTTTCCCTTTGCATGGCTGGGGACGTGATGTCCCCAAGATTTGGAGCAATTAAGGACTCAAGAAGAGAAAGCCAAGCCTAGAGGATATCCAAGAGTTATTTGGTGGGGTGCCATCTATTCTAGGCGATCCAATCATATAGAGTTTCTTATTGTTATGCTTAGTTTGCCATGTTGAGAGATGAATAGAATTCTAGACTTGTTGTTATAGTTTCCTATTCATATAATAATGTATGAATCTCAATGGTGAATTATTTGTTTACTTGCAATGATTACCTTTTTGTGACAACCCTCCCTAAAATGCCAAGTACCCCACATTATGGATAATGCTAGGGATTAGGCTATGCTTCCGCTGGTTATGTACGAAATCCTAGGGAAGGGTGTTACAACACCTCCATGGCCTATTCATTTGCCATCACTGCCGACCTCCATGCTGCTGCGTCACCTCCCCGACCCATGCCGCCGTCGTTCTCTGTTCTGTGTGTGTGTGAGCACTGCCGTCTGTCTGCTGCGGTCTCGAGGTCTTTCACTCATACTTGGCTCTCGTGGAGGTGACGGTGAAGAAAATCTACTCGTGCGAGGAGGGGGTCAGTCTATAGGTCTCAGAAGGTCTAAGACCACTACCCACGTACCTTTCATCCTCAAGAAACTCCTCAAGACGTGGGATCGTTCAACTCCATCACGGGTAACTGCCCCATGATCCCAGCTTGACAGGAGGTGGAGTCCTATTAACCCTTAACCAAGGGACTATGAGAGCAGATTAGTGGCGTATCCATTCCAAGGTTATATCCATGAGATCAAGCCTATATAGTTTAGACCTTGTCCACGCAGCCAACACTTAAAGCATGAGCGTGACATCCCAAAGAAACTATTCTGTGATTAAACGATCACAAACCTTGATCCAAATCATTATACTGTAATAAATATTTTGCAAATTCTAACCTCGATAGATAATGATTGGATGGTCTAATCATCACCAAATTTTGAATATTGTTTAGCTACTCATTGTTACACCTTCTACTCAATTGGTCCCGATAATACACTAAAAGATTGATCAATTAATTCCTTTAAGAAGGTTCACATGTCTAGCAACAACAATTGTAGTGGCAATCGTTTGATCTTAAATGTTTTTTTTCCAAAAACACTTGGACCTCTTATTATAACTTATATATATATATATATATATATATATATATATATATATATATATATATATATATATATATATATATATATATATGTTCCAAAAGACCACTCCATCACAGATTCAATACAACTAAAACATGATGGCAAGAGTGCATATCTTGGTCATTGAAGGTCTCTTGTAAAAGTTCATCCTTACCAAAGGTTACAAAAAACATTCAATAGGCTGAATGAGGAACAGAGTGCCCCTAAACCTATTTCAGGGGGTGTTGTTTATGAAAGAGTAAAAGACATTGTCAATGCATTCACTAAGAGATCACAATGTACCATACTCACATAGAGTGACAAATCTTTATACAAGAAGAGTTCAATATTATGGGATCTTCCTTATTGTTAGGCACTGTACTAATGTCATGCATGTTGAGAAAAATGTTTGTGATAACTTCATTGGTACTCTATAGAATATACCAGGTAAGACTAAAGATGGCATCAAATCTAGAATTCACCTAGGTGAAATGGGAATAAGGAAAAAATTAACAGAAATAGTTATGAGTGGTCGAAAAACATATTTACCTCCTGCTTGTTGCACATTGTCTAAAAAGGAGAAGAAAACTCTTTACGAGTGCTTTCTTAATGTTAAGGTACCATATGGATACTTTTCCAATATCCATTAATTGGCATCAATGAAGGATCTAAAGTAGATAGGTCTTAAACCCCATGATTGTCGCACTCTAATGCAACAAATATTGCCCATGGCAATTCAATCTATACTACTGAAGCATGTTAGTTTGAAATCACCAGGCTTTGTTTCTTCTTCAACACTCTATGCATTAAAGCTATTGATCCTGAGAATCTCGATAAGTTGCAAAGAGAAGTGGTCATTACCCTATGCCATTTTGAGATGTACTTTCCTCCTTCATTTTTTTATATCATGGTGCATCTTGTTGTCCATTTGACTAGGGAAGTGAAAAAGTTGGGACCAATTTTTTTTGCATTGGATGTATCCTTTTGAATGATACATGAGTGTTTTCAAAGGTGATGTTTAAAACCGTTATCAGCCTGAAGGGAGTATTACTGAGGGTTATGTGGTCAGGGAGGTTATGGACTTTTGCAATGACTTTTTGAGTTGTAATGAAGCTCATGTAAATGACAATAATATTGAGGACTATTCTGACAAATGAACTTTGGGAGCATAACTGAAAGTAATCAATCATGAGTTGTGGGAACAAGCTCACTTGTATGTTTTACATGACATCAAAAGAAGTGAGTGTTTATATCACTGAACATACCAATTTCATCAAGACAAAATATCCTCGATCCAATTAAATGTGGCTTGCTAGAGAGCATTACAAGATATTTATTAGGTGGTTTGAAGATAAAGTCTTACGTCAACTATCTCAAACACCAAATGATTTTGTTGAAAATATCAAATGCCTCGCCTTTAAAACAAAAAAGAAAGTCATGTCTTATGAAGGGTTAGACATAAATGGTTATTCAAATTACACAAAGCGTCAAGATGATAAGAGCACCATCCAAAATAGTGAGGTTACCCTTCAAGAATTTTTTTTG
Source organism: Alisma plantago-aquatica (assembly GCA_963693085.1). Classification (NCBI taxonomy): domain Eukaryota; kingdom Viridiplantae; phylum Streptophyta; class Magnoliopsida; order Alismatales; family Alismataceae; genus Alisma; species Alisma plantago-aquatica. The sequence continues at coordinate 488,586,880 of OY856410.1, forward strand.
GTGCAAAGGATAAGAATCCACATGAAGCTAAAATGTCATATTACGGTGTCATTGAAGACATATGGGAGTTTGACTACATAAATTTCAAAATTTCGGTCTTTAGGTATTGGGTTGATAACACCAAAGGAGTTGTAGTGGATGAATTGGGTTTCTTAATTTTGAAAAGATAGGTGAGAATGGTGAACTATTCATAATGGCATCACAGGCGAAGTAGGTATTTTATATCGATGATCCTACAAATGAAAAATGGTTAGTTGTTTTCATGGTAAAAAGCAGTTCGTCACAAATCCTATCGATGAATCAGAGTACTATGACAAGTATGCTGACACCAGTCCATTCTCATTTGGCTTGCTAACACCAAATATTGATGCTGACATTGACTCATATATGCATGAAGATCACACTGAGGGAATGTTAATTGATATAAGATCCAAATATTAGAGGCATGCTTTTATTTTTTTAATGTTAAATAAGCATTTTACATTCTTTATCGCTTATATATTATTGTTTAACTATTTTTGATATGACATTATTTCAGATGGCGTCTAACCATGAGTTTGATGATCATAATGATGATTACCATGAGGATGAACACCTTGACAATGTGCACTGTGAGGATGCACACCCTGACACTGCTGTAAGTTGTATTGTTTTATTACATAGATGTGCATCTTACAATGTCTATCTAGTTGTATTGTTTTATCCATTTATAAGTTATATCGTTTTATGACTTGTGTTCTTTTTGTCACTTTAGCATGAGGATGTGCGCCCTGAGGATCTTGCTAAGCTTGATGCACAACATCATAAGCATGAAACAATACGAGGCATCACCATGAGGAACAAGTTACTAAAGTAAAGTGGTAACAGACTGAAGATGGTCATTGAGTTTGATAATCAAGGAAATCTTATTGGGAAGAACTACTGTTCTTTTGTGTCATATCTAGGGGTTCTGACTGTTGCAAAACAAATGAAATTATAGAATATTGGCATAAAGTTGATACAAGAAAGAAAGAATTAATATGGAAGGAATGATATGTGAGATATTATCATTTACAAATTTTTAAAAGTGGTTTATAGCTCTAGTTTTAAGAATATTTCATTAAGTATATGAACTATTGCAGAGAATATTTGATCTGGATGAAAGACTGCATGGTAAAAAGGTGATGCAACACTGTGGTAGGGTACTAAGGAATTACAGGACACATCTAACAAGAGAATACATACGAGGCGATGGGAAATAGAAGAAGTCAGCCACTAAGCAATAGATCTATATTGACCCGAAGGTGTGGGATGTGTTTGTTGATAAGAGACAAATCTATGAATTCAAGGTATTAAGCCTCACTCCTCATATTGAATTCATTGTATCACATATTTACCATATGTTTTGGACTAACTAGGCTATAAGAAATGCTCAAAGAGAAAGGTTTGCAAAGAATGTGCACAACCACACAATGGGACAAGGTGGCTATGCACATCTTTGCCAAAAGTTACAATAGGCGTATTCTTCTCAAAAACCTACTCCTGGGACCGTTAAGTCCTCCACTTCTACTAAACCTCTACCTCACCATAATTTTTGGATAGTTGGGAGGCAAACCAAATTTAGGGAAATACCCGACCCCACAACTACTGAGGGGCTGCAAAAATGGTAAAATTCAACCCTCAGAGCAATTAGTATTGATGCTTGTTATGTGATACTTACCAATTGATAATGATGATGATTAAAAGGAGCTCCACAAGCAAAGGGAACAAGGCAAGTTCACCTCTTAAGGAACAAGGGATGAATTGGCAGTTTATCTAGGTAACCTAGAGCATCCTGGGTGTGTGAGGGTTGTGGCATTGGTATTGGGATAAGAGCCTTCTTTGGGGCATCAGAGCATAAGAGAAATGAAGGATTCTCAAAAAAGGTAAAAGAGATGATTGCAAAGGATATAGGGGAAGCAACGAGAAAGTATCATTCTTCTCATGCAGTACTTGTGGCTCCCTACTCTTCATATAAGGTGGAACCTCCTATGACAAAGGTGATTGGGAGTAATCCCTTTGACCCACCACCTAGAACGTCCACTATAAGTATATTCATGACATACTAGTCTTTCAATATTGTATGTTTAATTATATATATAACACTCTATGCAAATTTGTAGGGGTTTAGGTCATGTCGTCTTAAATTACAAGAATATGTCATTGATGTAGGTGAGGCTTACCACCCCTTGTAGGTGGCATGATTCATGGTGCTCCAATGCTCACCGATGTGGTTAGCGTGACTCCAAACTTGTCTACACCACTTGAAAGGAGACTGCACTATTGTATGAACACTCCAAGTACGAGACGATAGGTAAAGAAAAAGGTGACGTGGTCGCATAGCCCAAAGTAGGAGTTGTCTATAGTGTGATGTATGGTAAATTTACACTGCATTTGTATCTATATATACATGACAATTGATATGAGATTATATATATGGAGGAGATGGCACCTAAGAAACCTCTTACATCTCATCCTCCACCTTCACCTCCACCTCCTCCTCAATTTCTAGGTTGGCTTACAAAGGACCTATTCAACTCGATAGGACCTCAGTGCAGGGGTATGACATTATGGATAGGCAAACATGAAGAATGGCCACCTATGATGGTTTCTATTAAGGAGGGTGTTGTACATCAACCTCATGGTACTATTATATTTTTGCAAGATGTTTTGAAGCTGTTTGGTTATGATTGGCTGAATACATTTGTGATAGAACTTTGGATATGGTGAGATCTTATATATCAATATATGTTGATTTGTTTTCTTATATATTAATGCATACACGATATATGTTTTGCATCCACTTACATAGGGTTTGTATAGAGTTTTCACCGTCCCATGTGGCATTTCTAGTTCCATCATTGATTAGCTGTGTAGTTAAAGACCATGCTTTTGTTACCCAATACTGCTCTACTGCATTTAAATATTATGATAAAGTATGTACAATGTTGAGTAAGTTTACTCACTTTCATTATAATTTTGACTTAAGAATTACATTTCATTGTGGATTTTGAGTTATATTTTGTTTTCCTTCTTATCACTTAAGAATAACCATTGGGTGTTATTGGTTATTGTCCCCATGATTCTAACTATGTATTATCTAGATCCGAAGGGTGACAAAGTATACAGTGAGGGACACAATTTGAAAAAGGCATTATTCACATGTGTAAATTTTTATATTTATATCCGTTAATATATATATATATATATATATATATATATATATATATATAACATTACTTTTTTACTAATGAAATTCATTGTGTTAGATTAACATATAGGGCTATAAAAGAATTCAAGAAATCTGGAGGAAAGGTGGACAAGAAAATAAAATGATAGTTTGGTAGAATGTTGAGGTAGTTTTCTGACTCCATTGCATATTTATTCCAACTATGCTTGATTTTATTTATTAACATTTTGTATGTTGAAATTTATAGTGTTCTATACAAGACAATGGTTGGGCATGCAGATACTACATGATGCGATATATGGACATGATTGCCAGATATGGAGCACCATACATCGACAACATACAAAATGTAATATATATATAGTCTTGATCATCATAAGTATATGGTCTCATTAGATAATATAAAAATACCAAACATATTAATTATATATGTTATTCTCTTGACAGATGTCTAAAATAAAAAACTTTAATATGTTAGAAAGCTATAACACATACAAATGCCCTATACAACAAAATAACTTGATGAGATATGAGAACAATGGGCACAAGCCTTCATTAATGATGTCAAATTTAATTTGATTGGGATTAAAGAATGGATTTTCTAGATTTGATGTCATTATTTATATATATATGTGGTTCTTATGACTTCTTTCAACTTTAAATTTGATGCGAGTAAATTATTGGTGCATATGTGAACGATGATCTATGTACATGTGTGTGAATGTGGAGGTTAATGAATAAATTGTGTTTTTAAATGTCATGGGTGGAATTGGTGTATATGTAAATGAAGTATCACGTGTGTGAATGCATGAGAAGATGAATGAATAGAATTATGTTTACACATGTGATGAAATGGAATTGGAGAATGCATAGAATTATGTGTATGTTATATTTTTATTGAAGGTTTGGTGGCCTATTGTTAAGTTGGACTCACATGATGTTTTTAACCTACAGTTTAGAACTCTAGTTCCAAACTATAAGTTCTGCATCCTACTGACCAGTTGGACAGCAGGTCTGCAGTTCTGCTATTTAAAAAAAACATAGTCATTGGTTGTTCCAGAAAACCGTCATTGTATGTTTGGGTCATCGATTTTAGTCATATAATTGACATTAAAGACTAAACTAAAATGGCCATGCTGGGTTACACATCATAGTCGTCAGTTTACTTGATTTCATTATCACTGTACCTCGTAATCTTCAATTGTATGTGATGAAACTGACGACTTAAATTCTAATGGGGTGTCAGCTATTTTGAAAATCTATGACTTAGGTTCCTTTTCAAGTTATAAGTGTGACCTGGTATGACATTATGGCGTTGGTTGTTGCACTAGAACCAGTGACTCAGACTCCTACCAGTGTCAGTTATTTTGAAAATCGACAACTTAGGAACCTTTACAAGTTTTAATTGTAACCCAATATGGAATTATAAAATCGGTTGTTGTACCAAAATTGACATCTCAGACTCCTATCGGTGTCGGTTTTTTCAAACATAACAAATGAGGCTATATCTTCATCGTTTGTCTTTGCGTACCCTAATAACTAATAACTTAGGTCTATGACTATAGTGTTGTCCACTTAGGTGTTGGTTTGAAACTGATGTTATAGGGTCATTTTAACTTATGCTAGAGGTAGTTTCTGTACTAGTGATGATTTGTATAGAAGAGAGAGAAGGAGAAAAATCTAAGGGTATCTTTACCCGAAAGGAGCTTAAAGAGAGCCCAAGATCTTTCCCAACCTATTCCAAGTGGTCAAGGATATGATACAAAGCAAGGAACATCAAAGATGAGAAAGTTGAAGGTCAAGGTGCAAGGAAGAAGCCTCAACATGTCTATGGTACATAGACATAGCCATGTACAAATTTTTCATGTCAGAGTTGAAGTGCAAGTTTGAAGCTACTAGCCACCAGTCCAGTGGTGACCCACCACCCCCATGGGGACCGAAGTCTACCATTCCCGTGGTGACTACCACGATTGTGGTACCGACCCTCCAGAATTGCAAATTTATCTTACTTTCTCATCCAATTTTTACCTCGCTTATGTCCATCCACCACGGTAATAACCCCACTCCACCATGGCCATGGTGACCCAAACAGTCATGGTGGCCAACAACCCTACTATATTTCCTGCACTACTCTATCCAAAATGTCCCCACTTAACCTAATGCTTCCCCACTACCTATATATACCTAGGTGGCGTATGTAGCATGAGGTTACATCCCCTTGGCATTCATTTATACCACTATTAGCATTCAAGACCTCTCACCTACCTCCCATCTACCACCCACTTCATTTCCACCTTCTCCCACCTCAAAACCCTAGTTTTCTAGGGTTTCCACCACTAAACATCACCTTTCAATGTCGTTTACCTATCTTGGAGGGAGGTGCTCGAGCTACAACATATAGTAGGTGAAGAATGAGGAGCTTCAATGGATTTCTATGGCCATCTTATTCTTTCTTGTTTCTCTTTTTCTATTTTGTTTGGTCATGTGTAGCTAAGCCCCCTTAGTGGGTTGTTTGGGGGATTAAATGTTACTTTACTACCATGTTCATGGAATATAACTTGTAATGAACATAGTTTTGTTCTATGATGATTGTCTCTTGCTTATATCTATTTTTCTACTCGTGACATGTGCCTGTAAACATTGTTTGCCTATTGTTGGATGCTTGAAAACACCTAGATTCTAGGGGATGGCTATCTTAGGAACTGCTCCTAGGTCCAACTAGTGGATCCCTAGATAACACCTTATATTCCTATATACAAATATTTTCTCCTACAACTAGGTCTGAGATCTAATTGGCTAGTGTAAGAGTGACTAGTGCAATTTCCTAGAGTTTTCTAAAGGCCAGGTGTGAGTAACATGAGGTGAAATACCCTAATCCCTACTCCCTATTCCTACCCTTGGCTCTCAATTTCCCTAATAACACTTACCTTATAAACATACACTTGCTTAGTCCTAATTGAATTACACCTAAAACCTAGTTCAATTGAGTCTCGTAAGGTTGGATGAGGTGTGCAAGGGTATAATTCCCCTACACACACTCCATACCACCCATGACCAACTAGTAGTTTAGGATAATTTGATAGCACTTACCTTATTGTTTGGTCTGGAAATCTAGGATGAAAAGATAGAATTTTCATATTATATCATCCCTCAACTTGGTTTCATCTAACATTCCCCCAAACGTCCCACACTTCCCATAACTTGCTAAAACCTTATTTGGCTTTCTTGCTAGCTCATGCTTGCTTAGTTGCTTAGTTTAGTTACTCTTTAGTCAATTGCCTTATTCTTGGTAGTTAGTCCTTGATAGGGTAGTTAGTGCATCTTTATGCTTTATTAATCTAGATAGTGGTAGATTAGGTCTTCAATCACTTTAGCATCTTAATTTCTAGTCTAGTATAGTCTTGTGCTCTTTCCTAAGTAGTTGTTTTCGTTGTTAATTAGAATTTCTTGTTTAGGGTTAAATTAGGGGTTTGCTTGTTTAGTTTCCTTTCTTTGCTTATTTCTTGAATACTTAGAGTAAAAAAAACCAAACCAACTATAAAACCTAAAATCCCTAATCTCCACTTCAGGAACATATCTACATTAACTAAGCTCTAGTACTCCCTCTCTCCCTGTGCATTGACCTTTATCTTGCCCCTTGCCTTTAACACGATCCTGTGTACTTGTGGCTGAAGTGTGATTGGTGTAAGTGAGTGTATTCGACTTGGTCCTTATAGATTCAAAAGATCCAACTGTGTGAAAATGCACCAAGCTTTTTTGTGTTTTTGTCGAGGAGAAAGACAATTGGCCTAACTAGTTAGTGTCTCTTTGCTTTTCCTACTGCCCTCACCATTTCTATTATGTATTCTTTGTGTTGTTTTTGCATCTTGGTTTGCTAATTTGTGTTCTTTTGTTTGGTTGTGCTTTATGCATGTTAGAAGAAACCCTTTGAAGTCAAGATGGTAGATCGAGATGCACGAACCCCTCAAATTCCTCAAACACCCTACATGATGAGGATATTGGCAGACATGGTAAATCTCATGAAGATTCATGTGGGAGGTTCTTCAAATCACTGCCAATTCCATGGAGGCTCTTGTGAAGATGTGTAAGTTCTACAATCCTATGGATTTTAGAACAATTATGGCTCCATGTCGAGCTCTTACACTTTAGAATGGAGAAATCATCCAAAATTTTCATGAGAGCAATAAGGAGATCAAGAGCCAAGAAACAACTCCATGTTTGAAGAAGAAGTTCTTGTGAAGTTAAGAATCCTTGATGAAGTGAAGAGAGAGGTTTACTCACATGGAGAAACTATTAATTGGTTTGATAAAAGGTTGGATCATATTCCCTTTCACTTTCCCAATGTGAGGAGAGCAGACTCCCTTCCCAAACCATGGCCAACCCAAATAGTAAAAATGGTTCTATGGGTGTCCGTTGAGGCATCTATGCTCCACCACAAGGGCAAGTATCTACCTTGAAACAATATCAAACTCCCTCCAACCCTTATGATCCACTAGCTCCTCAACCTTTTTACAACTTCCAATACACCTCACAACCACCACCACAATATCAACCACAAGAGTCACCCCCATACCAACCACATCCACAACAACCATCCTACATCCTTCAAAATCCTAATACACCACACCAAAGACCACCAACACCACAACCATCAAATTCTCCCCCTCCTCCCCATGAGAAAGTGAAGATGGTTTTGGTATTGAGGTGTGACAAGGTTGTTGAGAAGTTGAATAAGGGAGGGAAGGAATTTGATAAAGATCACGATGGAGAACCCCTTTTCGGAATGTCCTAGTGGGAGTGCCACGTGCACTAGAGATATTGCCGTACCACCTCATGTTGAGAGTGACAAAGGCAATAATAATTTTTCATTCAAACTCCTTTTGAAAGAATGATACCAAGTGCCCTATCAATATGTGAGAATGCCTAGTGCAATAATAATTCTAAAGTCCCACTGAATTATGAAAAGATAATTTATTGTGTCCCAACTTCCTATGAGATGATGCCACCAAGTGTCCCAATCGCCGATCCAAGACATCCTAATGTGATATTTCATGGTTATCAAGTGTCCAATACGATTGAGGCCCCTCTTTGATGCCTATAAATATGCATTCCTCAAGGGAAAGCAAAACTATGGCACAAAAATTCTGAAGGTCTTAAGGTTGATTAAGGTAAACACCTTATTGTTTAACATCATTAAGCAAACCCCAACTTATATGAAGTTCGATAAGGGTGTGTATACCTTCAAGAAGAAGATAAGAGGGAAGATTCCTTAGGGGCTCATCTTGAATGAGCTGAAAAGTTACATTGATGAGGATTCTTACTTTGAGATTTATCATAATGATCCAAAAGGAGAGAATAATGAAGAAAAATACTTGATAATATTACATGACTCTTGGGAGGAAGATGAAGTAGTGAAGGAATTCGAGAGGATATCCTATGATGAGGATGGAATTTTTTTTTCTTTTGGATAATGGTTGATTGAATCAAGAACAACAAGACTGACTGAAGGCTCTAAATTTAGTGCCAGCGGGAGGCAACCCACTTGGTTTGAGACTTTTTTTCCCTCAAAACCCATGTTGTCTTGTTATGCTTTGTTTTTATACATTCCAAGAAATGCACAACCACACTATACTTTTTGGTTTCTCTATTTATGAATCATGTTAGTACAAGAACGATGGTGGAAGGATGACACATGAAGGAGCCTACCAAAAGGAAGATCAGAATTGAAGAAAAGATTACAAAATAGTGAAAAAGCTACATGAAGGAGTACAACACGGTCGTTCCACACTACACGATCATGTTGTGGCAAGCTAGAAATGTTGTGGTAGTATGGATTGATCACCTAATGCATGTTGATCTCTCCCCTCAGTTGGCAGATGTCTACCGTGACTTCATACCCTCTTCCCTATCATTCTAAACTTCTATTTCATGATGAAGATGGCATGATATATTAGTTTGCGGTGGTAGGGTGGTAAGCCCTTCCTTTACCTCATTTTCTAAACATTCATTGTTCTAAAGTTTTGCTGAGATGATCAAATAGTCTAACTAACTCTTATACTTGTCCATCCATACTTTGTGTGATTTCTTTACATGCATGCATATCATGTAGTTAAATTTCATGCATTTTGTGTAATTGTTCAAAATTTTTGCTTTACATGCCATGCATTGCATTTTATGTAGATTTTTATAATTTTTGTGTGATGTATCTAGGATTTACATAATTAATGCTTTCCATTTCTTAAACGTAGGATTAGATGTGATTGAATGCAATTTGGCAACATTTTGGCCAATTTTGCCCAAATTCAAAACTTCTTGCCTAAAAGCATGTTTTGACTCGATCTCTACTTAATGAATTGAAATTGTTGATCTTTGAAAAATGCATGCTACATTCTTATGTTATATTACTAAATAGTCTTAATTGTTGACTTTCTACATGTGAATCACTTCTCTCATATTTGTGCATTGTTCGGTTGAATTATGATTTGAGCAAGCTATATATGCTTAGGGTTTGTGGAATTCCATGGTAAATGTATGAATTTCATGTTGTTCACTCATTTGGTGTGACATAATTTGATGAAGTGTTAGAATAATTTTCATGCAGGAGATCTTATGTTGACCCCCATTTTACTCGACTTTTCTTTCATCATCTTCTTACCTCTCCTCCTCATGAAAGGATGCCAAAATGCACATATTTAGCCTTGGCCACCTCCAAACTTTGGGATGGCCATATCTATATCTCCCTGCTTCACTCTCACCACCATATGCCCTATATACACCAACAACAAAGAAAATATAAAAATGCAAAAAGAAAATAAAAGATGATTCTATCAAATAGCATCTAAATAAAGAAAAGATGACCGCTCCTATGTAATAGCACTTGAATCTCTTACCGCAACCCTTCTTCCTTTTGCATACCCATTGAGCAAGGAAGCATCAAGCCTAGATAACTTCACCCTTTTTTGCATCCATGTGGGTCATATAGTTCGATTTGAAGTATGAAATTGAATGCATGAAATAAAAACACCACTCCTAGTCATCATTGATTATCACCATCATGAAATGGTCTAATCGGAGCTACATGAAGGCCATATGTATTAATTGTGTATTCTATGTACTATATATGAATGTATGCTTAGTGTTAGAATCATGATTGGATTGTGAAAAGTGAAGAGGAGAGAGGTGGGATACATGTACTTAGTCATCATTGAGTCCATTTAGTCAATATACATATGCAATGCATTTGTCATTCCTTATTTGTTGAAAAATTAAAGAGAGGTTGAATTGAAGCATACTTGAGGACAAGTATGTTTTAAGTTTGGGGTGGTGATGCAGTCCTATCTTAGCACTTCATCTTGTGTCTTATTTCACTTCAATCACATCTACAACTATAAGATTACATATTATTTCCCTCTATATGCATATTACTATAAAATGCACTTATAGATGTTCTTTGCATCATTTCATGTACTTTTACCATGATCTGGATGGAAGAAAGAGAAGGAGGAGAATATAAGAGTTTCTTTACCCTGAAGGAGCCTAATGAGATCCCAAGATCTTCCCCAACCTATTCTAAGTGGTCAAGGATCAACCCAAAGAAAGGAGCATCAAAGATGAGCAAGCTGAAGGTCAAAGTGCAAGGAAGAAGCCCCAACATGGTCGCGGCACATGGCCATGACCGTGGTACATATACTCCATGTCACAGTTAAAGTGAAAGTTTAAAGCTGCTAGCCACCAGGAAAGTGGTGACCCACCACCCCCGTGGGGACCCAAGTCCACCATACCCATTGTGACTACCAAGACCGTGGTACTGACCCTCCAGAATTTTGATTTTTTTGACTTTCTTATCCGATTTCCACCTCACCTATGGCCATCCACCATGGCCATAATCAGCCCACTCCACCACGTCTGTGGTGACCAAAATGGTCATAGTGGCATGCAACCCTACTGTATTTTTTGTACTACTTTACCAAAAATGCCCCCACTTAGCCTAATGTTTTCCCACCATCTATATATACCTAGGTGATAGTTGTACCATGAGGTTACAACCCCTTGGAATTCATTTCTACCCCTCTTAGCATTCAAGATCTCTCACCTACCTCCCATCTACCACCCACTCCATTTCCACATTCTGCCACCTCAAACCCTTGTTTTCTAGGGTTTCCACCACAAAACCTCACCTTTCCATGCCATTTACCTATCTTGGAGGGAGGTGAATGAGCTATAGTATCTATGAGGTGAAGAAGGAGTAACTTCCATGGATTTCTATTGTCATCTTCTTCTTTCTCCTTTATCTTTTGCTATTTTGTTTGATCATGTCTAGCTAAGCCACCTTAGTGGGCTGTTTGAGGGATTAAATGTTACTTTTTGATACCATGTTGAGGGAAAATAACTTGTAATGATGATTGTCTCTTACTTATATCTTGTTTTCCATTTTTCTACTTGTGATGCGTGCCTCTAAACATGGATTGCTTGGTGAATGATGCTTGAAAATGCCTAGATTCTTAGAGAGAATGAATTGTATATGGATATCTTAGGATTTTCTCCTAGGTCCAACTAGTATATCCATATATAGCACCCTATCTTCCTATATACAAGTCTCTTCTCCTACAACTAAGTATGATATCTAAGTAGTTAGTGTAAGAGTGATTAGCTCTATTGCCTAGAGTTTTCTAAAGGCTAGGTGGTGAGTAACACGAGGTGAAATACCCTCATCCCTACTCCCCATTCTACCCTTATCTCTCAATTGCCCTAATAAAAGTTACCCTAGAAACCTAGGTTTGATTGGTCGTATTAGAATTACATCTACATCCTAGTTCAATTGAGTCTCATAAGGTTAGATGGGATGTACAAGGATGTAACTTCTCTACAAACACTCCATACCACCCATGGCTAACTAGTAGCATAGGGTAATTCAATAGCACTTATCTTGTTGTTTTGTTTGGCAATCTAGGATGAATAGATAGAATTTGCATGTTATAGAATCCCTCAACTTGGTTTCATATATTATTCTGCAAACAATCCACACTTCCCATAACTTGCTAAAACCTTATTTGGCTTTCTTCCCAGTTCATGCTTGCTTAGTTGCTTAGTTTAATTAGTCTTTAGTCAATTGCCTCATTCTTGGTAGTTAGTCCTTGCTAGTATACTTCGTACATATTTGTGCTTGCTTAATCTAGATAGTGGTAGTTTAGGTCTCTAATCTCTTTACTGTCTTAATTACTAGTTTAGTGTAGTCTTGTACTCTTGCTTAAGTAGTTTATTTCCTTGTTAATTAAAATTGCTTGTTTAGGGTTAAATTAGGGTGTAGCTTGTTTAGTTTCCTTTCTTGCCTTCTTTCTTGAATCCTTAGAGAAAACAAAACCAAACCAACTTTAAACCCTACAAACCCTAATCTCTGATTTAGGAACATAGATATGTTAACTAAGCTCTACTTCCCCCTCTCTCCCTGTGGATCAACCCTTATCTTTCCCTTTGCCTATACTACAACACGACCCTATGCACTTACAGGTGAAGTGTGATGGATCTAAGTGAGTGTGTGAGACTATGTCCTTATAAATTCAAAATATCCAAGTGTAATAAAATGCACCACCAACCCCCCATAATCACAACCTAGAGAGCTAAATAGGTCCTTTGTTGGGTGTGGTTGGCAGTGTTGGTGGCCCATGCAAAAGCTCAAAGGCGTCCAAGCTCCAATTTGTGGCAACGACATCCAAGATCCAAGTTGTAAGCGATGGAGGCATCCAAGCTCCAAGAAATGGCATCAGAGAGCTCCAGTGGATGGAGGCAACGACAGAGAGCTCTGATGGACGTTGATGGTGACAAGTAGTAATAGTAGCAGTGATGGAGGCAAGTAGCAGGAGAGAAGTGGATTGTGATGAAAGCTCGATCAGGGTGATATAACTAGATCTAGGTATATGTCCAACGATGAAACAAAGAATGGGGGAAAGAAATTTTGCGGGTGATATTAAGTGGGACATTGTCATCGGTAATATGTAAAATCGATAACTATGTACTTAGTCTTCTATTTGATAGAGAGAAATGATGACAAAGGTAGTCCTCTCTCGTCATTTTCTTTGGGAAAAATTGATGACTATGCCGCTTATCCTACTAAAAAATGTCAAGCTCATTAAGGACTTAGTCGTCGTTTATGGAGAGAGAAACCAAAGACTAAGGGATCACTTGGTCATTCATTTGCTAATAGAAATCGATGCCAGAGGCCCTTATCCAAACTAAAAAAAATCAACCTCGGTCATTAGTTGTTTCTTGACAAACTGACACTAGAAAAGAAATTTGGGGGGAAAATATTTTTGCGAAGATGTGGCGCAAATACTCTATCGTAAGTTTCTCGACATCAAAACTGACACCGACTATACAATTTTTCACAGTTCATAAGACTTACAATGCCGGTCTTGCTACTAAAAACTAGATAGAAGTATTTTGTAGGCAAAATTTATTTTGTGTGAAGGTGTGAGTCGCCGATCCTTATGAAGTCGACAATAATATGAAAATTATTGGAGGCACATTTTTTCCCCTAAAAAATTGTATTTCATGGGTTATATAAGATGCCATTTTCATTAATAAGAGACTTACATTATAGAAAAAGCAGTATTCATGTCTTTTCTAAATTGGCAGGAATTGACCAGTGATGATGGTTGAACCAAGGTTCTTTTATATATGGTGTAAGTTTTTATGAGGAATCGATATTAGGAGAAGTGACATTAGAGGTGAGAAATGTACCAGTGGTCATAATATTAAAGGGACTCAAAGAGGCCTGAATATTGAACTTAGGAGATCATAACTACTAGAGACTATTACAAACTAAAACATATCAGCTGGGTCTAAGAAAATAGTTCATTAAGTGATCAAATTAACACAAAAAATTTAAAATTGCAAAAGGTAAAGTGGATGAAAGATGGATACTTTAGGGTATCAAATTCACCATGATGTTAACTCATGTATGAATTTTATCTTATTAATAGAACTTATCTTGTATCTTTAGATTAAGTTGTAGTTTTTACTATCTGCTTTCATAGTATAGTACACCATTTAGCCTAATTATTAATCCGCTTTCACAATATCAAGATAAATGACAAGATTTGTATGTTAGTTGATACTTCATAGTAGTTAGCCAACTTTCACAGTTCAATATAGACTTTTATGATAACAAAAAAGCAAACTAGTAACCCCACTTTCACAATAGTTAACAACGTAACAACTATTCATATTGATCAACCATAAATAAGGCAATAAAGCTTTTCTCCTATAAAAATATGAAAGAAAAAGATAAACCATATTGATACAAACATAAACATGCATATAATTAATAGAGGGCTACTATTGGTTCCTAAAAAATGAGAATTTTAGCACCTCATGCTCAACATAGAAACAAAGGAAGGAGACGAGGAAGAGAAAGCCATATAAAACTCATATAATACAATGCAAGGTTTCTCTGGTGTGTTTGTCTCCTATTTAGGAGTTGGTTTCTTCAAGGACGACCAATGAGATGGCCTTCACATGACATATCATGCTCTCTGGCGAGATGCCTCCTTGTGCGTACCCTCCTTGTGTTTATATAGGAAGAATCAATGAATTACTTTTTAATAAGTCACCAGACATGTCTTTGTTAAATCTTGGCCATTAGAGAGAAATTGGTGCCATAAAATTTTTCAATTTGTTGCAACTTAGGACTTTTGATCTAGGTGCTACCGATATGGGTCGATGGTACTGAGAATTCTTTTAGTGATTCTCTTTCACCTCAACTAAATTTGTATTCTTTATATGTCAGTTCTCGTCATTATCATGTCAATTCCACCTACACTAGTTGGTGATATCGACTTTCTTCTATTTTTTCTTATTTAGATATATAATTAACCAACAATGTATTACATAAATTCATATTTAGTAGTAAAATTCATTACAAGTAGAGAAAGACTTTACATGAATGCCTTTACAGAAGTCCTGGCAACAAACTGGGCTGCTAGTCCTTTCTGAATGGCAAAACTTATGGACCTAAATACAAAATTATTAGATGTAGAAAGTGAGATCATAAGGTTCCTATTGATAATGTTCTGGAGTCGTTGAAGAAGGGAAACTGCATCATCAACAAACAGCCCAAAACAATAAGATAAAACAATTTTGGGCCAAATATATGAAAAATAGATAATATAGATGCATAAGAGTTATTTTGGGCATTTTAGAAAATTGTACACAAAACACATGAATATGAGAAAATCCTCAATAAAAATGTCTGTATTAGCCTCAATTTTGGTAGAAAAACTATGTGTATCAAAATCTTCAAAGCGTAAATGTTGCTCGACCTCAAGTAATATTGGTATGGATTTGGTTGAACAGTCAAAAGAGCGACACAAATATGGACTTGATCATTCTTATTACCTTGACTCAATGGTCCCAAACTAGTCATGTCCAAACACAGAGCACATAGCTACTATATAGGCACTCAATTAAGAAAACCAAAACATCAAAATTAGTTTGCTTAACACATAAGAAAAAATAGAGAGATATCATGGGAAGTATGAGTTGTGCTGAATGTAACACAAGACCTCTCTATCTACACTATCCTATTCAATAATTTCATCGAATATAGATGTAGTTCCCTAAATATAATTGCAAAAAAAAATAGTGGCCTACCATGTTTAATAGTGGATGGATGAAATGAGTGACAATAAATAGAAATCACACATAATCCAAACAATTTATGCAATACAATAAAATAATGTACCTAGGTGATGGATGTAATGAAATTGAATGTATCCTAAGGCCTACTGTTTTAGGTGGAATGGTAGATATAATGAATGCATCATAATAATGATGAGGTGGAAGGTGATTTAGCATAGAATTCCACAATCTATACTTTATACAACATGCATGTTTTAAGACCCCTGACATGGATTTATGGTTAACCATTCTTAATTCACTTAATTGGGTGGTTAATTCCTTAATCAAACCCTAATTAATGATTTTATATCATATGACAAAACTAAGTTTCAAATTTGGACTTTGTTTGCTTAAGTTTTGCAATATATGTGCTTATATGGACCTTTGTTAATTTTCCCATTTCTAGGGTTTTATCTGTAATTTTCACACATGCATGTTGTGATTTATACTACTCTTCATAATGTTTGATATATTTGCACCTATGGATGCCTAGATGCACCATCAGATTGTTTGTTCTTTCCCTCTAGGGTTGAGAACTTATGGTTTCTCATCTAAGTGATGGTTTTCTTAAGTATGTTAGGAATCTGATGGTATCACCTAGTAGGAGAATGATTTGATGGTTTCTCATTGTGGTAGAAGATCTTATGGGTTTCAATTAAGGTCCATAATCTGATAGTTACCCTGGTTGAAGCACACAATCTGGTGGGAGATAAAAACTTGCAAAATGGCCAAGTAAACCCTAGAATCCGATGGATTTTCTAACAATACATGTGCATAATCCAATGAGTTCTCTGACAATGCATCTGGGTGATTTCACTAAGGCATGAACTAATGAAAAAATATGGTAAAGATATGATGGATGTTTTGACATGCATGGATAAGATGGATTTCAAGTTTTGACACACAACAAGATAGTTTTTCAACCTTTTGACCACCCTTCTCTCTCTTCTTGGATATATATACCCTCCACCTCTCTCCAAAATGAACCATTTACACCCTTTTCCTGTTCTTGCTTCTAGAGATACCCTATACCATAATCTTGTGAAGGGGAAGCTCTTAGAGGCTGAAGCTTGGAGAGATCATGGACGCATGTTGCTCTAGAGTTTGGATCAAGCTTCTCTAAGGATGTTTGAAGATTCATAACCTAGTTTCTTTCCATAACCTAGTAAGATATCCCTCTCTACCCTAGTTTCCT
Source organism: Alisma plantago-aquatica (assembly GCA_963693085.1). Taxonomy (NCBI): domain Eukaryota; kingdom Viridiplantae; phylum Streptophyta; class Magnoliopsida; order Alismatales; family Alismataceae; genus Alisma; species Alisma plantago-aquatica. Next base: position 488,603,958 of record OY856410.1, read on the forward strand.
TGATGTTTTCTTTCTTCACTCCTCATCCATGGGTGGAACTCTAGAAGTTCTTGATGGAATGTCATGCATGTAGTTGAAGAGACTCTTTCCTTCTCTGTTTTGCCCTAGATCTACCTTCTTCTTGAAGAGAGGTGCTACCTTGGATCTTTGGGAGTGCAAAGTTAGGGTTTTTCTTAAGTCACCTTGTTGCTTGAACGTTCACCTTCATATTTAGGTGAGTTATATAATTTTCATCTAGTTTCTTGCTTTCTTTTGAACTTGTTCCATATAAACCTTGCCCTAAGACTTGATATTATGTAAAGAAATGATCTTATGTGCATTACTTTACTTACATACATGGTAGATGTGAGTTGTTTAACTATCCTTATATTATATAAACGTTCCTTCTAGTATGGACATGGACTACCTTGGTTTTGGTGGTATGAAACAAGGTCTGCTTAGTGTAAAGAAGTGGTCTTTACTTAGTGTAGAAATTGTTGGTTTTACTTGGTGTTGGATTGATAGTGATAGTCTAGATGGCTTTGTCTTTCCCTTGAAACAATGTTTTGTTAAGTATAGGAAACAATGGTATTGCTTAGTGATCTGAATAAGTGACTCTACTTGGCCTCTAAACTGATGGCTTTTACTTAGTGCTGAAAATGATAGCCACACTTAGTCACAAAATTGATGGTTCAACTTGTCCTTAAAACAATGGGTGTTAAAGAATAGGAGATGATGGTGTTACCTAGAGTGAGAAATATCAACACTAATCAGTAAGTGAACTAATGGATATGTTACTCAATAATCTTATGGTTAAGTAAATGAGTTGATGAACCAATGGCTTAATTTGGTTAAGTGCTTTGATGACCTGATGGCTTTGATTTTGGTTAAGCGTCTCAACGATCCAAAGGTTTTTTATTAAGTATCCAAATGATCTGATGGTTTTGTTGTTGGCTATGTATTCTAATGAACTGATGTGTTCAATTGATAAATATAATGATATTTCATCTAACACTTAATATGATGGTTTTGCTGTCCACTAATGATCCAATGACTATCTTATGTGGCTCCAAATATATTATGATATCAAGACACAAAATTCGATGACTCCAACTACAGTAAAGGGAGCAAACTTTAACATGTGGAGAAACTAATTACAAATGTGCTAGGTTTTGTTACAAATCATAGCTGTGCTGCTTGAGGTTGTAGATAGAGAAATAGAAGAACACACCAATGATACAAAAAAATTGACAAAGAACTATGTATACATTCACTCGATGGTCTATTTATTCAACTTTTAGAAGACTAGATTTTTTAGTCTTTGATGAAAGGGCCACCATCTGTGAAAGAATCTGAGCAAACAAATAGATTACCAACAGAGGCGGAAGAATACTGATTTTCTAGTTCCATGTTATGCCGTTAATCAAAAGGCAGTCCAGTATCCAAGAACCTCATCAACCAAAAAGAATGTTGGTGGTGGCGGAAAAATAACAGCCTTTTCTTGCTTTATGTTATGTGATGATTTGATGCTTCCAAATATGTTGTACTAGACTTATTCTAGTTGTGTCTCGAAAAATTGCTACCATAGATCTACCCAACAACCCAACCTTTTAAAAAATTATTACAGTGTGTGTATGAACCGATTAACATGGACAGTTGGGACGAACAAGATCGGACCGTATTATTGGTACGTGGGGCCTTCTCGACTGTCGACTGATTCGGTAGTTTGTTACTTGCTCTGCCGACTGAGCCGTAATGAGATTTTACACTTTGTTAGTTCTTGTCCGATTGATTAGTGATTACTAGTACATCAGAGATATAGATTGCAGTTCATTGCCAACTAATTAGTTTCGAAGATGAAAGCTTTGACGATTGAGATCTAATGTTGAGAGTTCAGCGGGGCCAGGTGGATGATGTACGGATAGATACATGACAATGTGGGTGTGTCTTTGTCTGTGTTTGTGTATGTTTGTATAATAAATACCACTACCGTCTGAGTGCATACGTCCTTTCGTCGTCCGTCAAATAGCAAGTGGCGCTACCCAACCACGTGGAACACTAGCACGTGGGTATGAATTAATCAATGACGGGATGGGAATATTAGGTGTTTTCTGGATTGAATTATGGAAAATGTTACCCATAACCTATTTGTACTGAATTTTAAATTTGGTTTCCAATCCCAAATAACTGGACTCAATAAAATGCAATATTTTCAGTGGACTACACTAATAATAAAGATACGAGAGAGGTGAAAAAAAGTATGAAGAGATGAGAAATTGTTTCACTTATATCTTTTGAATCTTAATGAACTTTTTGATGAAATAAAAACATTGAATTCCTTCTAAAATGCATTCATATAAAATTAACGTTGACATATATTTGAAAAAAATCAAGTATAAAAAGATAAGAAAATGAGTATTGTTATCTATATATATGTATATATATAAAGTATTATATATATGTATATATATAAAGTATTAATTACAAAAACATATATACAATACCTATTTTACAAAAAAATATATTAAAAATATGTATCTCATTAAAAAATTAATGTATAAAAATATGAAAATGAGTATTGCTATATATATGTATATATCTGTAAAAATGAGTATTATTCAAAAAAGTATGTACAATACTTATTTTTGTATAAAAAAATTAAAAATATGTACGATCTCATTAAAAATATTGTTATTCTAAAATCAATACCGCATTGGGGATAATACTCATTTTAGAATAACAAAATAATCCATAATGAGAATCGTATCGTTTTGGTTCATTTTTCTGTCATTATTTTTTTGAAATTCGTGTTGTGCTTTATTTTATAGGACAATACCTATTGAAATATAAAGAAATAAAAATAAGTAATATCAACTATATTTCAGTACTCATTGTAGTACTTGTTTAAAAATACAATGACATCAAAATTGAGCATTATATCAAAATGAGTACTATACTAAGAACAAGGACATGCAATACTTATTTTTAAATTAGTGTGTTATCTAAAAAATGAGTATTACTCTAATATACAATACTCATTTTTATATTTTGTATTAATTTGTTAAAAAATGTCAAACATTTGTTGGATTTTTTATAAGGATTTCAATGAGTTTTTATTTCATCATAAAATTTATTTTGGTCTGAAAGTTATAAACAAAATAAGTTTCTCTCTCCTAATTGTTCTATTTTCTAGGCTCTTTTCTTTAACATGCTTTTCTCTCACCAGGTCTACGTCTATGCTTGGCGTACGATCACAGTAGGTTTATTTTCTATAGGTAAACTAACCTGTAATATGTTAATTTTGTGTAAGATGACTTTTTTTTGGAGCAATGACAAACAAATTTGGTGGTAAGATGACCGTCACTTGGTTCCCATGTAAGAAACAATTAATTTTTCAGATAAATTCTGTTATATCCTACACGTAAACATGCAATTATCAAGAGGTCGGTTAAAGGGCATTGTAGGAAATAAACATCCGTGGAAAATAAACTTATTTCTTGCCACACATATTTCAACTGACACATTGTCAAAAGATTTCCTATTAAGTTAATCGTGACGTATCAATGCATACAAGTTAAAATTCCAATAATGATTGTTTGCTAGATTGGAACGACACACCAAATGCAACTTGTATCATTACTTATAAGGTAAGACGTGCTTTTCACATGTCAGTGTGAGTAACGCCGACAGTCAGCCTCACTGCATCCTCCTCTAGTGCCACCTCTTTGATTCAGTTGACAATGTATATGCATATGGGATTGACAGAGCATAGGTGAAAAAGTGATGCCAAAAAACCAAAATAGCACATTTGAGCATTTTAATTACCAAAATGACATGATTCAAAACTTAATTCCCAAAATGGCAAGTTTCTGACACAATACGTCCCCAAAGAGGATGTATTACTCTTGTTGGAGCCAATATGTCATATCGGAAGACGTATTACTACTATAAAAAAGCAATAAGTCGCCAGTGAGGACGCATTGTCTCCCAGCAGAGCAATGCGTCTCCACTGAGGACGTATTTTTTTAAAAATTTTTCACTTTTTTTAATTATGATACCTTGTACTATATACATATATATGTGTGTGTGTGTTAAATTGCTAAATGAACATAATCTATATTAACTTTTATACAATTAACCATATATGTTAATAATACCTGAACATAATAAAATAATAATAAAATATTATATTTTGTTAATATATAATATTTATAAATATATACAGAAGTATTTAAAATGAATGGATACAATACTAAAATTATATAATACAATTTAAAATTATAGAAATAAAACAAATATATACATACATACATATATACACATATATTATATATATATATATATATATATATATATATATATATATATATATATATATATATATATCCCGCTAGTCTCCAATGAAGGGACCCGGGTTCGAAACCACACGGAGAAGCATCTCTTGATTTATCACCCTCCCGGGCGTCCGGCCTCCGCCACGGGTTATGGGAGAGGGGGAGAGAAATCTTTCTCTCTTAATCCCATATTATATATATATATACATACATATATATATATATTTGTAGACTTAGAAAAAAGAAAAAGAAAACTAATATAGAAACAAATACCATACGTTGATATGCACAATCTATATATATGTGTATAAGTGGGTGTGTATATATATATATATATATATATATATATATATATATATATATATATAGAAAGAGAGAGAGAGAGAGAAAAAAAGAGAGAGAGTCAGGCTAGAATATACTCGAGTGTACAAATTGCACGAACACACTCAAGTGTGTTTGCATATCAAGACTATTTTTGCAAAATGTAAACCATTGATTTTCACCGTCATACTATAACTAGGCTACATACCAATTTTGAGTCCATTTCGATAAGTGTAAGTCACTCATCCAAGGACAACAAAATCGATGCACGAAACTAATTTGAAAGGCATCATTTTTGAGGTCTTTATAACATGACCTATAAATGTCCAAATATGCTCAAATTTTGTGTATGAGCTATTCACAAGATGTTTAAGAAGATCAACGGATTAAATTTTTGAAAAAAATATTCTTGATTGTATTCTACTCCAAATACACTCCAGTATATTCTAGCCTGACTATATATATATTTATATATATATATATATTATATATATATATATATTATATATATATATATATATATATATATATATATATATATATATATATATATATATATATATATATATATATGTAAGGACTGTGACCTCCATTTTGGGATTACACTGTTTGCTTTACCTAAACCTTGTGTTTAGATGGTTGCTAATCGCTTGAGTTGTGATTAGGGTTCTGTTTGTGCCTTTTTTAGAAGTTGAGGTGTAACTTGCAATTTACCCAAATTCTAGGGTTGGTGTGCAAGTTTGTCACCTTAATAGATATCTTTCTCTCTTCTTGCATCATCTAGAGTTGAGAGGATGGGTTGGGCACCTTGCTTGGTTTGCTTTGGGCCTTGTTTTGGCTTGTTGAAGCTTAGGCTTGTTGTTGGGCTTTCTTGGGCCTTGTTTGAGCTTGGTGCCGCCTCCTTGCTTGGTGTGTCGGGCAGGGTGTGTCAGCCAAAAGTGTACCAGGTATAAGTGTATCGGCTAGGGGTGTATCAGCCAAGGGTGTATCGGCCAGGGGTGTATTAGCCAGGCTTGTATCGACCAAATGGTGTATCGGCCATGGCACCATGATGGGCGATACACACCCTCCTGACCCAGCCTTGTTTGTGTCACCCTTCTTTGGACAAGTGGCCGTTGCTTTGCTAGTTGGTGGCAAGTCATGAGCATGTGGATTGGGATGCTAGCAAGGTGGCATAGTTTGGACAAGTGGTGGTTTGGGCGAGCACATGTGTAGAAACCCCCTAGTGGATGCCCACTTAACCCCCTTACATATATACCCCCTTCTTTGCTAGCTTGGGATCCCTTTAGCTCCTTAGTTGCTTCCCTTCTTTCTTGGTGGCCGATATCTCCCCTTGGTAGAGCTTGGTGGTCGATCTCCTTGGTGGAGTCTTCTTCTTCCTCTAGTGGTAGCCAAAACCCTAGATGTGCCTTGCTCCTTCTTCTCTTGTGGTAAGTATCTCTCCATTTCCTTGGCATCTTCTTCTTCTTCTTCCTTCTCTTCGGCCATGGTGGTTACACGTTTTTTTTTCTTTGTGTTGTCCGAAGGTGGTGTCTTGGAGCTTGGAGCTTGGTGCTTGAAGCTTGGAGCTTTAGAGCTTGAGGCGGGTTACATAACTCCTAACCTAGATATATTACCTTCTCTTTATGTTGCTTGTTTATGTGCTATCTTGATCAATCATGCTTATCTTGTTGGAAATATCTTTGCTCTAGTATGTACCCTTGATGTTGTGGGATATGTTGTCACGGTTATGTTGTTTAGATGTGTTCTTGGATCTTGTTGGCCGAACCATTAGACTAGGGTTCCTTGGGCAAAACCCCTCTCTCTTGGTTGTTGAGAGGTGAGCCTAGGGTTTCCTAATTCCATGGTGCGTGTAGTGTGTTCTTGGGGCAAAACCCCTTTCTTTCCTTGGTCTTGAGAAGTGAGCTCAAGCTTTAGTTGTGTGGGAAAAACCCCTCTCTCTTAGTTGTTGAGAGGTGAGTCTACACTCTAGTTGCTTGGGCAATACCCCTCTCTTACCATGGACTTGAGAGGTGAGCCTTTGGTTGGTGTTGACCTAGTTGAGGTTGGAAGGATGGCCGTTATGATGATGACCCACCTTGCTGCCCGATATGTGATGGAAGTTGTGAAAAACCCCTCTCACTTGGTTGTTGAGAGGTGAGCCAACTCTCTTGATCTCTTAGGGTTTGGTGGTTGTCTTGAGGTTGAAGACGACCAACCTGATATGGCCTTTGGACCCTTACCCGATATCCCTTGTTACCCGATATCTTTGATAACCCAAGATGACCTACTGATATCGTTCTGTGTAGGGTGGTGCCCGATATCCCTCTCCTAGGGTTGAGCTTGGACGATATGTTAGATGGGTGTTGACCTCTTTGACTGATATGAGTCCTTACCCAAGATGTGCTATTGGACAATATGCGTTTGAGCGATATAGTGTTTACCAATGTGGAAGTTAGTACCTTGGGGTCTGTTGACCATTTTGATCCTTGAGAGTGCTGCCCGGTACCCTAGAACCTTTGGGCGATATGCCTATGGTGTGATGAGAAAGGTGTTGGTTGATGATCAACAGTAGCATGGGATTTGAGAGTTATGAGGCTTGTATCCCTTGGGCGATACAGTAGGTGGCTGTTGTGTTGTTGTGTCATACAGTATGGGTGTTGCCTCCTGTGACGCGTTGTTGTGAGACATTGCCCAACACAAAGTTTCCCGTATCGGGGCATTGCTCGATATAGGTAGCACGACACAGTGTTATACGTTATGGTTCTGCCCGATATGATGTTGTGCATTTGAGCGTTACATGTTGGTTCTTAACTGTTGCCTGACATGATGTCTTGGGCGTTGCACTTGAGGAAGTGCTGCTCGTTATCTACTTGCTGGTGGTGCTGCCCGACATAGTGCCTTAGTGGCTTGGGCGATATGAAGTGGACGATAGGGTTTGCTGCCTTGGGCGTCACAAGTTGTGTGCTGCCCGATGCCAGGGTGACAGTGGTTGGCCGATATGGTTGTAGCCCTAGATGGGTGTTGGCCGATACAGTAGGTGGTGAAGAGTTGCATGCCTAACCGATATAGTGTTGGGCGTCACACTCTTTGGTGAGAGACGATGTGCCTTTGGTGAGGCTATTCCTTACCCAAGATGCTTTTGATGAGGGCTGTCCCTTACCCGATACACCTATAGTGAGGGTTGTACCTTGTGTTATGTTGGTAACCCTAATGCTTTTTGTGCTTTGATACCTGAGGCTATTATGCTTTGATATATATATATATATATATATATAAGAATGCTATGCTTTGATACACTCATCTATGTTGCATGGTTGACTCTCATAATAAAGTAAAGAACTATAAATGTTCCTTGTACAAGTATCATTTCTCCTTTGTGATTTCACTAACCATGCAGGAGACGGTTGTACGATGAGGCCACGGTAATGGCATAATAGTGATATTATTTTGAACATCAAGGGTTATGATGAACCCAGTGATATATGATGGGTGTTACCCATGGAATGGCAATGTGTGCCTTGATGATGGGATTGAGTCCTAGTGATGTTGATCCTTGAGATGGATCTTGATGATTTGCAAGAGGCCAAGTGGTAACATGTAATGTTGGATCCTTGTGATGGATCAGGATGATGTTGGCTTTGAGAATAAGAGTGACAATGTAACACCTGATAATGAGATCTATGTTGTTTACTTGTGTTTTAGTTTACATGTTACATAACTTGGCTGAATCTTGCAATCCGCTTAAAATGTATTAATTAATTATAGAGGAACCTTTCATGTAGTTTGCCCTGGCCATAGATCCATCATCATCAGTAGCTGGTGATGGTGAAACAGGTTTATCCTGTGGGATTACCTGGAGCGCATATTGTTGAATATGCGGGGTTTCTCCTAGCTAAAAACAGGAGGATTAGAGTGCAACTGTGGATGTGGACTCAAGATGTGTATAAGAGCATGGTGAATAGGCCCATGGCTCAGTGTGATGGAGCATGAATGCGTTCATGGCTCAGGAGCATGGTGAATAGGCCCGTGGCTCATGATATACTAGCACCGTGACCATCGGGCTAGAGGAAAGGGTATCCAGAGCTGACCCTGTGGATGAGGCCACTTAAGCAAGAGACTGCGGTCTTGCTTTGGTTATCGTGCACTGACCACGAGGAGGTGAGGTCATGGAGTCCGACTCTCCCATTGACCTTGTATGGCACCGGTTTTGGGCTTCACAGCTGAAGGTTGGATTTGATCGGGATGACTCACTTCCTCAGGGCATAATAAAATTATAATCTAGCCGTATAATATGTATTGTTTAAGGAAAAACACAGAACATTGGTTGAGGCCTTGCTTGTATAGTTTCCCTAGTTATATCTTGCAGTTATTTGTATATTCCTCATATCTTGTGATAAGTTCTTATAAGGCTTATCTTGTCAATCATGTTCCATAAAGAAATATCTGGTTATACGCCGCCCAGATATCTTGGTAAGTTGGTTACTAAAGTTAGTTCTGTTCAGTATGCTGCAAATATGAGCTGCTTATAACAATTATCTGCTTTATCTATTCTAGCTCTCCTTTGAGGTTTTATAGTTTTTGCGGGGGTTATGTTTCTCGCTGGGACTGTGTATCTCAGCCCGCTAGTTTACAACCTTTTTAGGTGATCGTGTTAGATGAGGTGGTGGTCGTGAGGTTGCGGCCGAGCAACAAGAAGAACAGTAGGAGGCAAGAAATGGATATGCTGCTATTTTAGTTGTTTTGTAGTAGATTCCTAGAGTCATCCCTGTACACTCAGGTCCTTGGAGGTGTTTTGACGACGTTTCACGATGTATAGATGATGTATCTTGTTTATCCTGCTATTGGCCTGGTATGGCCTGTTCTGTATATAAACAGGTGGTGAACTCTTTGTGTCTATGTAACAACTGATTCCTATAAGCTGTGGACACATATCAAAGTTTATGTATGTTTATATAACATGTTTCCTTACATGATAAGGATCTGGATGCAATAGTTTCTTTATTATCTGCTTTCTGCAATCAGTTTTAATTAACTCGTGTTTTTGGTAGTATGTGGTTTATGGAAGTTCCACCCATTTTCACATGGTATTTTGTTATCTGTGTGATAGCAGGATGTCACAATATATATATATATATATATATATATATATATATATATATATATATATATATATATATATATATATATATATATATATATAGTCAGGCTAGAATACACTCGAGTGTACAGATCATACGAATACACTCAAGTGTGTTTGCATATCAAGACTAATTTTTTTGCAAAATGTAAACCATTAATGTTCACTGTCATACTATAACTAGGCTATATACAAATTTTGAGCCCATTTGGATGAGTGTAAGTCATTCATCCAAGGACAACAAAATCAAAACGTGAAACTAATTTGAAATGTATAATATTTGCGGTCTTTATAACATGACCTATAAATGTCCAAATGTGCTCAAATTTTGTACATGACCTATTCACAAGATGTTTAAGAAGATCAACGGATTAGATTTTTGCAAAAATATCGCATCATGAAAAACTACTTGAGTGTATTTTGCTCCGAATACACTCGAGTGTATTCTAGCCTCACCCTCTCTCTCTATATATATATATATATATAATGTGTGTGTATACATATACACACACATACACACACACACACACACACATATATATATATATATATATATATATATATATATATATATATATATATATAATACGGTATATCTACGCTACCCATGTGGGTAACTAAGATTTGCTACCCATGCATCGGTTTTATAATAGGAAGGCATGCATTTGTAATGAGACGGTCCAAATTTGTAATGAGACGATCAAAATTGTAATACAAAGACTCGTTTTGTATTACAATGTTGTTACAATCATAAATATATACTTTACTATTTCCAGACGGAGAATACAAACATCACGCTATATTTACAAAATGAGTTTGTCTATTGCAATTTAGACCGTCTCATTACAAATGCATGCCTTAATATTATAAAACTAATCGGGTAGATAATCTTTCTTTTTCAGGACATAGCATCAAGTGGACCTCATACCACTTGACATGCATGGATTCAATGTAACCCTTAGAATGGATAATCTGGAGAAGTATTGGGTGATCTTGGATTGTGGTTCCAAGCTAGAAACATTTGTTGATTGCAATGAGACATGTGGTGCTTTTGGGCTTGATCATCTCATTTTTGGTGATCTTCAGTGACCTTCTTCCTTGGTAAGTGGCTTTGAAACCATGATCACATTTTTCTTTGCACCCTATCTTCTTCAATCTTCCTTCTCGGCCATGAGACTATGGTTCTACAATGGTGGTCATCTTGAGAGAAACTTCCCTTCACAAGGGTCGGAGACTATGTTTGACATGGTAGTACCCAAGGGGGAGGAATCTTTCTTCTCTTTTCCCCTTTCTTCTTCTTATTTGGCCTAGAGTTTTTCACCTCTTTTTCTTGAGCTCTTCTTTTACCATGGTGTTCTTATCTTTGGAGGTGACCTTGTGGCCAAAGTGTTGACCTTGGTTGGAGATTCTTTCTCTCTCTTGGAGATTTTGATCCTTGAATCTTAGTCTCTCAATAAGGAAGGTTATATAACTTTCCCCTCTTCTATTATAGCACTACAATCTTGCTTGCATGTTGCTATTTCTATGTCTAGGATGTGATGTTAACATGCTAGATGATATTATCATGAGATAGGGTTTAAGTCTAGGTGATAGTCTTATGTGATTTGCTTCTTTCCCCTAAATTTTAATCTTAGTACCCGATTTTGAGATGATTATAAGGTGCATGGTTTTCTCTTATATTTGATCAAGAATCTTCATCAACATGCATGTGGTTCGAGTACCTTGGTGTAGCATGGAGTTTTGGTCCTATTTACATGTGTTGAATGTGAGTTTTATCTCTCCTAACAAGGTTCTTTCATGGTGATTTCTTAGTATATGTTTTAGAGTTTTGGTGATCATCTTGCATGGAGTTTTCTCTCCTTGATAGTTCTTAGTGCCCTTGACGTCTACCACCTATTTTGATCGTGGTTATCCCTATGCTTAAGATGGTTAAGTGTCATTGTGATAGCTTGACCTTGTTGGTCACTACACCTTGATCTTGTTTCAGTCAACACACCTTGATTTTGGTTTATGGTCTCTATGCTTGGTCTTATTTTGGTCGACATACTTTGGGTTTGGTTGGATGGTCGCTACCTATCTTTGTTTCGATCGTGACATGAACCTTGGATGAGCTTTCACTACATGGTGATGTGTAGCAGGTTGCTACACATGATGATCCTTTTGGTAGTGGTCGAAACCCTGACCCTAATATGGTGTGGTCATGACATCTAAGAGTCAGTACATATGCTTTATTTGATGTTGTGTTTTGGTCGAGACAACTATATTGATGGTTGATCAAGACCCATGTATGATGATGGGTCGTAACACATGTTTGGCTAGGTTGTTCACAACATATGGTCACTACAAGTGGACCATGGTCACTACACACCCTCACCTAAAGTGGTCACTACACCTAGTTGAGTTGCATTCCTACACCACGTGTTAATCCCTACATGTTGATGTTAATATGAATGATATTCACAATTAATAATGTTTAACCCTAATACACTTTAAATATGTGGGAGGTGATCAATATAGGGTCTGGTGATTGATTGATGCAATGAAACCCTAATTGGCTATGTGGGTGAAACCCTAACCCTAATTCTACGGTATGCTTTTCATGTTGAGTTTGCTTGGATGAATAGTGTGTGATTATGTTTTCTCTCTCCTACTTGTGTAATTCTAACCTTGCAGGTTGAATGTATGCCATATCCATGTGAAAGATATGGTGATCCTTGTATAATATAGCATGGTGTTTATGTGCAATGTGAGGCACACTGTGATCTTGAATGCGCATGAATGATGTGATGGGTCTTATGACCTGCCGGAGGCTTAATGCCTAGTGAGAGGTGTTATCCTCTAGTGATGTGATTAAGGGATTGCTATGCCATAGTGATGTGACATTGGTGATGGCCTTGTGAATGGCAGTTCTACAAGTACCAAGTGATGATGTGACAATTTCACATCTTATACGTTTTATATCTTCTAGAGTTGCATTGACCCCTAATCTTTGTAGAGTTTGTTTAGGGTTTATACGTTGTAACTTGATTGATACTAAAAGACACAAAAATGTATTAACTAATCAAGTAAAACCCTAATTGTGTATGTGCCTTATTCCATATATCCATGCTAGTGTCAATTTTATTGCTAGATGGTGAAATGAGTCATTCCTATGGGAAACTTGGAACACATATTTTTGAATATGTGGTGATGCAAGTCAAGTATCTCCTGGCATCCATTATTGCAGGCTGGGTAGGATGACTACAGTCATACCTAGCCCTTTTTGTGAGATGACCATGCATGATTTGTACTCCTTTGTGATATGTGATAGGCAACTGCTTGACTACATTTGATGCATCTTTTTAGAAAGGCCATGTGGGAGCCTATTCTCTAGTGTCGTGACCTATACCAAGGTGGGCCAGGTGTTTTATAAGGATTGTTACACGTGAGTTGATCCTTCAGCTGACTATATGTCGTTGTTTGTTGTTGACTATTATGTCTCTACAGTGTTTCTCTTATATTAACCAAGAGGTGTTGGATAGGTCGTTGATTCCCGTTCTTCCATACACAGAACCGATCTTTACTTCGTAGTGATTGGTTGGATTTGGATGGAATGATTCAAATCCTTAGGGAAATAATAAAATAAATAACACATCCGTGTAGTATATTTGCTTAGGGTCTTACCTAACAGAGGCTTAATGCCTACTGAGAGGTGTTATCCTCCAGTGATGTGATTAAGGGATTTTTATCCCATAGTGATGTGACATTTATGATGGCCTTGTGAATGGAAATGCTACAAGTACCAAGTGATGATGTGATAAGTTCACACCATATACGTTTTATATCTTCTAGAGTTGCATTGGCCTCGTATCTTTGTAGAATTTTTGTAGGGTTTATATGTTGTAACTTAATTGATGCTAAAAGACACACAATTGGATTAACTAATCAAGTGAAACCCTAATCCTGTAGGTGCCCTATGCCATAGATCCATTCTAGTATTAGTTTTATTGCTGGATGGTGACACAAGTCATTCCTATAGGAAACTTGGAGCACATATTTTTTAATATACGAGGGTGCAAGTCGAGTATCTCCTTGCATCCACAATTCCAGGTTGGGTACGAAGACTGCAATCATACCTAGCCCTTTGTGTGAGACGTCCATGCTTGAGTTGTACACCTTTGTGATATGTGATAGGCAACAGTTTAACTACATTTGATGCCTCTTTTTAGAATGACCATGTGTGAGCATGTTCTCTAGCACTTGACTTGTACCAAGGTGGGATAGGTTTTTATAAGGATGACCATGCGTGAGTCGACCCTTCTACTAACTATATATCAGTATTTGTAGTTGACTGATATGTCTTTGTGGTGTTTCTCTTGTACTAACCAAGAGGTGTTGGAGAGGTCATGGATTCTGACTCTTCTATAGACCTTATATGGCAGCGATTTCAACTTCATAGTGGTCGGTTGGATATGGATGGTATGATTCAAATCCTCAAGACAATAATAAAAAAATGTAACACAACTGTGTAGTATATTTTCTTAGGTCAAACACGATTCATATTGGATGACCCCTTGCAATCTCTTTGTATTGATTTCTTGATTTATAATGTGGTAAGAGAAATCAATTGTAATACGTGTTCTTAATATTCCTTCTTTGAGTTTTAATTGTTCTACTACTTAGTGGTAACTGCATAGATAGTGTAATATGTATTACCAATTTAATACATATCATTTAGTTGAATCTGCTTAACCTGATAATAATGGTCTTTATATGCTTTACTTGTGCTTATAATAGACATTGGTAGAGAGTTATATTCCTCAGTGGGGTGTTTGGTATGACCCTGTGAGTTTCCACATCTTTTAGGTGGTCGTGCACGACAAGGTTGAGATTGTGTGATGAGGCTGAGAAATAAGAGGGGCAGTAGTCGTTGAAAGGTTGGACATGTGAGTTGTTCTTGTACTCTTAGGTCCTTGGGGGTGTTTTGTAGATGTTGTATATCAAGATGATGTTTTTGTCTTTATGCCTTGTTGTACATATCTGGCATGTATGTATATGAGCAGGTTATCATATGTACAGGTTGTGGCCAGTGAGCCAGTGAATAGTTCCATATAATAATCTTTTGGCATGTGATATATTTGTATACATGTGGATTTTATGGACTTATATATGATAAATTCCAGCTTTTGTTCCTATGTGGAAATGGTTTAGTTGCCTATGTATTCTGATAACTTGGTTGATTTCATGCTTTGTTTTGAGTAATCTCTCTTTGTGGCACGTCGGGGCGTCACAACATAGTTGGTATCAGAGCTTTAGGTTCACCGAGTCTACATGACATAGGACCATGGTTTGTGTCTATTCTAGTATCCTCTAGTCTATCTTATGGTCACTTCTGCTTATGTAGAAGAAGAAGAGGAGAGAATATTACCAAAGATCATGAAGAACATGTAGGGCTGGCAAAAATACTGCGACCTGACCATACCCTACCCAGCCCGACCGGACCGGACCCGAAATTTGGGTTTTTAAAATTTGAAATAGGGTCTGGGTCCAACTCGGGCAGACCCAGATCGGGTCTTTTAACCTAGGGTCAGGTACAGCTGCAGCCCATAAAACCTAAGGACCTGAGGGACCTAGGGTAGACACCGGCACGGTGGCACACAGCGCTGGGCCGCTGCCCGCTTCCGCTACTTAGTATAACTTATGACTAGTTACGATTTGGGTGCCCTAACTTGCCTTCACAGTACTCCTCTCGACTCTTGTCTCTCATCTGTCGTCTCCGAACCCTACTTGGCTACTTTGCGAAGTCGGGGCAGTCACCCACTTGGAGTCTTGGAGGCTGGAGTAGCGGAGCTAGATCTGCGACTGCGAGGAGCCGAGGACCGCGACTGCGATCCAGCAGAGGGCTCGAGAGAGGGACGACGACGCGACCAGCGGCACGACAAGCAAAGCGTGAGTTGGGATCGGTGGTGTGCTTCCTGAGGATACCAAGTTGCCAGGTTGGTCGACACGATGGTTCGAGATCGGCAAGCAGAAGCCTTCCTCCACACATCTTGGTGATCTCGCCATCTCTGGTTTCCAGGTTGGACCTCTCTGCCTCCCCGATCACCCTCTTCGCTCTCTCTCTCTCCCCCCTCTCAATTTTAGGCCCGATCCTGTATGACTCTGGCGATGGACCCGATCCCGACAACGACGGAGATGGTCTATAGCTATTATCCCTACTTCAAAACCCCTCAATAGCTCCAAGCACACCCACCTCATACTCCACTTGGGTATCCCTTTATGGACAATATACATTTCAACAGGGTAGTACACCATAAGTGGCTAGAACCCCATAGCGTCGAGGATCCCCACAATGTCATTGAAAAAGGGCATGAGCATCTCCCTGTTGACGGTAAACGTCTTAAAAAAGGGCACTTTAATATCATTGTTGATAAACTTAGAGTTGGGACCTCCCTGCACACCGTGCCTCAACGAACGCAAACAGAGGTTGTGAGAACACCTGGAACGCTCCAACGAGGTGGACCTGCTTGGCTCTTCCTTTCCATTATCTGATCTGGAATTTTGCAGCCGTTCATATTTGGTCTCATCTCTGACCTACTTGGCTCTTCCTTTCCATTCTCTCTCCATGCCCTCCTCATGTTCCTCATGTTATTGACCTTTGTGATCTTCATCCCCTTCCTAAATTATTGACACTCTTTTATTTCCCATATATTTATCTACATCTAGAAATATTTGTTTTTGTTCTTCGTTGATATCGTTACTGATTGAATTACTGGTTCTTCGTAGATATATTTGCTTTTGTTCTTGCATGATGGCTAGTAATTGTTTACAATACTCTTGCATTAAAATGTAGATCTATAGCTATTACGTAATACTATAAGATGAAATGCTTTAGAATTGCTGGTTCAATTATGTAATACTATAAGTTGAAATGAATGCCATTTGTTCAGTAACTGTGTTCGTTTTTCATTGCAGAATCTGATGCTGTGGAGTAGGCCATCAAGTGGATTTGAAGCAACTTAGGAATCTAATCCTCACTGTTGAAGAGTTGTTTCAAACTTATCAATTAATTAGAAAGTAGACTTTGTAGTTTAAAGAACTTAGGAATCTAATCCTCACTGGATTACTTATGTATGTTTCAAACAGTTGTGTTCAAATTTGAAAAGGTTTTTGTCACGAACAGAATGTCAAACAATTTTTGTATGTGTTGCTTTTAGTACCAAATGAGTGATTAGACAAGAGATATTCGCAGGTAAAACTGATTTGTATGTGATGTTAAATATTAATAATCTCAGAAGCCAGTACATGATGCTAAATAGGGCATCTGATCTGTACAGGTCGGGTCCAATTCCTTTGGTAGGGTCCAAAATGGGCAGGACAAATACAGTCAAAAAAATAAAGTTCAGGTATTTCGGGTCCCGGCGGGTCCTGACTTTCGGATCGGGCAAACTCAGCTCGGGTAAATTTCGGGTCCTCATTTTTAAAAAAAATTGGGTCAGGTCGGGTCCAGACCCTAAGCTCGTCGGGTCGGGTCGGGTCTCGGGTCGGGTCTGGGAAACCCAACCCATTGCCATGCCTAAGAACATGTTATTGAGAATAGTGTCGCAGCACCAGGTGGTGGTGCCAAGAGGTGGGAGAGGGTTGATGGAGTTCCTGAGATGCCCCAGTTTGACGTGGATGTGATTCCAATCCTACTTTCCAATCCATGTTTGGATAGTTTATGGACATGATGAAGCATACGGTGGACAATATGCCTCCACTCCAAGCGAGAGTAGTAGTCCCCAATATGGAATGTTTGGTTTTTGGGAATACCTTTGATAGGTTGAGGCCTGTAGGAGTGGTTGAGTATGCGGGTACGACAAACCCAATAGATGCAGATCTATGGCTGATCAAGCTGGAGAAGGCCTTCAAGATCCTCAACATCCCCAAAGCAGATAAAGTGAAGCATGTAGTGTATTTGTTGAAGGAGTGTTGTCCATTGGTAGGCCATTGAGGAGGATAAAAGGCCAGTGTTGTGACCATTTGGGAAGAGTTATAATAGATTTCATGAGTTGGTACTTCTCAAAGACATATATGGATGAGAAGATCACCCAATTTGAGAAGATCCAGCAGGGATCTATGACAGTCAATCAGTATGAAGCTATATTCATGGAGCTTCTGAGGTTTTGTTCCCGTTTGGAAGCTACAGACAAGGAGAGAATTAGAAGGTTCGAGAAAGTTTGAGTACATAGTTGACAATGCTAGTGTCATTCCTAGAGAACAGATAGAAGTTTGCCACATTTGTGGAGTCAAGTAGGAGGGTGGAACGATCGATGGTGGAGAAGTGTAAGATGAAGACCAAGAAAGGGCATGTGCAGTATCAAGGACAGTCATCTAGAGGCCTTAAAAATCCTTGGTTTTCTGCACCACCATCACAACAAAGATTGGCAAGTCAGTCTCAGTAATCATTGAGCAGATGTAGTGGTCGTAGCTTTCCCCCAACATGAGCCCATAGTGTTGCATCAGTGTTAGTGACAAGGCCATCCAAGCCATGGTAGAGAACAAGACTTGCTACAAGTATGGACAAACTGGGCATACAAGACCATATTGCCCTTTGATAGATGAGGAGGTGACCCAACAACCGACTGAGTCAGCCAGGGTCGCAACAATGACAGTTCAACAGTGGTAACAGTAGAGGACGTGGATAGACATCACATGCTAGTTCTTTGGGGCAACCCACTAGAGGAAGGGAATGACAACAGGAAATGACTCGATTCTATGCAATGATTCAGCCGAAAGGAGTGATCAACCTCTGAGTTGTGATAGGTCAGATGGATTTATTTCATTTTGATTTGTCTCCTTCTTGCTTTATATCTATTTTGGTTGGACTATTCTTTTCCTATTAGTAATAGACGTGATAGTCTTTGTTTAGAAACCCCTTTGGTGGGTTCCACCTAGTTGCAGGAGATGTGTCCTTCCTGTGTGCCCCATGTTGTTCGTGAAGAATAAAGATGGATCCATGAGTCTGCATTGATTACAAACAGTTGAACAAGGTGATGATCAAGAACAAGTATCCTTTGCCATAGATTGATGATCTATTTTGACCAGTTATGAGGTGTTATAGTCTTCTTAAAGATAGACTTGAGGTATAAATATCACCAGTTGTGGATCAAGGTAGTTGACATACCAAAGTCAGCTTTTAGGACGAGGTATGATCACTAAACGTGAGTGGTTTTGCCTTTTGGGCTAACCAATGCACCGACAACGTTCGTGGGCTTGACGAGAAAAGTATTTTGACTGTATTTTGATCAGTTTGTGGTGGTGTTCATAGATGGCATCCTGATATATAGCCTAGATAGCCAGCAACATGAACAACATCTGCTTCAGGCGTTGACTTTGTTGAGATAACATCGGTTGTATGTGAAATTCAGTAAATGTGAGTTTTGGCTGATGGAGGTGTCCTTTCTTAGGCATGTGATGTCTACTGAGGGTGTTCCTGTAGATCCCAAGAAGGTTGAATCTGTGATAGAGTGGGAACAGCCAAAGACACTGACAGAAGTGTGCAATTTTTTGAGTTTGGAAGGCTACTAAAGGAGGTTCATCAAGAACTTCAGTGCCATAGCGTTACCCCCTAACAGAGTTGACAAGGAAAGATGTACTATTTGTTTGATATGACAAGTTCTAATGTGCTTTCTAGTTGTTGAAGGAGAAGTTGAAAAGTGCAATAGTACTAGTTTTGCCAGAGCAAGGAAAAGGTTATATTGTCTTTTGTGATGCCTCGAGGATTGGTCTAAGTTGTGTGTTGATGCAAGACAAGAATGTGATCTCCTTTGCGTTCAACAATTGATGTAGCAAGAGGAGAAATATCCAACCCATGATTTGGAGCTTGTAGTGGTGGTCCAGGCCCTGAATATCTAGAGGAACTACCTTTATGGTGAGAAGTGTAGATCTTCACCGACCATAGGAACCTCAAGTACATGTTTTAGAAAAAGGAGTTGAACATGCAGAAGAGACACTGGACGGAGTTAATTAAAATCTATGATTGCACCATAGACTACCATTTAGGGATGGCGAACGTGGTGGCAGACACTCTGAGAAGTAAGTCTTCATCATCATCTATTAATAAGGCATTGTTATGTTCCTTGGTGTGCCATAAGAGAGACATATTCGTCTCCTTGCTTTAGATGAATGTGAAGATGGAGGTGTGCATGCTAGCAAGATTTTTAGCACAGAAACCCCCTGTTGCACCAGCAAATTAGAGATGCACAATAGGGTGATATTGTGATACAACAGATCTGATCAGAGTTTTGTAGTGAGAAGTATGATGGCTTTCACACGGAAGAGGATGGGATAGTATGCTACCACGAGAGAGTTGTGGTTCTTAATGTTGATAAATTGAGGAAGATTGTCTTGGAAGAGGTTCATTATTTGATGTATGCCATTAATATAGGTGATGTAGCCCTATTTTGGGGTTCCATCTTGTGCCATTTTTTACTTTAATCACAAATAAACAAGTTAGATTGCAAGTTAATTCCCCCAATATGTGTTTTACTATCAAATGCACTTATGGATGTTCTTTGCATTGTTTTCAGGTACTTGGACCATGCTTTGGATAAATGAGAGAGAAGGAATATGCTCTAGGGTTCCTCCACTCATGGAGGGGTCCAAAGAAGGCCCCAATCTCCCTCAACCTACCCCAATGGCCAAGAATCGTCATCAAGCAAAGAAATCCATGGATGATGAAAGATGAAGTTCAATTGCCTGTTGCAGACCCCAAAATGGCCATGGGCATACCCCCACAGTCGTGCCTTTTATGGTGAAGAATCAACATAATCAATAGGGACATGCACCCAACTCGCCACGATGTTGTCCATCAGCACGGCCATGGCCCATTGAAGATACCACAACCATGGCCATCAACACGATCGTGGCCAGCAGAGGAAAAGACGTCCATGGCCCCCAACAACGGTCGTACGAATTTCACACAAGGACCCCCAAAATCAATAGGGAGGCGACCAATTTTGCACTTGAATGCCCACGATCAAGGCCATCCACCACGTCCATGGACTTTGAAGATCAACTCGCCCATGTTGCTGCCCCACGATCAAGGTCTCCTGCTCCAAAACGACAGTGTTACTCACCATGGCCATGGTGCTACTCACCCAACACGACCACAACACTCTGCCACAGCCATGGCCACCTCCTATACTTAGCATTTTCACCACCCTTTCCCCACCATGCCCATGTCCACTCCCCACGACCATCCCATACCACCCCCACTGCGGTCGTGGCCCATCAACACGGCCGTGGTGACCAACTGACCCTACCTATTTTTCACAGTATTTTTCCTATTCTACCCCCACTTACCCTAGTGCTTCCCCACCACCTATATATACATAGGTGGCAGTTGGGGCATGGAGGTTAGACCCCCTAGCTACTGCTACTCCACCCTAATCACCCCTTGAGCATTCATTTCACTCCACCTTGCATTTATGCTCCCCATCCACAAATACCACCCCACTTCCACCTTGGAAACCTAGTTTTCTAGGCTTTCCTCCATAATCCCCCATATTATCATGCCCATATGCAACATTAGAGGAGGAAGGACGTCCCCAAGATGCTAGGAGGTGAAGAAGGAGGCTTCTACTTCAAGCTTCATGGAGTTCTACCCCCTTCTTCCCCTTTCTTTTGCTATTTCTTTGATCATGTCTAGCTAAGCCCCTATTGGTGGGCTGTTTGGGGTCAAAATGTGACTTTGACACAATGTTGGGGGGAAAGATCTTGTAATGAACATTATTTCTATTTATGATGATTGCTTCTTGCTTCTATCTCATTTCCTATTTTATTGCATGTGGTTTGTGCTTATAACATGGATTGCTTGCTTTAAGATGTTTGATGACACTTAGCTTCTAGGAGGAATTGGAGTGTATGTGGCAATCTTAGGAATGGCTCCTAGGTCCAATTAGTAGATCACTCGCTTGCCCCCTTTGTTCCCACATACACATCCCTCCTCCTACAATTGAGTGTGAGATCTAAGTGGCTAGTGTAAGTGTGATTAGTGCAATTGCCTAGGGCTTTCTAAAGGCTAGATGGCTAGTGGCATGAGGTGAAAAATCCTCATCTCTACTCCCATTTATACCCTTGGTTCTCAGTTGACTAATACCACTTTTTCTAGATATCTAGACTAGAATTACACCTAACCCAAGTTCCCCAACTAGTAGTATAGGGTACATTCTACTAGCACTTGCCTTGTTGTTTGGTTTGGTAATCTGGATAGAGTTGTGATAATTGCTTGCTATGTTTAGATCCCCCAACTAATATCAAACCACATCCCCGGAAATGGCTCTAGAAAGCTTGGTGTGTTTCTCAAAAGCAAAAAACAATCTGGAAAAAGACAGTGCCAAAGGGGAGTCAACACCACAACTACTAGGTAGTTATGGCGCTTTCTATCCCCGACAACGGCGCCAGAAAGCTTGGTGTGTCAAGCCAGAGGTGTACATGCTAGCCAACAAGGGTGACTAGATGCACTCCACAGGACTCGAACACACATGTGGATCTTTCTAAATTTATATTAACCCTAAAATATAGAGAAAAATTCCTTGCTTTGCATACATGTATGCCATGTAGTTCACTTTCTTGTCATTTTAATTTTCAAAAATAAATTGCTCCTTTTTTCCATGCATTGCATTTCATGTAGATTTTTGGTAGTTTTTGCATGTTTTAGCTAGGATTTACATGTTTTACTGCTTTAAGTTCAATAATGTAGGTTTAAGATGTGATTGAAGGCAAATTGGCACCACTTTGGCCAATTTTGCCCAAGCTTGAATGTTTTTACCCAAAAAGCATGTTTTGACTTGATCTCCACCGTTTGAAATGAAATTTTTGATCCTTTGACAAATGCATGTTTTTTCTTAGAGTTTATTCTATGTGGCCTTGTTTTTTGACTTTTTACATGTGCACCACTTCTCTTAAGGTTGTGAAAGTTTCAGTTGTTTTGTGAATTGAGCAAGCTACAAACGCTTAAATCCTATGGAATCCCTTAATAGAAATGTGAATGTCATGTTGTTCTATCATGTGGGGTGATATCATTTGATGAAGTGTTGGACTAATGTTGAAGATTACACTAATGACCCCTCTTTGATCTGATTATTCTTCCACCATCTTCATACCTCTCCGCCTCATGAAAAGATGCCCTAGTGCACATAATCATCCTTGGCCATCTCTAAAAGTTTGGGGTGTCCATATCATTATCTCCTCACTTCACTCTATCCACCATATGCCCTATCTACACCAAGGGTGAAGAAAAAAAAATAAAAAGAAAATAAAATGATGCTCTTGTTTTAGGGCATTCAAATAAAGAAAAGATGAGTGTTGTAACATCCCTGACCTAGGTTTAGGGCTAACCATATTTGTTTAGCCTAAATAAGTTTCTTAGAACTTTAATATAATCCTCTAAAGTGTTTTTTTGTCAGATGACAAACTTATGTTTCAAGTTTGGTCCTGTTTGAATAATGTTTGAGCAATGTTCTCTTATTTTGGACCAAAATACAATTTACCCAAAATAAGGGGTTATATTGCAATATTTCATATGTTGAACATACGACATGTGTTTTAGCATAATAAGAGATAGAGAGAGAGTGATGCAAGGTGGTGGCTTTTGGAAAGCCTAAATTCCAAGTTTGAACTTGTTTGAATAATGTTAGTGCCTTGTGTATCAATTTTGGTTCAAATCGTAATTTACCCAAAGTGTAGGGTTGATATGCAAATTACCACCTCTAGAGTGTCCCTACTCCCTCCTAGTATCATCTATAGAAGAGATAAAGAAGGAGGCATCATGTTTGAATCATATTTGAATGATGGTATTCTTGGTGATGAAAAGACCAAGAAAGGGTTGAATGTGAAACCCTAATTTGAGCTTGTATTGGGTTGTAGATTTCATATGAGGGTTCCTCTCAGCCAAGGAGCCATTGAGGGAGTCTCATATCTGTTTGTGAACTCTTGGCTTTGCCCATGATGAGCTAATAACCTCAAGGAGGTGAAGTGCATCGGTTTACAACTTCCTAGGAAAAGTTGTATCGCGTGGTGAATAAAGTGGTGATTGAGTTGAGATATCTTATCCAACAAGATAAGTGATGGCCGAAATATCATCTCTAGATTATCCTCAAGTGTTTTTCATTTCAATATAAATATGAGTGCATGCAAGGAAAAATGTCAACCATGCATGGACACGTGGAACCTAGTAGATTAAAATGATGACACCTCATATACACACTTTTTTAGGAACCTCAAGTATATATACCATTCCCTTCACTTGTAAGTGAAATTTTCGAAATTTACCACCCTCTTGCTCTTAGATATAGTGCATAGATTCTTAGTATCATGAATAGGAATAGAGTTATCATGCATAGAGCTTTGGTATCGGCCATAGCAAGGTGATATCGGCCATAGCAAAGTGATATCGGCCAAGTGACATGATATCGACCAAGTGAGGGATATCGGCCACAAGTCGTGAGGTATCGTGCATAGTGCTGAGGATCTCAAGTCTTAGACCTTTGATAAGCTCATATCCATCCTTGGGAATGTGAAATCTTTCGAGCTTGGAGCTTCAAATTTTCTCTTGAGGCAGGTTATATAACTTGAACTCAATAATGTTATTATTTACCATCAATCTTGCCTTAGTTGATGATTTACTTTAAATCCAAATTTTCTTGCATAATTAATGAATCCATGAATTTCTGTTAGGGACCTAGGACTGTTGTCCATGAACTAGAGTAGTAAGAACAAGAGTCTAGAGGTTGATTATGATGACATCATCATGGATCAACCCGATATTGGGTTGAAGCACCTCTAACCCGATAACGTGAAGTGAACATATCACTAACATGATACAATGAGGATGCATACACCCTATACATGACATGATGATGAAATAGATACCTTGTGCACAATATGGTGTCAAGAATACACCATGTGCATGATATAAGGTCAATTATACACCTTATGCATGCCATGAAGTCAAGCATATACTCAAACTTGATATGCAAACCCTAGAGGTTGAGTAACCCGATATGGTGTGAAGCATACACACACCTCTCTGCCTGATATGGTGTGAAACACACACACACCTCTTTGACCGATATGGTGTAAAGCATACACACACCTCTTTGCCTGGTATGGTGTGAAGCATACACACAACTCTTTACCCGATATGGTGTGAAACACACACACATCTCTTTGCCCCGATATGGTGTAAAGCATACACACACCTCTTTGCCCAATATGATGTGAAGCATACACATACCTCTTTACCCGATATGGTGTAAAACACACACACACACCACTTTTCCCGATATGGTGTGAAGCATACACACACCACTTTTCCCGATATGGTGTGAAGCACACACACACCTCTTTGCCCAATATGGTGTAAAACATACACACACACCTCTTTGCCCGATATGGTGGAAGCACCTCAGTCAAATGTACTTGATTGAGTAACACATGAAGTGTGTTATGTCAAATGATACATCAAGATGTATAAAATTCAATGCATTCTAATATTTATAGGCCAATGTACCATGAGAGAAGGATTGAGCCAACCTAATGGAGTATGATGTAATTAATATCCTAGTGGGGATGAAAGAGAAACTTATACTTGTTTAATACTCATGTAATGAGTATACATTGATAATCCTAATATGTATGGAGTCTTAATTAGGGTTGTGATTCTTGATGAATATACTTGAAAACCTTAATCAGCTTAAGAAAGGAAACCTTAACCCTATTGAAGGGTAATGATATGATTTGAAACCACCATTGGTTAATAAAGGGAAACCCTAACCCTAATTATGTTGAAACCATGCTGGTATCCTGAGATAATGAGCATAGCTAAGTAAGAGATATGATGTTTCATATAATACATATTATATGGGTCTTGTAAGTCATGTGAAATACATGTATAACAAGTATAATGTGTTTATAGGTCTTATGACCTAGAGGTGGTTGTTGCCCAGTGAGAGGTGACAAGATGTTTATGTATATCTTATGATGTAGAGATGGTTGTTGCCTAATGAGAGGTGACAAGATGTTTATATAGGTCTTATGACCTAGAGATGGTAGTTGCCTAGTGAGAGGTGACAAGATGTGTATATAGGTCTTATGACCTAGAGAAGGTTGTTGTCTAGTGAGAGGTGACAAGATGTTTATAAAAGCCTCATGATCTAGATATTGGTGTAAGGAATGGTAATGTTCAAAATAAACTAGGGAAATGGGAACCCCATAACATAATAATAATAATAAATAATTACAAACATAATAATGAAATCTTGGTTATACTTGCTTTATGGTTATAACCAAATAAGGGGTATAGTGTTTTGAATATGCTGAAATGAGATATGAGGAATACTTGTACCACATAAAGGATGTGAATGGGTATGATGGCTTGACCAAGGTATAATGCCTAGCAAAGGTGATGTGGTATTCAGCGATAAGTTTAAGGGATTGATATTCCATAATGAAAGTGAAAGGGAAACATAAATGTATTCCACTATTATGGAATCCCTAGCAATATGGCCATGATTTTATAGGATTGGTATCATCCAATACCTGGATATAACCCTACATGATTGGGATAACCCAATACCTGGATACAACCCTACATGATTGGCATAATCCAATACCTAGATAAAACCCTATAGGATTGGGTTCCACAATACCTGGATATAACCCTACAAGATTGGCATAATCCAATACCTGGATATAACCCTACAGGATTGGGATAACCCAATACCTGGAAACAACCCTACAGGGTTTGGCATAATCCAATACATGGATATAACCCTATAGGATTGGGACAACCCAATACCTGGATACAACCCTACATGATTGGCATAATCCAATACCTGGATATAACCCTATAGGATTGGGATAACCTAATACCTAGATATAATCCTACAAGATTGGCATAATTCAATAACTGGATGTAACCCTATAGGATTGGGATAACCTAATACCTGGATACAACCCTACAAGATTGGCATAATCCAATACCTGGATATAACCCTACATGATTGGGACAACCCAATACCTGGATACAACCCTACATGATTGGCATAACCCAATACCTGGATACAACCCTACAGGATTGGGATAACCTAATACCTGGATACAACCCTACAAGATTAGGATAACCCAATACCTAGATACAACCCTACAAGATTGGCATAACCCAATACCTAGATACAACCCTATAGGATTGGGATAATCCAATACCTGGATACAACCCTACAAGATTGGGATAACCCAATACCTAGATACAACCCTACATGATTGGCATAACCCAATACCTAGATATAATTTTACAGGATTGGTATAAACCATTACCTAGACAGATCATAATGATGTATATTCACATGATTGGTACAATCCAATACTTGTCTAGCAGATTGGATGAGACCAATAGATAGAAATGAGGATCATTCATGGATGTCATACCATGATAATAAGTATTACAGGATAAGCTTGAGATGTTGGTATAGTATCATGGGTAAATGTTACACATGTTCTTCATATTCCTTATAAAGTGAATAGATGATTTACTGCTCTATCATAGACAGTTATAATGCTTTAAAAGATGAGAAATGTTCTAAATTGCTTATCCACAGTGATTAACCTTGCTTTTTATTATAAAAGAAACTTTGCTCAGTTTTATACTATTTACCTATGATAATAACATTGTTGGCAGAGAGTTATATCTCTCGCTGGTACAATTGTCTCACCCCATGGGATCCACATTTTTTAGGTGGACTTGCATGAGCAGGTAGAGACCGTACTACAAAGGGAGAACAATAGTAATAGGGACAACAATAATAACTCAGGTTGACTGTATTGTCTGTCATGTCTTGTAGGTAGACGTCCTATGTGTTGTCTCTATACTCTCAGGTCCTTGGAATCAATACGTAAAGGTTTTATAAGCAATTTGAGATTTTGGCTTGTATGCCTCGAGGTTTTATGTTTCTTCAGTATATGTTTTGGCAAAGCAACTATTATATGTTATCCTCGAGAAGAGTTGGTATAGTGTATGTACAATGTGAACCCTGATGTATATAAAGTTTTGGGTCTTTCTTTAAGAGTTTCCTGAAAGAGGATCTCTTAGCAAAATGGTTTTAGTTTTTTGTGATTTTATTAATTTGCTGCTTAGGGTTATTCTGCATAATAAGTGACAATTTGGCTGTCAGTTTGGTGGCGATCGTTACAAGTTTGGTATCAGAGCTTAAAGTTTGTTGAGTCTACAAAGACATAGGACTAAGGTGTTGGTCTGTTCTAGTGTCCTCCATTATACCCTATAGTGACTTCTGCTTATGCAGAAGAAAGGGTGAAGTTTAAAAATGATTGGATAACACAAGGAACATGTTGTGAAGAGCAATGTTGTTGCACCAGGAGAAGGTGCAAGGGATCAAGCAAGAATGAGTGCATGAGAATTCCTATCTTGACCCAATCAGGATAGAGAATCCTACTTTTTATGCACTTGTTGGGTAGGTTAGGACAACAATGATGAATATAGTGGACTGGATACTAGCAATACAACCTAGGTTACCAACCCTCAATGCGAAAACTTTGGATTCTAAAAGGGTTCCTGAGTGACATAGTCATGTTGGAACAGTGGAAAATGTGGGAAGGATTAACATATGGCAAGAAAATAGACTCTGCCATAAGTATAGACAGATACTATATCTATGATGGCAATGCCCAAGGAGGGGCAATAAGCTGAGAATCAAGGAAAGGTCTCTATAATTCTAGAGACATTTGCCTAGTTGTTCTAAAGAGACAATATTTTTGGTACCACCAGTGCAATAAATGCCTAGTGCACCAGGGTAGTAGTCACTAAGTAAAGGTAAAAGTCCTGACTTTCCACCTGTAAGAACTCCTAACTTAGCTTCTACATCAATAATAAGACCAATAAGACTAGGGTACAAGGACAAGACATGTTATAGATATGGACATGTTGAGCATACTAAACCCTTATGTTCAAAAAGAAGGGAGGAAATGACCCAACAACCAAGGAAGAATCGACAAGGCTTATGGAAGTTACAACCCAATAGTGTAAAAAGGCAAAAGCAACAATATGAAACAGCTTGACTCTATGTTTGAGTCAACATGAAGTGGTAGATGACCGCGAGGGGTGACAGTCAGATAGAGCTTTTTCATTCTGATATGTCTTCTCTTGATTTTATCTGAAAATCATAAGAAGGTAGTTGTTGTTGAACTTCCTTTAATTATTCCTATGAGGACATGAGGAAGAGATAAGAAGGATGAGAACCTATATTCAGTCCAATATTCTTTTATATGTTTTGAAATTTCTCTCTTCATTAGAAAGGGAAGAGATGAAAAAGAAACACCTAGAGAAAATTAGAGATACTAAGTAGTAAAAATTTAAAGAGATGTTAAAAGTAAGAAACATAATATAAAATAATACATGCTACCTAATTTCAGTTCTTGAATACCCTGGCTAGGTATTCATCTATTGAAGGCAAGGTAAGTATGACACTCTTAGATTGTTATCTTTCTGATTACTTTGATCAAGTAGTCATTTAGAGACAATCTAAAGAGCATAATGAAGTACAAGATGTGGCACAGATATTTCTACCACATCCTAATTGATATATGAAGGAATCTAAATTAATCACAGATCAACTTATAAACAAAAAAGATGTTTATATAGTGTATACCTTGGTCTGAAGACCTAGAGGTAACAGTTACCTAATGAGAGGTAACAATGTTTAGTGATGAACTAAGGGTTTGAATACCCATATCTAGTAATCATGATGATGATAATGCTAAGGGGTGATGACATGTAATCATCTCTATAATTCCTATATTGATGGCAAGGAACCTAAGAGGAAACAAGATTAAATGACGAATGAACAATTGAAAGTTCATGCAATACTCAAAGAAGGCGATAATCTCTTTTCTTTAATAAACAACCCTGAATATTGATGGGGTGATAAGAAGGACTATGTTTCCTTGTATTCTTTCCTTTCGAGAACATGGAAATCAAGTAAGTCTTATGAAACTTGATATGCATAGATTAGAAGTAATCTATTACATGATAATTTGAAAAGTATCAGTTAGTTCTGGATTCTGGTTCCAAGACAAAGCTATATGTGATAAGAAAGGTCCTATTATATGTTTAGTTTCGGTAATAACAATAGAGGATGGACATGATGAGGATGTGATGTTTTTTTGTCACATAAAATGGATACCAAGGTAAAGAATCCTACTATCCAAGAACTTTCATTGATATAAGAAAATGAGAACATGACTCCTGATACGATGAATAATGTGTGGTTACCTAGAAGGGCCAACTTTGAGATTAGTCTAGTTACATATTGTAGTATGGATACCATATGTTAGGGGTTTATGCTCTGCATAAACACGACATCGCCAAACTCTTGTTTGGATTGTGGACGTGCCAGCCCACACACATGAAGGAGGCAGCCTTGTGTTTTCATAGAGGGTTACAAGAGTCTATTGAGGACATTGTTGTTTGTGGAGGTCCATTCTTTGGAGACCTCCAATGGAGAGTGGCTTCACTGCCCATTAGTCTTGGAGGTTTGGGATTATATTATGCAATTGAGGCTTCTTCATACACTTTTGTTGCATCTAGAGTCCAATCTTGGAAGCTTCAGGATCATATTTTGCGAGACAATGATATTTATGGTATGGATACTGACTTTGATTGCGCCTTAGATCATCTTCATGCCATGCTTATGTCTTTCAACTTTAATTGTTTTTCTAACAAAGACACCGTCCCCACAAAAGCCCAAAATGCTTTGGCGGGTGCTCTTTTTAGAAAAATAATTGAGGACATGGAAGTTAAGTATGATATGACCGTTAGACAAAAGGCTGTTTTTGGATGTTTATAAGCTGATCATGCTCAAGATTTTCTTCTTGCTACCCCTATTGATGGGCTTGGTTTGCACATGTCCCCAGTGGAATACCGTACGATACTCAAATATCGTCTCATGATTCCTCTTTTTCCTACTGATGAGATATGTCCAGTTTGCCGAAAGGCTTATTTAGACACTTTTGGGGAACACGTTGTTCACTGCAGGGAGCTTCCTAGCTTCAAATATAGGCATGACATTGTTACGGATGTTCTCTATGATGTCCTCAGGCAAGCAGGAGTTGCTGCTAAAAAAGAGGCCCCTGTTAACTTTTTAATAGATCCACAAGAAGGGAGATCGACACTTAGACCTGCAGACGTTCTGATTTTTGGATGGGCTGGAGGAAAACATGCATGTGTAGACCTAACTGGAGTTTCTCCACTTGTGGCATTACAGAGAGGTAATTTTATAGTTGGACATGTTTCTCTTAAAGCTGCCTCAGCAAAAGTTGCCAAACATGACAAAGCATGTACTGAAAATCAACATGTCTTTGTTCCTTTTGGGTTTGACACTTTTGGTTTCTTAGCACCAGACGATGTTGCTCTTTTGAAGAGGGTTCATAAAGTAATGAATAGTAATTTTATGTCCCTTAAGTGTATGAATTTAGTATTTCAGAGGATTGACTTTGCCATACAAAAAGGACTAGCGGCGCAACTTATTGCCCGCCTGTCACCTACTGTAATGTAAAAAAAATAGTGATATAAAAAAAGTTGTTAGTGTAGAAAAAGCTTATCAAGCTAAAAATAATTCCTTAGAACATCCCTATCTAGATCTATTGAGGAAGTTCATACATAACATCTAGAGATTCGTCCGAGATAAGTTCTTCTTTGACAACTAGCCTCTCCTTGTGATAAGAAAATAAATAGCTAACGGGATAGTTGGTATAAGTCATAAGAAAGTTTAGTGTTGTTTCAGTAAATTAGAGTGGCATAGCAGATGTATGATAAGACTTGTAGTTCCAAGTGGGTAACAGAACGTGACTCTGGTCTTTCCTTGAAGGTGAAATGCTAAACTAAGTGAGGAGTGTGGAAGACTCCCAAGGTCAAGAATCTTATCACATAAGTTGTAAATTGAGAAAGTGACAATTTAGTAAGGTTTGACACATGAGTTAAATAAGGTATGTATAATGCTTCTCTGACTAAGAAAAAGTGCTACTTGATACAGAATTGACACTACAGTCATTACTGAAAAGGATAGTGGAATATGTGTCCCATATGATAGATTCTATGATAACCCTATATGGAGGAACTTTATGCTGGTCAAAGTTCTATGGCATCTCCATGACATCAAGATGTTATGTCGAGGCTTGATGGTAAGATGCATGAGTAATAATTGTCTCCCTTCATCTGGGATTTTGGGGACGAAATCCTTGTTAGGAGTTTATAACTTGTAACATCCCTGACCTGGGTTTAGGGGTAACCCTATTTGTATAGACTAAATAAGTTTCTTAGAACTTTTATATAATCCTCTAAAGTTTTTCGTTATCATGTGACAAACTTATGTTTCAAGTTTGGTCCCATTTGAATAATATTTGAGCAATGTTCTCTTATTTTGGACCAATATGAAATTTACCCAAAATAAGGGGTTATATTGCAATATGTCATATGTTGAACATACCACATGTGTTTTAGCATCATAGTAGAGAGACTGGTGCAATATGGTGGCTTGTGGAAAGCCTAAATTCCAAGTTTGAACTTGTTTGAATAATGATAGTGCCTTGTGTATATATTTTGGTACAAGTTGTAATTTACCCAAAATGTAGGGTTGATATGCAAATTACCACCTCTAGAGTGTCCCTACTCCCTCCTAGTATCATCTATAGAAGAGATAAAGAAGGAGGCATCATGTTTGAATCATATTTGAATGATGGTATTCTTGGTGATGAAAAGACCAAGAAAGGGTTGACTGTGAAACACTAATTTGAGCTTGTATCAGGTTGTAGAGTTCATATGAGGGTTCCTATTGGCCAAGGAACCATAGAGAGAGTCTCATATAGGTTTTTGAACTCTTGGATTTGTCCATGATGTGCTAATAACCTCAAGGAGGTGAAGTGTATTAGTTTTCAACTTCCTTGGAAAAGTTGTATTGGGTTGTGAATGAAGTGGTGATTGAGTTGAGATATCTTATCCAACAAGATAAGTGATGGCCAAAATATCATCTCTAGATTATCCTCAAGTGTTTTTCATGTCAAGATAAATATGATTGCATGCAAGGACAAGTGTCAACCATACATGGGCACGTGGCACCTAGTAGCTTAAAATGATGACACCTCATGTACACACTTTTTCATGAACCTCAAGTATATATACCATTCCCTTCACTTGTAAGTGAAATTTTCGAAATTTCACACCCTCTTGCTATTATATATAGTGCATAGAGTCTTATTATCATGCATATGAAGAGGGTTATCGTGCATTAATCTTTTTTATCTACCATAGGAAGGTGATATCGGCCATAGCAAAGTGATCGGCCAAGTAAAGTGATATCAGCCAAGTGAGGGATATTGGCCACAAGTGGTGAGGTATCGTGCATAGTGCTGAGGAGATCAAGACTTGGACCTTATATAAGCTCGTCTTCAACCTTGGGAACATGAAATCTTTTGAGCTTGGAGATTTGAAGTTTCTCTTGAGGCGGGTTATATAACTTGAACTCAATTATGTTAGTATTTACCATCAATCTTGCCTTAGTTGATGATTTACTTTAAATCCGAATTTTCTTGCATAATTGATGAATCCATGAGTTCTATTAGAGACCTAGGACTGTTGTCCATGAACTAGAGCAGTAATAACACGAGTCTAGAGGTTGATGATGATGACATCATCATGGCTCAACCTGATATTGGGTTGAAGCACCTCTAACCCGATAACGTGAAGTGAACATATCACTAACATGATACAATGAGGATGCATACACCCTATACATGATATGATGATGAAATAGATACCTTTTGCATAATATGGTGTCAAGCATACACCATGTGCATGATATAATGTCAAGTATACACCTTATGCACGACATGAAGTCAATCATATACTCAAACCCGATATACAAACCCTAAAGTTTGAGTAACCTGATATGGTGTGAAGCATACACACACCTCTTTGCCCGATATGGTGTGAAAAACACACACACCTCTTTGCCCGATATGGTGTAAAGCATACACACACCTCTTTGCCTGATATGGTGTGAATCATACACACACCTCTTTACCCGATATGGTGTGAAACACACATACACCTCTTTGCCCAATATGGTGTAAAGCATACACACGCCTCTTTGCCCGATATGGTGTGAAGCATACACATACCTCTTTACCAGATATGGTGTAAAACACACACACACCCCTCTTTTCCTGATATGGTGTGAAGCATACACACAACTCTTTGCCCGATATGGTGTGAAGCACACACACACCTCTTTGCCCGATATGGTGTAAAGCATACACACACCTCCTTGCTCGAAATGGTGGAAGAACCTCAATCCAATGTACTTGATTGAGTAACACATGAAGTGTGTTATGTCAAATGATACATCAAGATGTATAGAATTCATTGCATTCTGATAATTATAGGCCAATGTACCATGCGAGAAGGATTGAGCCAACCTAATGGAGTATAATGTAATTAATATCCTAGTGGGGATGACAGAGAAACTTATACTTGTTTAATACTCATGTAATGAGAATACATTGATACTCCTAATATGTGTGGAGTCTAAATTAGGGTTGTGATTCTTGATGAATGTACTTGAAAACCCTAATCGACTTAGGAAGGGAAACCTTAACCCTAATGAAGGGTAATGATATGATTTGAAACCACCATTGGTTAATAAAGGGAAACCCTAACCCTAATTATGTTGAAGCCATGTTGGTATCATGAGATAATGAGAATAGCTAAGTAGGAGATATGATGTTTCATATAATATTGATTATATGGGTCTTGTAAGTCATGTGAAATACTTGTATAACAAGTATAATGTGTGTATAGGTCTTATGACCTAGAGGTGGTTATTGCCTAGTGAGAGGTGACAAGATGTTTATATAGGTCTTATGACCTAGAGATGGTTGTTTCCTAGTGAGAGGTGACAAAATGTTTTTCTAAGTCTTATGACCTAGAGATGGTTGTTGCCTAGTGAGAAGTGACAAGATGTGTATATAGGTCTTATGACCTAGAGATGGTTGTTGTCTAGTGAGATGTGACAAGATGTTTATAAAAGCCTCATGATCTAGATATTGATGTAAAGAATGGTAATGTTCAAAATAAACTAGGGAAATGGAAACCATGTAACATAATTATAATAAATGGTTATATAAATAATAATGAAATCTTGGTTATAAATGATTTATGGTTATAGACAAATAAGGGCTATAGTGTTTTGAATATGCTGAAATGAGATATGAGGAATACTTATATCACATAAAGGATGTGAATGGGTATGATGGCTTGACCGAGGTATACTGCCTAGAAAAGGTGATGTGGTATTCAATGATAAGTTTAAGGGATTGATATCCCATAATGAAAGTGAAAGGGAAACATAAAGGTATTCCACTATTATGGAATCCTTAGCAATATGGCCATGATTTTATAGGATTGGTATAATCCAATACCTGGATATAACCCTACAGGATTGGGATAATCCAATACATGGATACAACCCTATAGGATTGGCATAATCCAATACTTGGATAAAACCCTACATGATTGGTATAACCCAATACAACCCTACATGATTAGCATAATCCAATACCTGGATATAACCCTATAGGATTGGGATAACCCAATACCTAGATACAACCTTATAGGATTGGCATAATCCAATACCTGGATATAACCCTACAGGATTGGGACAACCCAATACCTGGGCACAACCCTACAATATTGGCATAATCCAATACCTGGATATAACCCTACAGGATTGGGATAACCCAATACATGGATGCAACCCTACATGATTGGCATAGTCCAATACATGGGATATAACCCTACAGGATTGGGATAACCCAATACCTGGATACAACCCTACAAGATTGACATAATCCAAAACCTAGATATAACCCTACAGGATTGGGACAACCCAATACCTGGATACAACCCTACAGGATTGGCATAACCCAATACCTGGATACAACCCTACATGATTGGGATAACCCAATACATGCATACAACCCTATAGGATTGGGATAACCCAATACCTGGGTACAACACTACATGATTGGCATAACCCAATAAATGGATACAAACCTACAAGATTGGGATAACCCAATACATGGATACAACCCTATAGGATTGGGATAATACAATACCTAGACACAACCCTATAGGATTGGCATAGCCCAATACCTGGATATAATTTTATAGGATTGATATAAACCAATACCTGGACTGATCATAATGATGTATATTCACATGATTGGTACAATCCAATACCTGTCTAGAAGATTGGTTGAGGCCAATAGACAGAAATGAGGATGATTCATGGATGCCATACCATGATAATAAGTATCACAGGATAAGCTCGCGATGTTGGTATAATATGATGGGCAAGTGTTACACATGTTCTTCATATTCATTATAAAGTGAACATATGATTTACTGCTCTATCATAGACAGTTACAATGCTTTAAAAGATGAGAAATGTTCTAAACTGCTTATCTACAGTGATTAACCTTGCTTATTAATATAAAAGAACATCTGCTCAGTTTTATATTGTTTACTTATGATAATAACATTGTTGGCAGAGAGTTATATCTCTCGCTAATTGTCTCACCCTGTGAGATCCACATTTTTTTTAGGTGGACGTGGACGAGGGGGTAGAGACCGTACTGTAGAGGGAGAAAAACAGTAGTAGGGACAACAGTAATAGCTCAGGTTGAGTGTATTGACTGTCATGTCTTGTAGATAGAAGTCATATGTGTCGTCTCTGTACTCTCAGGTCCTTGGAATCAATGCGTAAATGTTTTATAAACAATCTGAGATTTTAGCTTGTATGCCTCAAGGTTTTATGTTGCTTCAGTATATGTTTTAGCAAAGCAACTGTTACATGTTATCCTTGAGAAGAGATGATACAATGTATGTACCATGTGAACCCTGATGTATATAAAGTTTTGGTTCTTTCTTTAAGAGTTTCTTGGGAGAGGATCTCTTTAAAAAATGGTTTTAATTTTTTGTGATTTTATTAATACATTGCTTAGGTTTATTCCGTATAAATATTCTGTATAATTAGGGGTTGACAACCCTTTCTTCTACTTTCATTCCCATTGAGCTAGAAAAAATCAAATCTAGCTCACTTTACCCTTTTCCACATTCATGTAGGACATTTAGTGTGGTTTGAGGCATAAGATTGAATGCATGAAAGAAAAACAACACTCCTAGTCATCTTTGATTAACACCAATATGAAACGGCTTACCCCAAATGATATGAAGGACTTATGGAAAACTTGAGTATTCTATGCTTTATATTTGAAGTTTGTATGCTCATTGCTCATTTCATGATTGGTATGTGAAAGAGGAGAGGAGAGAGGTGGTACACCCACACTTAGTCACTTCCAAGACCATGTAGTCAATAATATTTTGTTGCTTTTCATTTGTCATTCTTGTTGATTTAAGGAAAACTAAAAAGAGAGATTGAGTTGGAGCATACTTGAGAACAAGTATGTTTTAAGTTTGGGGTGGTGATGTAGCCCTATTTTGGCACTCCATCTTGTGCCATTTTGTACTTTAATCACATATGAACAAGTTAGATTGCAAGTTAATTCCCCCAATTATGTGTTTTTCTATCAAATGCACTTATGGACATTCTTTGCACTGTTTTCAAGTACTTGGACCATGATTTAGATGGATGAGAGAGAAGGAAGGAGTTCTAGGGTTCCTCCACTCATGGACGGGTCCAAAGCTGGCCCCAAATATCCCTCAACCTACCCCCAATGGCCAAGAATTGTCATCAAGCAAAGAAATTTGGGGATAATGAAAGATGAAGTTCAATTGCCTGTTGCAGACCCCAAAACGGCCGTGGGCATACCCCCACAGTCATGCCTTTTATGGTGAAGAATCAACAGAATCAACATGGACCTGCACCCAACTCACCATAGCTGTGGCCATCAGCACGGTCGTGGCCCACTGAACATACCACGACCATGTCCATCAACACGATTGTGGCCAGTAGAGGAGAAGACACTCGTGGCCCCCCACAACGGTCGTGGGAATTTTGTGCAAGGACCCCCAGAATCAATAGGGAGGTGATGTAGCCCTATTCTAGGGCTCCATCTTGTGCCATTTTGTACTTAAATCACATCTAAACATGCTATATTACAAGCTACTTCCCCTAATTTGTTTACCATTGCCAAATGTGCTTATTGATGTTCTTTGTGTTATTTTCAAGTACTTGGACCATACTTTGGATGGACGAGAGAGAAGGAAGGAGTCCTAGGATTCCTCCACTCATGGAGGGGTCCAAAGAAGGCCCCAAGAAGTCCCTCAACCTACCCCAATGGCCAAGAGTCGACATCAAGCAAAGAATTCCTTTGATAATAAAGTTTGAAGATATTTTAGCACTTGAAGACCCCATCACGTACGTAGTGCCAAGGAATGTCTGTGCTGGCAATTACACAAAAGTTACAGGTTGATTGACAAATCTTGAAGTTTCAGCAACTCAGCCACCACGGTCGTGCTACCCAGCACGGCCGTGCCACGAAGACCCCACCATGGCCGTGCTGCCCAGCACGACCATTCTAGATGAATATTAGAATGGGCGTGCTCTAGGGAACGACCTCCTCGAAATTCCTCCACCATGGCCGTGCTGTCCAGCATGGCCGTGCTACCTAGCCACCACCACAGCCGTGCTACCACCCTTCATTTTCACCCATCCAACATGTAATTTGACACTTCACCAGAACGACCGTTCTCCACCACCACAGCCGTTCTCACCTCTACACACCATGGCCGTGCTGCCACCTAAAACCAAACACTTTTCACACTATTTTTCCCACAATACCCCTACTTACCCTAGTGAATCTACCCCCACCTATATATACATAGGTGGCGGCCACAACACTAGGTTAGCTTCCCTAGCTGCTCCTAGCCTTCATTACTCCTCCCCTTGAGCATTTAGTGCACTTCCTTTGCATTTATGCTCTCCATCCACCATTTCCACCTCCATTTCACCTTGGAAACCTAGTTTTCTAGGTTTTCATCCATAATCCCCCATATTTTCAAGCTCACCTGCACCCTTGGAGGAATCATCCACAACAGCAAGGAGGTGAAGAAGAAGGCTACTTCCCCGAGCTCCATGGTGTTTCTTCCCCTTCTTCCCATCTCTTTTACTATTTCTTTGACTATGTGTAGCTAAACCCCTAGTGGTGGGCTGTTTGGCGTTAAAATGTGACTTTGATACCACGTTGGGGAAAAATAGCTTGTAATGAAAATAATTTCTATCTATGATGATTGCCTCTTTCTTCTATCTCATTTCCTATTTTATTGCATGTGGTTTGTGCTTGTAACATGAATTGCTTGCTTTGAGATGTTTGATGACACTTAGCTTCTAGGAGGAATTGGAATGTATGTGGCAATCTTAGGAATGGCTCCTAGGTCCAATTAGTGGATCCCTAGCTAGTCCCCTTTGTTCCTACATACACATCCCTCCTCCTACAAGTGATTGTGATATCTAAGTAGCTAGTGTAAGTGTGATTAGTGCAGTTGCCTAGGGCTTTCTAAAGGCTAGAATGGCTAGTGGCATGAGGTCAAATATCCTCATGTCTACTCCCATCTCTACCCTTGGTTCTCAATTGACCTAATACAACTTACCCTAGAAACCGAGACTTGACAAGTCCTACTAGAATTACACCTAACCCTAGTTACCCAACTAGTAGTATAGGGTGCATTCTATTAGAATTTGCCTTGTTGTTTGGTTTGGTAATCTAGATAGAATTGTGATGGTTTCTTGCTATGTTGAGATCCCCCAACTAATATCAAAACACATCCCCCAAACGACCCACCTAACCTAATCATCTTTCTTAAAACCCATCTTTCTTTCCTTGCTTGTTCATGCTAGTCTAGTTTAGTCTCTTTTTCTTAGTCTAGTTAATTTCTTAGTTTTGATCTTTAGTGTTAACTTAGATTCTTGATCTTTCTAGGTTCTTCAATGCGGGTTATATTGGCCATCCTTGTTCAAAGATTCACATGAGTTTTGCAAAAGTTGCTTGAAATGCCAAAAAGTGGGCACTATCTCAAAAAGGGACATAATGCCTCTATCACCCATTCATGTGGTGGAGGTGTTTGATGTATGGGGGATTGACTTCATGGGTCCTTTCCCACCTTCCTTTGGGTATGTCTACATTTTAGTAGTCGTCGACTACGTGTCAAAGTGGATAGAAGCTATTGCAACCCGAACGAATGACCATAAGGTGGTGTGTGACTTTGTGAAATCGAACATTTTTATCCATTTTGGCATCCCAAGAGATATGTTTAGTGATGGGGGAAGACAATTCATTCACCACATTTTTGAAGGGTTGCTCAAGAAGCATGGATTAAACCATCAAGTAGCCATTCCATATCATCCTCAAACTAGTGGCCAAGTTGAGTTGGCCAATTGGGAGATATAGATCATTTTAGAGAAAATGGTGAGACTGGACCATAAGGATTGGTCACTTTGTCTCAATGAAGCTTTATGGGCATACCAGACTGCATATAAAGCCCCGATTGGCAATACCCCATTCAAGCTCATCTATGGAAAAAGTTACCATTTGTCGGTTGAAATGCAACACAAGGCATTATGGGCTTTGAAGACTATGGATCTTGATGGCGAACACGTCGAAATGAAGAGGAAGTTTCAACTCAATGAGCTAGAGGAAATGTGCCATGAGGCATATGACATGTCCAAGAGATATAAGGAGAGAACCAAGTTCCTTCATGATAAGATGATTAAAAAGGAGTTTGAGCATGGCAAATGGGTATGAGTGTACAATTCAAGAATGAAGTTCTTTCCTGGAAAACTCCGATCAAGATGGGAAGGTCCCTATCTTATCAAGAAAGTAGACCCATCTGGGGATGTTGTGATATGTGAGAAAGAAGGTGTGAAAGAGTTTGTCGTCAATGGGCAAAGATTGAAACCATTTGTTGAAGTCGGCCCATATAAGGCCAATCAAAGTTTTGATATTGTTATGATTGTAGAAGAACAATCCGATGAAGAAGTGAGCTTGGAAGCAAATGAGAAAGGAATCTACAACAAGGATGCCTTGAGGATCCCAAAGAAGTGAAAGAAGTAAAAGATTAATAAGCGTGATTGAAGGCGTAAAATTTAGCACTCACTACTACATAAAAGCTTTTTAGCGTCGGTTATTTAAGCTCTTTAGTGTCGGTTTCAAAGCGACACCCAAGTGGGCACCGCTAAAGGGGGACACAACTTTGGCGTCGGATTCCAACCGACGCCAACATGTTTTTCGCCACCAAAAATGCGCCAGAAAAGGGACCATCAGCGTCGGTTGTTTAGTAAAAACCGACACCCAAAATCTTCCTGCCACCGAAAACGCGCCAGCAAAGGGACTATAGGCGTCAGTTGTTTAGTAAAAAACTGACGCCCAAACTCTTCTCGCCACCGAAAATGCGCCAGTAAAGGGACTATAGGCGTCAGTTGTTTACTAAACAACCGGCGCCAAAACTCTTCCCGCCACCAAAAGCACGCCAGAAAAGGGATTATAGGCGTTGGTTTTTAACAATAACCGACGTCATATCATCTGAACCAACATCGGTTTTGTGATAATAATCAACACCATATCCCCTGCCTGCCACCACGGTCGTGCTTCTCAGTGTGGCCGTGGTACCTGGTCACATAGACGTCGGTTTTAGGTCAAAAACTGCCGCCGTATGTCTTAGGTGTCAGTTTTGTTCAAATAACCGATGCCTATTTTATGTTTTTTTTTCTGTCAGTCTGCAGACCTACTGTGGCTGGTCGCAAGATGAGAAACATGTAGTTTAATTATGAACTGCGGGTTTTACGACATCCATTGATATCAGCCAACAACAGGGCACAAACCTGCAAAATAAACATGATGGACAATATTATATATATGTGATTCACACTCATGTATAAGAACATTTAATTCATATTATTTTTTCATCACACGCATGTAGAAACTAGTAGCAACCTGCAGTTCCATTTATTTCATCTCTTTTCACATTCAGACACATGTAGAAACATTCATGTATTGATGATTTTCACACACATATGACAATTCATAAAAATTAATTCACATTCACACAAAATTAATTATGAGAACAAAGTTATTCTTTATTCATCATTGTCATCATTGTCGACAAAATCATATTGAAAAATTTCCACTCTTTGTAGGGCTTTTGCCCAATCTTCTCTTACAACATCTAATTCATCTCTCTTATAGGGAGCATGTACATCGAAACACTTTGCACCTGTGTTGAAGTCCTCAGTTTTAAAGGCCTACAAAGAGAATGACGTATATACATAATTATTATAATATAGAATACGATTCATATATTTCATATTATCTAACGACACTATGTATAATATCTGTTGTATGTTATCAATTTCCAATACGGCATGTTTGATGATTAGGTCTATAAATCGCATCACATAGTAGGCACATGCCCAGCCGTTGTCTTGTGTAGCACACTATAAATTGAAACATACAAAATATTCAAAAATACAAATAAGCACAGTTCACATAAATAATATATACATTGGAGTCAGGAAATTACTTTCACATTCTCCCAAATGAGTGTCAGATTTTTTTTCCTAGGGACCTTTCCTCCAACTTTTTTGTACTCTTGTAAAGCCCTATATATGTTAATGTAACACATTAAATTCCATAATTAAATAGTAATGTAGTAACATATGTTAACAGATATAAAAACATAAAATAGGCCTTTTAATTGCATGTCCATATAATACATCCAACTCACTCCCCTCAGGATCTTGATAATAGACGGTGAATGTCTTGGGGACAATAACTAATAACTCCCGATGCTTAGCACTACATGTAAGAAAGTAGAAAATTAATAACTCAATATCCGCAATAAAAATGTAATGTTCCTAAGTCCAAATTACAAGCAAAGTAAACTTACTCGACATTGAATGGAGCTATTATCACCGTCTTATTATTTTTACCAAAATATTCAAAAGCATCACAGCAGTATGAAGTAACTAAATGTGGGTCTATATCTATAAGACTAATCAAAGATGGAACCAAAAATCCCACATGGGAAAACCCAAAATCTATACATGTCTTGTGTAAGTGGTTGCAAAACATGTATTACATATTCATTAATATATAAGAAACTAGATTGCCGTATATAAAACAAGGTATATGGATGTATAAACCAGATTGCCGTATGCATTAATCTCACCATATCCACAACTCTATCATAGATGTGTTCAGCCATTCATAACTAAACAACTCCAAAATATCTTGTATAAATATGTTGTTTCCGAATGTTTGACATGGATTAATACGTATCCAGAACTTCTATTACGTATGCATTAATATGTATGCTAAACTTGTATAAATAGATTGTTATCGTATGATTTACCTACAACATTATCCAAAATAGTAACATTTATAGGGCAATTTGGATTATGTTCGCCGATCCATACTGCCACACTCCTACAATTAGGACCTATTGAGGCGTGTAGATCCCTTGGAAGCCAAATTTGTAGTCGAGGAGGTGGAGGACGAGATGTAGCGGGTCTCGTCTTTTTGAGCTGCATATATAATTTCATATCCATTGACTCATATATATATACACCCTAACAAATTAATCGTCTAGCCAGGGAGTATATGTATCGGGCTCACACGTACCATGCCATCTGGTAATGGACTCCCAAGAAACATGCACCCTTTAAGGGGTGGGTAAGCCGATGCCTCTGCAACGAGATATCCTTCACTTTTTAGTCGGCATGGCTTCAAACCCTACAAATTTACGTAAACAATGTTATATGCATATATACACAAACATATCATCTTGAACAGACTGGCTATTATATATGCCATAAAAATACTTACAGAGGACGTGCTAGGTTGTGGGTCTATAGGATTACTCCCAACCTCTACAGTACGAGCATTAGGAGAAGAGAGGTTCGCCACATGTACTGTCTGAGTGGCAGTCTGAGACGCCTACCACTTGCTAATTGCTTCATGGAGTCTCTGATCAAGTACTTCCTCGACTTTCCTATTAATTAACGAATCTACCTATACATGGATAAAAGAAATGCTAGTTTATGATTATTGAATTCCCTTTCACAATAAAATTCTAAAATAAGAATAAGTTACCTCAGCTTGTGAAAGTCCTGCTTTTGGGACATGTTTGCACTGGGATGGCCCAAAGAACATTTTGATGCCCACACCAGTGCCTGCACCCCTTGCACGTCCAGGATGCTCTAGGTTACCCAGAGAAATTGTCAGTTCATTCCTTGTGCCCTGAGGGATGAACTTGCCTTCCTTCCTCTGCTTGTGCAGCTCCCACTAATCACCATCAACAAAAATTCGTAAGTAAACATAACAATAATCAATATCGATAGATTGCTCTAAGAGTTGATTTTTACCATTTTTGCAGCTGCCTCAGCGGTTGCGGGCTTCGGTATCTCTCCCTTCTTGTTTTTCCTCCCAGCTATCCACATAGCATGGCGACGCAGAGGTGCGGGAGCAGCAGTAGAGGACTCTGCAGTCTCCTAAGTAGCAGTAGGATGAGTAGACTCAGCCTGTAGTCTTTGGCGAATGCCTGCATATCCTCTTGGACCCATTGTGTGGTCATGCACATTCAGTGCACGCCTTGCTCATTGAGCATCGCTGATAGCCTAGTTAGTTAGCACATTGATTTGGTTAGTAACACTAAAGGTTAATCTTGAATAGGTGAATACATTAAAAAGTATATTAATTAAATTGGGAGTGGCGCTTAATACCTTGAATTCATCTATTTTTCTTTGGGTAAAAAACTCCTCTCAGTCTTTGGGGTCCAAGTAGTTCCATTGTTGTGTGGCTTCCTTCTTCCTATATTTATTTTTCAAAGAGAATACAAAAAAAATTATTAGTGTAGAGTTAGTGAAATACTGATCAATGTCTAGAATTGGAATCAATCAAGACCCTATTCTCAACATCGCATATGTAATATTGGGTGAGATTGGTCCTATAGTTCCCTAGGACCCTCCCACAATGTTGCATCACAGATTTACAATGCAGCTTTTCATCCA
This sequence comes from Alisma plantago-aquatica, assembly GCA_963693085.1. Lineage (NCBI taxonomy): Eukaryota > Viridiplantae > Streptophyta > Magnoliopsida > Alismatales > Alismataceae > Alisma > Alisma plantago-aquatica. Next base: position 488,648,825 of record OY856410.1, read on the forward strand.
GATCAAATATGCTCTGCAAATTAAATAGCATTGCTATTAACTAGTATCCTAAAATTTAGTAATCTACACAAATAGAATTACAAATAATAATAACTCACGCATAGTTCCTTCCATATGTGGTCTTTCTTCCCCTTAGGAACTTTATGCCATGATTCTAGGATAGGACTGCAATGGTGCGAGTAAGAACCCCAAGATATGAAACAAATGAGTTGTGGTTCACTCCATATGGATTTCCTACCTGATCGAAATCCACAGCCAATTTGGGTCCATTGCCCCTTTGATGTATTAACTTGTTCATCATTGTGATGCCCCTCACTTTCTCAATTTTCTTTTGCTACTCATCAAGTGCTGTAATTTCTTCAGGGGGTACATCACCAACCTAAAATTTGATAAAAAACACACTTACATAATATAATTATAAATGAACATATAGATAGAAACCTCAGAGATATATTCTTAAAACTTACATTGTCAGGCGGTGCAAGCACGTCCTCACCCTCACGGCGATCATCAACATGATCATCATGGGAATGCTCAGCCATCTGAAAGTTCACATTCAAATTATAAATTTCACATTGTAAAGTAACACTAATTGTAAAGTTCACATTGTAAAGTACACATTCACATTGTAAAGTAATTCACATTGTAAAGTTCACATTCACATTGTAAAGTTGACATTCACATTGTAAAGTAATTCACATTGTAAAGTCCACATTCACATTGTAAAGTTCACATTCAGAACTATAAAACATAATAAAAATATAAACATCCATGCCTATAATATTGTGAACTTTTATCAATTAACAATCCTTCATTATGATCCCCGCGAACATACAAGTCATTGTGATCCCCAACTGCAATGTTTGGTGGTGTTGGCAACCCAACTGAGATTGGACTGGAGTCATCATACTTATCATAGTACTCTTCTTCATCTATAGGATCTTCAATGAACTGTCTTTTACCATGAAGAACAACCGACCATTTATCATTTGTAGGATCATCGATATAAAATACTTGTTTTGCCTGTGATGCCAATATGAATGGTTCACCCTTCTCGCCAATCTTTTCAAAGTTCACTAACGTGAAACCCAATTCATCCACTATAACTCCTTTGTTGTTGTCAACCCAATTACATTTAAAGAGTGAAATTCTGAAATCTACATAGTCAAACTCCCATATGTCTTCAATGACACCGTAATATGACATTTTAGCTTCACGTGGACTTTTATCCTTTGCACTTGCAAAAAACAATGAAGATGCTTGAAGGGTGACCCCGCTGTTTTGGACGACACTCTTATCATCTTGACGCTTTGTGTAATATGAGAAACCATTTATATCAAACCCTTCATAAGAAATAACATTCAATTTTGGTTTAAAGGCGAGGCATTTGATGGTTTTAGTAAGATTATCTGGTGTTTGAGATAGTTGATGTAAGACTTTATCTTCAATCCACTTAATAAATGTCTTGTTATGCTCTCTAGCAAGCCACATTGAATTGGATCAAGGATATTGTCTCTTGATGAAATTGGTATGTTCCTCAATATAAACACTCACTTCGTCAATGTTGTGTAAAATATACAAGTGACCTTGCTCCAACTACTCACGGTTGATTACTTATACCCGTGATCCCAAAACTCCTTTACCAAAATGCTCCTCAATATTCTTATCATTCACGGGAGCATCATTACCACTCAAAAAGTCATTGCAAAAATCCATAACCTCTCTCGCCACATAACCCTCAATAATACTCCCTTCAAGCCGATAACGGTTTTGAACATCACCTTTAAAAATGCTCATGTATCGTTCAAAGGGATACATCCAATGCAAGAAAACTGGTCCCAACATTTTCACTTCCCTAGTCAAGTGGAGAACAAGATGTATCATGATATCAAAGAACGACGGAGGAAAATACATCTCAAGCTGACATAGGGTAACAACCACTTCTCTTTGCAAATTATCGAGAGTATCAGGGTCAATAACTTTGTTGCACAGACTGTTGAAAAAGAAACAAATTCTAGTGATTGCAAACATTACATGCTTTGGAAATATAGATCTAATTGCCACAGGCAATATTTGTTGCATTAGAGTGTGACAATCATGAGATTTAAGACCTATCAACTTCAGATCTTTCATTGATACCAATGTACGGATGTTGGATGAGTAACGCTGTGGCACCTTAACATTTACCAAGCATTCACAAAATGCTTTCTTCTCCTTTCTAAACAACGTGTAACAAGCTGGAGGTAAGTATGTTCTCCGATCGCTACTAACTACTTTTGTTAATTCTGTCCTTATTCCCATTTCACGTAGGTCCATTCTGAATTTTATCCCATCTTTAGTCTTACCTGGTATATTCAACAGAGTATCGATGATGCTAGCACATACATTTTTCTCAACGCGCATGACATCGATACAATGCCTGACTGTCAAAGAACTCCAATAAGGAAGATCCCAAAATATCGACTTCTTCTTGAATAACGACTTGTCACTCCTTGTGTCCATCGTACATTGTGATCTCTTACCAAATTCATTGATGATGTCTTTCACTCTTTCATAAACATCCTCCCCTGATATAGGTTTAGGTGCACTACGTTCCTCATTCCGTCCATTGAATGCTTTGCGCAACCTACGATACACATGAAATTTTGGAAGAAACCTTCGATGAGCAAGATATACAGTCTTGCCTCCGTGTTTTAGTCGTATTGAATTAGTGTTCTCTTCACATATAGGACACACTTTAGATCCTTTACACTATATCCAGAAAAATTCCCATATGCTGGAAAGTCATTCAAAGTGCAAAACAACATAGCATGCTAACAAAATGTCTCTCTTCATGAAGCATCATAGGTCATCACACCTTCACCCCCGAGCTTCTTCAAGTCATCAATCATAGGTTCAAGATAAACGCCGATATCATTTCCAGGTTGTTTAGGGCCCAATATCAAAGACGAAAGCATAACATACTTATTTTTCATACACAACCAGGGAGGAAGATTGTATATAATAAGCATAACTGGACAAGTGCTATGTTGGCTGCTCAATGTCCCGTACGGATTCATCCCATATGTACAAAGCCCAAGTTTTAGATTCATGTCCTCTTCAACGAATTTAGGGTACAATAAATCAATCTTCTTCTACTGTTGGGAATCAGACGCATGTCGTAGGATCCCATTATTATTTTTCTTAACATATGCATGCCACCTCAAATTCTTCGCATCTATAGGATTGGCAAACAAGCGTTGAAACTGTGGTATTATAGGTAGATACCACATCACCTTAGCGGGAGAACCAATTTTGGACTTCCCCGAAGTCGTCAATTTATACCTTGACGCACCACATTTCAGACATTCTTTCAAATCCACATAGCCCTTTTGAAATAATACACAATCATTTTTGCATGCGTGTATCTTCTTGGCCTCCATTCCCATTGGGCACCATAATTTCTTTAACCGGTATGTTGAGATCGGTAGCTCGTTTCCTTCAGGAAGAATTTCTTTCAACAAAGACAACAATGACGTGAAGCTTTTGTCGCTCCATTAATTGTTAGCTTTTAGTTTATACAATCTCAACACAGTGTTAAGCTTTGTAAACTTACAAACCATGTATAACGATATCTTAGCATCATGCACAATGTTTCTAAATATGGGAGGTGGATCAGTTTTGGTATGCTCTACCCCACCACAATCCAGCATCGCATCAACAATGTCTACTGGAACTGGTTCATTCACATCTACGTCATCGGAGGCAATTTCTTCTTCCACGCAAGCACTGCTATCAGCATCCACTGGTTTTGGGTTTGAAATCTCTCCATGCCAGTGCCATTCTGTATAGCCTTGTACAATCTCGTTGCACATGACATGACTTCTGATTTTGTCACCAGTACTGACTTTCAAGTTGTTACCGCAATGCCTACATGGACAATAGAACCTATCTCCAGGTTGTTTCCTATGTTCCTCAACAAATCTAATAAACTGGTCAAGACCAGATATAAACTCTGGGGTGCAGCGATTACGAATGGACATCCATGATCTATCCATTCTATGATCAAAGAGAAAAAAGCTATATATTACACCAAGATTAGGGTCTAGGGTTAACAAATACATGTGTTGTCATTCTTATATATAATAAATGTGTACCACCTATCCCATTCTTGAACACCTAATCTCACTAGTAAGTGTATAATGTGTATTGGGTTTTCAAGAAAATTTCGGCAGCATTTCCCCACTATTCTCCAAGTACATATGTACTTAGAGAACAAACGGGGAAATGCTACCAAAATTTCCTTGAAAAGCCAATACACATTATACACTTACATCCTAAGTGAGATTAGGTGTTCAAGAAAAGTCCCAAACTAGGGACTATCCAAGATTTACTCCTAATGAGTAAATCTTGGACGGGTTTCTAGGACAACAAAACCATATCATTAAGAGCATGGTTTCGTGTTAGGTCATCATAGGTCATAATAATCTACTAGAATGAGCAAAAAAGGTCTCATGGTGTTAAAATAGCATAAGAGTATTAGATCTTGATTCTAGAGTGTACAAGACATAATAGTGACTACTGATTTTGTGGGGTGATATCATTTCATAGGATTTATAGATTCAAATTTAACAAGTGTACAAGTTGCATCATTTTAATACTCTAAAGGTGACTAGTGGGTCATAGCACATAAAAGATGGCATTACAAGGAAAGTAAGCAAGCTAGATCAATTAACACTCATCTCAAGGGAACATTAGTTACTGAGGGGACCAGGAAAGAGTGCTTTTAATCACTAGGATCATACAAGTAGCAATGTTGATTAAGTCTATGTGATTAAAGATCAAGCAGTGTAATAAATTAGGGTTTTGGGGGATGTTTACCTCTGTTTGAGCCCAGTTGGGCGTCAATAGGGAGAGAGGGCGAGACGGAGGGTAGGCGAGTAGGCAGGTGAGCAGGCGACGGGCAGGGAGACGGCGGGCAGCAATAGATGATCAATTAATTCCTGAAACAATACATATATTAATACAAACAGTAGATACATAAATACAGATCAATTGATAAATAAAGTAATATACAAAAGTAGCCCATACATGATATATATACACTAGTGGTACATACTACATAGATGATATATACACTAGTGGTACATACTACATAGATGATAAACTCAATTATAACATACTCAATATAATAACTAGTAATATATTAAATGAAATATATACAGAAGTAGCCCATAGATGATATATATACACTAGTGGTACATACTACATTGTATATGAATATATAGTAGCAGGCAGTACATGATATATGTAATACGTTATGCTTTAGAGGTACATGCTACATAGTATAGAATATGCATTATATAGTAGTAGGCAGTACATGATATGTACATTATACCGTTATATGTATTGCAAACTACAAAGTACATCTACATAGATAATACATTAGTTGAACACATAACAATACAAGAAAAACTAAGGTATGAATGTATGTATAGGTACAAGTATAATGTATCAGTAAATATTAGTGGTTGAGTTCATAGCAGAGCAGCAATGTATGTACAAATGATAAATATGTAATGTAGGTGCAGCAGTTCAAACATAAAGATGTAAATGGGTGCAACATTACATACATACAGAGCTTATATGAAGTAGGAACGATTTTGATGCATGTACAACTCAATTAAAAATGAGAAGAGGAGGAAGAAGCAGGAAGAGGGGTAGGGGGCTAGGAGAAGGAGCAAGGAGCAAGCCGGAGAAACCCTATTGTCTAAGCAGGAAGAGGAAGAAGAAGGGTACCAGGTGCAGTGATCTGGTGGTCGGAGCTGCAAGCTGGAGAGAGGGCGGCGGCGGTGAGCGGACGGTGACGATGAGTGGGTGACCAGGAGGCGGTGAGCGGGTGACCAGGAGAAGAGCGTTGGCGAGTAGAGAGCAGCGATGGTGAGGAGAGGAGCGTCGACGGTGAGCGGGCGACCAGGAGGCAGCGTCGGCGAGGAGAGGAGCAGCAACAGTGAGTGGTAGTGGCGTGGGAGAGAAACGGCGGTGGGGGCAATGGACGCTGGGGCAATGACAGTGGGAGCAACGACAGCGGGGAGCACCAGCAACAATCGCCAGACCTAGCAGGCTTGCAATGAAACAAATACAATGGGGAAAAGTTCTCTATTTCACGGGGCTATTAACTGCACCATAGGCGTCGGTTAGTCAAAAAAACTGACACATAAAACTAAAGGTGTCGGTTCTACAAACACACTGACACCTATCCTCAATGATAGTCGTCAATTTTTACTACAATAAAACTGACGTCTATCTACATATGCCGATTAAAAAAATTGTTCTCGATTTATGACCATAGTCGTCGGTTGCTTTCGAAAACTAACGCTCAAAGGGTGTGAAAATTTTCACGGGACCAATGCGGGAAAACTCATAAGCATCAGTTATTGTAGTAAAACCGACGACCAAAATGTGCCCAATTTTTGTCTCGTGAATAACCTTTCGTCGTCGGTTTAATAGTTAATAACTGACGCCATATGTTAAATTTTGGAGGTAATTTTTGTCACAGGAAATTTTGGATTTGGCGGTTAATTTTAGGCGTCGGTTTATTATTAGGGAACCGACACTGAATAAAAGCGATACCCGTGTCTGGTCGCCCTTCACAGATAGATGTCGGGTTTTTAATTAAACCGACACTTTAGGTTTTAGGTGTCGGTGTATTTATATAACCTACGCCTTTAAAAGTGGCATTATAAGCCATTTCTTTAGTAGTGACTAGTGGGAGGCAACCCACATGGTTTGAGATTCTCAAACCTTACTTTTTGATACTTTTGTTTTATTTTACACAAAACACACACACACACACACACTTGTGCTTGATAGTTTTGTTTTTAGTTTTGATGAAATGATAGGTCAGACATGATCAAGTTGAGGATTGAGGCACATTCAATTAGGGTGGTGGATATTCCATCAAGAAAACTCATTCAAGAGGATAAAATGTTGAGTTTCTAAAAGTGTTGATGAAATTGGGAGTTTTTGAACTGATAGAGGGTAGCGCAACCGTGTTGATCAGAACGGTCATGCTGGCATCTAGCCAGAACATCCGTGCTGGAATGGAACAGCCGTGCTGGGTAAATTAAAACAACAAGTTGTTTCAAAATTTTGGCCACTAGTAGCACGACCGTGCTGACCAGAACGGTCGTGCCAGTTCCCCGCCAGCATGGCCGTGCTAGCCAGAACGGCCATGCTGGCCCAAGAAAACCACATAAATAACCTGATTCAACCCGACCCAACACGACCCTTATTTCATTTTTGCATCCCAGAACGGCCGTTCCGCGACTCCAGGCGGCTAGGGTGAGTTCCCAAGATGCCCAAATCACCTCCTCTTACTCCCAAACTCTAGATTTGAGTTTCCTTTGGTCCCTAATCGCTTTCCCTAACCTCTAGCTTTGATTTCCACCATCCATCACCACTGATTTCTCCACCTTCAAGCAGATTTCACCCCTACAGCTCGAAGCTACATTTTTCCAGTTCCAACTCCATTTTCCACCAGAGCCTTGACTTCTACCATATCATCCCTATGCTTTAGTTTCATGCTGAGGACATCATGGTTCAAAAGTTTGGGGTGGTAGGGTGGTAAACCCTCAGTTTTCAGCTTATTTTGACAAGTTTCCTGTTCCACCTGATCGTGTTTGTTTGATTTTTAACTCACTTAGTGTAGATTTTCTTTTGCCTGCATTCATGCATACACATAGTCTAATTTCATGCATTTTTGTGTCATTTTTCAGAAAAAGTTCTCTTTTTGTTCTTCCATATCATGTACTGCACTCTCATGTAGTTTTTGGTAATTTCTTGTGCATTTTAAACTAGGATTTGCTGCTTTATGTTATAAATTTCCCTAGAGTAGGTTTAGATGTGATTTAATGCAAATTGGCACCATTTTGGCCAATTTTGCTCAAAATTGAGATTTCTTGCCTAGAAAGTATGTTTTGACCCAATCTCTACTATTTTGAGTAAATTTGATGACCTTTGACAAGTGCAAGTGAAATATCATGCTTTATTGCTAAGTGGTATCAATGTTTGACTGTTTACATGGGCATCACCTCTCTTATGATTGTGATTGATCTGGTTGAATTGTGAAGTTGAGCAATTTTTGAACGCTTAGTGTTTGTGGAATCACTTGATTGATATATCAATTTCATCTTGTTCATTCATGTGGTATGATATATAGGATGAAGTATTGGAGTAATTTTCATACAGGATGTCTTATGTGGAGAATCATATCTATGACCCCTCTTTGACCCGACTTTTCACTCACCATCTTCTTACCCCTCTGCCTCATGAAAGGATGCCAAAGTGCACATATCATTCGTGGCCACCTCCAAAAGTTTGTGGTGGCCACATCCCCATCTCCCCACTTCACTCTATCCACCATATGCCCTACATACTCCAAGGGCAAAGAAAAAGAAAAGAAAAAAGAAAAGCAAAAATAAAATAAAAGGATGCTCCTATTTAAGAGCATTCAAATAAAGAAAAGATGAGTGTGAAAAAGCACTCCAAAATCTTACCACAATCCTTTCTTCCTTTTTCATACCCATTGAGCTAGAAAACATCAAACCTAGCTCATTTTCCCCTTTGCGTAGCCACGTGGGTCATTTGGTGTGATTTGAAACAAAAGATTAAATGCATGAATGTGAAACAATACTCCTAGTCGTCCTTGATTAACACCATCATGAAACGGTTTACTCAGAACTTGATGGAAGAAATATGGATAACTTGTGTATTCTATGCGCTATATTTTAAGTTCATATGTTGTGTGCTCTTTTCATGATTGGTTTGTGAAACTAGGAGAGGAGAGAGGTGAAATGCATGTACTCAGTCATCTTTGATCTCATTTAACAATAATTATCTTTTACATTGCATTTGTCATTTCATGTTTGTGGAAAATTTGAAGAGAGATTGAGCTGGAGCATACTTGAGGACAAGTATGTTTTAAGTTGGGGGTGGTGATGTAGCCCTATTCTAGGTCTCCATCTTGTGCCATTTTGTACTTAAATCATATCTAAACATGTTAGATTACAAGCTCTTTCCCCTAATATGTTTACCATTGCCAAATGCACTTATGGACGTTCTTGGCGTTATTTTAGGTACTTGGACCATACTTTGGATGGACGAGAGAGAATGAAGGATTCCTAGGGTTCCTCCACTCATGGAGATGTCCAAAGAAGGCCCTAAGAGATCCCTCAACCTACCCCAATTGCCAAGAGTCGACATCAAGCAAAGAAGTCCTTTGATAATGAAGTTTGAAGCAATTTTAGCACTTAAAGACCCCAGCATGTCTGTGGTGCCAAGGAACGGCTATGCTGGCAATTACACAAACGTTACAGTTTGATTGACAAATCGTGAAGTTTCAGCAACTCAGCCACCACGGCCGTGCTACCCAGCATGACCGTGCCACGAATACCCCACCACAGTTGTGCTTCCCAACACGGCCGTTCTAGATGAAGATTAGAATGGGCATGCTCTGGGGAACGACCTCCACAAAACTCCTCCACCATGGTCGTGCTGCCCAGCACGGCTGTGCTACCTAGCCACCACCACGGCCGTGCTGCCCAACACGGCTGTGCTACCAGCCTTCATTTTCACCCATCCAACCTGTAATTTCACACTTCACCAGAACATTCGTTCTCCACCACCACGGTCGTTCTCACCTCTACCCACCATGGTCGTACTTCCCAGCACGGTCGTGCTGCCACCTAAAACCTAACACTTTTCACACTATTTTTCCCATAATATCCCTACTTACCCTAGTGCTTCCACCACCACCTATATATACATAGGTGACGGCCACAGCACTAGGTTAGCTTCCCTACTTCTCCTAGCCTCCATTAGTCCTCCCCTTGAGCATTTAGTGCACTTCCTTTGCATTTATGCTCTCCATCCACCATTTCCACCTCCATTTCACCTTGGAAACCTAGTTTTCTAGGTTTTCATCCATAATCCCCCATATTTTCATGCTCACCTGCACCCTTAGAGGAAAGAGGTCATCCACAGCAGCAATGAGGTGAAGAAGAAGGCTACTTCCCCGAGCTCCATGGCGTTTCTTCCCCTTCTTCCCATCTCTTTTACTATTTCTTTGACTATGTGTAGCTAAGCCCCTAGTGGTGGGCTGTTTGGGGTTAAAATGTGAATTTGATACCATGTTGGGGAAAAATAGCTTGTAATGAACATAATTTCTATCTATGATGATTGCCTCTTGCTTCTATCTCATTTCCTATTTTATTGCATGTGGTTTGTGCTTATAACATGAATTGCTTGCTTTGAGATGTTTGATGACACTTAGCTTCTAGAAGGAATTGGAGTGTATGTGGCAATCTTAGGAATGGCTCCTAGGTCGAATTAGTGGATCCCTAACTAGTCCCCTTTGTTCCTACATACACATCCCTCCTCCTACAAGTGAGTGTGAGATCTTAGTAGCTAGTGTAAGTGTGATTAGTGCAATTGCCTAGGGCTTTCTAAAGGCTAGAATGGCTAGTGGCATGAGGTCAAATATCCTCATCTCTACTCCCATCTCTACCCTTGGTTCTGAATTGACCTAATACCACTTACACTAGAAACCTAGACTTGAGAAGTCCTACTAGAATTACACCTAACCCTAGTTACCCAACTAGTAGTATAGGGTACATTCTATTAGCACTTGCCTTGTTGTTTGGTTTGGTTATCTAGATATAATTGTGATGGTTGTTTGCTATGTTGAGAACCCACAACTAATATCAAACCACATCCCCCAAACATCCCACCTACCCTAGTCATCTTTTTTAAAACCCATCTTGCTTTGCTTGCTTGTTCATGCTAGTCTAGTTTAGTTGCTTTTGCTTAATCTAGTTAATTTCTTAGTTTTGCTCTTTAGTGTTAACTTAGATTCTTGCTCTTGCTAGTGGTTAGTTTAGCTCTTAATTGCTTCTTACCTTGATAGAGTAGTGTAGTTCATCTTGATCTCATTTAGTTAATTTCTTGGCCTAGTTGCTTAGATTCAACTTGTTTTGGATAATCTAGCTTTTTGATAACTTAGTTTCCATCTTTCCTTTCCTTTCTTATTTTCTTAGTGTAATCACAAACAAACCTTTTAATACCCTCAAACCCTAATCTCCGCACTAGGAACATAGCAAAGACTACCCTATCTCTAGTGCCCCCTCTAACCCTGAGGACTGACCCCTTTTCTTATGAATCACCTATACTACAACAGTACCCCGTGCGCTTACGGGTGACCTATTTAGTTTTGTGATCGACTTGGTTAGGGCCAATATAAATTTTGAAAGTTTTCCCTCACATTTGTGTTCAATCTTGTGGGGCGCATCTAGTCAAGTCAAATCGGCTAGTGTGTAGCACCTCTAGAAGATGCACCAGGAGGCGAACGATTTTGCACTTGAACGTCCACGATCATGGCCATCCGCCACGACTGTGGCCTTTGAAGATTGACTCGCCCGTGCTACTTCCCCACGATTAAGGTCTCCTCCTCCAAAATGGTTGTGTTACTCACTACGGTTGTGGTGCTACTCACCCAACACGGTCGTGGCCACCTCCTATACTTAGCAATTTCACCACCCTTTCCACACCATGCCCGTGTCCACTCCTCACGACCATCCCATACCACCCCCACCACGGTCGTGGCCCATCAACATGGTCGTGATGACCAACCAACCCTACCTATTTTTCACACTATTTTTCCTATTCTACTCCCACTTACCCTAGTGCTTCCCCACCACCTATATATACATAGGTGGTAGCTGGGGCATGGAGGTTAGACCCCCTAGCTGCTGCTACTCCACCCTACTCACCCCTTGAGCATTCATTGCACTCCACCTTGCATTTATGCTCCACATCCACCATTTCCACTCCACTTCCATCTTGGAAACCTAGTTTTCTAGGTTTTTCTCCATAATCCCCCATATTCTCATGCCCATCTGCACCATTGGAGGAGGAAAGACATCCCCAAGCTACTACGAGGTGAAGAAGGAGGCTTATACTTCAAGCTTCATGGAGTTATACCCCCTTCTTCCCCTTTCTTTTGCTATTTCTTTGATCATGTCTAGCTAAGCCCCTAGTGGTGGGTTGTTTGGGGTCAAAATGAGACTTTGATACCATGTTGGGGGGAAATAGCTTGTAATGAACGTGATTTCTATTTATGATGATTGCTTCTTTCTTCTATTTGAAAAACACTAGAGGGGGGTGAATAGAGTTTTAAAGATATTTTAACAATTATTTAACTCAAACAATCAACCACAAGAATATTGGACAAGGGGACAAGGATTTAGAGTGGTTCCTACGTTAGCAAATACTAAGGTAGTCAGTCCACTACCCGGTTGCTTACCCAACCGGGATTTGGAAAGAATTTAATTTTATTACCTCGCAAGGACTTTACATAAAATTACAATTCTCTCCCTAAACCCTTCAAGCAGCCTTCACCTAGAAGTAATCACACCAACCTTGAAGCAACCTTCACCTAGAAGTCATTGCACCAACCTTGAAGCAGCCTTCCTCCTGAAGTAGCTTCCCGTTGCAATAGCCTTCTTGAAGTAGCTTCCCGTTGCGATAGCCTTCTTGAAGTAGCTTGAAGTCCACCTTCTCCTCCGAGAAGAACCTTCTCCAATCCGCAACCTCCAACCCTAGGAGTAGCAAGGAGAATACAAAGAATAAAAGGAACAAGAAGGAAAATAGAAATTACAACTTATCCTTTGAAGCACAAGGCTTGATTTGCCTATATCAAGCATGTAGATCTCCTAACCAATGTGTATGGAAGTGTGATTGCAGTGGATAGGAGATACTAGCCTATAGGACACGAAATTTGAGCAAGTAGAGGAATCCCCAATGCAAGTGTTGCTCAATTTCTCAAAATAGATTGCCAATTGTAAGTGTATGCTCAAATTGTATCACAAGTGTAGATTAGGTGTATTTAGGTGTCCTAAGACATGTCCTATTTATAGGAATGACCTACAAGTGCTTAAGGACGTTCTAGACACTTTCTAGGGGGTTCTAAGTGCTTAACTAGCCGTTAGGTATAAGTTAGTTGCATTAGTAACGACTAGTTACTTTATTCTGCAGTTGCTGTCAGAGTCCATCTTGGTCGAGAAATGGTCGACCGAGACACCTACTCGGTCAAAGTTTTGTCGACCGACAGGCTCTCTGGATCAAGTGTTTTGCAACGTTTATCTCCAACTGCCAACTACCTTGTCAGCTGTGTCTAACGGCTACTTGGGTCCTTATCGGTCGAGAAGATTGTCGACCGAGAGTGTCTCGGTCGAGGAGTTTGTCGACTGAGATTGACCCTGTTTCAATCTTTTAGTTTAGGCACTAAGTGTGTGTATGAGTGTGCATATGTGACACTATTGAAGGGGATGACCTATCTAAGTGTGGTGTTTATCTAGGGAAGATCTAACGCTTGATTTACATGAAGTCTAAGTACTTGTACGTTATATATTTGTACAAGTTTACAATTGATTACATTTCATGAAATTTATATATAGATTCCCTAGAGCTTTGTCATCCACCTTATTCCTACAACACTCAAGTAGCACGTTAGATCAACAAGAATGAAATGTTTGTCATCATCGAAACAAAGGGATTTATCATAGTGTCCAATTTATCCAACAATCTCCCCCTTTTTGAAGATGACAAACATTTCCTAAATATGAAATAAGGAAATATAAAGCATGTGAGTTTCATACCTGAAGATTACCTTTTGTAGCCATTCTTGTTTTGCAGGTGAGTGCTGGCCAAGAAGTTATGAAACTCATTTATATTTTTGATTTTATATTCTTTCTCCCCCTTTGTCATTTCAAAAAGATATCCAAGTTGAATATTTTATATTTCTTCTCCCCTTAATTTTATACTATGCTCCCCCTTAAATAGATATTATATTAGGAACATGGATTTAATATCATTTTTGTCTAATTTAGCCACAATTTGTTTCTCAATCATTTGCAAAGGATGTTAGGCCTTAAAATGATATGAGATTCCCTTAAGCTTATTGATTTCTCATCCATTTTGCAAGGGATGTTAGGCCCTAGAAATGAAGTGAGAATCCTTGAATCTTAGAGTACATAAAACTGTCTTACCAAATGCATGGGATGTTAAGCCCTGATTTGTTTAGAAAGTTCCTTTAAGAGCAAGATATATCATTTTTATGAAATTCATCATAACCAAAAGTAAAAATACTAAGGTCGTAACAATCTTCAAATGATGTTTACAATGTTGTTGTAAACTTCTTAATCAACTAATCAAATTTGTTTTTTAGAGCTCCCCCTTAAGCAATTTAAAGCTTCTAAGGTCACAAATGATTTCAAATTTTTATTTTGACCTTTAGCAAAAGTATACTAAGGTTAAGTACAATAAAATGATGTCCAAATACGCATTTTGTCAAAGCTTATTTTAGGTCGTCCTTGACTTCGACCATAGCTCCCCTTGGCAAATTTCATTTTAACCAAGAGGCAAATTTGCAGATTTCCAAATTGAACACTCATATATGAAGTATAATATCTGCATGTAATTTGATTAGATATCAATTTGAAGCATTTTAAATGATACTCAATATGAAAACATTCGTCCTTGATTATCCTAGAATATTTATATAAACTTTGCTGTAGGTACATAAATATCAATTTCCATTTCTTCTTGTACCCCCATAAGATTCTTAAAAATGAAAACACGATTAATATCTCAAGTCTTTAAAGATACCAATTGAGAAATTTTTATCTTATGTGTTGCAAGCGTTAAAACAACATCTCACCAACAAATCATTTTGCTTGCCTATGTATCATCAAGGATCATTCATGAAATAATCATTATTCATGAAATAAGCATCAACTTTATATGTAGAAAGTTGAATAATGAAATGTTGGAAGCATATCCATGATGTAATGAATCAACATGAAATTCAACATATGGTTTCTATGAATAAATCAAAGAATACTTAGAATAGACCATGAAGACAGTAATTTGAATTAAATCAACTTGATTCATATTTTCAGTTTTAACTTAAATCATTTAGAGAATAAACTAAATTAATCTCATATAAGTTTTCAAGGATGATTGCCAAAATTTATACTTTGTTTTGCATGTACAAACAGTCATTAACCACAAATAGATAGCAATTTGATCAATTACAAAAAGAATCAACAATTTTACAGCAGACTGAAATCAGTGACTTGTTCGGTCGAAGATTTCTCGACCGACTGACTGCTCGGTCGAAGATTTCTCGACCGATCAAGTTTCTGTATTGTTTTCAGAACTATTTATTGATAAGATTTTCCAAGTTTAGAGCTCAATTGTGTTGAGATATGACATTTGTATATCAAGAATCAGTTTAGGTCACATCTCAACTTAAATTTAAGCTTCTAAGTTTTAGGAACCCAAGCTAAAACATCATTCTTTTTCTTATATGGGCATGAAAATGAATAATGTCCAAGGCACATGCAATAATGACAACTAATAGAGTCAACTGCATTTCTCTTTCTAGAAATTGTGTTCCTAGGTACAAACATAATCTTAGTCTTGGATGCTTTAGCTCTTTTGGGTTTATTTCTTATTGAATCATATCCTAATCCTCTTTTTCCATTACAACTAGAGGAACTTTTCAGAATATTTTCAAGCATGGCATTTCCTCTTAACTTAGCAATATCATCCATCTTTTTCTTTATATCTTTCTTTGCTTGTTCTAAATCAGATACTAGAGAATTTATTTCTTTGACAACCTCATCATAATCTAAGTGTGAACATAGAATAGGTTGTTGCTGAAGATCATTCACTTGAGTTTGCAAGTTTAACTTTTCTAAGGAAAGGAGTTTGCAATTAGCTTCTACAGATTTTAACTTAAGATCATAATCTTCATTTGCCATTTTGAGATCTTCATTTTCAGATGCAAGAGCAAGAAGCTTAACATTTAAATCATCATTTACTTTATTTGATTTCTTAAGTTTCTTTTTGCACTCAATATATTTCTCATGAGTATCTTGAAGACTAGCAATTAGATCTTCTTTTGGTAGATCAAAAAGACTTACCTCTTTTTCTTCTTCATTTGTTGTAGCAATGAGGCACTCTACTTCTTCTTTTCCATCTTCACTATCATCACTTGAATCATCCCATGCAGATCTATATGCTCTTTCTTTCTTTTTGTGAGATGATTTCTTTCCTTTCTTGAGTTTTGGACAATCACCTTTCACGTGTCCCTTTTTGCCACATTCAAAGCACCTGGAAGAAGAAACACTAGAAGTTTTATTAGTTTTAAAACTTTTATATTGCTTACCATTTACAATGAGAGTTTCTTCTTCACTATCATCTTCACTTGTGTCTTGATTGTCCTTGGTTGATGCTTTGAATGCAATGTCCTTCTTTTTCCCTTGTTGACATTCACGTTCTCTTCTTTCTTCCTCTTCTAAAGTTGCCTCATGAGCTTCTAGATTGCCAATGAGTTGATCCATTTTTAGTTGAGTGAGATCATTAGCTTCTTCAATGGCTGTCACCTTGGGCTTGTATTTTGGAGGAAGTGAATGAAGTACCTTTGATACCTGATCTTCTTCAAGAATAGTTTTTCCTAAGGCATTCAAACCATTAACAATAGAAGAGAATTTTGCAAACATTTCACTAATGGATTCATTCGGATCCATACGAAAGTGTTCAAACTTCTGTTTAAGCATACTAATCTTAGAATTCTTAACTTGAACCGTACCTTCATAAGTTATGGACAGTCTATGCCAAATGTCATAGGCTGTGTCACAGTTTGATATTCTATAAAATTCTCCTACTGAAATTGAACAATATAAAATGCTTACAGCTTTGGCATTCATTTGAGCCGACTTTACCGTATTTGCATCCCATTCTGCATATTGTGTTTGAGGAAGCTCGTATGGGGTTGACACCATCCTCCATAAGTCCCAACTGATGCCTTGGAAGTAGAACTGCATCCTTCTCTTCCAATATGTGTAGTTTGTTCCATCAAACACTGGAGGCCTAGCAACAAATGTCCCTTCAAGTTTAAGGTTGTTAAGCACCCCGTCACCCATTCTTCAAGACCTTGTTAGGGTTCCTTGAAGCCTGCTCTGATACCAATTGAAAAACACTAGAGGGGGGGGTGAATAGAGTTTTAAAGATATTTTAACAATTATTTAACTCAAACAATCAACCACAAGAATATTGGACAAGGGGACAAGGATTTAGAGTGGTTCCTACCTTAGCAAATACTAAGGTAGTCAGTCCACTACCCGATTGCTTACCCAACCGGGATTTGGAAAGAATTTAATTTTATTACCTCGCAAGGACTTTACATAAAATTACAATTCTCTCCCTAAACCCTTCAAGCAGCCTTCACCTAGAAGTAATCACACCAACCTTGAAGCAGCCTTCACCTAGAAGTAATTGCACCAACCTTGAAGCAGCCTTCCTCCTGAAGTAGCTTCCCGTTGCAATAGCCTTCTTGAAGTAGCTTCTCATTGTGATAGCCTTGTTGAAGTAGCTTGAAGTCCACCTTCTCCTCCGAGAAGAACCTTCTCCAATCCGCAACCTCCAACCCTAGGAGTAGCAAGGAGAATACAAAGAATAAAAGGAACAAGAAGGAAAATAGAAATTACAACTTATCCTTTGAAGCACAAGGCTTGATTTGCCTATATCAAGTGTGTCAATCTCCTAACCAATGTGTATGGAAGTGTGATTGCATTGGATAGGAGATACTAGCCTATAGGACACGAAATTAGAGCAAGTAGAGGAATCCCCAATGCAAGTGTTGCTCAATTTCTCAAAACAGATTGCCAATTGTAAGTGTATGCTCAAATTGTATAACAAGTGTAGCTTAGGTGTATTTAGGTGTCCTAAGACATGTCCTATTTACAGGAATGACCTACAAGTGCTTAAGGACGTTCTAGACACTTTCTAGTGGGTTCTAAGTGCTTAACTAGCCGTTAAGTATAAGTTAGTTGCATTAGTAACGGCTAGTTACTTTATTCTGTAGTTGCTGTCAGAGTCCATCTCGGTTGAGAAATGGTCGACCGAGACACCTACTCGGTCAAAGTTTTATCGACCGACAGGCTCTCTGGATCAAGTGTTTTGCAACGTTTATCTCGAACTGCCAACTACCTTGTCAGCTGTGTCTAATGGCTACTTGGGTCTTTATCGGTCGAGAAGATTGTCGACTGAGAGTGTCTCGGTCGAGGAGTTTGTCGACCGAGATTGACCCTATTTCAATCTTTGAGTTTAGGCACTAAGTGTGTGTATGAGTGTGCATATGTGACACTATTAAAGGGGATGACCTATCTAAGTGTGGTGTTTATCTAGGGAATATCTAACGCTTGATTTACATGAAGTCTAAGTACTTGTACATTATATATTTGTACAAGTTTACAATTGATTACATTTCATGACATTTACAATCATTCAAGCATATAGATTCCCTAGAGATTTGTCATCCACCTTATTCCTGCAACACTCAAGTAGCACGTTAGATCAAAAAGAATGAAATGTTTGTCATCATCGAAACAAAGGGATTTATCATAGTGTCCAATTTATCCAACACTATCTAATTTCCTATTTTATTGCATGTGGTTTGTGCTTATAACATGGATTGCTTACTTTAAGATGTTTGATGACACTTAGCTTCTAGGAGGAATTGGAGTGTATGTGGCAATCTTAGGAATGGCTCCTAGGTCCAATTAGTGGATCCCTAGCTTGCCCCCTTTGTTCCTACATACACATCCCTCCTCCTACAAGTGAATGTGAGATCTAAGTGTCTAGTGTAAGTGTGATTAGTGCAATTTCCTAGGGCTTTTTAAAGGCTAGATGGCTAGTGGCATTAGGTGAAATATCCTCATATCTACTCCCATTTCTACCCTTGGTTCTCAATTGACTAATACCACTTACTCTAGAGATCTAGACTTGACAAGTCCTACTAGAATTACACCTAATTGTAGTTCCTCAACTAGTAGTATAGGGTACATTCTACTGGCATTTGCCTTGTTGTTTGGTTTGGTAATATAGATAGAGTTTTGATAATTTCTTGCTATATTGAGATCCCCCAACTAATATCAAACCAAATCCCCAAACAGCCCACCTACCTAATCTCATTTCTTAAAACCCACTTTGCTTTCTTAGCTTGTTCATGCTAGTCTAGTTTAGTTGCTTTTGTTCAATCTAGTTAATTGCTTAGTCTTTCTCTTTAGTGTTAACTTAGGTTCTTGCTCTCTCTAGTGGTAAACATAGTTCTTAGTTGCTAATTGCTCTACTAGTGTAGTGTATCTAACCTTTGCTCTTGTTTGGCTAGTTTCTTAATCTAGTTCATTAGACTTGCCTGCTTAGGATAACTTAGAGTTCTGATAATCTAGATTTCACAATTGCCTTTACTTGCTTGTTCACCTAGTTTAGCAACAAAACCAGACCCTTTTAAATCCTTCAACCCTAATCTCTACAATAGGAACATAGCCAACACTATCCTATCTCTAGTGCCCCCTTTGTCCCTAAGGATCGACCCCTACACTTGCCCTTCACCTATGCTACAATAGTACCCCGTGCACTTGCGAGTGACCTATTTGGTATTTTGATCGACTTGGTTAGGGTTAATATAAATTTTGAAAGATCCATACGTGTGTTCGAGTCCCATGGAGTGCATCTAGTCACCCCTTGTTGGCTAGTGTGTACACCTATGGCTTGATGCACCAAGCTTTCTGGCACCGTTGTCGGGGATAGAAAGCACCATAGCTACCTAGTAGTTGTGGTGTTGACTCTCCCCTTTGGCACCATCTTTTTCCATATTGTTTTGTTGCATTTGAGAAACACACCAATAGGTAGCACCACGATGCATCCCAATCTTAAATATTTGTATTGGTGGCTTGGGTTGAAGCCTTACATGGTTGAGCTTGTCACTAGATGTCCGGTGTGCTAGCGGGTTAAAGTAGAACACCAAAAACCTACAAGGACTTTGCAATTGTTGCCTATACCACAGTGGAAATGGGATCATGTTACAATGGACATTATGGTTGGTCTGCCTAGGACAACCAATGGTCATGATTCCATATGGGTGATCGTTGACAGGTTGACAAAGACATCACAGTTTTTACCTATGTAGACAACGTATATAGAAGAGAAGCTTGTACACATATATGTTGGTGAGATTGTTCACTTGCATGGTATCTCAGCTACCATTGTGTCTCATATAGGTCCTCAGTTCACCAGTCACTTTTGAAAATGTCTTCACACAATAATAGGTACACATTTAAAGTTTATGTACAATGTTTCACCTACAAATAGATGGACAGTCAGAGAGGACAATTTGGATCTTGGAAGATCTGTTGAGAGCTTGTGTTTTGTAGTTCATGGGCAGTTGGGATGTCCACCTTAGTTTGATAGAGTTTTCCTAGAAAAATAGTTATCAGAGGGGCATTGATATGGCACCTTACAAGGCTTTGTATGAAAGGCATTGTAGGTCCCCGTTGAATTGGTATGAGATTGGTGAATATCAGCTTTTGGGTCCTTAGCTTGTGCAACAGACGATAAGAAGATCAGAGTGATTCAACAACAGTTGAAGGCAACCTCGGACAAATAGAAGTCATATGTTGATAATCATCGAAGGCCCTTGAGTTCCAAGTAGGAGACACAGTGTATCTCAAGGTCTCCCCTTGGATGAGGTTTGGGAAGAAAGGTAAGTTGGATCCATAGTTTATGGGACCTTACCCTCTGGTGGCACATGTTGGGAAGGTGTATTATAAGTTCGAGTTTCCACCCGAATTTCACAGGTAGCATCTAGTGTTCCATGTGTCTATGTTTTGGAAGTTCCGCCCAGATACAGAGTTGGTGTTGTAGTCGATAGATGTTCAGTTGGATGAGGACATGTCTTATGTGGAGGTTCCTATGTTGATCCTGGATAGGAGGATCAAGAAGTTGAAGAAGAAGGACATAGTGTTGGTAAAGGTTATGTGACATCACCATGGCATAGAGGAGGCCATGTGGGAGCTTGAGGAAGAGAAGCGTAGCAAGTACCTGTCTCTTTTCACATAGGATTTTGGGGAAAAATCCTTGTCAAGGGTTTATGGTTGGAAGGCCCCTGACCTAGCTTAGTGTTTGAGTGTGCTTTCTTTTCTTAATGATATGCTTAACCTTAATCTAATCTCTTGAGATGTTTTTTTAACATGTGACAATCTTATGTTTTTTAGTTGGGTCCAGTTTGGATGATGTTTGAGTTATGTATCCTTATTTTACACAAAGTTGCATTTTACCCATGTTGAGGGTTTGAATTGGAAGTCATCACATGAAGAATGTGTTTCTTGTTCCTTAGCATCATGAGAGAGAAGGTAATTTTATGGGCCGCCTTGCTTGGACCATAGTTGGTGATGTGGCATCCTGTGATGATGCTAGGTTTTCTAGGATTTTGCTTGGTGGAGCATGGTGTCGACCATGTTA
The DNA here is from genome assembly GCA_963693085.1 of Alisma plantago-aquatica. Classification (NCBI taxonomy): domain Eukaryota; kingdom Viridiplantae; phylum Streptophyta; class Magnoliopsida; order Alismatales; family Alismataceae; genus Alisma; species Alisma plantago-aquatica. Next base: position 488,670,230 of record OY856410.1, read on the forward strand.
TTTTGGTTGAGTGTTTCAATCATGTTGGTGTGTCTTGATTGTGTTTCAGCTGACACACCTTTGGGTGATGTTTGTTTTGACCCTTGGTGTGTCTCAACCACAACAAGGACGGTGGTGACCCATGAGATCTATACCCCACCTAGGTTGTATCCCCATATGTTTCATGCATGTATTTAGTGGTTTCATGGCTGTTTTCTTGGTGGACAAGTGTCCTTTTGGTGCCCTCTTATGTTGACACCTCATACCCACCTTACCTCTCTCCTCCCTAGGGTATATAACCTATCTCTTCTTCATGCAAGCAATCCTTTTTCTCTCTTTCCTTCTCCTTCCTTTCTTGGATGAACTTAGAGCATGGTGGAGCTAGAGGGTGTTGATGAAGGTGATTTGGTGGCTGATCAGCCTTGCATGTGGTGCTTTTGGGCTTGATCATCTCATTTGTGTTGATATTTGGTGATGTTCTTCCTTGGTAGGTGGCTTTAAAACCTTGATCTTGTTTTCCTTTTATCTTATTCTTTCTTCCTTCTTGGCCATGAGACAATGGCTCTACCATGGTGGTCATCTTGAGAGAAACTTCCCTTCACAAGGGTCAGAGACTATGTTTGACATGGTGGTACCCAAGTGGGAGGAAGCCTTATTCTCTTTTCCCCTTTGTTCTTCTTATTCATCCTAGAGTTTTTCACCTCTTTTCTTGAGCCTTATTTGACCACGGTGTTCTTCTCTTTGGAGGTGACCTTGTGGCTGAAGTGTTGATGTTGGTTGGAGATTCTTTCTCTCTATTAAAGATCGTGATCCTTGGATCATGGTCTCTCCATAAGACGGGTTATATAACTTTCCTCTGTTCTATTATAACACTATAATCTTTCTTTTATCTATCTATTTTTATCTCTAAAATGTGATCTTAACATGCTAGATGATATTATCATGAGCTAAGGTTTAAGTCTTGGTGATAATCTATGTGATTGTCTTCTTTCCCCTAAACCCTAATCTTAGTACTCAATTTTGAGATGATTATAAGGTGGATGGTTTTCTCTTGTCTTTGATCAAGGATTTTCATCAACATGCATGTGGCTCAAGTACCTTGGTGTAGCATGGAGTTTTGGTTCTATTATACATGTGTTGAATGTGGGTTTTATCTCTCCTAACAAGTTTCTTTCATGGTGATTTCTTAGTACATGTTTTAGAGTTTTGGTGATCATCTTGCATGGAGTTTTCTATCCTTGATAGTGCTTAGTGCCCTTGACGTCTACCACCTATTTTGATCATGGTTATCTCAATTTTGAGGATGGTTAAGTGATGTTGTAATAGATTGACCTTGTTGGTCGCTACACCTTGATCTTGTTTCGGTCGACACACCTTAATTTTGGTTGATGGCCATTATGCTTGGTCTTGTTTCGGTTGAAACCGTTTAGCTTTGGTTGGATGGTCATTACCTATCTTTGTTTCAGTCGTGACATGAACCTTGGATGAGTTTTGGCTACATAGTGATGTGTAGCGGGTCATTACACGATGATCCTTTTGGTAGCAATCGAAAGCCTAACGCTAATAGGGTGTGGTCGTGACATCTAAGAGTCGGTGCATATGCTTTATTTGATGGTGTGTTTCAGTAAAAACAACTATTTTGATGGTTGATCAAGACCCATGTATGATGATGGGTGGTAACACATGTTGATATAGGTGGGTCACAATACATGGTCACTACAAGTGGACCATGGTTGTTGCACTCCCTAACCTAAAGTGGTCACTACATCTAGTTGAGTTGGATTCTTACACCATGTGTTAATCTCTACATGTTGATGTGAAGATGAATTATATTCATAATTAATAATGTTTAACCATAATACACTTTAAATATGTGGGAGGTAATGAATCTAAGGTTTGGTGATTGATTCATGAATATAACCCTAATTGGCTATGTGGGTAAAACCCTTACCCTAATTCTGGGGTATGTTATACATGTTGAGTTTGTTTGGATGAATGTCATGTGATTATCTTTTCTCTCTCCTACTTGTGCAATTCCAAACTTGCAGGTTGAGTGTATGTAACAACCATGTGAAAGCTATGATGGTTCTTGTATAATATAGAGTGGTGATTATGTGCAATGTGAGGCACACTGTGATATTGAATGTGCAAGAATGATGTGGTGGGTATGATGACCTAGCAGAGGCGTAATGCCTAGTGAGAGGTGCTATCCTCCAGTGATGTGATTGAGGGATTGTCATCCCATAGTGACGTGACATTTGTGATGGCCTTTTGGATGACAATGCTACAAGTACCAAGTGATGATGTGACAATTTCACACCTTATTCATTTTATATCTTATGGAGTTGCATTGGCCCCGTATCCTTGTAGAGATTGTTTAGGGTTTATACATTGTAACTTGATTGATGCTAAAAGACACCCAATTGGATTAACTAATCAAGTGAAACGCGAGTCATGTAGGTGTCATGTGCCATAGATCCATTCCAGTGTTAGTTTTAGTGTTGGATAGTGAAACAAGTCAATCCTACGAGAAACTTGGAGCACATATTTTTTAATATGTGGGGGTGCAAGTTGAATGTCTTCTTGCATCCACAATTCCAGGTTGGATAGGATGACTGTGGTCATACCTAGACCTTTGTGTGAGATGCCCATGCGTGAGTTGTACACTTTTATGATCTGTGATAGATAGTAGTTACACTGCGATGCTTCTTTTTAGAAAGATCATGCGTGAGCCTATTCTCTAGTGCTATGACCTGTACCAAGGTAGGATAGGTATATTATTAGGATGACCATGCATGATCCTACCCTTCAGGTGACTATATATCACTATTTGTAGTTGACTGATATGACTTTGTAGTGTTTCTCTTGTACTGGCCAAGAGATGTTGGAGAGGTCGTGGATTCTGACTCTTCCGTAGACCCTGTATGGCAGTGATTTTGACTTCATAATGGTCAGTTGGATTTGGATGGTATGATTCAAATCCTCAAGATAATAATAAAAGATGTAACACAACCGTGTAGTATATTTGGTTAGGGTCAAACACGATTCACATTGGATGACCCCTTTCCTTCTCTTTGTACCGATTTCTTAAATTATAATGTGGTAAGAGAAATCAACTGTTATACACATTCTTCATATTCCTTCTTAGAGTTTTAATTGGTCTACTTCTCAATGGTAATTTCCAAGTTTGCTTAATCTGTGTTACTAGTTTAATACATAACATTTAGCTGAATCTACTCAACCTGATAATAATGGTCTTTATCAGCTTAAGTTACATGTGCTTATAATAGACGTTGGCAGAGAGTTATATCTCTTTCTTGAATGTTTGGTCTCACCCCATTGGTTTCCACATCTTTTAGGTGGTCATGAACAACGAGGTAGAGATCGTGCGGTTGAGGTTGAGCAGCAAGAGGAGCAGTAGTTGTTGAAAGGTTGGACATGCTACTAGTGTTTTGTTCTAGAGTCTTATGTGTCATCCCTATACTCTCAGGTCCTTGGGGGTGTTTTTATAGATATTTTATATTAAGACGATATTTTTGGCTTTATGCCTTGTTGTATAGATATGCCATGTATGTATATAAACATGTTATCATATGTATAGGTTGAGACTAGTGAGCCAATGAATAATTCTATTTAATAATTTATTGGCATATGATATATATATATATATATATATATATATATATATATATATATATATATATATATATATATATATATATATACACATGTGGCTTTTTTGGACTCAGATATGATAAGTTCCAACTTTTGTGCCCATGTGGAAATGGTTTTAATTTCTTGTGTTTTATGATAACCTGGTTTATTGGTATTAGTTCTCCACTTTGTTTTGAGTAATCTCTCTTTGTGGCGCATCGAGCGTCACAATAGGTTTCTATCAAACCCTGGGAAAGATCAATAGGAGGTTGTGAAGTGGATCTTTAGATACTTACGAGAAACTAGTAGCATGTATTTGGTGTTTGGTGATTCTAAACCACTTATAAAAGGCTTCGTTGATGCTAACATGGCAGTTGACACTGATCACATGAAGTTTACCTCTGGGTATTTCACTTTTACACGGGGAGCCATATATTGACAGTCTAGGTTATAAAAGTGTGTTGCACTTTCTATGATAGAGGTAGATTACATTGTAATAATCGAAGAAGGAAAAGAAATACTCTAGATTATAAGATTTTTGACTGAGCTGGGTATGAATAAGATTGATCTGACTATTTTCTGTGATAGACATAGTACTATTGACTTGAGAAAGAGAACAATGCATCATGCAAGGACAAAGCACATTAATGTGAGATATCATTGGTTTGATGATGTGATTGATAAGAAGTTGATGAATCTGAGAAGATCCATACTGAGAAGAATACTTCCGATGTGATGACCAAGGCGGTGACATTAGACAAGCATGAGCTCTATAAAGAGCTCAAAAACATACATTCCCAGTGATGATTATGTGGTGACAGTCTCCTCCTTAGGTTGAAGGGGGAGTTTGTTGGACCTATTGGTCCAACCTAGGATGCCAAAGCTCATTAGGGTTCTCCATCTTAAATGATGACACGGTGGAGATTTATATACATCCCAACAGTCATGAATCAAAAGAACAACCAAGTCATTTATCCACAACCAATGTCAAAAGGAAGCACCAGGCGACTAGCCAAAAAAGGCAGCATTTTTACAGTTCATAGTTGAGGAGACAGGTGGAAAGGAAAAGAGACAAGAAGGAAGAAAAAGAAAATAAAGAAGAAAGGAAGCGGGACAGGAATGTCAAGGAATCCAAGTGTTTTCTTTGGGCCATCTACTACTGTGCACTTTGTGAAAGTATACATTTTCTGGGAAGTTTTGGGGTGATAGAATTGTAGCGATCTCTCCCTACAAAATGACATCTTTTTATTTCTCCTTCATGATATATTATCTCGGGTTTGGGGCTAGAACTTGAGAACAAAATTGTGTCTTTGCTTCTTATAGCGGATTTACCCGTGGGTGGCTCGTTAGTTTTCCCTCACACATAGTGAGGGTTTTCCACATGAAAATTTGAACTTTTTCTTCTCTCTATCTACTTGTAATTATTGTCTTAGATTTACACATAAGTCGGTAATGCTTTTGTATATATCTCTTTTTCATTGCTTCGTTGTTTCCTAACATACATGCACACATTCCCCATCAACAAACCTATCAACTCATGTTACCATCTTCTTCTTATAATTTTATTTTTAGATCTATATGATTCACCATCCGAAAAGGACTGACAGCTCAATTTGTTGTCTGTGCTTCTGTGAAAGCATTTCTATAAATTTTTAGTGTTTGGTTTTTAAAAAATGGTTAGCTAACACTTTTAAAATGCACAAGTCAAAATTCTAAAGAAAAAAACCCAAAAAAGCCATTAAGTTTCAATGAATGATGGCAGGAAGGGTATACACAAATCTGCGAAAATTTAAAGACTATATAAAAATGTCATTGAATGTTGGGGTATTTGGTGGGGGTGGTTTGGGATTTTTTTAGAAATTAGACTGCTTTAAACCCCTATCATGATAATTTGAAGTATTTTCGCTAATGTATGACAAATGTAAGGTATTTAATCAAATATTTTTTCATAGAAGCTCTAATGTATTTTCGACATTGCATAGTGCTAAGAAAATAAAAACAATATATGTAATAACAAGTGCACATTGGTACAAAAATATGTTTGCTTGATTATTGTAGACTGTTATTCTAATTTTCTAAATTTATTTCCAGATTTCATCTTCATGGATTTCCATAAAAATCCTGAGTAGGCGATTTAAAGTTAGATTTTTTTTTCTAAAATTCCCCAGACTTTACGTGAAATTTTTGATAACCCATTGTATTTTGACAAATCCCAACCAACCACGAATTCCACTCACACTAAAATAGAACGCCTAACTTGTCCTTTCCAAATGTTTCCAATCAGCCTCCATTGCGTCGTTGCTGCCTCGCATTCTTTACTTCAATTGTATAATAAATCAAATGAGGTTACTCAAACAGTTGCTAATACGTAAAAATAATAATCACAAACATCGTCTACAATATGCTACACATAGAAAGCTAAATACATAAAATGTATCATTTTCCCTATGACATTTAATAATATTTTTATGAACACATTAACATCAGCACAATATATTACAACCTAAGGTAATTACGTATTTATTTTAGTAAATATACTAACACAATAACATCTGAAAAATAAATTACATAACATCCTTTCTATAAAATTAGTAACTGAAATATGTCTTTAAGTTGTCATGCTTATTGTTTGTTAGTTGTTTCAACTTGTAAGGTTGGTCAGTCCATTCACCGCATATTGCCGATTTGATATCCAACCACATGATTATATTCCGGAGAAAAGGTTTAGAAATCATTTTCTACAATTATTACAGTTATAATTAAGTTTTTTTAGGAAACAGTTATAATTCAGTGATTATGTTGCAAATGTGGATTCTACTTTAACAAACTACCATTGAGTGATGTGGTCTTACTTTAGTAAAAAAAAGTTGGAAACCATACCACAATATACGTACTTCAGATAAAATGTGTATATATCATTGATCTATTATAATCACATGTATAATTTGGATAGTTTGTTCATATTAATTGTTAGTGTTACTTCATATTTTTACAATGTCTAATATTATTTATTTATATATATTTTGTGGAATATTTAAGCATGTCATGATTTATTGAACACAATGATGATTAAGTCACAAATTTGTTATGATGTGATATATGTGTTGTTAATCGTAATAATTTTTCAGGAAGTACTTATATTTTACATTTTCAAAAACGATTGTACGATATAGAGTTTTTTTAATGTGGTATGGTTTGAAGTCGGTAAATTTACACTGAATCTACTAAAAAAAAATAAAAGGTTTCCGCATCTGTAAAGAATTACCTAAACTCGCGTGATCCTTCTCTTGCGAATTAAAACATGACAACCTGTACAAATTTTTTATGCCCAGCACACCGTGTCCAATTAAAACATGACAACCTGTACAAATTTTTTATGCCTAGCACACCGTGTCCCGGACATCCTAGGTGTACATTCTTCTATGGGCCCCACAAGTAGTGATGGCAAATATCCCCAAAAACCCATAACCCAATAAACCCAACCCAGCCAGACCCAATTAATAATGGTTAAAGATGGGCCTGATTTGCATCCTACGTTCTAAGTGGGGAGGCCCAATTTGATTCCAGTATCATGCGGGCCCCCGTTACTCCCCATTATCCCCCATTCCCTCGATTCCTCAAACCCTAGTTATCAGATTAGTCTTTCCGCTCCTCGCCCCTCGCGGCTCCCGACCTGGCAACCTAGAAGCACGACGCCACAACGTCTCCCCTCTGCTAGTCACTGATGCCGAGGATCTGAGACGCCACTCGCCCTGAGTTTCTGCCATCGCGCTGTGCGCCGAGATTGCTGATGTCGTGTGGAGAAGCCAAGCACCAAGAGGCCACCCTCCGCGGAGATCTGCAAGTGTACTGAGGAGTATCACGCAAGTAAGAGGTACGCAAACTCGAATCTATCACTAGATACCCTCGTTTCTCCATCCCACTCATCTCTTTCCTCGATTGGCGGATTCTAAACTGAGGAGTAACTGCTGTTTTTTTCCTCCTCTCCCTTGATTAGTGTTATTATCGCTCTTCTTCCTGTCCCCATCGTTCTTCTGGCCTGGGTTGTTGTGTGTGTTTGAGTAGTAGATAGTAGCAACCGGTTGAGCAGCAGCAGCGGATAGGAGATCAGGATGGTGAGAGGAAAAGGGGGAAAATCTTCTAGGTATCGGTATTTAGTCGTGGAAGTGCGCAGGTCAATCTTTGTCCTTCTACCTGCTGCCGCTCTACTAATAATAGTCCCTTGGGGGGTGGGTGTGGACATCAGATGAGGAGGCATGAAAGGGATATAGAAATGCCCCTGTTTGGGGGGGGGTGAGGGAGGGGTAAAAAGGGTTAGATGACAATGAGTGATGATGCCTCTCTTGGTACTTTTGCATATATAGTAAGCTATAATATACGGTTACAATAATTCTTTTATAGTTGAAAACCCTTCTCAAGATGTCATATTATACATCTCTATACGTTCATCTTTGGTTGATGTTATTTGTATCTCTGGTTATTTCACTATTTAAAAAGAAAAGAGATAAGAAAAACATTATTACTCTGTATCCCATCTGTGGGGCTAGTATTGAAGGGAACTTCTTAAAAGGTGGTGCATTTGCATTCTAGATTATGTCTACTCAAAATCAAGATATAGAGATCCCTGATGCTTCTTCAAATCAAAGGTCACCAGTAGATAGTTCAATTCCAATTGAGAGTCAGTTGAATGAGCATGTTGTGACTGGCTCATTAACATCTACAAGAGGTCGTCGAAGTAAAGTGTAGAAGCACTTTGACAAGAAAGATGTTGATGGAGTTTTGAAATCCATATGCCACTACTATCATGCCCCCCTTAGTGGAAATTCAAGAATTGGGACAAAACACCTTCATGATCACCTTACTAGATTTCCTACATTGTTGGCAATGGGAGGGGACCTTAGTCAAATCCATGAGGCCAAAGAGACAACATCAGTAGCATTTAATCAAGAACATGCTAGGTTGTCTCTCGCTAGTATGATCGTGATGCACAAGTATCCTCTAGTGATTGTTGAACATGCTAGTTTTAGGAGTTTCTTGAAGATTTTACAACCTCTTTTTTAGTGTCCATCAAGGAACACAATCAAAGATGACATCTGGAAAATTTATGGCATAGAAAAGAGAAAGTTGATGGAGAATTTGGGGAATTGTGAGTCTAGAGTAGCAATTACTACTGATATGTGGACGTCAAATAAACAAAGGAGAGGTTACATGGCAATTACAGCTCATTACATAGATGACTCTTGGAGTTTGCAAAATAGGATTTTTAAGTTCAAATATATCCCATGTACTCATACCAAAGAGGTACTTTCTGAAGTGTTAATGCGTTCTTTAGTAGAATTGAACATTGACAAAAGGATATCTGTTGTAACACTTGATAACTGTTCAACAAATGATGCAATGATCAACTTGTTACAGAACAGAATTCAAGAGTATGATGATGGGCTACTTCATCTAGTACAAAATAAGTTCCCTCCAAATTCAATGATGTTATTTGGGCGGTTTCTGCACATGCGATGTTGCACTCATATTGTCAACCTAGTAGTCAAAGATGGACTAGCAATTATTAAGAATGGAGTTGAAAAGGTTCAAAATAGTGTGGCCTATTGGATTGCAACTCCAAAAAGACAGGAGAAGTTTGAAGAAACCGCAAAGCAACTAAAGGTTGCTTTTACAAAGAAGTTGTGCCTTAATTGTGAGACTAGGTGGATTAAAAAAATTTTAATGCTTTGAACCACATTGATGTATAGAGAAGTATTCTATTGTTTGAGTTATCAAGAAAGTCAATATACTATGTTGCCAAGTGATGAAGATTGGACGTTCTGCATTGAGGTTTGTGAGAAGCTGAGTATATTTTATGAAGTTACAAAGCTATTTTCTGGAACAAAATACCCGACTTCCAATCTATACTTCCCAAACATGTGTTCCATAAGGGTAAGTATAGATGAATGGATTACTTCTCCCAGTAGTTTCATATCAAACATGGAAAAAAATATGTTGAAAAAATACGAGAAGTATTGGAATGACATCTACATTTTGATGGGTGTGGCTGCAGTATTAGACCCACGATGTAAGAAATAGATTCTTGAGTATAACTTTGATAGGATTTATGGAGAAAAATCTTCAGAGCATTGTGACAAGGTAATTGATGTGATCTATGACTTATTTTTTGAATACAAAGAAAAAATGAACCTTTAAGAGGAAAGTGAAAGTGATATATCATCTAGTCCTACAGTTTCCTCACAAGATGTTGATAAGAGTTTGCTAGGTTTTGATAACTTTTAAGAAGAAAAAGAAAAAAAATTATGTTTCTTCTAAAAATGATCTGGACACATATCTTGAGATGAAGTTTTTGCCAAGCAAACCTGGCTTTGATATATTGGCATGGTGGAGGCTAAATGAAGGTTCATATCTAGTTCTTCAATTGATTGCAAAGGATATTCTTGCAATTCCCATTTCGACCGTAGCTTCGGAATCAGCTTTCAGCACCAGCGGGAGAGTGATTGACCCCATCGCAATAGACTTCATCCAAAGACTGTATAAGCCTTGATGTGCACCCAAAACTGGCTGAAAGTTGGAAAAACACAAGGTATAGATAGTATGATTTATACATTCATTCTATATTAGTAAATAACTTATTATATTACACATTATGCAGATGGAGATACATCAGGCTCAAGCGATTTTGGCACTTTGATGAATGACAATGACAATGAAGATGAAGGTAAAATAGGTTCCTTTTCCAAATGAATATGTTAGTGTTATTTGTATATAAATTTATGTACTTAATCCATTACATTGTTTACTCTTAGGTGAAGTAGGGAAAGATGATTTTCCATATTGATTGGTCGAGGTGTACATCTTAGGTGAGTTACTAAACACTTTAGTGCTCCCTTTGATGCTCTGTTTCTACCAGCAGATCGAGTATTTTGTTGATTGTTTTTTATGTGTTTATTTAGTGTTGGAACTTGCAGGCGTCTAAAGACTAATTAGTTTACTCATTTGGTTGTTTATTAAGTAGGGCAAGATGATGGTTTAGGTGTACACCTTAGGTGAGTTACTATTCACTTTAGTACTCCCTTTGGTGCTCTATTTCTACATGTAGACCGAGTATTCTGCATATTGATTTTTTTTTGTTTTTATTTCATGTTGGAACTTGAAAGCCTCTAAAGACTAATTAGTTTACTCATTTGGTTACTGATTAAGTAGTGCAAGATGATGGTTTAGATGTACACTTTAGGTGAGTTACTATTCACTTTAGTACTCCCTTTGGTGCTATGTTTCTATCAGTAGATCGAATATTCTGCAGATCGACTTTTTTTTATTCATGTTGGTTTCATAGCATGTTTTTGTGTTTATTTCATGTTGGTGTTGTAGGTGTCTATAATATGTTCATATGGGAGACATTCAAGGTAAATGGAACAAGTGGTGGCATTGCTCGGTTGTTGTTTCCTGAAGATGGCGGGGCTGATTATGAATGCTTACTCATTTGGTTGCTCATTATGAATGTTTGAAATCTTCATGGAGAAATCTGTTGGGATTAATATTCAGATTGTAAACAAGTTGTTGAAATCTTCATGGAGAAATCTGTTGGGATTAATATTCAGATTGTAAACAAGTTGTCATTTCTATATGATTGTAAACGAGTTGTCATTTGGCAATATATGGAATCTTCTTTTGGACAGCTGAAATAGTGTGCATTTTCTGGATGTTTATTAATGCTTATTTGAGTTAGTTGTGTTCTGGATGTTTAGAATTTATTATGTTATGGACAACTAAATTGTGTGTATGTCCTGAAGAGTGTTTTTTGTGACTACAACATGGATAAAATGAAATAGATTTGTTGGTAAATATGGAGTGTCTTGAAGAGTGTTGTATGGGTCGGTAGTGTGTGCCCTCTTGTTTCTGTATAAAAATATAATTGCATATGCAAATTTCATTGGGATTATGGACGTGGTTTGTAAACATTACATATACAGTGATCATTTGCAAATAGTGCATATGTAGGGGTAATATTGCAAATTGTTTCAACATGATTATTTGTAGAATTCATTAATTTGCATATTTTGTTAAAGTTGTGGACCTAATTGCAAATATTTCATACGCTTGGGTCAGGCTGCAAATTCATTAAGTACGAAATTTAGTAAAATTCTGGACCTAATTGCAATATTCCAGTGCCCAAATGTTGGAAGTTGGTAAAAATGGGTTGTAATGGGTACCCATTACCTATTGGGTTGGGTATGGGTATGTATTATTATGTATTTTCTTGTAATGGGGTGGGTATGGGTCAAGTAAAAATCCAAATGGGTATAATGGGTATGGGTATGGGTTCTTCATACCCGCCCATTTGCCATCCCTACTACATGGGCTTCCTGTCCGATCTCAACGTCGACGTGGCAATCAAGAGATTCTCTCAGGATTCCAAATAGGGACCCAAGGAGTACATCTCCGAGATCAAGATCATCAGCCAGTTGAGGCACAAGAACCTAAAGGCTCATCGGGTGGTGCCATGACCGGGAAGATCTCCTTCTAGTGTACGAGTTCATGCTGAACGACAGCTTAGACTACCACCTCTTCAGAGAGAAGTCGGCGACGATGCTTCTTCCATGGCCAATGAGGTTCAAGATCGTGTCAGGTTTGGCATCGGCGGTTCTGTACCTCCACACGGAGTGGGAGTAGTGTGTGGTGCACAGAGACATTAAGACCAACAACATCATGTTGGATTCCAACTTCAATGCCAAGTTAGGGGATTTCAGGCTCGCGAGTGTTGTTAACCACGAGCAGAGTAGGGCGCATACCACGAACATGGCGGGTACTCTAGGGTACTTGGCCCCTGAGTGCATCACTAGTCGGAGGTTTGGGATGGATTTGGATGTCTACAACTTTGGGATTGTCCTTCTTGATATAGCGAATGGGAGGAGGGCGTTTGGCGGCTCAGGTGTAGAGGGTGGGAATCGCAAGCAGCTGGTTGACTGGGTTTGGGATAGGTGTAGGAATGGTCGAGCAGTCCAAGTGGCTGACCGGAGGTAAGAAGGAGAGTTTGATGAGAGCCAGATGGAGAGGTTAATTGCCCTCGGGTTGTCGTGTGCCAACCCGGATTACAAATCTCGTATGTCCATGAAGTTTTGAAACTCAACATCGACGTTGCTCCGATGCTTGGGCTTCCTAAAGAATGAGCAGCCTCTCCCATCATGAAGAACTGGTTGCTTCATATGCCACCCACCAGTGGTTCAGCTTCATCTACTGCCCAACCCTCTAGTTGGGGGAATAGCTACGGAAGCACAATGTCATCCACAACAACTTTCTAGTTTCTTTTTTCTGTTCAAATGTGTGATGAGCTCATTATTTACAATTTTGTATGTAGTTTCTCAATGCCGTCATGACTTCAAAAAAAATATTTTTGAATATGTTTTTTTTGTGGTGATACATTTGATCTTTCAACACCAAAGTATAGACATCTTTTTTCTTCTACCCTTTTAGAAGCACTTGAGGATAAAGTTAATGACGCTTGCCCCCAACTCTATGATCTTGGGGACACATGAAAGGGTTCAAATTCCTCGTTACGCAGTATTGCTCCAGACAAAGTATAGACATCTTTTTTCTTCTAGCCTTTTAGAAGCACGATAAAGTTAATGACGCTTTCCCCCAACTCTATGATCTTGGGGACACATGAAAGGGTTCAAATTCCTCATTACGCGGTATTGCTCCAGACACTGTTTCAAACAATCCTAACCACACATCTACCAGAAAAACCCACCCCTAAAAGAATTAATGGGGTACTTTCATGACAAGGATTAATTAAAGACTCCCAAATTTTTTAAAGGAGTGAATTAATTACTTACTTCCTAATTTTATTTTCTCTAGGAAATTTTGAGAACCTGATATGTCAAAAATGGTTTTACCAAAGAGTCTGTTTGAACTATTTTCTGTCGTGATGGATGGTTGAGATCAAGTCACTTTAAAACATTAAGGGTTGTCGCCTTGTTAGTCCTCTCTCAACATATAAAACTAGTCTTTTGCCATCAAAAAAATCAGCTAATGGAAAACACAACAGACTCACATTTAGGCCATGAGAGACAAATTGAAACCACATCCCCCTATCTCATTTAGTCAGGAGCTCTCGCACCACGACCACACCCAACTACCATGTGGACAATGTTAAGTTTCACACCTATACGTTCCAACCACCATCTTCAACTTGTCACTCTAGCCGCTCACAGTTTTCACTCCGAAGGCTAGATCGACAAACGACACAAATAAATAGGATACAAGATCATGATAAAAAAATGATGCATTCCAAGATGCACAAATGTATTGCTAATCCTTCCAATAGTTATATAGTTATATTAACGTGATACTCATGTCTAAGAATTAACGTAAAGAATCATCTAACATGTGATATTCATTTTCAGGGTGTTGGACACATTATTGTTTATTAATTAAGATAAGCATAAATTATTATAATTATTGTATATAGTTTGATTTCAACTCTATTTGTAGACTTTTGAATTAAACTATTATGGCCTTTTTGAATGTTTGATACTATGTAACTTTTAAGATTAACGACGATTGTGATAGTGTCTTATTGTTATAAATATTTGGGAGAATGATTATTTTTTTTATATAAAAGTGTTGTTTTTTCAAGGTACCAGAGGATTTGTATTGAAGCAAAACCTGATGATAAAGAAGAATGATGGTAAGTGAAAGATAAAAATTAAGGTGATAGAGTTGGATCTTTGTTGTTGAATATTTGTATTGGTTATCATTTTTCCCATATTTCTTCACAATTGATGAGTGATGTTGGAATAAATCTTTTTGGAGATGTCATCCCAAACCATGTGGACCATACTTAGTAGTACAACCAAGTTGTAAAAACAATGATACCATGTCCCACTAAGAGGCTTGCAGGGGCTAGAATTTTTGTTTGTATCTTTTCTATTCATAGACACTATGCATGATCTATTGCAATGAGAGGTTGTTCAAGATCACAATTATACATGCTAATCGATATGTTTTCCCATATTTACCCTAATAAATAGATACTAGAATTTGATATGAATTATGTTTATTTTACATGTCTAAAATATGTGTCACCCACATGTAGAGTATATTCATAAAGTGAAATGTAAACTATATGGTGACTACCAATACAAGCATGTATAACGCATATTGTTTTATTGATTATTACCTTACTAAATTTGTTTCATCTCCATCGTTAAAGAAACCATAACCTCCCAACTTATTCGTATGTGAACTCTATCGTTGAGCTTAATAGAAATAACTAATATGAATAAAAAGAAAAAAATGAGTTCACTCTAGGGGTAATGAAATTGGATGCTTGTCTTATCAAAGACAAATTATATGCACTTACTGATACAAGTACCCTTGCTCAAATAACTCTCCATGATGCATGAGAGACATTTTATAGACTAAGCATGATGTATCTAGGAATGACTACCACTACCAACATCAAAACATCCCTACACAAAGTCAAAATTGAAAAAGAGTATTTATAAACATCAAAGATTGGTTTAGGACTGCAGATTAATCCCTCACTGAAAAATATATCAACAAAACTTACAACAATGAAGTTGGATGGCATTCTCTCAATGCATGAGTATGTTATTGAAATGACCTATCTTGTAGAAAAACTAAAGACTTAGGTCGTATGAAGGATGCCTATTTTCTTGTCTATGTTGTCCTAAATAGTTTACCTCCTCAGTATGGGCCATTCTAGATTCATAACAATACTAATATAAATAAGTGATCACTGAATGAACCAGATCTCAAATTGGATCAAGAGGCGGTTGGGATGAATCAACAGTTTTAAGGAGTCCCATTTCATTCAAGGAGCCAGATATAAAGTTGGGAAAAAGAATAGAAAAATAAAAGGGGACATCTAATGAGGATGGTCAACCATGTAAGAAGAAAAAGAAGGAAGACTTGTGCAAGTTTGGTAAGAAACATGAACATTTTCAAAAGGATATCTATATTACAATTGCTATGTACAAGAATGTTGCATTTCCAAGTCTTTATCCCAAACTAGGCCTTAGTATCCAACATGGTCAGTTTTAGATTACATGAATTTAATTTTTTCACCCGCAAACACTCACCTCATTGTCAAATTGATAGTTATACCAACAATAAACAACATGATAGCAAGCAAGCAGCTGCTCTGCAACACCCAAACCAACAATCTACAAATTCAACCATACAACTCAAAGCTTGTGAAACCATAGCTTGATGTCATTTGCAGTAGTATATGCAGTGAATCAATAAACCGATCAACCCATTACATTGAATTCAATATCCAGTAGTAAGCAATATGTCAGCATACCAGTAGTAACCAACATGCCAGCAAGAAAGAAACTATTGGATTCGATGTTCAACCGCATGAATTCAATGATTCAAGCTGCAAATCTGAATTAAGCACAAGCACATCATAAGTATGAACCACAAGTACTAGCATAGAGTATAAATCACAAGCACTGAATCCCCAATATGAATGAATAGAATTGAAGCAAGAAACACAAAAGAAATCTTATGTGCCTATGTGTTACCCCTAATCCCTCCTCTTTCAATAAATATTGACTTGTAATCTTTCTTTCAAATTTAACCTAGATCAACTGAAGGCATCAGGAGCAAAGAAACCCAACTGAACTGAAGGAAACAGGAGCTAAGATACCCGGATGAACTAAAATAATAATTGAAAGGAGTGAGATAATAACCATTCATTGCCACACTAGTCAAATTCATCCATCATAAAGCATGCTTGTCAAGTACATGAAAGTTACTAAAGACACGAGTACATCAAGAGTTAAATTGAGAAGAAAAAAACTAGGTTCAGTAGAAATATGATTTGGATCCAAGGTTCAGTACAATATGTTACAAGACACAAATAGGAAATTTGATCTTCAACCCACATGAATGTCTTCATCCATGTTTACATCAAGCCACATTGTCATTACTCTTCTTTAGATTTGTCGATTTTGTCAAGATCATGAGCATCAAATGTATCTTTGACAACTTATAATGTAATTTCCACAAATTGAGTCACAAGGAATATGAAAATCAAGTATATTAACTAACATTAAAATCCACTAAACCAACTTACACTAGATTTGCATATATAATATTGTGTCCTTTTTTGTTACACATATTGAATGTCCGTTGTCTTTTTTCTTTTAACTTTGTGTGTGGCTTAAACCTTTGTGGTTTCATGTTTCCTTTACAATGTGATGGTTGTGGATCTCTTGCTTCCATGTCATCCTGAATTTGGAGCATAGATTGACTACCTTGTGTTGGAATATGAGTTTGGGATGATGGCATGCCTTCTTACATGAACTCATATCCATATTTTTTTGCAACAACATGATGTCATCATAAGTTTTTTCAAACAACTTTTGCACATTAAGGTAAGTGTCCTTGTGTTTAGAATCTATACCAACTAATTTCATTGTCGGTCTACAAAGTGAGTTATACCTACCCAAAGGGGTACTACCATCAACATCTTCCTGATACTCTTTTATATAATGTTTTTAGTTGTGGTTTTTACTTCCATTATCCAATGACTCGATACATACAAAGGAGGTATCTTATGAACTTTAAGATGAAGCATTACTTTTAGTATATGATAGCATAAGATCCCATAAAAGTGAAATAGCTTCCATTCACAAAAGTATTCTTCTTCCATTAGAGTAAAATGTATTGTGTAACTGTGCTTAGATATAAATGCAAGCACTCACCACCAACATGTGAAATTTGGTGTACATAATCTTTTCTAACCTCCTCTATGACATAGAATGAGGTCAACTTCATTTTCTCTTTGGATACTTTAAAATTTTATCTAGTTTAGATCTCCCTTGCATGTCTCTCAATGGAAGCATACGACCATAATGTTGGTTGGCCATCCTTAGACCGATTGGTATAATATTTTTTTTTCACATGTATTTACATACTTGAAATGCAAATATTTGAATAATAAGGAAATCTTAGAAACGTGGTGTGCTTTGTTTTAAAAGTATAGATTTAAAGTGCAATTTCATATTTACAATAGTTGTCATGGTTTTATCAATAAACCAATAATAGATATGGGGAAAAGAAAGAGAGAAAATTCACAAATAAATGAATATTAAAGGGAACAGGTAATTAATAATTTACATATGGAATTGTGTGGGATTTTCTAAAAAAGTGGTGTTGAAGGAAACTAATGGATTGGTTTCAATTCCACATGGTTGTTAATGA
The DNA here is from genome assembly GCA_963693085.1 of Alisma plantago-aquatica. NCBI lineage: Eukaryota > Viridiplantae > Streptophyta > Magnoliopsida > Alismatales > Alismataceae > Alisma > Alisma plantago-aquatica. Next base: position 488,688,104 of record OY856410.1, read on the forward strand.
GAAAAGTAATCAAAATAAGAATATGTCTAAGATAGAAAGAGAAAGGAATTGATTTGATGCCTTAAATAAAGGATAAAAGGGAGATTTGGAGACAAAAAAAAGTGTCCTTAATTATTATGGTCTCCAATCTCGCCCACATCTAGACAAAAGTAATTCAAATTTTCCTTTAAATTTTGGGATTAAAAGAATAAAAGGATAGAGATACATGGAATTTATTAGATTTCCTAAACTAAAGAGGATTATAAGGTATCCATTAAATTTCACACAAATATTTCAAATAGGAAATATACTCGGCCTTTTATTTTGATGTGTGAGTTTCTAGCCTTACGGTCGAGTTCTGATGATCAGGTGATCATCATCTACCTTGGACCAAATAGGAAGTTAAATGCAAATTGATTTCTCATTTTTCTCTCTCACCAATATACAAACTTTCTTGCCAATCTTTCCATTAGGATCAAAGAGCGATTTTGAACCGACCTATATTGGGTTTTGGTATCTTTGGGAAGTAATATAGGATCTCCCCAATTATTGATCCCTCACTGACCTATCCACCATAATCGAGGGCTATTAAAGGGAATAAAATCCTTATGTGAGATAAAAAATAACTCTAATTTTGTATGCATTAGACCCCAAAACCCTAATTTGACCCCAAAACCCAAATCAGTCTCAATGTGAGTTTATGGATGAAATAGTAATAGTTTGGTATTGTGCATTAATTTCAGGGTAATTGTTTGCTTGATCTCAACTGCACCTATTTTCTTGGACTTTAAGTTACATCTGAGAAAGGTATGTGGTTACGCCTATGACTACTCGCTTTAACTGACTTCCATGATTTCTCAAAATTTTCATGATTGGATTGTAATTAAATGTTTACATGTTTATTTACTTCCTGCAATCGATAAAGTCACTATGGATATGATCTTATAGAAATGTAACTTGCTCAAACCTTGTAACATCTCTAGTGAGTTAAAGAGCATGGGCTGAATAAAGTAATTATGGGAATGATTGGTGATTAGGCCTATAAAGGAAGGCATGTGTATGAAACCAAGGTTATGAAATGTCCACTATAAGGACCAGACACTTAACAGAGGGTTCTCCATAAAGAGGGTCACCTAAAGAGAGGGTACACCATTGATAAAAGAGGATAAGGGTGGCGAGGCTAAAATAGGAAAATGCTTGTTCAATTTTGTAATCATAATTATTATGGTTGATTATATTGTTACACCTATATATGAATAAATTGTTTTCCCAACATACCAATATAATTTTTTATATGACCATTTTATGTTTCACGGAGTTTTGGGATAAATTGTTATTAGTATGCAAAATGGACCTTTTGAGAAGAAGGCACCAAAAAGAAAATTGCTTAAAGTTTCCATGGAGGATTTAGTTAGATAGTTTTTATTCCTAGTTGCAAACAATAGATTCACATATCATGTAACTCCTTTGTGGAGATCTTATCTTTCATATTGTATCAAACTCTTTTCCATTGAATGATTACATTTGGTTAATTGATAAACATTAATCTTGTAAATATGATAATTTTTCTTGCCCTCTCGGTCCACCTTATTTGGGGATAATAGGGGGAGGGGTCATTACACCTATAGTATTCTTCATCCTCTTTGTCATTCTGGTTATCGACCACCTTTTCAATGCTTGGACAAATTTAAACAAGGGTAAATGATTGTTTACACAATCTTTAGATATTGCATTCATGCTCACACTCTTTTGTATTGTAGACATGTTGGCAAAAAATGTGCCTCTAAAGTATTTAGGTATCTATTGCTCTTTGATATTCCACAACAAAGTTAATTCTTGTGACTCAAATTGTATGAGGTTACCATCTTTACTCAAACTCATCATGGTTATGGGGTGAATGATGTAAGATTGAAACTCTTCATTGAACCCCACAACATTCACATAGATCACACCTAGATGTTCACGTGCTTTTATCATTATATGTCATTGGAAACAATGATGAACTTTGTTAGAAAATACAATATGAATTGCCTTCTTCATTGTTGAATCTTGATCAATTAAAACTGACTTTGGGTGATTTACATACATTGCTTCTAGAAATATTTAGAAAACCCAAAAAAAGAACTCAACAATCTCATCTCTAGATAAAACACAACCATGTTGACCTAGAGGTTATACATTGTCCATATTTTGATAATGACTTAACCATGCCATTCATATGTATCTAATATGTGTATTAAAAATTGATCTCATGCTTTAAGTACATGAAAAGGACCAATTTACAAAAGTCCTAGCTTGTCAAAGTTCAAGTCAAATGCAATGCAAGTGTGCTAATAAGGAAATCACTTCAAATGAACTTAGAAGATTTTTGTAATCACTTGTATTGATGATATGACTTGTAACAAAGATGAGAAAAATATGTGGGACACATAATACCAAGTTTTAATCACTTATTTGTCAAATTATAAAATCGATCACATGTTGTTGATCGGTCAAGTTACAATCTCGACCAATCCCATGGATGGATTTTCTAAAAGTAGCAATCGGTCGAGTTGTGCATTCACAGAACTCGACCGAACGACCTTCTTACCAAATGCAATTTTGGCTGATCGGTCGAGTTTCCCAAAATAAACTCGACCGACAGTTTGAAATGGGTTTGTCTTTTAGTCGATCGGTCGTTACCTTTATTGAAACTCGACCGAGTGCATTGTACAGAAAATGTAGAAAAAGTGATTATAACCATTGATGACTTGTCTGGACAAAAATAGATATGTTACCTTGAGCAAAAATGGCTATATTTCGGTCCTAAGTGTTCCCCAACTCAAGGGAGCACCCCAGCTATAAATGAAACATCTATCTTGGAAAATGAGATCAACGAATGCAGAAGAGATTAACTAGCAGCGGAATTATTAAAAATCACTAAAAAATTAAACTTTTTGGAAATAGATTTCTAAATAATAAAACTCTTTTATAAGAAAACAAGATAAGCTACTTACAACATGATTCATCGTTACATCTATGTAAGATCACATCTCGAGTGATTACATACATCAATTACCCTATGCTCTATACAAGGCAAGATACAAAAATCTCGAGGCATTAAGCCAAAAACTTCAGATCTACTGACTCCTAGGACCTGAAAGTACAGAGACGACACATAGGACATACTATCTACAAGACTCGACAGACAGTATCTCCACCTGAGATTCATTGTTGTCCCTGATGTTGCTGTTGCTGCTGTTGCTCACCCTCAGATGGGTTCCTCCGTCCTCGACGTCCACCTAAAAAGTCAAATCCCACGGGGGTGAGACAATTGGAATAATTGTCCCAGCGAGAGTTATAACTCTCTGCCAGAAGCATTGTTATGGCAATAAAGGAATAACAATACGCAATAAAACTTTAAACGTTCAACAACAGGTTTAACATTGTATAACCTAAGTAAATCAACATTCTCTTTAACAATCATTTCAATTATAACATAATTGAATATCAAGGTATATCTCAATAAGGAATATGGAGAACATGTATACTAGTTACTTGACTAGAACATTATAAACAATGTAACATCAATCATTGTTTCTCGTAGTTCAACCTAAGCAGTTATGCTACGCGGATGATTATGTTTTTCAAACATTGTTATGCCCTGCGGAGATGAGGTATATCGCTCATACTCCAACTGACCATTACGAAATCGCATCGGTACCATACATAGGTCATCAAAAGATCCGGATTCTTATGACCTCATCTTCCTCAGTCAGTGTGAGGATCCACATGCAGGACATCTCGTGTCTCTGCTATAATAGCTTTCCAGGGTATTCTGGCAACTTTGCTATTAGAGTTACAGTGGCATTCTGTACTCTCTTCGCCATCGAGAGATTTCTTGTTTATCTCACACCGATGCAGCATTAACAACATCATCGGGAGATTATTGATACATCATCCTGGCATAAACATATAATGAAGGATTGATGGATTAAAGGTACATCTTACATCAATTCCTACATTAGAACGTAAGGATATTCGCATCCATAACCCCAACATACTCAAAAGTATGTTCTCCAGGAGTTCCCTTAGGAAAGCCTGTTTCACCATCATTAAACTACTGACAATGATGGATCTATGGTCAGGGCTCTACATGATATCATTATACTTGATTATTTAAGTAAATTATAGCATTCTTTTAGCATCAGGCATGTTTTCAAGCATAAACCATTAAAACAACTTCTATAAAAGAAGAATACTAAATGTATCAAGTTCATTTCACATCAGTTATCATTGGGATATCATTCCTTAATCATCTCATCATTATGGTTCAAAAACAGGGGTGTTCAAACCCTTAGATCATCAGAAGTCATCTAACAGCATGACCTTGATTATCACAATGTAGGTATTGCTCATGGCTCTTACAGCCCATCAATCTCATATGTTACCTCTTAAACCAGGCAACATAGTATATCGTTATTAATAAAGCTTATAACATGCTTTCAATGAATAAGACATCATAACCCTTACCTGGCTATGATCGCTTCTTAATAAAAACCTGCATAGTTAATACATTTGATAATAAGCAATTTATCTCTATATCAACATCTTTCAAAACAGAGATAATCTTTCAATTCAAGGGTTGTACCATTATGCTCTTATTAGGGTGAGGTTTTCCCAATTCATTTCAATTAGGGTTGTTCAACCCCTTTATCTTAATTAGGAAAAATGATTCCCTATGTCATACTTCAATCATGAAGTTTCATGCTTAAAAGCATAACCCAGAGTTAGGGTTTACTATTCATTTCATCATATCACCCTAGATTAGGGTTTACTATTCACATTACATGATATTACCCTAGAATTAGGGTTTACTACTCACATTACAGTGAATTGAGATCATATCATCTTCATGTATGAGAATTACTTCCATTAATGCCTTCAAATAGGTTAAGATTCATTAATAATCATAATTAGGGTTTCCATGATCTCACTATGAAGGATCATACCCTAATTGTGTGTATTCGTACATGTTGGAAGTATATTACTTGATTCTCTTTCAAATTAGGAGTCTTCTCTCTCCTCTTGCTATTATATGATGTTTTCATCACTCTTGATTAGGTTAGGTTAAATCAACCTTGATAACACAAGTCATGTCATCACCCTTATGGTCATTAGGGTTTGATTGATCAAGGGGTACCAGTCACACTATCCCACTAAGGGTACTTTTGTAATGTTCACCATTGACCATACTTGCATAAAACAACTAGTTGCTTAACCCCTTAATCACTTTAGGTATCTTTAGGGTTTAGGTTAATCAACTACTAAACCATCTTGACCACTAAGGCATCAAACGATCTTGACCTTAACAGACCCCAAACGGTTTTGAAACCGCATAGAGTTGTTGAGCGTTTGGTTCCTTTGACTTTCAAGACTGCATGGAAAAGTATGCCATCAAGACTGTTTGCCCTAGGTGAGGTGAAGACCGTTTGGGCCAACTTTGACTTTGAAACCACATGGACAAATCGATCTTGAAACCACATGACCACCAAACAGTCTTGGGATCGTTTGGTCCCAAACGGTCTTGAGACCGTTTGGCCCCAAACGGTCTTGAGACCATTTGGACTCAAACGGTCTTGAGACGTTTGGTCCAAACCACTTCAAAACCGCATGGACAAAAAAAAAGTGCCTCAACCTATCCAATTGAATTAGGGTTTCCAAGGTTGAACCCCTCAATCGATCATGCAAAGGTTAGCCACAAATCAATTGAGTCAATTAGGTCAATCCTTACTGATTTGACCTTCAATTGATCCTCAATTGGTCACCAATTAGGGATTGGATCACTTGAATTAGGGTTTGGAATCGATCGCCCTTCAACATGCATCAACATGAGTCTAATTGATGTTAAACCCATTGAACCATCACTCAATTGGGTCATGACCTGACCCCAAATGGTCTTGGGATCGTTTGGACATCCTCCAAACAGTCTTGAGACCGTTTGCCCATGTCAACACCAAAAACTAAGTCATTCACTTAAGGGTTGAACCCTAGATTTGGTCACAAAATCAACATTTGATTATTCAACAACTTGATATGATTGGACCCTCGATTGGTCAACTCCTCTTAACCCTAGACCTCCAAACGGTCTTGGGTGATCACCAAACGGTCTTGAGACCGTTTGGGTGATCCCCAAATGGTTTTGAAACCGTTTGGGCCACTCAACCCAAACTTCAACATGATTGCATCATTGAAATCAGCAATAAACCCGATTAGGGTTTAGGTGTCTAAAGTGCCTTCAATTGATGATTTACTTGGAATTAGTTGATGATTCTTGTTGGGTGATTAGTCCATAATGTCTAAATAAGATCTCCAAATGGTCAACACTTGGTCAACTCATCCAAATGGTTTTGAGACTGTTTGCTCCAAACGTTCTTGTGAAATCGTTTGCCCTTCAAACGGTTTTGAAACCGTTTGCTTCCAAACGGTTTTGCAAACCGTTTGGGCAAGAGGTGGGGGACCGTTTGCTAAACCACGAACATGGTGAAATTTGGAAATAACGCCACCTTCTTATACCTCAAGAACATGGACTGTTCTTCATGGATTTGGTTGCAAGAACACATAGAAGTGTCAAAGAAAGGGAAACAAGCAACGTTTTCATAGGAAGAAGATACATAAACAAAACTTTAAGGTTTAGAGTTATAAAACCTGCCTCAAGGACTGATCCAGAGCTCCAAGCTTCGTAGCTTTAATGGTGGGTTGAGCTCCACAGGTCGTCCAAGGTCCGTTCCTCAAGATTTGGATGGAGAAGATGGCTAGAAAGAAGAGTTATGTAAGGAAGACTACTAAACCAACTTTGTAGCAAGATTTCCTCCATCAATTCGAGCTAGATGGCAATCAAAGTTTACCCAATTCAGCTTGGCCGTTCTCCTCTGCTCCTGAGCTCCTTCTTAGTCGGCCAAAGAAAAGAGATAAGAAGAGGAATGAAGGGAAACGATCCCTTGTTTTGTAAAAGAGATGTGCTTATATATTTTGGGTTCATTTTCAAGACAAGGACAATTATTTCCTTATTTCTCAATTATGTCCTTATCCCCTCCTTATACATGTCTCTCCCTTCTTCACTTAAGCAAAACTCTTCCTTTATCCAAGGTTTAGAGGAAAAGAAGCCAAACACCTTACTAAGTTGCATACATATAAAAGGGTCATTTTGTATAAAACTTGGTTATTTAAATACAAAAGTTATCTTTCTTATTTGATCATTCAAATGAGGTGCCATACTCATTATCTTTGCTCTACTTGATGCCAAGAGTCATGAAAGATACTCTAGAGGGTATATTTTACATGTTGCACCCTAAGTTTTGGGTAAATTGCACTTTACACCAAAACTAGGCTTTAAAGCACAAGGATTGCTCTACATGTTGTATCTTGGTGTCCAAGCTTGGAGAATCCATATCACTACATCATATTCATTATCATGATGTCTTATTATCAGAGGAACATCTTAAAATGTACAATTTGCAAGTTAACCCCTCTACTTGGGTAATTTTCACATAGGTCCATATTTAACAAAACAATATTACATCATTGTTCAAAAAAGGACAGAAATGGAAATATATGTTCCTCAGAAGCTTTAGTTACATATCAAAAGATAACCACAAGTGTATAATTACATAATTAAGCAAAACACCTAGGGTTTGTTCATAACCCAGGTCAGGGATGTTACAAATTATCCACCCCTTACAAGGATTTCGTCCCCGAAATCAACAAAACATATTAAGAGAAAAGAGCAGGGTATTTCCTTCTCATATCTTCCTCTAGTTCCCATGTGGATTCTTCAACACCACAGTGATTCCAGAGGACTTTTACAAGACTTATGTCTTTCTTTTTCAGATTTTTAATTCTTTTATCAAGGATTGACACTGGTCCTTCCTCATAAGTTATATCATCATTCAATTCTACTTCCATAGGTTGTAGAATTGATTTTGTATCAGGGTGACATTTCCTCAGCATAGAAATGTGAAACACAGGGTGTAACCTCTGTAACTCTGGTGGTAACTCTAGTTTATAGGCTACTTTTCCAATCCGTTCAATGATTGGATAAGGCCCCATAAACCTAGGAGCTAACTTCCCTTTCCTTCCAAATCTCAGAACTCCCTTCCAAGGTGAGACTTTGAGATACACTCTGTCTCCAACCTGGAATTCTAAGGGTCTATGACATTTATCAGCATATGACTTCTGCCTATAATGTGCAGTCTTTATCTATTGTTGTATTACTTTAATGTTTTCTGTGGTCTGCTACACAAGATCAGGACCTATAAGTTGGTATTCACCAGTCTCATACCAACATAGGGGTGATCTACAACGTCTACCATACAAAGCTTCATAAGGTGACATGTCAATGCTGTGTTGATAGCTATTGTTGTAGGCAAACTCTATCAAGCTTAGGTGTAGATCCCAACTCCCTGTAAACTGGAGAACACATGCTCTAAGCAAATCTTCCAAGGTCTGTATAGTCCTTTTAGACTGTCCATCAGTCTGAGGATGAAAGGATGTACTAAACCTTAACTGGGTGCCTAAAGCTTTGTGAAGTCGCTCCCACAAATGACTCGTAAACTGGGGACCTCTATCAAAAACAATGGTGATTGGGACTCCGTGCAGTCATACTATCTCTTCAACATTCAACTGTGCTAGCTTCTCAGCAGAATAGGTCATTTTGACAGGCAAGAAATGCACAGTCTTTGTCAACCTATCAACTATTACCCAAATGGAATCATGCCCTTTGCTTGTCCTGGGTAGGCCAACAACAAAGTCCATGGTTACATGATCCCACTTCCACTGTGGTATGGGCAAAGGTTGCATTGTTCCTGCAGGCTTCTGGTGTTCAGCTTTTACTTGCTGACACACAAGACACGTCATAACAAACTCAGCAACGTACTTCTTTATTCCAGGCCACCAATACATATCTAATAAGTTTCGATACATCTTGGTGCTTCCTAGATGCATAGCATACATCAAAGAATGAGCTTCTTCCAGGACTAACTTTCTCAAGTTATCCACATCCGGCACTATCATCCTCCCATGATAACAGGCTACTCGATCATCTGAATCATGGAACCCATCTCGTTTCTTGTTACCATACTATGATCTAATCAGTTGAACTGCAACATCAACTTGTTGTGCCTCCTTGATCTGTTCTCTCAGAGTAGGTTTTATATGCATCTCAGCTAACAACCCGGCTAACAATGATACTTTCAGCTGTACATTGTCTTGCCTTAAGGAGATAAGCATATCTCTCCTAGAGCATACTAAGGAATTTAGTTGTGCTCTATCTGAGGCTGGCGTTGTTGATTTCCTACTCAAAGCATCAGCAACCACATTGGCTTTCCCTGGATGGTAATCAATTTTACAATCGTAGTCCTTGATTAATTCCATCCAACGGCGTTGCCTCATGTTAAGCTCATGCTGAGAAAAGATGTACTTCAGGTTCTTATGATCAGTGAATATATGGAAGGTTTCTCCATAGAGATAGTGTCTCCAGATCTTCAAGGCATGAACCACAACAGCTAGCTCCAGATCGTGTGTCGGATAATTCTCCTCATGTTTCTTAAGCTGTTGGGAAGCAAAAGAAATCACTTGTTTATCCTGCATCAACACACATCCAAGCCCATTTTTGGAGGCATCACAGAAAACTATATATCCCTTGACTTGCTCAGGTAACACAAGCACAGGTGCACTTGTCAACCTCTCCTTCAGCAGCTGGAAAGATTACTAACACTTATCACTCCAAGCAAAAGGAACATCCTTCCGGGTCAACTTAGTCAATGGTAAATTTATGGAACTGAAGTTCTTAATGAACCTTCGGTAATAGCCAGCCAACCCTAAGAAACTACGAATCTCCGTCGGTGTCTTCGGCTGCTCCCATTGTAGAACAAATTCTACCTTTTTAGGATCAACACGAATACCTGAGGAGGATATTACGTGTCCAAGGAAAGATACTTCCGGTAACTATAACTCACACTTGCTAAACTTAGCATATAGCTTGTGTTCTCTTAGTAAAGTTAGAGCCTGATGAAGATGTTGTTCATGCTACTGAGCATCTCTACTAAAGATCAGAATGTCATCTATAAAGACAACAACACACTGATCAAGAAAAGGTCGGAAGATTCTATTCATGAGTTCCATAAATGCAGCTGGTGCATTTGTTAGTCCAAACGACATAACTGTGAACTCATAGTGACCATACCTTGTCCTAAAGGTAGACTTGGGTATGTCACTATCCTTAATATGGAGTTGATGATATCCTGACCTCAAATCTATCTTTGAGAAGACGGTTGCACCATGCAACTGGTCAAAGAGATCATCAATCCTCGCCAGAGGATACTTGTTCTTTATTGTTACTTTATTAAATTGTCTGTAATCAATGCACATCCGCATTGATCTGTCTTTCTTCTAAACAAAGAGGACCGGAGCACCCCAAGGTGAAGTACTTGGTCAGATGAAACCCTTCTCAAGCAACTCTTGTTGCTATTTCTTGAGTTCTTCCATCTCAGTAGGCGCCATCCTATATGGTGATTGTGCTATTGGTTATGTCTGGGATCAAATTGATCTCAAAATCAAATTTCCCGGGGCAGTGGCACACCTGGAAGTTTTTCAGGAAATACATCTTCAAATTCCCTGACTACAGGAACTTCGGCAAGGTTAGGACTGTCCATGGTGGTATCTACCACATGGGCCAAAAATGCATGACATCCTTGCCTCATCAACTTCTCAGCAACCATAGCTGACACAAGATAGGTGGGTAGAATCTTTCTCTCTCCTTGAAAGATCCATGCGTCGCTATTGTCAGCAAACACAGCTTGCTTGGATTCACAATCCAAGACAACCTGATACCTTTCCAAGGTATCCATCCCAAGGATTATATCAAATCCTTGCATCTCAAGTGGTATAAGATCCACTTGAATGCGATGCTCAGAAAAGAAGAGGATGCAGGGAGAGCATACCTCTTGCAACACAGCAGACCCCTCAATGGAGTTTCTAGCAACAAACTATCTGCTCTATGACTAACTATCATATTGCAGTTATGAATCACTCTTCGAGTGATAAAGGAGTGTGTAGAACCCAGATCAATCAAAACAGATACAACGCATGATGTAGACATATCTGAATATAACAATTCCATCTGACCTGCCACAACCCGAGGGTTAATCACTGCATCAAGTGGATTCATTGCATAAAACTTTGATGTGGCATGCGGTTGATTCAGTGCCGACGATCCAGCTTGGGATGCTTGTCCACGTCCTCTAGCTCCTCCGGGAAACTGCCTCCTCTGCGATCCTTGTTGGCTCTGCCTCTGTGATTGAGTTACACTCACTTCTCTGGCTCTGCAGTCTTTCATCAGATGTCCCATCTTCCCACATATATAGCAACTTTTGTTTTGTTGTTGTGGTCTGGGTGGTCCTGTAACCGACATAGATGCTGAACTATGAGCTCCTTCTAGTGGTAGGATTCGTCCTCTACCTCTATTTGATGTCCATTGTGTCATGGTACTGGGTCTAGGTGGTGGTGTAGACGCAGGAAACCTAGGTTTCTTGAAATCTCTGGATGAAGATCCTTGGAACTGGGGATACATCCTCTTGTTCTGGGTCTGTCTCTTCTCTACTACATACCTCTCTATCCTTCTGACAGACTCTACAAAGGTAGAAAACCTTTCTCTGTTCTCTAAGGTAGACACGGGAGTAGTCAACTCAGCGTTTAACCCTTTCTCGAAATTCCTAATCCTTTCTTCATATGTAGCTGCCATGTGCGGACAGAACCGCAACAACTCCATGAACTTAGCCTCGTACTCGCTAATGTTCATTGGACCTTTCCTTAACCTCTCAAACTAAGAGATTTTCTCGTCCAAAAACGTCTTAGGGAAATATCTATTGATAAATTCCCGTCAGAAGACTTCCCAGGCAATCTCTACACCAGGCCTCTTCTGTTCTTCCATGGTCCACCAATGACCAGCACTTCCCTTGAGAAGATATACAACATGTTTAACCTTCTCAGCTTCTGGGATGTCCAGAATTCTAAAGACCTTCTCTAGTTCAGTTAACCACAAGTCAGCATCTGATGGGTCAGTTGTTCCAGCATACTCTGTGGCTCCAACTCGGTGAAGTCGTTCAAACGTCTTGCCGATTCCTTGCCCTTCGGGAGGGGTAGGTGCCCTAGGTGCTGGTATAGGCATCCTATCTGTTATGTGTGTCATGGCAGTCATAAACTACCCAAACATAGTTTGGACGGCTAGGTTCCCCATGTCAGTTGGATTGAACTGGGGTGGTTCAGGTACACGTTCATCTCTATCTGGTTCTCTTGCACCTCTTCTTGGTGCAACATCACTACTCTCTACCACATGTTCTTCGTGAGGTCCAAACATATTTAGTTTTATCTTCTTCTCCTGAGGAGCAGAAGACACTATTAGATATATTGGAAGACACTAGAACAGACTCAACATCCTAAGTCCTATGTCTCTGTAGACTCAGCAAACCTACAGCTCTGATACCACTAAATTGAAACGTCTGTCTCGGAAAATGAGATCAACGAATGTGGAAGTGATTAACTAGCAGCAGAATTATTAAAAATCACTAAAAATTTAAAACTTTTTGGAAATAGATCTCTAAATAACAAAACTCTTTTATAAGAAAACAAGATAAGCTGTTTACAACATGATTCATTGTTACATCTCTGTAAGATCACATCTCAAGTGATTACATACATCAATTGCCCTGTTATCTGTACAGGGCAAGATACAAAAATCTCGAGGCATTAAGCCAAAAACTTCAGATCTACTGACTCATAGGACCTGATAGTACAGAGACGACACATAGGACATACTATCTATAAGACTTGATAGACAGTATCTCCACCTGAGATTCACTATTGTCCCTGATGTTGCTGCTGCTGCTGTTGCTCACCCTCAGATGGGTTCCTCCGTCCTCAACGTCCACCTAAAAAGTCAAATCCCACAGGGGTGAGACAATTTGAATAATTGTCCCAGTGAGAGTTATAACTCTCCGCCAGAAGCTTTGTTATGGAAATAAAGGAATAACAATAAGCAATAAAACTTTAAACGTTCAACAACAGGTTTAACATTGTATAACCTAAGTAAAGCAACATTTTCTTTAACAATCATTTCAATTATAACATAATTGAATATCAAGGTATATATCAATAAGGAATACGGAGAACATGTATACTAGTTACTTGACTAGAACATTATAAACAATGTAACATCAATCATTGTTTCTCGTAGTTCAACCTAAGCAGTTATGCTACGTGGCTGATTATGTTTTTCAAACATTGTTATGCCCTGCGGAGATAAGGTATACCGCTCATACTCCAACCAACCATTATGAAATCGCATTGGTACCATACATAGGTCATCAAAAGAGTCAGATTCTTATGACCTCATCTTCTTCAGTCAGTGTGAGGATCCACATGCAGGACATCTCGTGTCTCTACTATAATAGCTTTCTTGGGTATTCTGGCAACTTCGCTATTAGAGTTACAGTGGCATTCTGTACTCTCTTCTCCATCGAGGGATTTCTTGTTTATCTCACTCCGATGCGGCATTAGCAACATCATCGGGAGATTAGTGATACATCATCCCGGCATAAACATATAATGAAGGATTGATGGATTAAAGGTACATCTTACATCAATTCCTACATTAGAACGTAAGGATATTCACGTCCGTAACCCCAACATACTCAAAAGTATGTTCTCCAGGAGTTCCCTTAGGAAAACCTGTTTCACCATCATTAAACTACTGACAATGATGGATCTATTGTCAGGGCTCTACATGATATCATTATACTTGATTATTTAAGTACATTATAGCATTCTTTTAGCATCAGGCATGTTTTCAAGCATAAACCATTAAAACAACTGCTATAAAAGAAGAATACTAAATGTATCAAGTTCATTTCACATCAGTTATCATTGGGATATCATTCCTTAATCAACTCATCATTATGGTTAAAAAACAGGGGTGTTCAAACCCTTAGATCATCATAAGTCATCTAACAACATGACCTTGATTATCACAATGTAGGTATTGCTCATGGCTCTTACAGCCCATCAATCTCATATGTTACCTCTTAAACCAGGCAACATAGTATATCATTATTCATAAAGCTTATAACATGCTTTCAATGAATAAGACATCATAACCCTTACCTGGCTATGATCACTTTATTATAAAAACCTACATAGTTAATACATTTGATAATAAGCAATTTATCTCTATATCAGCATCTTTCAAAACAGAGATAATCTTTCAATTCAAGGGTTGTACCATTATGCTCTTAATAGGGTTAGGTTTTCCCTATTCATTTCAATTAGGTTTCAACCCCTTTATCTTAATTAGGAAAAATAATTCCCTATGTCATACTTCAATCATGAAGTTTCATGCTTAAAAGCATAACCCATAGTTAGGGTTTACTGTTCATTTCATCATATCACCCTAGATTAGGGTTTACTATTCACATTACATGATATTACCCTAGAATTAGGGTTTACTATTCACATTACAGTGAATTGAGATCATATCATCTTCATGTATGAGAATTACTTCCATTAATGCCTTCAAATAGGTTAAGATTCATTAATCATCATAATTATGGTTTCCATGATCTCACTATGAAGGATCATACCCTAATTGTGTGTATTCATACATGTTGGAAGTATATTACTTGATTCTCTTTCATATTAGGAGTCTTCTCTCTCCTCTTGCTATTAGATGATGTTTTCATCACTCTTTATTAGGTTAGGTTAAATCAACCTTGATAACACAAGTCATGTCATCACCCTTATGGTGATTAGGTTTTGATTGATCAAGGGGTACAAGTCATACTACCCCACTAAGGGTACTTTTGTAATGTTCACCATTGACCATACTTGCATAAAACAACTAGTTGCTTAACCCCTTAATCACTTTAGGTATCTTTAGGGTTTAGGTTAATCAACTACTAAACCATCTTGACCACTAAGGCATCACACGATCTTGACCTTAAAAGACCCCAAATGATTTTGCACTTTCAACCTCCAAACGGTTTTGAAACCGCATGGAGTTGTTGACCGTTTGGTTCCTTTGACTTTCAAGACCGCATGGAAAAGTACACCATCAAGACTGTTTGCCCTAGGTGAGGTGAAGACTGTTTGGTCTTGTTGACCGTTTGGGACAACTTTGACTTTGAAACCGCATGGACAAATCGATCTTGAAACCGTATGACCACCAAACGGTCTTGGGATCATTTGATCCCAAATGGTCTTGAGACCATTTGGACTCAAACGGTCTTGAGACCGTTTGGTCCAAACCACCTCAAAACCGCATGGACCAAAAAAAAGTGCATCAACCTATCCAGTTGAATTAGGGTTTCCAAGGTTGAACCCCTCAATCAATCATACAAAGGTTAGCCACTCATCAATTGAGTCAATTAGGTCAATCCTTACTGATTTGACCTTCAATTGAACCTCAATTGGTCACCAATTAGCGATTGGATCACTTGAATTAGGGTTTGCAATCGATAACCCTTCAACATGCATCAACATGAGTCTAATTGATGTTAAACCCATTGAACCATCACTCAATTGGGTCATGACCTGACCCCAAACGGTCTTGGGTCGTTTGGACATCCTCCAAACGGTCTTGAGACCGTTTGCCCATGTCAACACCAAAAACGAAGTCATTCACTTAAGGGTTGAACCCTAGATTTGGTCACAAAATCAGCATTTGATTATTCAACAACTTGATATGATTGGACCCTCAATTGGTCAACTCCTTTTAACCCTAGACCTCCAAACGGTCTTGGGTGATCACCAAACGGTCTTGAGACCATTTGGGTGATCCCCAAACGGTTTTGAAACCGTTTGGGCCACTCAACCCAAACTTCAACATGATTGCATCATTGAAATCAGCAATAAACCCGATTAGGGTTTAGGTGACTAAAGTGCCTTCAATTGATGATTTACTTGGAATTAGTTGATGATTCTTGGTGGGTGATTATTCCATAATGTCTACAGCAGATCTCCAAACGGTCAATGCTTGGTCAAACTTATCCAAACGGTTTTGAGACTGTTTGCTCCAAACGTTCTTGTGAAATTGTTTGCCCTTCAAACTGTTTTGAAACCATTTGCTTCCAAACGGTTTTGCAAACCGTTTGGGCAAGAGGTGGGAGACCGTTTGCTAAAGCAAGATCAGGGTGAAATTTGGAAATAATGCCACCTTCTTCTACCTCAAGAACATGGACTGTTCTTCACAGATTTGGTTGCAAGAACACATAGAAGTGTCAAAGAAAGGGAAACAAGCAACGTTTTCATAGGAAGAAGATACATAAACAAAACTTTGAGGTTTAGAGTTATAAAACCCGCCTCTAGGACTGATCCAGAGCTCCAAGATTCGTAGTGTTAATGGTGGCTTGAGCTCCATAGGTCGTCCAAGGTCCGTTCCTCAAGATTTGGATGGAGAAGATGGCTAGAAAGAAGAGTTATGTAAGGAAGACTACTAAACCAACCTTGTAGCAAGATTTCCTCCATGAATTCGAGCTAGATGGCAATCAAAGCTTACCCAATTCAGATTGGCCATTCTACTCTTCTCCTGAGCTCCTTCTTAGTCGGCCAAAGCAAAGAGATAAGAAGAGGAATGAAGGGAAACAATCCCTTGTTTTGTAAAAGAGATGTGCTTATATATTTTGGGTTCATTTTCAAGACAAGGACAATTATTTCCTTATTTCTCAATTATGTCCTTATCCCCTCCTTATACATGTCTCTCCCTTCTTCACTTAAGCAAAACTCTTCCTTTATCCAAGGTTTAGAGGAAAAGAAGCCAAACACCTTACTAAGTTGCATACATATAAAAGGGTCATTTTGTATAAAACTTGGTTATTTAAATACAAAAGTTATCTTTCTTATTTGATCATTCAAATGAGGTGCCATACTCATTATCTTTGCTCTACTTGATGCCAAGAGTCATGAAAGATACTCTATAGGGTATATTTTACATGTTGCACCCTAAGTTTTGGGTAAATTGCACTTTACACCAAAACTAGGCTTTAAAGCACAAGGATTGCTCTACATGTTGTATCTTGGTGCCCAAGCTTGGAGAATCCATATCACTACATCATATTCATTATCATGATGTCTTATTATCAGAGGAACATCTTAAAATGTACAATTTGCAAGTTAACCCCTCTACTTGGGTAATTTGCACATAGGTCCATATTTAACAAAACAATATTACATCATTGTTCAAAAAAGGACAGAAATGGAAATATATGTTCCTCAGAAGCTTTAATTACATATCAAAAGATAACCACAAGTGTTTAATTACATAATTAAGAAAAACACCTAGGGTTAGTTCATAACCCAGGTCAGGGATGTTATAATAAATAGGACCCCTTAGAGTTCATTCCAAGTTGACTCATTCACTACATTCAAGGTCCTTGCTATAGTTGAGTGTGCCACTACTCCTTGAGCCCCCTTTCTCTCTCTAGTTTACACTTCATTTCGTGATTTGTGAGTGAGTTAGGCTTATTATTAGAGAGCTCCACCTTTGTACATGTGAAGTTCTCAAATCTTCCACTACTTCCCTATCCCCTTTTCTCATGAAGAAAAGATGCAGCAAGCTCCATCGAGTGAAGGAGTTGTAGATGGTCCTCTTCAAGGTTTTTGAAGAGGTGGTGATCTTCTCTATGTGAAGGAGAAGGCAAAGGCTGAAGATCCAAGAGGAGAAGCAAAGTCCTTCAAGGAGGAAGGCTTGAGCTTGAGTGGGTAAGACCTAGGTGAAGGCTGAAGACTCAAGCTAAGTGGGTAAGTTCCTTGGTAAGGTGGAGATCTTCTTGTGATTGTATGGGTAAGTCCTTTGGTGGTCATTTGTTGTAAATCTCTTTGGTGATATACTAGAGAAAAACATTTGCAAAGTCCTAGAGGTTGATCTCTCTAGGTAGTAGACTGACTCACTTCTAGTTTGAAGTGTGGAACCACTCTACATCCCTTTTTCAAGTTCTTGCTATCAAACTCTCTCATCCTTGTTATGCTTGTTTATATAGGACTTCAAATTTCCATTTAGCTATTGCTCCAAATTGATATAATTTGAAGCTCTAATCTATTTTGTGAGAATTTGTGTAGCTCTATTCACCTCCCCTAGAGCCCTTAGATCTAACAAGTGGTATTAGAGCTAAGGATATTCTCTAACAATCTCCCATGAGATGAGAAGATGGGCAACAACCTACTTGGTACACTCAACCTAGGGCAAGGCTTTTCCATGCATCTTGCGGTATTTAACAACACCAACTTTCTTTATTGGAAGAGAGGGATGCAATTTGACATTCAAGGGATGAACTTTGATATGTGGAAGGTGATGGTCACACCTTACAAAGAGCCAACCGGATCTATTGCAACATGGAGTGAAGTTGTTCTCAAGGAGGCTTAACTCAATGCAAAGGCCATTAGCATCCTCTATGTAGCCCTCACTCCCATAGAGTTCAACTGGATCTCATCATGGGACACTGCCTATGAGATTTGGGACAAGTTGTGCATCACATATGAAGGCACAAAGCAAGTCAAGGAGGCAAAGATCTACATTTTGAACAGCCTCCTAGATAATTTCAAGATGGGAAAGATATAAGGCATTGCAAAGATGTATTCAAGGCTCAATGTCATCATCAACGGGTTGGATGCATTAGGCAACACTTTAGATAGAGACGTCATCAACTCAAAGATCTTGAGAACTCTTCCAAAAAGATGGGAGTAAAAGGTCACCTCCATTGAAGAAGTGAGGAGCCTTGGTGACATCCCAACTAAAAAACTCATTAGCAATCTTCAAGCCCATGAGCCTAGACTTGACAAGCAAGAAGAAGCCAAGCAAGAAGAGAAGGAGGCCATGAAGATCAAAGATAGTGCTTTCAAATCATGAGTGGAGGTTTTCATCCTTCAACAACAACTTGTTTGTCAGAATTCTCCCTCCTCCTCTAGTGAAGATGAAGGCCCTAGTGAGCATGAAGCCAACTACATCAAGGGAAAGCACTTCAAGGAAAAGTAAACCTCCTCCTCTACTCAAGATGCTACAAGTATGGTCAAAAGGGGCACTATAAGAGTGAATGCCCAAATTCAAGAAAGTCTCACCACAAGAGCAGATCAAGGAAAGAAGAGGACTACAAGAAGGAGAGCAAACACAAGAGGAAGGACAAGAAGGAGAAGAGACACAAGAATGCAGCTCATGCAGCTTGGGAAGCTTCATCTTCAAGTAGCTCTAGCTCCAAAGAATATGGAGAGTGTCACCTTGCTCTCATTGCCTCTACAAGTGAAGTCATTGGTGAGGTTTGAGGTAAGTGAGGTAAGTTTTCATTAATTGACTAAAGAAGCTATTATTAACATGCTTATTACTACCCGTTCTTCTTTTATTAAATGTTAATCTAAGAGAAAACGGTTAGAAAAAATTATTGATGATCTTTATGCTAAGCTTGAGATTTTAGAATTGAATAAGAAAATCAACCTGGAGAGTATTGATAATTTGCAAGGGAAATACCTTGATATCGAACTCCACTACAATGGGGTTGAAGTTGAGAATGGTATCTACCTTAAGAACATTGAGAATCTAAGGAAGAGAACTAAAATTGCCTAAAAGAACTTGAATTGCTCAAAACTGAAAATGTTGAATTTAAGTTTCTTATTGATGTACGTAGAGAAGAGAGATAGGTCTATCTCAAAGAGATTCAAATACTAAAATATTAAAATGCTTGGGTGTTTAGTCAAGTAAATGATCTATCCTCTAGACCCTTGTTGCTTAGTGTTAATTTTTCTTCTATCTCTCTAGAAAAGGATTCATATCTTACTAAAGCTTTATGTCTTGAGGCTGGTCTTGTGGATGCTAGGGATGACATATCTAGTTTATCTTCAACTATTGTTTCTTTGAATGATGATAACCATAGATTGAGAGCATCCCTGTAGAAATTCCTCAAAGGGAAGAACTCCCTAAATGAAATCCTTGACCATTCTACTAAACAAAGTGGTACTAGTGGTTTGGGATTTGTAGGGGGGCTCAAAGGGCAAGAGTAAGGCCAAAGGTAAGAAAAAGAGCAAGGAGATCTCTTTCTTTGTAGGAGAATCTTTGGCACTAAGAATCTTATGGTTTGTTTCATTGCAAATGTGATGATCATTATTCCACTTATTGTCCTTACAAGCCTAAGGGGACCAACCCAAAGATGAAATGGGTCTCCAAGCTAACTCTGGATCTCAAAGTTTGAGTTGGGAACCGACATTCTCCTTTCTTGCAGGGAAAAGATAGATGGATTGTTGATAGTGGCTGCACAAGTCACATGACCGGTGACATAAGCCATTTCATAAATCTCACAAAGAAGAAAGGAGGATATATCACCTTTGGGGACAACAAGAAAGGTAAAGTCAAAGGTGAGGGTGATGTAGGTGAATCCTTATGCATCAAGCATGTTCTTTTTGTGGATGGCCTACATCACAATTTAATCAGTCTTAGTCAACTTTGTGATAATGGTTACCTTGTACTATTTACTTATTTTGAATGCTTGATTCTAGATTCCCTCACCTACTAAGTTATATATTTGGGAACTAGAAGTGGTAACTTTATGTTATTTTTCTTAACTCTATTAAGCATGTGGTTGGTAGATGCCTCGTAGCCAACTCAAATGATATTTCTCTTTGGCATCGTCGGCTTGGTCATGTAAATATGCATCAATCAAAGAAGTTAAGCAAAAAGGACTTACTCAAGGGACTTCCTCAATTGAATTTTGAAAAGGATGAGGAATGCCAACCTTGTACACAAGGAAAGCAAACCAAGTCCTCCTTCAAATCCAAATGAGTCCTTAGCACTAAGAGAGCTCTTGATCTTCTTCATATTGATATATTTGGACCAATGAGAACGCAATCGCTTTGTGGTTCCAAGTATTGCCTTGTTATTGTTGATGATTTCTCTAGATATAATTGGACCTTCTTTCTCATTTCAAAGAGTGATACGCTTGATGTTTTCTCAATTTTTTGCAAATGAGTTGAGAATAAAGCTTCTTGTCGGATTGTTTCCATCCGTAGTGACCATGGGGGAGAATTTGAAAATGAGCTTTTTGAGCATTTTTTGTCAAGAATCGGGTTATGGGCACAACTTTTCTTCACCTCAAACACCTCAACAAAATAGAGTTATAGAGAGGAAGAATAGGTCTCTATAGGAGATGGCTAGGACCATGCTTCTTGAGTATGATACTCCTAAGAAGTTTTGGGCTGAAGCTGTCAATACCTCCTTTTTTTGAACAAAACCATGTTTCACTCATCCTTCTCTTAAGAAAATCTCCTATGAGCTATGGCATGGTAAGAAGCCTTCTATCAAGTATTTCTATGTTTTCGGATGTCCTTGTTTTGTTTTGAATATGAAAGACTCTCTTGACAAGTTTGATCTAAAATCGTACTAGGCTTTCTTTCTTGGCTATAACACTACTAGCAAGGCATATAGAGTTTATAATGTTGATCTTGCTAAGGTAGAAGAATCTATTAATGTAAAGTTTATTGAGACTAACCCCTCTATTCCCAAAGATATTGTTTCAAATGATGATGTTGCAGATGAAGTAATTCCTATCCTTAAAGAACTCAATATCACCCAAAAGGGAAAAGAGGTGGTTGCTCAAGAAGAAGACAGATGATGAAAGGAAGGATCTAACTCCCCAATTTGTAAAGAATCATCCTAAGGAGATGATTTTAGGTGATCAATTTGAGAGAGTAAATACATGGGCTACATTCAACAAAGAAGAAGCCAACACACATTCATCTCACAACTAGAGCAAAAAGATGTCAAGGAAGCTCTTGGGGATGAAGAATGGATCATATCTATGCAAGAGGAGCCGAAACAATTCGAGAAGAACAAAGTTTGGACCCTTGTGCCAAAATCAAGTTATAGAAAGATCATTGGCACCAAATGGATCTATCACAACAAGCTAAATGAAAGCGGCAAAGTGATAAGGAACAAAGCAAGGTTAGTGGCTCAAGGCTACAATCAACAGGAAGGTATTGACATTGATGAAGCATATGCACCTGTAGCAAGAATTGAATCCATTCATATGTTGCTTGCTTTTACTAGTCATAAAAACATTCTTTTGTATCAAATGGATGTTAAAAGTGCGTTTTTGAATAGTACAATTGAGGAGGAAGTGTATGTTGCACAACCTCCGGGCTTTGAACGTGATAGTCTACCTAACCATGTTTATTTGTTGTAAAAAGCTCTCTATGGACTCAAACAAGCACCAAGGGCTTGGTATGTGAAATTAAAAAACTTTTTGTTTGATCATGGTTATATCATGGGCAAAGTGGATTCTACATTGTTTCTAAAATACACTTCTAACAATTTTCTTATCATTCAAATATATGTTGATGATATCATTTTTGGCAGAACTAACCTTGATCTTTGCAAAGAATTTAGTGATCTTATGCAGAGCGAATTTGAGATGAGTATGATGGGTGAACTCACATTCTTCCTCGGCTTTCAAATCAAGCAAACAAAGAATGGGAACTTCATCAACCAAGGAAAGTACACAAATGAACTACTTAAGCGCTTTAGGATGGAGAACACAAAGTCGATGAACACACCCGTATCAAACACCGCCAAACTTGATAAAGATAAAGAAGGTGATTGTGTTCTAGATTTCAATCAAATCCTAAGAAATCTCATCTTATAGTTGTTAATAGGATTCTAAGGTACTTAGCCAAAACCCAACATTTTAGACTATGATATCCCAAGTCAAGGGACTTTAATCTTTCTGCCTATAGTGATGTCGATTATGTAGGCTGCTTGATTGATAGAAAGTACACAAGTGGCACGTGTTTCCTCCTAGGACTATGCTTGGTGTCTTGGTTCTCTAAGAAACAGAGCACTGTGGCATTATCAACCATTGAGGCTGAGTACATTACAGTCGGGAGTTGTTGTGCCCAGGTCCTATGGATGAAGCAAATGCTCCAAGACTTTAACATTCATTTTGATTCTTCTCCTATCTATCGTGATAATACTAGTGCTAGTAACTTGTCTTACAATCCTATATTGAATAGTAGAGCTAAACATATATAGTTTCATTATCACTTTCTTCGTGATCACATTCCCAAGAAGGATATTTATATCACGTATGTGGATAGAGAAAATTAGTTGGTGGACATTTTCACTAAACCTCTAGCTAGAGAATAATTTAACTTTATTAGATCAAAATTGCTTATAACTGCTTTGAATGAATCTGATATGCCTTCTATCTAGTAGTCATCTATCCCATATGTTTTGCATCTATCTTGATCATCTTTGCTTGCTAATATGCTCAAAATCAGTTTTTCATGTTCATTCTGCCTTATTTTTCTCTTATTTTTGGGTATTTTTTGCAAACACATGTTTTATCACAAAATAGTACCCAATGATGAATGATATGTACCTAAGTATGTTCAATATACATAATGGACTTGAAAAATAAATTTAATTAGCATTCATATGGCTAGAAATTAAGTTTGATGGTTTTAGGTCAATTTGACCGTCGGTCAAGTTTCCCCAAGACAAGCTTGACCGATCCATGCCCGAGAGCTTTTTTTAAAAGGGACAATCGGTCGATTTTCCATTTCATAGAACTCGACCGATCGCCGGGTTGAATCTAACTCAGTTGGGTTTGGCCGACTATTCTCCCTTTCAACTACAGAAAAGTTGACCGATTCCACTCCCTCTAGCCCTAAGCTCTCCACCCTCGACCTTCCCTCACCTAGCCCTAATCCGACCTAGGGAGACCTTCCCCCTAGCTTAACCTAGGTGTGTGAACATTTTTGGTGGTGTGTTTGGTGTTTTTGATCTCTTCTTCTTCTCCATTTTGCCTCCATGAATTCAAATAGAAGAAAGAGAGCCGCCCCTAGCAATGCACCATCCTCCTTCTCCTCTTCCTATTTGATTCCTTTCAATGAGACCCTCTTTGTCTCAAATGAGGTTGTAAATTGGTATACAGATCTTCTTCCACAGAGTCCTTTTCCTTTTAGAGCCATTTTTGAGCCTAGCCCTTGGCATCAAGCTATCATCGATCAAGTGGCTAAGTTGTTTTTTGTTCATCACCTATCTTCCTTGGGTGTCAAGCGTGAGTGCTTTCACGATTCCATATCTAGCACGAAAGTCATTCACAAATTCTACACAAATTTGTGTTGGAATTATGACTCTCTTGTACCTCCTCCCAATACTCAAGTTATCCTTACTTCTATGATAGCCAGGAAGAAATTCCAAATCTCAAAGGATATCCTGAATATCTTCTTTTAAAGAGCTGATGAGAATGATACCTGGCGTAAGGATTATGGTGAGTACTTTGACCTGCTAGACCCCGAAGGTTTCTACAAGCAATATGATATCACACTTCCTGACGTCCATTGTTACTTGAAGAAACATGAGGTTTCCTATAAGAAGAAGAACACCCTACCCTCCTCCTTAGATCTCAAGAAGTGTATATTATCCCTAGTGGTAAATTTTAACATCCACCCAAAGAAAAACCAAATGGATATTGCAAAGAACATTGCGGTGATAAGGTATTGCATCTTAAAGAATGTCAGAGTCCAGTGGTCTAGATACATCCTCCACCACATGACTTGCTTTGACTCTGGAAAGAACACACGTGGCACCCATCCTCCATATCCTACCCTGATATGTGGCCTTTTCAAGTTTATCATCTAGAAATCACTCTTCTCTGACTTCCACTACAGACCTGCCAGGAAGGGAGTGTATATCAGTGAGACCACTATTCAGAAATCTGTGTCTATCCTTTCCTCCACCACACCCGATGATTCAGCCTCTGCCTCTTCCTCTACCTCAACTGCACCTGTCTCTACCTCAACCTGAGCTCCTCCACCTCCTCATCATACCCGACCAAGTCGTGCCTTGTTCTGTGTGTCCAATGAAGCCATCATGGGTTATATGATACACCAATAGGCATACAACCTCCAAGGCCAGGAGCATCTACACTGAGATTTATATTCAATCATGTCCAACATGAACTTATCCTGTGCACACCCATACCCCACCTACCAGTCATACCCTGACAGTGATTATGCATCCTATGCATACAATCACTTCTACCCTGCCCCTCCACCTGTACATGCGCCTTGTATTGCTGCTCCCACACCCTCTGCTGCTGGTGGATCTACTCCAGTCATCCTACCTCTTCCTACTGGCCCCATGGCCACTCTGCTTTCTAGTCTTGGCAATTCTACTCCTTCCTTCCCTTTGGCCAATGAGCTTTGTGCTCTTGGTATGACTTGGGATGAGTAGAATGCTTGTTGGCCCGATCATCACTTCGGTCCTTCTGTTGACAAGGAGATGCCTGACCAGGATGATGATGAGATTGTTGATGTTGTTGTTGATGCTGGTGATGGTGAGGATGCTAGTGCTACGTCTAACGATGGTGACGGCTCTGATGGCTTCGTTGGTGGCTCTGGTGATGAAGGCAATGTTGCTGCACCTCCAGACGGAGATGATGACTATGAGCCCGATGTCGAGGATGATGACATTGTGGATGATGTAGATATAGATGACCTAGATATTTAGATGTTCTTAGTTTTTAATCTAGTTTTTTGATCATATATATCTTTCTAGGCTATTTTGTATAAAAAAATATCTAGGCACATGATATGAGTTGTACTATTTTATCCCTAGCTTTCATCACTTTTGACTTGTAGTTGTTTTTATGAGAACTTGCATTCTGGGTTGTAATCTATATTTTGTGCACTCTTATTCTTTGATATGTTACATATCATGAGTTGGTGCCTTGTTTCACCATATTTTGATTATGACTGAGCTTGTTTGGTTCTCTCATCTCTGTTTGATGTATGTTTTTTGAGATTGCATGTTTGGCTATTTGCTTGGTTGTGTTTGGAGAAGACCTACGTGTATGCTCTTCTACCCCCCTACCTTTATGATAATGTCAAAAGAGGGAGAGAAATTCCATGTCTTGAAACTCAATCATATTGCTATTCATTGTCATATTGGTAATTATTGCTTATGTGATCCTTTTCTTGTTCAGTATATGCTTTATTATGTGACTTGCTAAAGGACCATATAGTACATGCATGTTATATTTCTTTGTGTAGATAGACTAACTATGTAGGTTAAAGTAAACATAGATTGAGGGGGAGCAAATTCACATTGTTCAAATCTTAAATATCCCTAATGCACAAGGAAAAGGTATATTTCAATATCCTTTTCAATATGTTTGAAGAATGGTTTGTCATTGTCAAAAAGGGGAGAATGTTGACCTAGAGGTTATACATTGTCCATATTTTGATAATGACTTAACCATTCTATTCATATGTGTAACATCCCTGACCTGGGTTATGCTTTAACCCTAGATGTTTTGCTTAATAAAGTTGATTAGATAATTGCTATTATCTCTTGAAAAGTAATTAAGGATCAAGAGGAACTTATATTTCAATGTTAGTCCTTTTTGAACAATGTTAAAACAATGTTTTGATTTTTGTGGACTAAAGTGCAATTTACCCAAGTTAAGGGGTTAATTTGCAAATGTTACATGATAATATGTTCCTCATGTGTTGAAGCATCATGATAATGAAGATGATGCAGAGGTATGGCTAGTGAAAGCCTGGGTACCAAGAAAGAGCTGATTAAACAATGTTTGTAAATTAAAAACCTAGTTTTGGGGTAATGTGCAATTTACCCAAAACCTAGGGTTCAATATGCAAATTTTCACTTCAATAAGGTCTCTAATAATTCTTGGAATCTTGTAGAGGCAAGAAAATGAGAGTGGCATCTCATTTGTACCTCTTTGGAGGAGAGAGAATCTTGATATTAAAATAATCAAGATTTAAGCATAATTGAAACCCTAATTCAATTTAATGTAAAAATAATTATATTAAATGAATTGCCCTTCAACCAAAATTGTAGGGGTTGAAATCCACATATATGGACGTCCTTGTGCCTTGCAAAGGCAAAGGAAAAATCTACGTTAGTGGAGAACCCACTCACATTAAGAAAATAAAAAGATATATCCACTAACTTATGGATATTATAATATAATTATAAAGGTTAAGGTGCTTAATTTCTTTTCCTTTAATTCATGGATAATGGAGAGGAATTCGGAGGTGCGGAAGATATCTTTGCATGCAAGGAATTTAGGGGGGATAGGTGGCACCAATTTTGGAATTAAAAGATTTTTATAAGGCATTTTCTCTCTCAATGATTTTCTTATAAAAACACCTTTTACAACTCAAATCAAAGGCTTTTTCGAATCCACTTCTTCTCTTTGCTTGCAAAACGACCAAGGGAGATTTGGAGGATCAGGAGGACGACCCTCAACTTGTTGGTAAGCCTCTTGACTTCCTTTCACCTTAATTCCATGTGGAAATAAAAAATTATGCATGATTTCTTCTTATCTCGATCCCATCTTCAATTCTAACCATTCCTTTTCACTCAAAGCTTGAGGACGAGCCTTGGGATAGTGAAAGGAGTTGCATCCACCATTTTTGACGTGATCTTGAAGCTTTGAAGCTCAATTGGAGGCGGGTTATATTACTTGAACCCATTACATTGTTATTCAATTATCAACCTTGCAATTATATTGATTCCTTCTTCTTCTTGATCAATTGCTTGTTGTAATTAACAATGTTATGAAATCAGTAGCAATATGAACTACATGAACGAAGGTAGATGATGATGACATCATCTTGGGCACTTTTCCCAAAGAAATTCTATTTCAATCGGTTTCAAAAAATTGTTCAATCAGTTTCAACAAAATCGTTTGAAATCAAACGGTTTCATCAAACCGTTAGAAACCAAACGGTTTCAAACCGTTTGGAAGGGTTGACCACAGATGACCATTTGGAGATTTATGGTAGTGTTGATGGTTGATGACCCATTAAAGCTAATTTATTGATTCCAAAGGGTCCATCGGTTGAAGGTTAATCAATTATCAAACCCTAATCGGGTTAAGTGCTGAAATTTCAATTGGTTGATTTAAAATTTTGGGTTGATCAACCCATACGGTGTCAAGACCGTTTGGAGATCACCCAAATGGTCTCAAGACCGTTTGGAGGTCAACCAAGAGTGTTTGGAGGTCTAGGGTTGAATATGGTTGAGTAATTGAAGATTTAGAGATATCAAATTTGAAATGCAATCCATAGCTAATTTGATGATCAATCCAATGATCTAAACCCTAATTGAATTTCACAAATTTTAATGATGGATGGGGAAAACGGTCTCAAGACTGTTTGGAGGTCATCCAAACGACCTGAAGACCGTTTGAGGTCAGGTCATATCATAATTTGATGATGATTCATTGATTTCAATGTAATTAGTTCCACAATGTTAACCATTGCTGATTTCAAAACCCTAATTGAAGGTTTCTTGATTATAAATCCTAATTAAATTGGGTTCAAAACCCTAATTGATGGTCCAATTGAAGGATGATTCAATAGTTCAATTCATGAATGAATCAAGGATTCAATTGATAGTCGGTTCATTGATTGAAACCTTGAATTGTTTAAGTGTTGAAAGACCTTTTTGGTCCATTTGATTTTGAGAGGGTTTGGACCAAACGGTCTCAAGACCATTTGGGTCCAAACGGTCTCAAACCGTTTGGAGACCCAAGTCCATTTGGTTTCAACACATTTCTTGCTTAAACGGTTTCAAGAGAAATTTTCCCAAACAGTTTCAAACCATTTGAGTTCTGAGAGACTAAGACCGTTTGGGGTCTAAGTAATCAAAACCATTTGAGGTTCAATTGGTCAATACCAATTGGATACCTAACGTAATTAAAGATTCAATTGGCCAATACATTTGAATATCTAATGTGATTGAAGGTTCAATTGGTTATTCCAATTGGATACCTCATGTAATTGAAGATTCAATTGATCAAACCTTTTAGATACCTAATGTACTTAGGTGAGTGGTACCCTTAGTGGGATTAATCATTGATGTATAATGATGCAATAATTCAATACATCATGCTAACCCTAAATGCATGAAATTGAATAAAGAGTAGACTCAATCTAATCAAGAATTGAGTAGTGGACATCCTAGAAGAGGATGAGAGAAAGATATTCATACATGTATAATAATCATGCCCAATACATTCAAAATGAATGGGATATATAATTAGGGTATGATCCTTAATAAAGAGATCATAAAACCCTAATTGAGTTGATTGATGAACTCAAACCCTAATCAAAGGTTATATTAAGTGAAACCCTAATATAGAAATGTTAGACCCTAATCAAGGGTGATGTTAAAGTGAAACCTTAATGTTATGATGTCATGTGGAACCCTAATTAAGGGTAAAGCCATATGAAACCCTAAGTGATGGTGATGTCATGTGGAATCCTAATCAAGGGCGATGTCAAGTAAAACCCTAATGCAATGATGTGATATGAATTTCTAACCCAAGGTGATGCTATGTAATGAGATAAGAAATCTTAATATGAAGTCCTAACGCAAATAAAGGGTAAAGGTATGTAAAACCCTAATCTCGGGTTATAGTGCATGAAACATTAATTTTGGAAAATATGATGATAAACCATAACCCTAATTTGGGTAATGAGTTGATTATTCCTAATTGATATGAAATGGGAAATCCTAACTCTAATGTGGAAATAGTGATGTTACTCTTACATGGCATAATGCTGAAATGTGATTGATATAACTATTATCATATGCACTAATCATGCAGGTATCATGAGATGTTGCACATAGCCAGGTATGAGCTATGGTGTTTTATTAATGAAATTGCTTTATGGGCCTTGTGAGCTTTAATATGATGTGTTTCTTAGTGAGAGGTAACAAGATATTAATGGGCTTTAAGAGCCATGTGAAATACATGTATTGCAAATATCATGTTTACCTTGGTCAGATGATCTGAAGGTATTAGTTACTTGATAAGTGGTAACAAGTGCTTTGATGAATTGAGGGTTTGAATACCCATATTTCATAATAATGATGTTGAGATATGAATATACTGATGTAAAAAGGGATTTGAGATCCCAATGTTCTATAAAGCTTTGAAAAGGACTTGATAAATACAGTACTCATTCTTTGTAGCATTGTTATAATGAATTATGTTTGAAAACATGATTGATGCTAAAAGAATATGTTAATGTACTTAATTAATCAAGTGAAATATTATCATGTAAATCCCTGGCCACAGATCCATCATCGTCAGCAGTTTGGTGATGGTGAAATAGGTTTTTCTATGGGAACTCCTGGAGGGCATACTTTTGAGTATGTGGGGGGTTATGGGCGTGAATATCCTTACGCCCTAATGGAGGAATTGATGTGAGGTAAACATTAAATCTCTCAATCCTTCATTATATATGTCGGGATGGATGTATCACTAATCTCCCGAATACCGAGATGGATGTATCAATAATCTCCTGATGATCTTAATACCGGATCGATGTGAGATAATTATAATATCTCTCGATTGCGAAGAGAGTACAGCATGCCACTGTAACTATAATGGTGAAGTTGTCAGTATACCCGAGAAAGCTATTTATCAGAGACACATGATGTCCTACATTTGGTCCTCACATTGACTGAGGAAGATGAGGTCATGGAAATCCGGCTCTTCTATTGACCTATGTATGGTACTGATTTTGATTTCAAAATGGTCGGTTGGAGTATGAGCAGTATACCTCATCTCCTCAGGGCTTAAGTATGATTGTAAAATGTAATCAGTCGTGTAGCATATTTGCTTAAGGTTGAAATATGAGAATCAATGATTGATGTTGCTTTGCTTAGCATGTCCTAAATGGATGAATGATATATATGTTTTTCATATTTCTTATTGGATAAGCAACATGATGCTTTATCAAGATATAAGTGAGGTGCATTGAATAAAGAATAATGCTCTATTCTGTTTAGATATTGAATTATCTGGTGTTAAATACTTATGATTCTTCTGCTCAGTTTTATACCATTAATTGCAATAATAATGTTTCTGGCTGAGAGTTATATCTCTCGCTGGGGCAATTTTCAATTGTCTCACCCTGTGGGGTCCAACTTTTTAGGTAGACACCGAAGAAGAAGCAGGAACCCTACAACAGGGGAAGAACATCAGCAGCATCGAGGACAACAGTGAATTCTCAGGTGGAGACATTGGCTGTCATGTCTTGTAAATAGAGAGTCCTATGTGTCGTCTCTGTACTCTCAGGTCCTAGGAGTCAGTAGTTAGTTTAAAATTGATCTGAGATTTGGGCTTGATGCCGCGAGATTTTTATAATGCCTGTGAACAGCTTAACAATGCAGTTGATGCTTGTAACTCTTGAGATGAAATGGTACAAGAGATGTACTAGTAAAACCAGAATGTAATCGAATTACTTTAGTTCTTGTTATAAGAGTTTTCTTGTGTTTGGTTCTCTTTGTAAAAAGTTTTAAATTTTTAGTGATTTTCAGTAATTCCGCTGTTAACAAATGCTTCCGCTTAAGTCAATCCTATTTATGTAAGTTGGATGCCACAATTTTTGGTATCAGAGCGCTAGGTTCGCTGACTCTACAGAGACATAGGATTAAGGTTGTTGAGTCTGTTCTAGTGTCTTCCAGTTTATCTGATAGTGCCTTCTGCTCATATAGGAGGAGGAGAAGAACTAAAGATGTCTGGATCACATGAGGAACATGCTGCTGAGAGCAGCGTTGCTGCACCAGGAGGGGTGCAAGGGGCTAGAATAGGGATGAACCAGAACCTGAACATCCCCAGTATAACCCAGCCATGATAGAGAACCCAGCTTTTCATGCCCTGTTTGGCCAGTTTATGGTAACCATGACACATATGGCAGACATAATGCCACCACCTGCACCTAGGGCACCAGCTCACCAAGAAGGACAGGGAGCCGGCAAGACTTTTGAATGACTTTGCCAGGTCGGAGCTACAAAATATGTTGGTACAACTGATCCAGTAGATGCTGATATGTGGCTGACTGAGCTGGAGAAGGCCTTCAGAATCCTCAGTATCCCAAAAGTTGAGAAGGTTAGACATGTAGTGTACCTTCTTAAAGAGAGTTCTGGCCATTGGTGGACTATAGAAGAAGGCAAAAGGCCAGGTGTTGAGATCGGATGGGAAGTATTCCGACAAGAATTCGTCAGTAGATATTTCCCTAAGACGTTTCTAGATGATAAAATCTCTCAGTTTGAGAGGTTAAGGCAAGGACCAATGAACATTAGCAAGTATGAGGCTAAGTTCATGGAGCTTTTGTGGTTTTGTCCTCATGTGGCAGCTACAGATGAAGAAAGAATTCGGGGTTTTGAGAAGGGATTGAATGCTGATTTAACTACTCCCGTGTCTACTTTGGAGAATAGGGAGAGGTTTGCCACTTTTGTAGAGTCTGTCAGAAGAATAGAAAGGTCTGTGACTGAGAAGCGACAGACCAAGAGTAAGAAGGTGCATACTCAGTTCCAAGGACAAGGGTCCAAAAGTTTCAAGAAACCGAGGTTTTCTACACCAAATACAGCACCAAGAATAAATACCCAGACGTAATGGACGTCGAATAGGGGTAGAGGTCGTAGTTTACCACCGGAGGGAGCCCACAGCTCAGCATTAGTGTCGGTAACAGGACCACCCAGGCTACAGTCAGGGAACAGAGGATGTTTTATTTGTGGAAAGATGGGGCATTTGATGAAAGATTGTCGAGGTAGAGAAGCAAGTGTGACTCAACCTCAGAGGCAGAGTCAGCAAGGCTCTCAGAGGCGACAGATTCTGAGTGGCGCTAGAGGACATGGACAAGCATCCCAAGCTGGTTCGTCAGCACCTAACAATCAAACACAGGGTCAACAACAAGCTACGACAAGATTCTATGCAATGAATCAACCTGAAGTAGTAGTCAACCCTCGGGTTGTGACAGGTCAGATGGAATTGTTTCATTCTGATATGTCTTCATCCTACTTCGTATCTATTTTAATTGATCCGGGTGCTACACATTCTTTTATCACTAGAAGAGTGATCTTTGACTGCAACATGACTATCATTCATAGAGCAGATAGTTTGTTATTAGAAACCCCTTTGTTGGGACCTGCAGTGTTGTAGGAGGTGTGTTTTCCCTGCATTCTTTCCTTTTCTGAACATCGCATTCAGATGGATCTTATACCACTTGAAATGCACGGGTTCGATATAATTCTTGGGATGGACACCTTAGAGAAGTATAAGGTTGTCTTGGATTGTGAGTCCAAGCAAGTTGGGTTCACTGGTGAGGGTGACACATGGATCTTTCAAGGAGATAGAAAGATTCTTCCAACCTGTCTTGTGTCAGCCATGGTAGCTGATAAGTTGATGAGACAGGGATGATTTGCATTCTTGGCACATGTCGTAGACACCACAATGGAGAGTTCTAATCTTTATGAAGTTCTGATAGTTAGGGAGTTTGAGGATGTATTCCCTGAGGAACTTCCAGGTGTACCTCTGCCCCGGGAGATCGATTTTGAGATTAATCTAGTTTCGGGCACACAACCAATAACACAAACACCATATAGAATGGCACCTGCCGAGATGGCAGAACTCAAGAAACAACTGTAGGAGTTGCTTGAGAAGGGTTTTATCCGACCGAGCACTTCACCTTGAGGTGCTCCAGTTCTTTTTGTTAAGAAGAAAAATGGGTCTATGTGGTTATGCATCGACTATAGGCAATTGAATAAAGTAACTATAAAGAACAAGTATCCTCTGCCAAGGATTGATGACTTGTTTGATTAGTTGCATGGTGCAACTATCTTTTCTAAGATAGATCTGAGGTCAGGATATCATCAGTTGCGTATCAAGGAGAGTGACATACCTAAGTCTGCCTTTAGGACAAGGTATGGTCACTATGAGTTCATAGTTATGACATTTGTACTAACTAATGCACCAGCTACATTTATGGAACTCATGAATAGAATCTTTTGACCTTTTCTTGATCAGTTCATAGTAGTTTTCATAGATGACATCCTGGTATATAGTAGAGATGCTCACCAGCATGAGCAACACCTCCGTCAGGCTTTAACTTTGCTAAGGGAGCATAAGTTGTATGCTAAGTTTAGCAAATGTGAGTTCTGGCTACCAGAAGTTTCTTTTCTAGGACATGTAGTATCTGCCTCAGGTATCCGTGTTGATCCTAAGAAGGTAGAATCTGTCCTGCAATGGGAACAACCGAAGACATCGATGGAGATTCGTAGTTTTCTTGGACTAGCAGGCTATTACAGGAGGTTCATTAAGAACTTCAGTTCTATAGCTTTACCCCTAACCAAGTTGACCATGAAGGAAGTTCTTTTTGTCTGGAATGACAAGTGTCAACATTCTTTTCAGTTGCTGAAGGAAAGGTTAACAAGTGCACATGTGTAGGTGTTACCTGAGAAAGGGAAGGGGTACATAGTTTTCTGTGATGCATCTAAGAATGTTCTAGGATGTGTGTTGATGCAGGATAATCATGTGATTTCTTTTTCCTCTCGACAGCTTAAGAAACACGAGGAGAATTATCCGACACATGATCTAGAGCTAGCTGCTGTGATCCATGCTTTGAAGATCTGGAGACATTATCTCTATGGAGAGACATTCTAGATTTTCACAGACCATAAGAATTTAAAATATATCTTCTCACAGCATGAGCTGAATATGAGACAACGCCGCTGGATGGAGTTAATCAAGGACTATGATTGTACAATTGATTTTCATCCAGGGAAGGCCAATGTGGTTGTTGATGCACTAAGTAGAAAATCAACAACACCAGCTTAGATAAAGCACATTTGAACTCCTTAGTGTGCTTTAAAGTAGATATGCTTATCTCCTTAAGGCAAGACAATGTACAGCTTAAAGTGTCATTGTTAGCTGGGTTATTAGCTGAGATGCAAGTGAAACCTACTCTGAAGAAGTAGATTAAAGAAGCGCAACAAGCTGATACTATGATTCAACTGAAAACCTCTAGAGGGGGGGGGGTGAATAGAGTTTTATAGAGATTTTAAAATAATTTAAACTCAAGCAACCACAAAGAAAGATTAGACAAAGAGACACAAGGGTTTAGAGTGGTTCCTAGCCTTAGCAAATACTAAGGTAGTCAGTCCACTACCCGGTTGCTTACCCAACCGGGATTTGAAAAGAAATCTATTTTATTACCTCGCAAGGACTTTACATAAAATACAATTTCTTTTCCCAAACCCTTCAAGCAGCCTTCACCTAGAAGTAATCGCCCAACCTTGAAGCAGCCTTCCCTTGAAGTAGATGCACCAACACCCGTTGCACCAGCCTTCTGAAGTAGCTTCCCGTGCGATAGCCTTCTTGAAGTAGCTTGAAGTCCCCTTCTCCACCTGAGAAGTCAACCCTCTCCAATCCACAGCCTCCAACCCTAGGAGTAGCAAGGAGAGTACAAAAGATAACAAGGAACAAGAAGGAAAACAGAAATTACAACTTATCCTTTTAAGCACAAGGCTTGATTTGCCTATATCAAGCGTATAAATCTCCTAACCAATGTGTATGACAATGTGATTGTAGTGGATAGGAGATACTAGCCTATAGGGCACGAAATGGGAGCAATAGGAATGAATGGCAAGTGTAGGAATTGCTCTATTGCTCTAAAACAGATTGCAAGTGTGTATTCAAGCTCAAGTATAGCACAAGTATATCTTAGATGTTCTTTGGTGACCTAAGGCATGTCCTATTTATAGGAATGACCTATGTATGCTTAAGGACGTTCTAGACAACTTCTAGGGGGTTCCTAGTGCTTAACTAGCCGTTAGGAATAAGTTAGGCGCATTAGCAACGGCTAGTTAATTAATTCTGCAGTTGCTGTCAGAGACCATCTCGGTCGAGGACTTGTCGACCGAGATGCCCAGTCGGTCGAGGATTCGTCGACCGACAGGCTCTCTGGATTAACGTTTATTTGCAACTGTCAACTACTGTGTCTAACGGCTACTTTTGGTCAATCTCGGTCGAGAAGTTTGTCGACCGAGAGTGTCTCAGTCGAGGAGTGTGGTCGACCGAGATTGACTCTGTTTCAATCTTTTAATTAAACCACTAAGTGTGTTTATGAGTGTGCATAATGTGATCCTTTTGGAAGGGATGACTTGTCTAACTATGGTGTGTAGCTAGGGAAGATCTAACGTTTGATTTACATGCAATCTAAGTACTTGTACATTATATAACTGTACAAGTTTTTACAATAGTGATTACATTGCATGAAAGTAAATATGTAAGCTCGTGATTTCCCTAGTTGCTTTGTCATCCACCATAATCCTGCATACTCAAGTAGCTCGTTAGAATAATAAGAATGAAATGTTTGTCATCATCGAAACAAAGGGATTTATCATAATGTCCAATTTATCCAACATCAACAGATCAGGTCAGAATATGGTAGTGAAAAATGAGATGGCTTCCATGATTCAAATGATCATGTAGTCTGTTACCATGGTAGGATGGTAGTACCTGATGTCAATGACTTAAGGAAGTTAGTTCTGGAAGAAGCTCATTCTTCAATGTATGCCATAGATCCAGGGAGCACCAAGATGTATCATAACTTGAAAGATATGTATTGGTGGCCTAGTTTGGAAAAGGATGTTGTTGAGTTTGTTATGTGGTGTCCAGTGTGTCATCAGGTTAAAGCTGAACATCAAAAGCCCACAGGAACAATGCAACCTCTGCCATACCGCAGTGGAAATGGGATCATGTAACCATGGACTTTGTGGTTGGTTTGCCAAGAACAACCAAAGGTCATGATTCCATATGGGTGATAGTTGATAGGTTGACTAAGACAACACATTTCCTTCTTGTCAAAACAACCTACACTACTGAGAAGCTTGCACAGATATACAAAGATGAAATAGTGCGTTTGCACGGGGTTCCAGCTACTATTGTATCGGATAGAGGTCCCCAGTTCACAAGTCATTTTTGGGAATGACTCCATAAAGCTTTGGGTACGTAGTTAAGGTTTAGTACAACCTTTCACCCTCAGACAGATGGACAGTTTGAGAGGACTATACAAACTTTGGAGGACTTGCTTAGGGAATGTGTCCTTCAATTTGTAGGAAGTTGGGATCTACACCTGAGCTTGATAGAATTTGCTTACAATAATAGCTATCAGCACAGTATTGACATGGTACCATATGAGGAATTATATGGTAGACGTTGTAGATCTCCTTTATGTTGGTATCAAACAGGGGAGTACCAACTTTTGGGTCCTGAGCTAGTACAACAAACAACTGAGAAGATTAAAGTAATACAACAACAGTTGAAAGCTGCCTAGGATAGGCAGAAATCTTATGCTGATAAGCGTCGTAGACCCTTAGAATTCCAAGTTGGAGACAGAATATACCTCAAGGTCTCACCTTGGAAAGGTATTCTTAGATTTGGGAAGAAGGGCAAGTTAACTCCTAGATTTATGGGGCCTTATCCGATCATTGAGAGGATGGGAAAGGTAGCCTATAAGCTGGAGTTGCCACTTGAGTTGCATAGATTGCACCCAATGTTTCATATCTCTATGCTGAGAAAGGGATTTATCATAATGTCCAATTTATCCAACAATCTCCCCCTTTTTGAAGATGACAAACATTTCCTAAAATATGAAATAAGGAAATATAAAGCATGTGAGTTTCATACCTGAAGATTACCTTTTGTAGCCATTCTTGTTTTACAAGTGTGAGTGCTGGCAATCAGGATGAAACTCATATATATTTATATTTTTGATTTTATATTCTTTTATTTGTATTTTTGATTTTATATTCTTTCTCCCCCTTTGTCATTTCAAAAAGATATCCAATTTGAATATTTTATTTTCTTTTCCCCTTTAATTTTATATTTTGCTCCCCCTTAAATAGATATCCTTTTAGAAACATGGATTTATGTCTAATTTATCCACTATTTGTTTCTCAATCATTTGCAAAGGATATTAAGCCTTGAAATGATATGAGATTCCCTTAAGCTTATGATGAATGTATATTTATCTCTCATCTATCAAGGGATGTTAAGCCCTAAATTAAATGAGAATCTTTTAATATTAGAGTACATTAAAATGTCTCCAACCAAATGCAAGGGATGTTAAGCCCTGATTTGTCTAGAGATTTCCTTTAAGAGAAAAATATATTATTTTGATGAAATTCTTTTTCATACAAGTTATTTTTAAGAATACGAAGGTCATAGCAAACTTCAAAATGTTTATGTAAACTTCAAATAAACAAATTTAATTTTATAAGCTCCCCCTTAATCTTACAATTTAAGCAATTTTAAGGCTTTTAAGGTCACACATGATTTTTGATTTTGACCTTCATCAAAAGTATACTAAGATCAAGTACAATAGAATAATATCCAAATAAGCATTTTGTCAAATCTTATTTTAGGTCGCCCTTGACTACGACCATAGCGCCCCTTGGCTAAGTTTTGTTTTAACCAAGAGGCTAGAATTGCAGATTTCCAATTAAGCATTCGTATGTGAAGTATAATTTCTGCAGATAGCTATAAATATCAATTTGAAGCACATTGAGATATACCTATTAATATGAGCATCATAGTGAAGTCTTTGACCTTGATTTTTCTAGAATGCATGTTTTACATAATGTTTCATATGCTTTGCGATGGGTACATAAGTATCAAACCCCATTCCTTATTATACCCATATCATAAGATTCTTTTAGAAACATATATTTTGAGAGCAAGATTAATATCTTAAAGTCAAGCTTTTTGCTTTTAATTTCTTAGAACAAGCAAATAGATAAAAACATTAATATTTTGTTATTTTGTTCTAAGAGGTACCGTTTTGGCTTGTCATAGAACCATTATCATCACAAGATGTGTCCACAATTATTTTCTATTATGTTAAGATGCTTTTATGACATATACAATTATAATGATCATTCAAGATTTGTATATATGAATCAAAGCATAATAAAGCATGGTAAGTTAATCTTCTTAACAATGAAGGCATGATTAATATCTTAATTTCTTATAGATACCTATTGAGAGATTCTTCATTTTATTTCAAACCTTAAAGTTCTATGTCTAAGCAATAAATCATTAATAAAACATTTGCTTGCTATAAATCATCAAGAAGTCATGTATACAATAATCATTTTCCATTTGTTCTATGTAGCATAGCATCATTTTTATGAGTTGAATGATAAAATAGTGAAAGCATACCCATGATGCAATGATAGAACCATAATTATTTCATGAGATACAATAATTGTAATCATTTAAACTAAATGTCATAACACATGATTTCTATATAGATAGACCAGGAAATACTTTCGAAAATCATGTGAAATAGTTAATTCTAATCATGATGATATCAAAAAGATCTTCAACTAGTTTTGCATGTAAAATAGTTATTGACAACAAATAGATGGCACATAGATCCGTCAAAACAATTTTACTGTAATCAAACATTTATAACAAATTGATAGCAACACAAAAAGCAGAACTTGAAAACAGTAATCTGCTCGGTCGACTATTGCTCGACCGAACGTGTTCTCGGTCGAACAGTTTCTCGACCGAGAAAGTTTCTGTATTGTTTCTGAAATGTGTTTCAGTAATAGTTTTCAAGTAAAATTTATATTATTTTAATTCAATTATTCAATCTGAAAGTTTTGTTTAATTTAGATCAAGATAACCTTTAAACCAAATCTTTTAAGTTTTGATTTATTATCCCTACATGTTAAGTTGAGATAGACATAAAGATATGCAAATTAAAGGCTTTGGTCATATCTCAACTTAGTCTAATCGAATCAATTTGGGGATTTTGGAACCCATACCAACTCAACATCCTGTTTCTTGTATGGGCAGGAGAAGGAGTAATGTCCAAGACGTAAACAATAGTGGCAACATAGAGAATCAACCTCATATCTCTTTCTATGATTTTGGTCTAGGTTGTTCTTTTGGACAAATGTATATTTGCCTCTATGTACATTCATTGATTGACTCGCTTGTGTCCTTCTCCAACTAGGTTCTTGATGAGATTTACCTTTAGGCTTACTCCTTCCAATTTTTCGATAAGGATTATCTAGAATTTTATCAAGAATGCCATTGTTATTTAAACTACGAACTTGTTGTTGTAACTTGGCAATCTCATCTATTCTCTTCTTGATATCTATTTTTGCTTGGTCTAGATGAGATGATAAAGAATTTCTTTCTTTAACTATATTGTCATAGTCTACATGGGTGCACAATATAGGTTGTTTTTGAAGATCATTTACTTGAGTCTGCAAATTAGTCTTTTCAAGGGAAATAAGATTGCAGTTAGCTTCTACTGATTTCAATTTAAGATCACGTTCTTCAATTCCCCTTTTTAGATCTTCATTTTCAGATTCAAGAGCAAGAAGTTTAGTATTTAAATCATCATTTATTTTATTTGATTTCTTCAATTTCTTCTTGCACTCAATGTATTTTTCATGCATTTCTTCTAGACTAGCAATTAGATCTTCTTTTGATAAATCTAAGAGACTTACCTCTTCTTCTTCTTCTTCATTGATTGTAGCAATGAGACACTCTTTATGTGCATCTTCTTTCTTTGACCTCCATGGACATCTAGACGTAGAGTGCTTTGTTCCTAAGCACCAATTGCAACTTGACGAACATTGGTCCATGCTCCTTTTCTTGTGGTTGTAGTCACCTCTTCCCTTGATCTCTTCAAGACCTTGTTAGGGCTCCTTGAAGCCTGCTCTGATACCAATTGAAAACCTCTAGAGGGGGGGGGTGAATAGAGTTTTATAGAGATTTTAAAATAATTTAAACTCAAGCAACCACAAAGAAAGATTAGACAAAGAGACACAAGGGTTTAGAGTGGTTCCTAGCCTTAGCAAATACTAAGGTAGTCAGTCCACTACCCGGTTGCTTACCCAACCGGGATTTGAAAAGAAATCTATTTTATTACCTCGCA
The DNA here is from genome assembly GCA_963693085.1 of Alisma plantago-aquatica. Classification (NCBI taxonomy): domain Eukaryota; kingdom Viridiplantae; phylum Streptophyta; class Magnoliopsida; order Alismatales; family Alismataceae; genus Alisma; species Alisma plantago-aquatica. The sequence goes on from OY856410.1 coordinate 488,728,934, forward strand.
AGGACTTTACATAAAATACAATTTCTTTTCCCAAACCCTTCAAGCAGCCTTCACCTAGAAGTAATCGCCCAACCTTGAAGCAGCCTTCCCTTGAAGTAGATGCACCAACACCCGTTGCACCAGCCTTCTGAAGTAGCTTCCCGTGCGATAGCCTTCTTGAAGTAGCTTGAAGTCCCCTTCTCCACCTGAGAAGTCAACCCTCTCCAATCCACAGCCTCCAACCCTAGGAGTAGCAAGGAGAGTACAAAAGATAACAAGGAACAAGAAGGAAAACAGAAATTACAGCTTATCCTTTTAAGCACAAGGCTTGATTTGCCTATATCAAGCGTATAAATCTCCTAACCAATGTGTATGACAATGTGATTGTAGTGGATAGGAGATACTAGCCTATAGGGCACGAAATGGGAGCAATAGGAATGAATGGCAAGTGTAGGAATTGCTCTATTGCTCTAAAACAGATTGCAAGTGTGTATTCAAGCTCAAGTATAGCACAAGTATATCTTAGATGTTCTTTGGTGACCTAAGGCATGTCCTATTTATAGGAATGACCTATGTATGCTTAAGGACGTTCTAGACAACTTCTAGGGGGTTCCTAGTGCTTAACTAGCCGTTAGGAATAAGTTAGGCGCATTAGCAACGGCTAGTTAATTAATTCTGCAGTTGCTGTCAGAGACCATCTCGGTCGAGGACTTGTCGACCGAGATGCCCAGTCGGTCGAGGATTCGTCGACCGACAGGCTCTCTGGATTAACGTTCATTTGCAACTGTCAACTGCTGTGTCTAACGGCTACTTTTGGTCAATCTCGGTCGAGAAGTTTGTCGACCGAGAGTGTCTCGGTCGAGGAGTGTGGTCGACCGAGATTGACTCTGTTTCAATCTTTTAATTAAACCACTAAGTGTGTTTATGAGTGTGCATAATGTGATCCTTTTGGAAGGGATGACTTGTCTAACTATGGTGTGTAGCTAGGGAAGATCTAACGTTTGATTTACATGCAATCTAAGTACTTGTACATTATATAACTGTACAAGTTTTTACAATAGTGATTACATTGCATGAAAGTAAATATGTAAGCTCGTGATTTCCCTAGTTGCTTTGTCATCCACCATAATCCTGCATACTCAAGTAGCTCGTTAGAATAATAAGAATGAAATGTTTGTCATCATCGAAACAAAGGGATTTATCATAATGTCCAATTTATCCAACATCAACAGATCAGGTCAGAATATGGTAGTGAAAAATGAGATGGCTTCCATGATTCAAATGATCATGTAGTCTGTTACCATGGTAGGATGGTAGTACCTGATGTCAATGACTTAAGGAAGTTAGTTCTGGAAGAAGCTCATTCTTCAATGTATGCCATAGATCCAGGGAGCACCAAGATGTATCATAACTTGAAAGATATGTATTGGTGGCCTAGTTTGGAAAAGGATGTTGTTGAGTTTGTTATGTGGTGTCCAGTGTGTCATCAGGTTAAAGCTGAACATCAAAAGCCCACAGGAACAATGCAACCTCTGCCATACCGCAGTGGAAATGGGATCATGTAACCATGGACTTTGTGGTTGGTTTGCCAAGAACAACCAAAGGTCATGATTCCATATGGGTGATAGTTGATAGGTTGACTAAGACAACACATTTCCTTCTTGTCAAAACAACCTACACTACTGAGAAGCTTGCACAGATATACAAAGATGAAATAGTGCGTTTGCACGGGGTTCCAGCTACTATTGTATCGGATAGAGGTCCCCAGTTCACAAGTCATTTTTGGGAATGACTCCATAAAGCTTTGGGTACGTAGTTAAGGTTTAGTACAACCTTTCACCCTCAGACAGATGGACAGTTTGAGAGGACTATACAAACTTTGGAGGACTTGCTTAGGGAATGTGTCCTTCAATTTGTAGGAAGTTGGGATCTACACCTGAGCTTGATAGAATTTGCTTACAATAATAGCTATCAGCACAGTATTGACATGGTACCATATGAGGAATTATATGGTAGACGTTGTAGATCTCCTTTATGTTGGTATCAAACAGGGGAGTACCAACTTTTGGGTCCTGAGCAAGTACAACAAACAACTGAGAAGATTAAAGTAATACAACAACAGTTGAAAGCTGCCCAGGATAGGCAGAAATCTTATGCTGATAAGCGTCGTAGACCCTTAGAATTCCAAGTTGGAGACAGAATATACCTCAAGGTCTCACCTTGGAAAGGTATTCTTAGATTTGGGAAGAAGGGCAAGTTAACTCCTAGATTTATGGGGCCTTATCCGATCATTGAGAGGATGGGAAAGGTAGCCTATAAGCTGGAGTTGCCACTTGAGTTGCATAGATTGCACCCAATGTTTCATATCTCTATGCTGAGAAAGTGTCATCGTGGCACAGAGTTCGTTCTGCAACCTATGGAGGTAGAGCTAAATGATGATATATCTTATGTTGAAGGACTTGTGTTGGTTCTTGACAGAAGAATTAAAAAGCTAAAAAAGAAAGACATTTGTCTTGTAAAAGTTCTTTGGCATCACTTTGGCATTGAAGAAGCTACGTGGGAGCTAGAGGAAGAGATGAGGAGGAAATACCCTTCTCTTTTCTCTTGATGTTTTCGTTGATAATTTTGGGGATGAAATCCTTATAAGGGGTGGACAACTTGTAACATCCCAGACATGGGATATGCTTTAACCCTAGGTGTTTTGCTTAATAAATTTGATTAGATGATTTCTCTTATCTCTTAAAAAGTAATTAAGGCTCAAGAGGAACTTATATTTCAATTTTAGTCCTTTTTGAACAATGTTAAAACAATGTTTTGATTTTTGTGGACAAAAGTGCAATTTACCCAAGTTAAGGGGTTAATTTGCAAATGTTACATGATAATATGTTACTCATGTATTGAAGCATCATGAGAATGAAGATGATGCAGAGGTATGGCTAGTGAAAGCTTGGGTACCAAGAAAGAGCTGATTAAACAATGTTTGTAAATTAAAAACCTAGTTTTGGGGTAATATGCAATTTACCCAAAACCTAGGGTTCAATATGAAAATTTTCACTTCAATAAGGTCCCTAATAATTCTTGGCATCTTGTAGAGGCAAGAAAATGAGAGGGGCATCTCATTTGTACCTCTTTGGAGAAGAGAGAATCTTGATATTAAAATAATCAAGATTTAAGCATAATTGAAACCCTGATTCAATTTAATGTAAAAATAATTATATTAAATGGATTGCCCTTAAAAAAAAATTGTAGAGATTGAAATCCACATATATGTACTTCCTTGTTCCTTACAAAGGCAAAGGAAATATCTACGTGAGTGGAGAACCCACTCACATTAAGAAAATAAAAAGAAATATCCACTAACTTATGGATATTATTATTATAAAGGTTACGATACTTAATTTCTTTTCCTTTAATTCATGGATAATGGAGAGTAATTCGGAGGTGAGGAAGATTTCTTTGCATGAAAGGAATTGAGGGGGGAGAGGTGGCACCAATTTTGGAATTAAAAGATTTTTATAAGGCATTTTATCTCTCATTGATTTTCTTATAAAAACACCTTTTACAACTCAAATCAAAGGCTTTTTCGAATACACTTCTTTTCTTTGCTTGCAAAACGACCAAGGTAGATTTGGAGGATCAGGAGGACGAACCCCAACCTGTTGGTAAGCCTCTTGACTTCCTTTCACCTTAATTCCATGGTGGAAATCGAAAATCAATGCATGATTTCTCCTTATCTTGATCCCATCTTCCATTCTAACCATTCCTTTTCACTCAAAGCTTGAGGACGAGCCTTGGGATAGTGAAAGGAGTTTGATCCACCATTTTTTATGTGAGCTTGAAGCTTTGAAGCTCAATTGGAGGCGGATTATATAACTTGAACCCATTACATTATTATTCAATTATCAACCTTGCGATTATATTAATTCCTTCTTCTTCTTGATCAATTGCTTGTGTAATTGATAATGTTATGAAATCAGTAGCAATATGAACTATGTGAACGAAGGTATAAGATGATGACATCATATTGGGCACTTTTCCCAAATAAATTCTATTTCAATCGGTTTCAACAAATTGTTCAATCGGTTTCAACAAAACTGTTTGAAATCAAACGGTTTCATCAAACCGTTAGAAACCAAACAGTTTCAAACCATTTGGAAGGGTTGACCACAGTTGACCGTTTGGAGATTATATGCTAGTGTTGATGGTTGATGACCCATTAAATCTAATTGATTGATTCCAAAGGGTCCATCAGTTGAAGGTTAATCAATTATCAAACCCTAATCGGGTTAAGTGTTAAAATTTCAATTGGTTGATTTAAAATTTTGGGTTGATTAACCCAAACGGTCTCAAGACCATTTGGAGATCACCCAAATGGTCTCAAGACTATTTGGAGGTCAACCAAGACCGTTTAGTGGTCTAGGGTTGAATATGGTTGAGTAATTGAAGATCCAGAGATATCAAATTTGAAATGCAATCAATAGCTAATTTGATGATCAATCCATTGATCTAAACCCTAATTGAATTTCACAAATTTTAATGATGGATGGGGAAAACGGTCTCAAGACCATTTGGAGGTCATCCAAACGACCTCAAGACCATTTGAGGTCAGGTCATATCATAATTTGATGATGATTCATTGATTTCAATGGAATCAGTTCCACAATGTTAACCATTGATGGTTCCTCGATTTCAAAACCCTAACTGAAGGTTTCTTGATTATAAATCCTAATTCAATTGGGTTCAAAACCCTAATTTATGGTCCAGTTGAAGGATGTCAATTGATGAATGAATCAAGGATTCAATTGATAGTCGGTTCATTGATTGAAACCTTGAATTGTTTAAGTGTTGAAAGACCTTTTTGGTCCATTCGGTTTTGAGAGGGTTTGGACCAAACGGTCTCAAGACCGTTTGGGTCCAAATGGTCTCAAACCATTTGGAGACCCAAGTCCATTTGGTTTCAACACATTTCTTGCTTAAACGGTTTCAAGGGCAATTTTCCCAAATGGTTTCAAACCATTTGAGTTCTGAGAGACTAAGACCATTTGGGGTCTAAGTAATCAAAACCATTTGAGGTTCAATTGGTCAATACCAATTGGATACCTAATGTAATTGAAGATTCAATTGATCAATCCATTTGAATATCTAATGTGATTGAAGGTTCAATTGGTTATTCCAATTGGATACCTCATGTAATTGAAGATTCAATTGATCAAACCTTTTAGATACCTAATGTACTTAGGTGAGTGGTACCCTTAGTGGGATTAATTATTGATGTATAATGATGCAATAATTCAATACATCATGCTAACCCTAAATACATGAAATTGAATAAAGAGTAGACTCAATCTAATCAAGAATTGAGTAGTGGACATCCTAGAAGTGGATGAGAGAAAGATATTCATACATGTATAATAATCATGCCCAATACATTCAAAATGAATAGGATATATAATTAGGGTATGGTCCTTAATAAAGAGATCACAAAACCCTAATTGAGTTGATTGATGAACTCAAACCCTAATCAAAGGTTATATTAAGTGAAACCCTAATATAGATATGTTAGACCCTAATCAAGGGTGATGTTAAAGTGAAACCTTAATGTTATGATGTCATATGGAACCCTAAATAAGGGTAAAGCTATATGAAACCCTAAGTGATGGTGATGTCATGTGGAATCCTAATCAAGGGCGATGTCAAGTAAAACCCTAATGCAATGATGTGATATGAATTTCTAACCCAAGGTGATGTTATGTAATGAGATAAGAAATCCTAATATGAAGTCCTAACCCTGATAAAGGGTAAAGGTATGTAAAACCCTAATCTTGGGTTATAGTGCATGAAACCCTAATTTTGGGAAATATGATGATAAACCATAACCCTAATTTGGGTAATGAGTTGAGTATTCCTAATTGATATGAAATGGGAAATCCTAACTCTAATAAGGAAATAGTGATGTTACTCTTAAATTTCATAGTGCTGAAATGTGATTGATATAACTATTATCATATGCACTAATCATGCAGGTATCATGAGATGTTGGACATAGCCAGGTATGAGCTATGATGTTTTATTAATGAAATTTCTTTATGGGCCTTGTGTTCCTTAATATGATGTGTTTCTTAGTGAGAGGTAACAAGATATTAATGGGCTTTAAGAGCCATGTGAAATACATGTATTGCAAATATCATGTTTACCTTGGTCAGATGATCTGAAGGTATTAGTTACCTGATAAGTGGTAACAAGTGTTTTGATGAATTGAGGGTTTGAATACCCTTATTTCATAATAATGATGTTGAGATATGAATATACTAATGTAAAAAGGGATTTGAGATCCCAATGTTCTATAAAGCTTTGAAAAGGACTTGATAAATACAATACTCATTCTTTGTAGCATTGTTATAATGAATTATGTTTGAAAACATGATTGATGCTAAAAGAATATGGTAATGTACTTAATTAATCAAGTGAAATCTTATCATGTAGAGCCATAGCCAAGGATCCATCATCGTCAGCAGTTTGGTGATGGTGAAACAGGTTTTCCTACGGGAACTCCTGGAGGGCATACTTTTGAGTATGTGGGGGTTATGGGCGTGAATATCATTATACCCTAATGGAGGAATTGATGTGAGGTAAACATTAAATCTCTCAATCGTTCATTATATATGTCGGGATAGATGTATCACTAATCTCCCGAATGTCAGGATGGATGTATCATTGATCTCTCGATGATCTTAATACCAGATCGATGTGAGATAATTATAATATCTCTCGATTGCGAAGAGAGTACAACATGCCACTGTAACTCTAATAGCAAAGTTGCCAGTATACCCTGGAAAGCTATTTAGCAAAGACACATGATGTCCTGCATTTGGTCCTCACACTGACTGGGTAAGATGAGATCATGGAAATCTGGCTCTTCTATTGACCTATGTATGATACCGATTTCGATTTCGCAATGGTTGGTTGGAGTATGAGCGGTATACCTCATCTCCTCAGGGCTTAAGTATGATTGTAAAATGTAATCAACCATGTAGCATATTTGCTTAAGGTTGAAATATGAGAATCAATGATTGATGTTGATTTGCTTAGCATGTCCTAAATGGATGAATGATATATATGTTTTTCATATTCCTTATTGGATAAGCAACATGTTGCTTTATCAAGATATAAGTGAGGTGCATTGAATAAAGAATATTGCTCTATTATGTTTAGATATTGAACTATCTGGTGTTAAATACTTGTGATTCATCTGCTTAGTTTTATACCATTAATTGCAATAATAATGTTTCTAGCGGAGAGTTATATATCTCACTGGGGCAATTTTCAATTGTCTCACCCCGTGGGGTCCACATTTTTAGGTAGACACCGAAGAAGAGGCAGGAACCCTACAACAGGGGAAGAACAGCAGCAGCAGCATCAAGGACAGTAGTGAATTCTCAGGTGGAGACACTGGCTATCATGTCCTGTAAATAGAGAGTCCTATGTGTCGTCTCTATACTCTCAGGTCCTAGGAGTCAGTAGTTAGTTTAAAATTGATCTGAGATTTTGGCTTGATGCCGCGAGATTTTGATAATTCCTGTGAACTGCGGTTGATGCTTGTAACTCTCGAGATGAAATGGTACAAGAGATGTACTAGTAAAACCAAAATGTAATCGAATTACTTTAGTTCTTGTTATAAGAGTTTTCCTATGTTTGGTTCTCTTTGTAAAAATTTTTAAATCTTTAGTGCTTTTCATTAATTCCACTATTAACGAATGCTTCCGCTTAAGTAAATCCTATTTATGTAAGTTGGATGCCACAATATGTATCTTATATGTGTATTCAAGATTGATCTTAGGCTTTAGGTACATGAAAAGGACCAATTTACACAAGCCCTAGCTTATCAAAGTTCAAATCAAATGCAATGCAAGTGTGCTAATAATGAAATCACTTCAAATGACCTTAGAAGATTTTTGCAATCACTTGTATTGAGGATATGACTTGTAACTAAGATGAGAAAAATATGTGGGATGCTTAATACCTAGTTTTAATCACTTATTCGACAAATTATAAAATCAATCACAGATTGTTGATTGGTCAAGTTATAATCTCGACCGTTCCATGGATGGATTTTTTGAAAGTAGCAATCGGTCGAGTTGTGCATTTACAGACTTCGACCGAATGACCTTCTGACTAAATATAATTTTGGCTGATCGGTCGAGTTTCCCAGAACAAACTTGACTGATAGTTTGAAAATTGAGTTTGTCTTTTAGTCAATCGAGTGAATTACCTTTATTGAAACTTAGCCGAATGCACTATAAAAAAATGCAGAAAAAGTGATTATAATCATTGGTGACTTTTTGGACGAAAATGATTTGTTGCCTTGAGAAAATACGGCTATATTTTGGCCCTAAGTGTTCCCCAACTCAAGGGAGCACCCCTAAATATAGATAGGACCCCCTTTAGTTCATTCCAAGTTGGCTCATTCACTACATTCAAGGTCCTTACTATAGTTGAGTGTGCTACTACTCCTTGAGCCCCTTTCTCTCTCTAGTTTATACTTCATTTCATGATTTGTGAGTGAGTTAGGCTTATTGTAAGAGAGTTCCACCTTTGTACATGTAAATCTCTCAAATCTTCCACTACTTACCTATCCCCTTCTCTCATGAAGAAAAGTTGAAGCAAGATCCATCGAGTGAAGGAGTTGTAGCTGGTCCTCTTCAAGATTGTTGAAGAGGTGGTGATATTCTCCAAGTGAAGGAGAAGGCAAAGGCTGATGATCTAAGAGGATAAGCATAGTCCTTCAAGGCAGAAGACTTGAGCTTGAGTGGGTAAGACCTAGGTGAAGGATGAAGACTCAAGCTAAGTGGGTAAGTTCCTTCGTAAGGTGGAGATATCCTTGTGATTGGATGGGTAAGTCCTTTGGTGGGCATTTGCTATAAATCTCTTTAATGATATAATAGAGAAAATCACTTGCAAAGTCCTAGAGGCTGACATCTCTAGGTAGTTGACCGGCCTAAATCGCGTGTCCGAAAAGTGGAGCGGATTTGAAGTAGTCAAACTTTTAAATTTATAACCCGAAACCTTCTAGGCCCCCGCAACTTTGTTTACGGGGTCGAAGTAGATATACGGGGTCGAACACAGGGATAGGGGTGGTAGTGTTGAGAACGCGGAATCGACACGTTACACTCTGGCAAGGGTAAAGAGATAGGAAAATTCCCCAAGGGAACAACAAGATAAGATCCATAAAACAAAAGAAATCTATCTCCAACTAGAACTATGAGGAAAAATTAAGGTTTTAAGCATTTATCAGTTTTTAGGGATTTTTATGCAACGGAAATAGAGAGATAATACTAATGCTATAGCAAGGAATGAAGGAGATAACTTCGATAAAACAAGCGGCAATAGAAAAATCTTGTGCCCCTCCTCTCGAAGTGGGTACATCTAATCAAGCATCGACACCCCTCTCGAGGTTGTTGGACTTAAGTTAGAGTGGAAAAGTTACTAAAACAACTCCGATCCCGGGCACTCTCGTATTCCAGTATCGGACCAAACACTAGAGCCACAACACCTCTCTCAAGGTTGTTGCAACGGGAAAACACGATTCGGTAGCTAATCAAAATGCGATCCAAGCATTCAAGCTAGAGTTCAGATGTTAAACATAGCAATCATCCAACAAAAGTACCAAACATAAAGCAGCAGATAATTAAAATTCTTCTAATTCCATTAACATATAAGGGTCTGATTACATTGCAAAAGTAAAGGAAGTAAATGACTGAAACAAGTAAAGATAAATTTCGCCTTCTTGATTTAGAAGGGCGACATACAGCAACAGACTCTCCAGCCCGATACCGGGAAGGAGCTTTGCCCGATATGCCCGTGTCGGGCGGCACACCCTTTCGAGAGACACGCTTATGACGGGCAGACATATCATGCGAGGCGCCCTTGCCCAATACGATCATGTCGGGCGGCACCCTCTCGAGCGACACACCGCGACTGGCGGTCCGTATCGGGGTTCGGTATCGTGTCGGGCTAAAGTGTTGCTTCCATTATCGGTCACTCATATCGTGTGTCCTTGTTGGCCGATATCGGCCTACAGCGGCACCTGGAACGACCCTAGGTGAACCATTCCCTCCCTCTCGGGATGGGGAAGTGCTCACCTAGAATCGCCCGACACACCGCTGAGGCACGCCACGCTAGCTTCAGATGCTTTCCTCAGTTAGCTCTCGGAGGGTTCCGACCCGTCCCATCGGAGTCTTGTAGCTGCTATTTATAGGCAACGGTTGGGGGAAGTTATGGTGCTCCAGACGTCACATTTTCTTCCTTTAGCTCCATTATTGTGGCTTCAGGTACGCCCGATATGTGTATCGCCCGGCACAAAGATATCTGGTTGTTAGTCGCCGCGATGAGTGGCGCCTGCTGGTGGGTGGCTTGTATCGCGCGACATGCTTCAGTTGTCGTGGCGAGTCCGGCTCCCTGTCGGGTAAACGGCGTATCGCTCGTCCGCTTCCTCTTGCGCGACACCCTCGTGTCGTGCGATAGTGTATCGTGATGCCATATCGGGTAGTAACTGTATCGATCGGCTGGTTGGTATGGAGGCCGATGCAGATGGAACACATCTGTGGGCCGGGACGGGCCTTTTTGCTGATAAATGAGTTAAATAATGAGGAAAACTCTGCAAATGATGATAAATTTGAGTTAATAGCTTAGCGTGGCCTATTTATTCAAAAACATAACAAAAGAGAGAGGAAAAAAGATAAAGAGGGCAGTTTTGATAACGAAATACGGGCCACAAACATCACAAAATTTGGTGTTATCAACTCCCCTAAACTTAGCATTTTGATTATCCTCAATTAATATTTAAACTTTGTTTTTGTGACACTTCTTCTTGACTTGGTGTAGTTTTCAGTCCATGAGTTAAGACAAGTATTGCGATGTATTTAGAGAGAATACTGTCTGACCACGAACAACAGACTTTGCATTTCCTGCCTTATTATTTCAGTAAAATCTTTCTCTACAGCTTCGGCGAGACTTTGGTGATGATTCCGAAGTTAGCTTTCACACCAAACAACTTTTGTGGGCAGAAAGTTGTGTGTTTGGGTAGGCTTAAGGCTTTTTGGGTTTTTTTTTCTTGTTTCCCATCAGTCCATCCAGGTACGGGTCCGTTAATGGGCAAGTGGTCCCTGCAGTCCAAGCCAGTTGGCTTTAGAGCAGTGATTTCACATCCTACGTACCACTGCCCCCGATCTACTATGCCTAAAGATGGGTTCTTTTGGAAAACAAGTGTGTATATATATTTTTTTCTTTCTTTTCATTTGGCACAACTCTTATGCTTTTATTCACTCTCATAAGGCTATTTTCTCTTTTTGGGTTTTTGTTGGGTAAAGGGAAACAAAAGGGATTTTTTCTATTTGGGCAGCTTTTTCCTTCTCCATACTCGTCTCTTAGCTGTTGCATGATTTTTTTTAAAAAAAAATTTTGGCATGGAAAGTCATAGTCTTTTGTTGTTTGAGGCTGCATTATCAGAAAGACATAACAAAACTTGCATCTCCTTAGGCACATAGAAAAAAAACTGGCAAGAAGTCATATCAGGTTTTTACTATATAGTGTCTTTGTACATATGTATGGAGGCAAAATAAGCAAAATTTTTCAAAATTTTTGTATGAGCATATCTATGTACACATGATATAGAAGAAGAGCAAAAGAATAAAGAATTGGAGTCTGAAAAACTTTCAAAATTTTTATACCTCCCTCACTGGTACATGGTACCCCCCCAAACTTACTCCACACTCTGTCCCAGAGTTGTGAAGTAGATAGGGTAGGGTAATGTTAATCCAGTGAGGGTTAGTTGGTGAGTGCGCCTGCGTCAGATAGAAGCTCCCACACATATTCTCCTTGTTTGCTGTGATAGTTGATGTGGTGGAGCTGGTCAGGCATCTCTTCATTTGATATCCATTCCACGACGAAGATGCCACAGTCATTGGATAGAGGAATTTGTTGTGGACTGCGGTGGCAGAACTGAATCTCGTGCCATTTGCTTGTTGCCATGTCCAGGAATGGTTGTATCAGCGATGCCACCTCGTCGTAGTATTTTTGTACTAAGCGCTCGAGGGATGTCAACGCTGTTGATGTACACTGCACTGGATGATCTTTGTTGCTGTCCGGGCTGTTGTAGAAGATTTCTGCTCGTTGGCGAGTGTACATCGTCAGGAGAGTCCAGTGGTTGTAGTGCAGGATGGGTAGGAAGATAGTCTGTGGAACCCTGCGCTGCAACTCTGCCAGAAAAGATTGCTTTGCTCCTATTTCATTGGCGAGGCAGATGTCGTTGAACATCATTGGATGAGCTATGTATGCATGTTCGAACTTTTGCTGTAGTGTTTGGATGTAAGCGGACGCCACAGATACAGCCAAACATCCTCCTTCTTTTACCATGTCCCTTAAGTCATCAACCGGGACTATGACATTGATTGCCTCATAAATGACATTTTCCGGGGTAGAATCATCCAGCTTCAGAAGGATTTCATTGACCTGCTCCTGTGTGAGTGTAGCGCACGAGAAGAGGTCAAAATTGTAGATCAGTCCTTCTGGAGTTTCATGCGAAGCAGGGTCTTCAAATCTGTGCACTTTCCGCAGGATCTCTAACTACTTTCCTGCCCTGTAGGTGTCAGTTTCCATCTCAGCTTCTTTCTTTCTCTGGAGTGCTGCTGGGTTGTGAAGATTCATCTTCTTAATCGCTGTCCAACAGCTTCTCCGGTACCCCTTCGTCTCGGAAATAGTGCCCATCTTTGATCAGCAGTAGGGTGTATATGCTCCTGAGGTGGTATAAGTTTTGGCTCTGGAGGTGCCTCATGTTTCCAAATATGTTGAGCAGCTCCATGGCACACAAGACGATAAAGGCACTATTTCCGCTTCCCTCTTCTGCTTGGACGGGGAAGTCTCAGATAGAAAATAAGTTCCAAATTCCATTGTGACGTTTGACTCCTTGCTTGATAGCTCGTAGAAGGCGCAACGGTAGAAGCCTAAGATGTTTGTCCTCCGGGCGACTGAAAATAAGCCCGGAGTGTGGCACCTCATTGTTGCTGCAGCTCAACAGCTGGATGTCGTGGTTCCTGAGGTATGCCATGTAGAGGAACCATATGTTGTGGTTCTTGTACGGGGCCAACACGAGGTTTGTGTTATGCTCTTCGATGTGTTGCAGCATGTTGGCCACCGCAATGGAGTCTGGTACTCCCAACATCAGCCTTCTTGCCAAGGTCGGGGTGGCATTGTATACTGTCTTCCGACCTATCCCGATGCTGATATTCTCTATTATTGCACCTTCAAGGACCCTGAACAGCTTTTTGTCGACGACGACTGGTGAGCGGAAAATACTTCTGAGTGCTCCCCGTCGTACGGAGAAGTAGTCGTCGCTTCAAACGACGTCTTTTTCATCTGCCTGTGACCTTAGGACCTTGTTCGCCAATTTCTGGTCTCTGATCGTCAGGTAGCTGATGACCCTTCTATCGAAGTCAGCCATCTCGAAGGAAGGTATCTCTGACAGCGCAGAGAATGCATCTGCCATCGAGCGTCTTCCTATGGGGGGTGTCTTTCGTTGGCGGCACAAATGTCCCCCCCTCTCCCTCTAATTCATCAGAAGAGTCCTCCCCGACGCTGATGTCTTCGTTGTCATCTTCAGCTTCGTCCAGGGGGACTGAGGGAGTTGTTTCTTCCAGGCCGTGGAAGCTCGCATGTCTTGTTGGAGCTTCGTTGGCCGATCTTTGTGGCGTCCTTCCTTCGGGCATTGTGGATGGCCCGCTGGAGGAGGAAGAGGATGATGATCTTGAGGAGGCTGCTGACGAAGAAGGTGGAGAGCCAGAGCCAGGAGGCGACGTAGACCTTCTCCGCTGCCTTCAGCGCGGATGGTCGTCGCCCCTGTTCAGCCTCTCCTCGATCACGTCGAGGCGTTGGAGGGCCTGCTGAAGCGTGGCGTTTAGAGCCTCTAGTTGGCCGGGAAGGCCAACTAGAGTCAGCAGTTCTCATTCCTAGGTATTCATCCTCTGCTGGAAAAATGAAAACTTGCGGGTTAGAGAATTGAATGTAGCTGAGTGGCTCTCTGTTACCTCCCGCAAGTGATCAAGCTCGTTCCCCGACATTTTCTCGAGCGACGGAGGGGCTCCTGAAGATCTCCCTCTCATCCTCACGATACTTTTCTCGCGCGAGGGTCTACCCGACGAGGTAGAACCTATCTCGATTGTTTGCGAGGTAGATGCCATCGGGAGAGGTGTAGGCATCCTTGCGGCCGTCACTGCCTCACCTCCTTGTCGTGGTGGAGATGGACGTGGTGTGGGTGGATGTTGCTCCACCTCTACGCTGTCAGCGATCTCTTCAGCAGCTGCTATAGGGGACACTGGTGGCAGTGTCGGTGTCAGCCGTGCAGATTTGAGCTCCATCTCAATGATCTCAGTGAACACCTCATTACTGGCGTCCGACTGTGCTTCTTCTTCTGCCTTTAAAGGCACCATAGAAGCTTCCGGAGATGTGGTCGTCTCTTCCGCGACAGCTCCCTCCGGGGCCTGCTCTGTTGTTTCTGCCCCAATTGTCACAGCGACCTCGACGATCGCAGATTCTTCTTCAGCCACGGCAGATGTTGTCGTGATTGTGGCTGGTATGGTAGGAGTGACGACAGCTTCTTCAACTGCTGTCGTCAGTGGCTCTGGGGTGGCGGCTGGCCCGGTGAAGGTCATTGGAGTTTTGTCCTGCCTTGGGTTGAGGGGAATTGATTCTCCTCTCCCAGCCGCCCTTTCTTGGATTCTGGTGGTGGCAGCGTAAGCTGCATCTACCGCCACAACTTCTGATTCTGCTGTGGTGAAGACCAGATTTTCTGCGTTGTAGGTGGCACAGCGAGGGAGTGGAAGGAGGGTGTTTGTCCTCACAAACTTGTAGAACTAGCTTCACCCCTCCTTCTTTATAATGCTGGCCCTCATGAGGTACTTGGGGTCGATCAGCTCATCACCCCTAGTCCTCGAAAGACTGTGCGGCTCTCGTGGGTACCCAAGCCCAGCCGCGATCAGGTTGACGATGCCCCCCATGCAGTATTCCTTGGTGGCATCCTTTATTGGGTGCAGTCTGTTCAGTAGAAATCGCCCCAGGTAGATTACTCTGCCCTCCATCATGTGCCACATGGCGTGGAGTTCTTCGGTGTAAATATTGCTGGACTCATTCTTACTGAATAGCAGACACACCACCAGCTTGTGCATGATTCTCCAGAAACATGAGTGCACCGCCACCACCTTGCTTCCTGGCTTGAACGATGACTCGCCGGTCAGCCTTTTCTAGAGCTCCACGGGGTTGAACTCGTCTCCTTCGGTGATCCTTTCACCGTTATTCATCAGCTTCTTCTCCTCCTCACTGGAAGAGACGATCTCGTTGAGAAGCTTCTCGGAGATGGCGTGCTCCGAGTTGTACAGCCGCCCTTGCAGTCTGTCTGCTCCTCCGTATTCTTCAACTTCCTCAGCAGTATCTTTCACCGGGCGGAGAGATGACATGAACTCCCTTGTGAGTTCAGTGTAGGAGGCGGAACGGCTGAGGCAGATCTTCCTCAATCCTACCGCGGCGAGGACGTTCTCCAGTCTTTCAAAAATCCCCAACTGAATGAAGGATGACTGGTGGCAGAATATGCTCGGCCTGTAAAGTTTAGTCGCCAATTCTGAGTAGCGGCGCCCATGCTCGTCATCTCATGGCACGAACCTTCCTGGCGTGTGATCCAGGGGTTCTGCCGTTGTGGTTGGAGCCGCCGCTTCTCCCATCCTTGTCCTCTTTTCAGCTGTTGATGGCCCAGTTGCCTCGGGGTTCGGGCATTTCTGCCCGACCGTTGTTGTTTCAGCTGCGGTCTCGGTGTCGATTCTTCTGTCGTGTTTGTCAAATCGAACAACGGTTTGCTTTGTACGGGCCATTTCTGTTAGCATTAAATAAATTAATTGATCAATTAAATGTGCCGATATTAGGTAGGCAGAACTAAAAATTGATACCGGCGTTTAAAAGGGAAAACTGATTGCACATTTAAAATTTGGCCCGATACAATGGTGTCGGGCGATACAAAGCTTCCAAAGATGTAGGCTCGTGCCCGATACGACATCTGGGTATCATCTGTCACGTCGAAAGAACATCTAAGGCGATACAGAACAAGACAATATGGAGAAAACTGCGCGCCAGGCTTATCGCCCGATATGGGGTGTCAGGCGATACGACCGCGCGAAACAAAGTGCCCGATAGAGCGTTCTAGATAGAAAAACAATGTGTCACCCGACAACAAAACAAGCGAGGAATCACAAGGATGGGCGACACGGTTATCGACCGATATGGCATATCGGGCAAGCGCGTCCTAAAGGCATGTTACACGACACATGTGTCGGGCGATACAAGGAAGTTCAGCTAAAGCCATTAGTCTGATACGTTATGCACGATAGGAAGGTCGTTTCGGGCAAGCCAGGACGATACGGCTGTCGGGCTATACCTTTGTTGTTTTCTTAAGCTTTCTGTGCGATGTGAGAGCAGAAGAGGGTTGTGCGACACGGTAGCAAACGAAGGAAATCACAACACGATACAGGTAGGTGAAAAGAGTAAAGGTAGTAGCCCGACATAGTAAAACCTCCGTACTTTATATAGCAATCCCAACCGGGGGTAAAACGGGGATTTTCAGGATGCGTGTCGGCCGCTGTGATAAGTCATTCCCGAGACGGGCAGTCCATCCGTCAAAACAAGGGTAATTACTCATCTCGCATGATACGGGTGCACGCCGCTCAGGAATGTCATCCGTCACGGCTTTTGCGATGCCCGAAATACCTTCGCCCGATATGAGCGTGTTTTGTGCGCCGGTTGAGCTGATGCCCGATACGAAACCTTTAGAAGAAAATCTAGAGGAAAGACTTAAAAATAAAGCGGGGAAAAGCGGTCGATGAGTAAAACATCATTGGCCTAAGGTTAATCTCCCAGTCTCAGATAGTATCACCCATTCAAGTCTATAAAACAGAGCAGTGGCCCATTAAAACATAAGAGTCAGCGCATGTGGTGCATGCACTGACTCGGGCCTTATTACAGTCCAAATATTTGTAATGTTTGTCATGCAAGAAAGTAAATAACGTCTTATTCTAGGAAAAAAAATAAAAGCTTGGGCTGCCTCCCGAGGAGCGTTGTAGTTTTCGTCGCCAGCTCGACGACTCCAAGTTCTTCACTTTTTTGCCTCCAGCATCATCCATATCTTGCAACTCGATCTCTGTCTTTCTTGATCACAGTCCTGCCTTTTTGGCAGTTTCGGTGTTGGAAGGTATTTTTCCCGAGGGATTCTTTATTAATTCGGCCATCTGAGCTAATTGCTGATCAATTTGGCGTTGATGCGTCTTCATGTCCGCCATCTGGACCTGCAATGAGTTCTGAACACCCGAATTTGAAAGCGCACTCTGTGCTAGCTGGTTATTAATTGTATCTTGTCTCTTCACAAAATCAAACAATTGTCCAACCACATCTGATTGGTTTGAAACCTTGTCCTGTCCCTGCTCTTTGGCTTGACCTTGGTATTTAACTTGTCCTTGGAAATTTCCTTTGTTTGACTGGAAGGAGGTGTTTTTGGTGAATTGACTTGGTCCACCCCTTTTCTCGAAAGCTTGAGGTGGCTTGGAGGAGTTATGTAGTTGATGTGAGTTTTCAGCTGCATCTTTGTTGCCATTACTGAAACCAGGATGGTCCGACCTTTTGAAATTTACAAAATATACATTCTCAATCTCCTCAGCCTCTGATTCAGTATCGCTCGATGCGTCAGGTCGGGTGTAGATGCAGTTATCTACCCCGTGTCCACCCTCTCCACAGGTGACACACTTCATGACCTTCTCGATATGCTTCTTTCCCTTCCCACCAGATTGTTTTAGCTGCTTTACATCAGTTGCTATCCTCTGGATTTGAGAGGTGATACTCTCCAGAGCCTTGGATTCAAAAGAAGGTCCTTCACTAGCCTTCTTAGCTTGCCCCCTGTCGGATCTATCATAGTCAGTGTCGGCTTGCAGCTTGGCCATGTTCTTGATGATCTTCTTGGACCTGCTCGGCTTCTTCCCCAGAAAGTCACTTCCTGCTACTACATTTATTGAAACCCTTTCCTCGAGGGTTAGACCGTTGTAGAAGGTAGTGGTTAAGAAACCCTTCTTGTAGTTGTGATGAGGGCAGTCCCTCTGATATTCTTGATATCTCTCCCAGGCATCATGGAGATTCTCACTTGGCTTCTGCATGTGAGAGCTAACTGAGGAAATCATCTGAAGCTAGCATGTCGTACCTCAGTAGTGTGCCGGGCGATTCTAGGTGAGCACTTCTCCATCTCGAGAGGGAGGGAATGGTTCACTTAGGGTCATCCCGGGCACCGCTGCAGGTCGATATCGGCCAACAAGGACACCCGATACGAGTGACCGATACTGGAAGCAACACTCTAGCCTGACACGATACCGAACCCCGATACAGACCGCCAGTCGCAGCGTGTCGCCCGAGAGGGTGCCGCCCGACATGATCGTATCAGTCAAGGGCGCCTTGTACGATACGTCTTCCCGTCATGAGCGTGTCGCCCGAAAGGTTGTGCCGCCCGACACGGGCATATCGGGCAAAGCTCCTGCCCGGTATCGGGCTGGAGAGCCTACTACTGTCTGTCGCCCTTCTAAATCAAGAAGGCGGCATTTATCTTTACTTATTTCAGTCATTTACTTCCTTTACTTTTGCAATGTAATAATACCCTTATATGTTAATGGTATTAGAAGAGTTTTAATTATCTGCTGCTTTGTGTTTGGTACTTTTGTTGGATGATTGCTATGTTTAACATCTGAACTCTAGCTTGTATGCTTGGATCGTGTTTTGATTAGCTACCGGATCATGTTTTTCCGTTGCAACAGCCTCGAGAGAGGTGTTGTGGCTCTAGTATTTGGTCTGATACTGGAGTACGAGAGTGCCCGGGATCAGAGTTGCTTTAGTAACCTTTCCACTCTAACGTAAGTCCAGCAACCTCAAGAGGGGTGTCGATGCTTGATTAGAGGTACCCGCTTCGAGAGGAGGGGTACAAAATGTTTCTACTGCCACTTGTTTTACCAAAGTTATCTCCTTCATTCCTTGCTATAGCATTAGTATTATCTCTCTGTTTCCGTTGCACGAAAATCCCTAAAAAATGATAAATGCTTAAAACCTTAATTTTTCATTGTAGCTCCAGTTGGAGATAGATTTCTTTTGTTTTACGGATCTTATCCTGCTGTTCCCATGGGGAATTTTCCTATCTCTTTACCCTTGCCGGAGTATAACATGTCGATTCTGCGTTCTCAACACTACCACCCTTGTCCATGTGTTCGACCCCGTATATCTACTTCGACCCCGTAAACAAAGTTGTGGGGGCCTAGAAGGTTTCAGGTTATAAATTTAAAAGTCTGACTACTTCAAATCCGCTCCACTTTTTGGACGCGCGATTTAGGCCGGTCAAATTTTTGGCGCCGTTGCCGGGGACAAGGCAAAACGGTATTGTTGACGAACCTGAATCCACTAACTACACTCCAGTGCCTCAAGCTTAGAAATGAGCTTGACATCACTCTCTTTTTCTTTCTTTTTATTATTATTATTATTCTTTACCTGAAATGAATAATTTTATTATTAATAACAGATTTTTCTAACTTAATTTTTCATGCTATTCAGCTATTCGGAAGGAGGGCCTTTCTGCTCAACTGAACGCCGACACCATCAAACATGCCGCCTCGCATTGAACCACCCCATTCAGAAGATGAACGTCAAGGGAGGGCTAGACCTCATTCACCTCCACCTGAGAACAACGACCGCTACGACGTCAATGATCAACCTGAAGATCCAGAAATGGAGCAGTTTGAGGATGACCATCGTCGTGATAGACGTCCTCATCACCAGAGGCACAGAAGAAATCACAATAATTAAGAACAGCGCTAGGGAGGCAACGACAGCGACAATTCAGATGAAGAAGAGAAGACTCTAAGGGAGTTAGCCTCCACAAAGGCTAACAATTCCAGATGCCTTGTCATCATCCCACGATTCAACGCCACTAATTTCGAGCTCAAGCCATCAGTCACCTCCATGATTCAAAACAAAAGCTTTAGAGGGAGTTCTAAGAATGACAATCCCTATCACCACTTGGATGCTTTCAAAAACATCTGCGATACTATCAAGATGCGGGGAGTCCACCAGGAGGTAATCTATTGCAAGGGATTCATCTATTCTTTGGAAGATAAGGCTCTATCATGGTATCTGGGGCTGCCCCACCCAGCTCTGGACGGACTACTATAGATCCTAGTCATCAAAGATATTGTCCAATTGAGACATGGTTTTCACTTTTCAATGTTTCAGAACATCCTTTGTTAGGAGAGAGGGTACTCACCTTGACTACCTAAAAGTTAACTAAGATGATGGTTGGACTACTGTTAATGGTGCTCGGATGAGAGTGCTTGATAGAAACTAAGATGGAGTGATTCTGGCTGCTGTACCAATGAAGAAATCGGGTGCCTAAATGTTGGTCTGATTGAGGCTGAAATTGCTCTATATGGTCTATATAGAAGTGAAAAGTCTTACTTTGATGTGTTATAACAGATACAATGCTCTCTTTTATAGGATAAGAGAGTAAGTAAGAAACAGAACTAGGCAATATGGGATACAAGAAAGGCTAAAGATAAGTTAGGTCTGAAGCACACAACACAACACATAACATATCATAATTCAAAGAAATGTTTGAAGCACACAACACAACACATAACATATCATAATTCAATAAAGCATATATACTAATACTCCCCTTCAAGTTGAACCATAGGTATCAATCATCCCAGCTTGTCCACCATGGTAGTAAATCTGGCCTTGGGAAGAATCTTTGTGAAAATATTTGCTACTCAATCAGAAGTATGTGTTGGATCTAGTGCTCTAGGGGGGTGAATAGAGCTTCAACAATTCTCACAAGATAGATTAGACCTTCAAATTATATCAAATTAAAACCAATAGCTTAAGTGCAATTTGAAAATCTAACTAACAAGCATAGTAGGGATGAGAGGAATTGATAGCAAGCACTTGACAAGCTCCGAACTAGGAGAGAGTCAGTCCACTACCTAGAGAGGTCAACCTCTAGGACTTTGCAAGTGTTTTTCTCTACAAATTCACCAATAAGAGTTACAACACAAGACTATCAAAGGACTTACCCATCCAAGCGCCAAGAGTCTTCCACCTTATCAAGGACTTCCCCACTTTGCTAAGAGTCTTCAGCCTTCTCCAAGGTCTTACCCACTCTTGCACAAGTCATCTGCCTTCAAGGATTTTTCTACTCTTCTTGGATCTTCATCCTTTGCCTTCTCCTTCACCTAGAGAAGATCTTCACCTCTTCTTCAACCTTGAAGAAGAACAACAACAACTCCAACTTCACTCAAAGTAGCTTGCTTCACCTTTGCTTCATGGAGAAAAGGGTAGGGAAGATGGAGTTGATGAGAACTTTACAAGAACAAGGAAGTAGCTCTCTTGCAACAGACCTATGTCACTCATAATCACGAAATGAAGTGTAAACTAGAGAGAGAAAGGGGCTCAAGGAGTTGCATCACACTCAACTATAGCAAGGACTTAGAATAAAATGAATGAGCAAACTTGAAATGAACTCCAAGGCGTCCCATTTATAGATGGGGGTGTTCCCTTGAGTGTGGGATCACTTAGGGTAAAAATATAGTCATTTTCCAAGATGCAACAGATCTAATTTTTCCAACGGTTATAATGACTTGTTATGCATTTTCTGTATAATACATTCGATCGAGTTTCAATAATCGTAACTCGACCGATCCACTAAATGACAAAGTCAATTTTTCAAACTATCAGTCGAGTTTGTTCTGGGAAACTCGACCGATGAGCTAAAATTAGTTTTTCTCAATGAGTCGGTCGGTCGAGTTCTGTGAGTGTGCAACTCGACCGATGGGTCATCTTTAGAAAATCCATCATAGGATCATCGAGTTTCGAACTCAACCGATGAACAACCTATGACAACTTTTCTAAATTGACATTTGAGTGATTAAACCATGGAATTAAGTGTCCCTAATTTTTTCTCATTTTAGTTACAAGTCATATCATCAATACAAGTGATTAAAAAAATCATCTAAGATCATTTGGAGTGATTTCCTAAATTGCACACTTGCATTGCATTTGACTTGAACTTGAACAAACTAGGGCTTGTGTAATTTGATCATTTTCATGTACCTAAAATCTGAAATCAATCTTGAACAAACATACTAGATACATAGGAATGGAATGGTTAAGTCATTATCAAAATATGGACAATGTATAACTCTCAACTCAACATTCTCCCCCTTTTTGACAATGACAAACCATTCCTCAATCATATTGAAAATGATATTGAAGTTATACCTTTGCCTTGTGAACTGTAAGGGGATTCAAGATTTGAACAATGTGAATTGCTCCCCCTTAATATATGCTTACTTGTACCTACATAGTTAGAGTATCTACACAAAATAATATAACACATATGTACTATATGGTCCTTTAGAAAGTCACATGATAAAGCATATAATGAATAAGAAAAGGACCACATAGGCAATAAAAGCAATATGATTGAGCTTCAAAACATTGAACTTTTCTCCCCCTTTTGACATTATCAAAATAGAAGGGGGTAGAGGAGCATAGAAATAAGTCTTCTCCAAGCACAACCAAATCATACATCCATAACATACAAACTCAAAGCATACATCAAATAGAGATGAGAGAAACAAACAATCTAAGGCATAATCAAAATATGGTAAAACATGGCACCAACTCATGAGATATAGTAAATCAAAGAGTAAGTGTGCATAGAATTAAGATTACAACCCATAAAGCAAGTTCTCAGAAAGAAAAAAAAATAGCTACAAGCCAAAATGATGAAAGCTAGATGATAAAATGGTACAACTCAGAATATGTTCCCAGATGTTTCTAATACAAAATAGCCTTGAAAGATATATATGATCAACATCTAGGCTAAAAACTAAGACAACTAAACATCTAAGCTATCTATGTCCACAACATCATCATCCTCAACATCAGAAGCATCAGGCTTGTAGTTATCATCGCCTTCATCACCGAAGGCACCAACAAAACCATCAAAGCCATCATCATCAGATGCCTCACCATCATCCTCAATCATCACTAGCAACCCCCTCGTCAGCACCAGCCACCTCATCAACCTAGTCTGACATCTCCTCATCAGCAAGAGAACCAAAACCTCGACCGAGCCAACATGCATTCTGCTCATCCCAAGACATACCAAGAGCATGGATATCATTGATCTGTGGGAAGGAGCAAAACTACTGATCCTGGCAAGCGGAGTGGCCAAGGGGCCAACAGTTAGAGGCAACACACCAGGGGTAGGTCCACCACCACCAGAGGGTGTAACAGCGGAAGATGCAGGTAGAGGGGCAGGGTAAAAGTGATCATATGCATAGGATACATAGTCACCTCCTGGGTAGGGTTGGTAGGTTGGGTAGGGGTGTGCACATGACATGTTCATATTGGACATGATGGAACAAAGGCCCCGACGTAGGTGCTCTTGAACTTAAAAGTTGTATGCCTGTTGATGCATCATGTAGCCCATAAGGGTTTCATTGGATACATGGAACGAGGCACGGGCAGGTCAAGAAGGCTAAGGTGGTGGAGGTGCTCGGGTAGAGGCATAGGTAGAGGCGCCAGGTGTGGTAGAGGATATGATTGGCACAAACTTCTGAAGAGTGGTCTCACTGATGCAAACTCCTTTCCGGGCAGGTTTGTAATGAAGGTCATGGAAAAGAGATTTACTAGTGGTAAGCTAGAACAGACCATAGATCAGGGCTGGGTGGGTGCCACGGGTGTTCTTGCATGAGTCAGAGTAGGTCATATGATGGAGAACATATCTTGACCACTTGACTCCGATGTTCTTCAAGAGACAATACATGATCACCGCAGTATATATGTTCTACAATCTCAGTTTAATTCTTCTTTGGGTGAATATTGCAGTTAACAACTAGAGCGAGGATGCATCTCTTGAGGTCCAAGGAAGAGGATGGAAGGGTGCACTTATTCCTATACGGTAATTAAGGCTTCTTCAAGAACTTATGAATATCAGGAAGAGTAAGAGCATATTGCTTGTAGAAGACCTCAAACTCAACTAAGTCAAAGTACTCTGGGTAGTCCTTACGCCAGGTGTCAGTCACTTTGGTACCTAAAAAGAAGATGTTCAGAGTATCCTTAGAGACTTGAAATCTCTTCCCGACTATCATGGATGTGAGGAGTACTTGATTATCAGGCGGGGGTACGAGGGTGTCATAATTCCAACACAAGTTAGTGTAGAATTCATGAACCGCTTTCGTGCTAGTGATGGAATTGTTGTAGCACACACGTTCAACACCCAAGGCAGAGAGATGGTGATCATAAAGTAACTATTCTACTTGATCTATGACCTCTTGTCTTTGTGGTTTAGGATCAAATAGGGAACAAAAAGGGAAAGGGTTCCGGGGAAGGACATCCTTATACCTATTTAGAGCCTCATTTGAGACAAAGAAAGTGTCATCAAACGGAATCAAGCGGGAGTTGGACGAAAATGAAGGTGCATTAGCTGGGGCGTCCCTCTTCCTCCTATTGGATGCCATAGAGACGAAAAGGAGAGGAAGGAAAGAGCAAAAGCTAAAGACTCACCGCCAAAACTCATCCACATACCTAGGTTAACAAGGGGGAAGGTCAAGGGAGGTCAAGCTAGGTCAAACTAGGGTGAGGGAGAGGAAGGTTAGGGCTAGGGTTGAGAGCTTAGGGGAGCTGGAGGTTGGATCGGTCGAATTTTCTCTAGTTGAGAGGGAGATTAGTCGGTCGAACCTATCTTAAATTTGCTCCAGCCCAACTATCGGTTGAGTTCTGTGAACTCAGAAACTCGACCAATATGATCTTTTAAAAAAGCTCTCATCCTCCGATCGGTCAAGTTGGCAACTCGACCGATGGTCAACCTGACCTAAACTTATAAAACTAGTCGTTAACGTGCTAATTAAATTTATTTTTCAAGTCCATCATGTATTTTGAACATACTTAGGCATATATCCCTCATAATTAGGTACTATTTTGCGATAAAACATGCGTTTGTAAGAAATAACCAAAAACAAGAGAAAAATAAGCCAAAATGAACATGAAAAATTGATTTTAAGCATGTCAGTAAGCAATGGTGATCAAAACAGAGGCAAAACATATATGATAGATGATAACTAGCTAGAAGGAAAATCAGATTCATTCAAAGCAATTATGAGCAGTTTAGATCTAATAAAATTAAATTTCTCTCTAGCTAAGGATTTAGTGAAAATGTCTGCCAACTGATTTTCCGTATCCACATGCGTGATATCGATATCCTTCTTGGCAATGTGATCACAGAAGAAATGATAGCGAACCTCTATATGTTTAGCTCTACTATGCAAGATAAGGTTATATGACAAGTTAATTGCACTAGTATTATCACAATAGACAAGAGAAGCATCAAAATGAATGTCAAAGTCTTGGAGCATTTGCTTCATCCATAGGACCTGGGCACAACAATTTTCGGCTGCAATGTATTCAGCCTCGGTGGTTGATAATGCCACTGTGCTCTATTTCTTGAAGAACCAAGACACCAAGCATGGTCCTAGGAGGAAACAAGTCTCACTTGTGCACTTTCTATCAATCAAGCACCATGTATAATCCACATCATTATAAGAAGTAAGAGTAAAGTCCTTTACTTGGGATACTATAGTCCAAAATTTTAAATTTTGACTAAGTACCCTAAAATCCTCTTAACAACTAGAAGATGTGATTTCTTAGGATTTGATTGAATGCGAGCACACAAGACAACACTAAATATTATATCAAGTTTAGAGGCAGTTAAGTAAAATAAACTTCCAATCATACCTCTATAGAGCTTCTCATCTACCTTCTCACCTTATACATCTTTTTCAAGTTTGGTGGTGTTTGACATGGGTGTGTCCATTAGCTTGGTATTCTCCATCCCAAAGAATTTGAGTAGTTCACTTGTATACTTGCCTTGGTTGATGAAGTTTCCATCTTTTGTTTGCTTGATTTGAAAGCCGTGGAAGATCGTGAAATCACGCATCATACTCATCTCGAATTTGCTCTGTATAAGATCATTAAATTATTTGCAAAGATTAATATAGTTTCGCCAAAAATGATATCATCAACATATATTTGTATGATGAGAAAATTGTTAGAAATGTGCTTTAGAAATAAGGTAGAATCCACTTTGTCCATGATATACCCATGATCTAACAAAAAGTTCTTTAATTTCTCATACCAAGATCTATGTGCTTGTTTGAGTCCATAGAGAGCTTTTTGCAACAAATAAACATGGTTACATAAACTATCATGTTCAAAGCCTGGGCGTTGTGCAACGTACACTTCTTCCTCAATTGTACCATTCAAAAATGCACTTTTAACATCCTTTTGATACAAAAGAAAGTTTTTATAACTAGTAAAGACAAGCAACATACAAATGGACTCAAGTCTAGCTACAGGTGCATATGTTTCATCAAAATCTATACCTTCCTGTTGATTGTAGCCTTGAGCCACTAAGCTTACTTTGTTCCTTACCACTTTGCCGAATTCATCAAGCTTGTTGCTGTATACCCATTTGGTGCCAATGATCTTTCTATCACTTGGTCTTGGTACTAGGGTCCAAACTTTGTTCTTTTTAAATTTCTCCAATCTCTTCTTGCATAGTTATGATCCACTCAGTATCCCCAAGAGCTTCCTTGACATTCTTTGGCTCGAGTTGTGAGATAAAGGCGTTGTTGGTTTGTTCTTTGTTGAATGCAACTCTCATCTTTACTCTTTTAAATGGATCACCTAAAATCAGCTCTTTTGGATGATTCTTTGCAAACTGGGGGATTGGATTCTTCTTCTCTTCATCTTTCTCTTCTTCTTGAGTAACCACCTCATTTTCCTTTTGGTTGATGTTGAGCTCTTTTAGTATAAGAATTACTTCCTTTACAACATCATCATTTGGAATAATATTTTCAAAAATAGAGAGGTTACTCTCAATAAACTTAACATTTATGAATTCTTCTACTTTAGCAAGATCAACATTAAATACTCTATAAGCCTTGCTAGTAGTGCTATAGCCAAGAAAGAAAGCCTTGTAATATTTCAGATCAAACTTGTCAAGATAATCTTTCGTATTCAAAACAAAACAAGGACATCTGAAAATATGAAAATACTCGATAGAAGGCTTCCTACCATGCCATAGCTCATAGGGGGTTTTCTTCAAAGAAGGATGAGTAAAAACCCGATTTTGCACAAAACATGAGGTACTAGCAACTTTAGCCCATAACTTCTTTGAAGTGTCATACTCTAGAAGCATGGTCCTAGCAATCTTCTGTAAAGACCTATTCTTCCTCTCTACAACCCCATGTTTTTGAGGTGTTTGAGGTGAAGAGAACATGTGTGCATAATCAGATTCTTGACAAAAAATTCAAAAAGCTCATTTTCAAATTCTCCCCCACGATTAGTACAGATGGAAACGATGCGGCACGAAGCTTCATTCTCAACTCCTTTACAAAAGCTCGAGAAAACATCAAGTGTATTACTGTTAGAAATGAGAAAGAAGGTCCAAGTATATCTAGAGAAATGATCGACAATAACAAGTCAATACTTAGAACCACGAAGCGATTGAGTTCTCATTGGTCCAAATAGATCAATGTGAATAATCTCAAGGGCTCTCTTTGTACTAAGGACTCCTTTGGATTTGAAGGAGGACTTGGTTTGCTTTCTTTGGGTACAAGGTTGGCTCTCCTCATCCTTTTCAAAATCCGATTTGGGAAGTCCCTTGACCATGTCCTTTTTGCTCAACTTCTTCAACTGATGCATATTTACATGACCAAGCCGATGGTGCCAAAGAGAAATATCATTCGAGTTGACTACTAGGCATCTACCAACAATAGGCTTAATAGAGTCAAGAACAATAACATAAACATTACCATTTCTAGTTCCCTTATGTATAACTTGGTAGGTGAGGGAATCTAGAATCAATAATTCAAAGGAAGTAAATAACACAAGATAACCATTGTCACATAATTGACTAACACTAATTAAATTGTGATGTAGGCCATCCACAAAGAGAACATTCTTGATACACAAGGATTCACCTACATCACCCTCACCTTTGACTTTACCTTTCTTCTTGTCCCCAAAGGTGTCCAAAGCTCCTTTATTTTTGGTGAAGTTGTTGAATTAGCTTATATCACCTGTCATATGCTTTGTGTAGACACTATCAACAATCTATATTTCGTTTTCCTATAAGAAAGGAGAATGTCAGTTCCCAACTCAAACTTTGAGATCCGGAGTTAGCTTGGGGACCCATTTCATCTTTGGGTTGGTCCCCTTAGGCTTGTAAGGACAATAAGTAGAATAATGATCATCACATTTTAAATAAGAACAAACCATAGGATTCTTAGTGTCGGAAGACTCTCCTACAAAGAAAAAGGTCTCCTTGATCTTTTTCTTACCTTTGGCTTTGATCTTGCCCTTTGGTGCTCCCCCTATAAATCCCAAACCACTGGTACCACTTTGTTTGGTAGAATGGTCAATGATTTTATTTACGGAGTTCTTCCCTTTGAGGAATTTCTATAGGGATGCTCTCAATCTATGGTTATCATAATTTAGAGAAATAATGGTAGAAGATAAGCTAGCTATGTCATCCCTAGCATGAATAAGATTGGCCTCAAGATAGAGGGCTTTAGTTAAATATGAACCCTTCGCAAGGGAAATGGAAGCAGCATTAACACTAGGCAATATAGGTCTAGAAGATGAATAATTAATTTGACCAAGCAACCTAGAATTTTCAAATTTAAGCATTTGGATTTCTTTAAGATAGACATCTTTTTCATCTCTACGAGCATCAATAAGAAGCTTAAATTCAGCATTTTTAGTTTTAATCATTTCAAGATCTTTTAGGCAATTTTGGTTTTCTTCCTTAATATTTTCAATGTTCTTAAGATAGATACCATTCTCAACTTCAACTCCATTGTATTGGAGCTCAATATCAAGGTATTTCCCTTGCAAATTATCAATACTCTTAAGATTAGTTTTCTCATTCAGCTCAAGGATTTCAAGTTTAGCATATTGATCATCAATGATTTTTCCTAACCGTTTTCTTTTAGATTTACATTTAGCAAAAGATGAATGGGTAGATATAAGCATGTCAATAATAGCTTCCTTAGATAACTCATGCAAACTTACCTCACTTACCTCAATAATTTCTTCACTAGTAGAGGCCATGAGTGCAAGGTGGCACTCTCCATCTTCTTCAGAGCTTGAGCTGCTTGAAGATGAAGCTTCCCAAGATGCATGAGCTACATTCTTGTGTCTCTTCTCCTTCTTCTTGTACTTGCTCTCCTTCTTGTAATCCTCTTCCTTCTTTGAGATTCCCTTGTGGTGTGACTTTCTTGACTTGGGACATTCACTCTTGTAGTGCCCCTTTTGTCCACACTTGTAGCATCTAGGAGTAGAGGAGGAGGATGCTTGCTTTTCTTTGAATTCTTTGCCCTTGATGTAATTGGCTTCATGCTCACTTGGACCATCATCTTGACTAGAGGACGAAGGAGAAGTCTGACAAGCAAGTTGTTGTTGAAGGATGACCGCCTCCACTTCTACTTTGAAAGAACTATCTTTGATCTTCTTGGATTCCTTTTCTTCTTACTTGGCTTCTTCTTCTTCTTGTTAGTCAAGCCTTGGCTCTTGGGCTTGGAGGTTGCCAATGAGCTCTTCGGTTGAGATGTCATCAAGGCTCCTCACACCTTGAATGGAGGCGACCTTTGACTCCCATCTCTTTGGTAGTGTCCTCAAGATCTTGGAGTTGATTACACCTCTATCCAAAGTATTACCCAATGCAACCAACCCATTGATGATGACATTAAGTCTTGAATACATCTATGCAATCCCTTCTTTCTTACCCATCTTGAAGTTCTCTAGAAGGTTGTTCAACATGTAGATCTCGGCCTCCTTGACTTGCTTTGTGCCTTCATATATGATGCACAATTTGTCCCAAATCTCATAGGCGATGTCCCAAGATGAGCTATGGTTGAACTCCGTTGGGGTAAAGGTTGTAGAAAGGATGCTTATGGCTTTGGCATTGAGTTGGGATTCTTTGAGTGCAACTTCACTCCATGTTGCAATAGATCCGGTTGGCTCCTTGTAAGGTGTGACCATCACCTTCCCCATGTCAAAGTTCACGTCTTGAATGTAGAATTGCATACATCGCTTCCAATAGAGGAAGTTGGTGCCATCAAAGATTGGAGGATGCATGGAGAAGCCTACCTCTAGGTTGAGAGAACCAAGTAGGTTGTCACCCATCTTCTTGTCTAGTGGGAGATTGTTGGAGAAGATCCTTAACTCTGATACCACTTGTTGGATCTAGGGCTCTAGAGGGGGTGAATAGAGCTTCAAAAATTTTCACAAGATAGATTAGACGTTCAAATTATATCAAATTAAAACCAATAGCTTAAGTGCAATCTGAAGTCCTAACTAACAAGCAATAGCAAGGATGAGAGGAATTGATAACAAGCACTTGACAAGGTCATGTAGAGTGGTTCCACTCTCCAAACTAGGAGAGAGTCAGTCCACTACCTAAAGAAGTCAGCCTCTAGGACTTTGCAAGTACTTTTTTCTATATATTCACCAATAAGAGTTACAACACAAGACCACCAAAGGACTTACCCATCCAAGCGCCAAGAGTCTTCCACCTTACCAAGGACTTGGCCACTTTGTCAAGAGTCTTCAACCTTCTCCAAGGTCTTACCCACCCTTGCACAAGTCTTTCTCCTTCAAGGACTTTTCTACTCTTCTTGGATCTTCATCCTTTTTCTTCTCCTTCACCTGGAGAAGATTTTCACCTCTTCTTCAACCTTGAATAAGAACAACAACAACTCCACCTTCACTTAGAGTAGCTTGCTTCACCTTTGCTTCATGGAGAAAAGGGTAGGGAAGATGGAGTGGATGAGAGATTTACAGGCACAAGGAAGTAGCTCTCTTACAACAAGCCTATCTCACTCATAATCATGAAATGAAGTGTAAACTAGAGAGAGAAAGGGGCTCAAGGAGTTGCAACACGCTCAACTATTGCAAGGACTTAGAATAGCATGAATGAGAAAACTTGAAATGAACTCCAAGGGGTCCTGTTTATAGCTAGGGGTGTTCCCTTGAGTGTGGGATCACTTAGGGTCAAAATATAGCCGTTTCCAAGATGAAACAGATCTATTTTCACCCAAAATAGCTCACCAATGGTTATAATCACTTTTTCTATATTTTCCATACAGTACATTCGGTTGAGTTTCAATAAAGGTAACTCGACCGATCCACTAAATGACAAAGCCAATTTTCAAACTATCGGTCGAGTTTGTTCTGGGAAACTCGACCGATGAGCTAAAATTAGTTTTGCTCAGTGAGTCAGTCGATCGAGTTCTGTGAGTGTGCAACTCAACCGATGGGTCATCTTCAGAAAATCCATCATAGGATCGCTTGAGTTTCTAACTCAATCGATGAACAGCCTGTGACAAATTTTCTAGATTGACATTTGAGTGATTAAACCATGGAATTAAGTGTTATTGATTTTCTCATCTTAGTTACAAGCCATATCATCAATACAAGTGATTACAAAAATCATCTAAGGTCATTTGGAGTAATTTTCCAAATTGCACACTTGCATTGATTTGACTTGAACTTGAACAAGATAGGGCTTGTGTAATCTGATCCTTTTCATGTACCTAAAACCTGAAATAAATCTTAAACAAACATATTAGATACATAGGAATCAAATGGTTAAGTCATTATCAAAATATGGGCAATGTATAACTCTCAAGTCAATAGTATGAGTATATGGAGTAGAGATGTTGCCAGATAAGAAAGCTTCTCAGACAAAATGACAATCCACTTAAATATGCTTGGTGTGCTCATGAAAAGTTGGATTGTTGGCAATGAATATAGCACTTAGTTGTCACAATACATAGGAATAAGATCATGATCATAATTGTCATACTCCTTCAATTTACCACAGACCCACAAAAATTCACAAGTAGTATGAGTCATAGCTCTATACTCAGCTTCAACACTAGAACGAGCAACAATAATTTGTTTCTTAATGCATTAGGTAACAAGACTACCTCCCACAAAGGTACAATAACTAGATGTAGATTTATGATTTATCTTGTTGCCTGCATAATCAAAATCAGAATATTATGTGATTTTACAATGCCCATGTCTCTTGTAGAATAAGCCTTTTCTTGGAGAATTTTTTGGATTTTTTAGAATATGGCACACAACATCCCAGTGGCATTGTTTGGGTTTATCTAGATATCAAATGAATTATCCAACTACAGAAGATATATCAGCCCTTGTAACAGTCACATATATAAGTTTACAAACTAATCTATAATCTTGTTGGTTATCTGAGTATGGAGGAGAAGAATCATCATCCCAATTGGTATTATGATCTAAGGAAGTAGTAATCTGGCTCCAAGTATGCTTGTTTTCGATAAAATATCCAAAACATATTTCCTCTATGATAAACAAATACATGAAGAAGAGTGAGAAACTTCAATACCCAAAAATATCTCAATTTTCCTAGGTCTTTAGTGATAAAGCGTTTCTCCAGGTAGTCTTTGGTAGTCTAGATGCCTTCTTGATAACCCCTAGATAAGATGACATCATCAACATAGACAATGAGAATTTCAAGACCAGAGGAAGTTTTCTTAATAAAAACCAAGTGATCATAATGAGAGCGGCGAAAGCTACATTTATGAAGAATGACTAAATTTGTCAAAGCAGACATGTGGATTATATTTCAGTCCATAGATAACATTGTGTAACCTACATACTTTAGAACACTCTCCTTGAAAAACAAATGCATGTGGTTGCTCCATATATACCTCCTCGTGTAGGTCACCATATAAGAATGCATTTTTGACATCCAATTGAAACAGAGGCCAATCACACTTCACAACCACAGAGTTAATGACATGGAAAAAGTTTAGACGTACAATAGGAGAGAAAGTCTCAAAACAATCAACTCGATATGTTTGGTACTGCCTTTGGTGACAAGACGATCCTTCAATCTTTCTATTGTGCCATCCAGTTGATACTTGATGGTAAATATCAAATGACATCCTGCAGGAGAGAAATCGACAGGAGCATCAACCAAGTCCCATGCATGTCGATTGGTAATGGCCTACATTTTAGTCTCAATAGCTTGACACCATGCAGATGAGGGTGAATAAAGCTAATAAAACTCAAACCAAATTCATTAGACATTCAAGATATATCACAATATAAGGTGCTAATATGGAATTTGAGTGCAACTAAACATACAAAGCAAGGGAGAGAGAGATTGAAAAAACACCAAATACACAAGTATCTATAGTGGTTCCAACCTCCAAACTAGGAGATGTACATCCACCACCCAAAGAGGTCTATCTCTAGGATTTTACAACCATTGCATACTTATATTCTGTTATAAGGCATATAACAAAACTTTCCTTTTCTGGGCCAAGGATACCTAACATTCACTTTAAGGAGAAGGGATCCATCAACCTACCAAAGGACTTACCTATATAAGAACAAAGAGTCTTGAATCTCACCAAGGACTTACCCGCTTTGCAATGAGTTTTCCGCCTTCATTAAGGACTTACCCAGTCTTTCACAAGTCTTCTTCCTTGAAAGAATTACCCATTCTTCATGGATCTTCTGCCTTTAACTTCACCTTCACCAAGGAGATGCTTTCACCAAGGGGCTCCTTCCCTTATTCTTTTTCACCTCTCTTAGCTAAAGAGAGAATCTTCATCTTCATGGTTGAATGAGAGATTGAAGGGTGGAGGAAGTGAGAGCCTCACAAGATATACATGTAGGACTATCTCTCTTACAAATCTCCTACTCACTCTAATGGATATAGCAAGGGATTAAGCTTAGAGAGTGGAAGGAGGTGATCAACTATAATATAGAGACCTTCGTATTTATTGACTAACCATGTGATGAAGTCCAATGGGTCCTATATATAGTTTAAGTTGTGTACTAGACAGTAGAAACACTTAGAGTCAAATTCTAGTTATTTGGGGTGTTGCAACAAATATAATTTTGAGTTTTGCAACACTCTAATGGTTAGAATCACTTTTTCTACACATTCTCTGCAGTACAATCAATCAAATTTCAACAAAGATAACTCCATCCGTTGTAGTATGCGACAAAGTAAATTTGAAACATCGATCGAGTTTATCCTGGATGAAACTCATCCGATCACTTAAATAAGTTTATCCAGTGCAGGGTGTCGGTTGAGTTATGTGTATTGGAAACTCAACAAGACCTAGACATTCTCAAAATGCATCCAGGGTGTCATTCGAGTTTGTTACAAGAGAAACTTGACTGAATAGGCACTCTATGATGTATTTTGGAAAATGCCATAAAAGTGATTCAATTTTTGAATTAAGCGCTCCTAATTTTTTCTAAGCTTAATTATAAGTCATATAATAATTACAAATAATATACCACATGATTCTAATGGGTATACATTCCACAAAAGTGGACTTCATTGATTTTGACTTGTCTTTTTCCAAGTTAGGATGTGCAAGTTTAGGCATTTGGAGTGTGTCTATACCTAATCTAAATCACTCAAGTAGAAGCATTAGACACAAATAGTTGGAATGGCTAGTCGTCATCAAAACAATAGTTTAGTCAACTAAAATAAGGATTTTAGTCAACATTCTCCCCCCTTTTAAAGATGACAAATCTTTCCATAAATATATTGAAAGCATTGAAGTAAAATCATACCCTTGAGAAACCTAGGGGTTTCAATAAAACTGAGTCCATATGATCCTCCTCAATTGATGCTCATGGAGTTCTCATACTCCTCCTTGATTGATGTTATTTCTTCTATACAGTTAGCTTTCATAACATTTATAGAGACTCTGTCTTCTACTCATATAAGTTCCACATATATGTCTTTTCTGCTTTACATATCCCTTTACATAGGACACATCTTCTTCCTCTTTGTCATTTCAAAAGTGAGGGGTGAAAAACATATTTTTTTAGTAAAAGGAGATACCACATGTTATAAAGGAGAGTAGAAGAGCAAAACTAGGCACTTGTCCAAGCAATAAAAGTAAAGCATATCAAGACATGCATTTGAACAACCCTAGATGTAATTCTGGCAGATATCAAGGTAAATCTATGTAAGCAAGGAACTCAAGATAATAGATATGCAATTCAAGGAGAAAACTTGAGTATGTATGAAAACAATATATGCGCATTGCATATAGTTGGATACCACTTATGATAGATATCAAAATATGAACAAGGCTAAAATTACATGTATATTGACTATTAGTAGAATCTAGGTCCATAACAAAAGATTCACAAGTTAAAGAACAATCTATGAGTATATGTAGAGATATATACAAACCAAAAAGATATGCAATTTCAAAAATGAGAAAGGATATAACTCACCAACAAATATGCATCATTACCAAATGATGATTACCACTAAGAATCTCAAGGTTGTATCAAGACATGATATACAACTAGATAAATGTAGCAAGTTAGAGCACAACAGAAGAAATTTAAGACACAATCATGAGATTCAAAGAGATCATCATCAAAACTGGAATAACAACTCAAGATAGGTGATTGCAAGATAAGAAGATACCGATTAAAGCAATTACAGAGATAGAGTTGTATGCAAAATAGGCAAATTTAAAGCATGGAAATGAGCACATATAAAAGGTACCAAAAGGAGTGTCATATAATAAGGCTATTGGTTGACAAAGTCCAGTTGAGAGAGAAATTATCATCCAAAAAGCCAACTGTATATTCTATGCACAATGTTGTCAGCCGAGTTTTTGGGTTGAACTTCTCGACCGACAACAACTATTGGCAACACCCATTGGTGTTGTCAGTCGAGTTTCTAACATGACAAACTCGACCGAAACTGCTACTGTCCAAAAACATATATATTTCACAAAAACATATATAGAAGCATGCTAAAAATATAGCCAATATCCAACCATGTATGAGCAATTAGTAATGCACTATGAAAGCATCATGAATAGCTCTTGAGCAAAAAAAGTGACGAGAATCACAATATACCACTTTTGACTAAAAAATCATATGTATTGTGCATACTAACTTGGAAAAAGTAAACAATAATTGGATATGAGAAAGAATAACATTACCTCTCATCTTACTAATTCTTTTCCACTTGTTTCCACTCCTACACATTTCACCTTTTTTATTTCATGTGGATTGAGAAGTTAATTCAGAAATCAATAGCTCATGCCAATCCAATTTCAAATTACCTACAAGAAGAAAGATGAAATGGTCCCCGATCATATTTTTGGGCCCGGAGGGTTTAGCTTATCAGCCCAAGTCCTATTGATCTTGGGTGCTTTCCTAAAGGGGAAATATGTGGAATGCGGACCAATTTCAATACAATAATTACACGATCTCCTATCCTTGGAACAATAGGATTCTTCATTAAAAATTAAAGGTCCTTTATCTTTGTTGTTCCTTTGTCTACTACCAAGTTTAAAACCATATCTATCCATTTGTTTGATAGTATGGTCTAGGATTTGATTAATATTCTTTTATCATCTAAGAATATTTACATAGAGGATCTCAAACTATGATTTTCATGCATAAGAGAAGTAATAGTAGAAGATAATTGATTGCAATCATCTATAGCATGCAAAAGACTAATTTCTAAGCAAAGAGCTTTGATCGTATAATAATATTTATTAATATGATTAGCATGACAACCCAAACGGTCATCTCAACACTTGAGATGCTTGTCTGGCTTCCCAAACAACCGTCTCAACACTTGAGATGGTCG
The DNA here is from genome assembly GCA_963693085.1 of Alisma plantago-aquatica. NCBI lineage: Eukaryota > Viridiplantae > Streptophyta > Magnoliopsida > Alismatales > Alismataceae > Alisma > Alisma plantago-aquatica. The sequence goes on from OY856410.1 coordinate 488,765,793, forward strand.
TTTGTCAGTCCAGTCAGCCAATCTATCATTCTGTTGTGTGAATTGAATACCTAATGCTTTAGTGATCAATCTAACCATCATTCAAGATAAACTCCTCTTCTATATGAGTTACTATGTGTTTGACCCTATAGGTCTCATATCATGTCGGTAGTGAAAGTCCATAACTAGCTTATGACATCACATATCATGGAGAGCGATGCCTAGTCGCACATTAGTGCTACCCAAGTAAATGGAAAGTTGGAGAATAACTTCAACCTACAACATGTGTAAGGTGTTGCAATGATTGTATAATTCCTTTGTCACTGATATCCATATGAACTCGAGGCATGTAATCGTCGTCCTCTGAACATTCAATCAATATTCCTTGAACCAAGAGAAGATTGTTTGAGATAATGTGACCTGAATATCATATATTGATTCACATGTGCATGCACATGTATTTCTCAGTATCGCTTATCAAGTGGCTATGATATCATACTCTAGTAGGATGGACAAATCCCATATCTATCACTCACAATCTATCCCCATGTATCAGTTCCACCCAATCATCACCTTTATAACAACCCATATTTTAGGATTGCGTTTGATGATATAAAAGCGTACCCAACTACATGTGACGAGTGTAGTGGTTTTAGTTCTAAGAATCACAATCACCACCTTCACTATGATAGCTAATTAAGACCATCAAAGATGGTTTCCATGTGTCACTCTCAAGGTGGGTCTGCCCGATATGCTGCTCCCCTAACATGTATATATGTGCTCGGTTTGATATTTTCATATCATGACTAATGAGATTCTGTCATCAACCAACCCACACTCTAGTCTTTGGTGTTAATGATGTCTACCTACCTTCCACAATAACAACTGACAAGGGACATAATAAGAATGTACATACTCTTGACACTCGTATGATTTCATCTTCCAAGGCTAATACTTGAAGACATACGTCATTGAGTATTGCCATTCTTTAGACATTTATAATGTTTCCTCATCATCTGATAACTGAATGGAACATAATGAATTGGAATCTTTCCTTTATTACATTATTATTAATCAATTTTTTTTGTATGCCATGTCAATCATCACATGATTGGCTCTACGAGCATACTTCACCAACATGTTTTACATACATTTACGCATATAAGTGTACGTAATGGACAATATAATCCATATCATCCTTTTGTTTATAAAACACAAACTATATATATAAGAATTCTAAATAAATATCTTATATGAATTGGGACCCAAAATAATGGAGATAATCACTTTTAATATAAATGACAACATTTGAATATTTTCTACTTGATTTTTGTATAATAAGAATAAGTCATATAAATATACACACACATATATATATCCAAATTTCTTTTTTATTATCTAAAAATAATTTTCTATTAAATAAGAAATATATTTTATATATGATATGTTAATATCTCCAACACTTTAATATCTCAAGACAAAACCAAAATAAAATATTAAAAATCCTAGGACTTGGCTATAATTAGAAGAAATTTTCTATCAGTTACTCCATTTAGCGACAATAAAGTGTTTCTAGAATATTATAAACTAATGCTCTATGATAATTGTTTTTGATGATATCTTGTTATTTGAATTGATAGATGACATACACACATATGCTAATCTCTCTATGATTCATCCCTCAACATGCAAGTCAGTCACCCCCTAGGTGGTTACAAAAAAACTTCAATAAGGAGGAGAAACTTGTAAGGCAAAGCATCATCAATTTTGTCTTTCCTCTTTGATACATTTGGGTTATTATTGATGATGTGATTTCTCTTATTTGGTGTTCTTAACATGTAGATAATAGGAACCTGATAGTGTTATCATGTATATTCCTTGATTTATTGTTGATCAACAAATATCATCATCTATAAGGATTGGAAATTCATCTGTTGCCTACACTTCATGAAGAATTGTTTGTGATTTCAACATCTACGTGGATATCAAAATAGCTCATAAATAAAAATATAATAAATACACTTGAAAGTAACAATAAAATAGAAGTTTTACACCCTTTATTTTATTCAAAAATGAGAATCATTATAGTTTTCATCAAAATGAATCAAATGCTAATACATATTTTTGTTAACTGATCAAAGTTAGTGAAGTGAGATAATTTTCAATGTTGGTTTTTTGAGAAGGTTCTAGAATCATTTATATGTTACTTATGTTTACAAAATTACTACAATATTGTTTTCCTATTGACGTAGTCATATACAAAATATCAAAGTGCAAAAAATGTAAATGGAAAGCATATTATAAAATTGTAAAATTGATGAAATGGGTTTAAATTTAAGATAATAGCATGTATAATTTGACTTGTTATTGTTAGTACTAAATAAATAAAGTGATTTATATATAGACATCATATAAGGATTATAAACTTGTACAATGAGTTAAATTTATAGTGTCTTATTTTTTTGAATCAACCAGGATACAATTACATATACATGCTTTCACATTTTACTAAGGTGATGCAATGGGTTTGGGCTATTATGTATTAGTATCTATGTTTATAACTAGTATGTACCCCTACAAAGTATGTATAATTTTTGTTTGATATTTTTATTTTATTTTAATGATATGAAAAAGAACAAACCAAATAGGAAAAGATATAATTCATTACATATTTTTAGCATTTCAAATGATGTTAAATAAAACAACCTAACAATCATATACTATAAAAAATCGTACGTTCTTTAGCTTATTAAGTTCCATTTGTCATTTCTACCTAATGGAGAACAACTTTAAGCTAATATATTATTATTTTTTATGTGATTAGTTAGTTGAAAATTATAGCTGACTTAAAATTATAGAATTTAAGGTATTTACTATTGATACAAAAAAAGAAATTACAATTTGTTATTGAGTATAAATATGCCTTATTGCAACATATACATATTTGACTAGAAAATATTTACAATATGTGAACAAATTTCAAAATTTATCAAGTTATTGCATGAGTAAAATCTTACTTATAATCCATGACCATAGATTATTTTTTAGGTTAATAAGTCACTTATAAAAGTGTCGGGATATTGAATCTTAGACTCAATTTGAAGATTAGAATGGTAATAATAAAATGGTAAAATAAATAAATAAAGAAGGGTTTGTCAAATATTGTTTTTACATAAAATCATTATGTTTTATTACATACAATAACAAATTAGAAATCCCCTAGATTTATCCTTAATGCAAATTTTGTAACGACTATCAATCATCATTGCTATAGAACATGACCAATTGTTCAAACCATTCAAGTAATTTATTCAAAGAAGGGATATAGCTCATGTGTTTTAGACATGGTGTACCTTATGATTATGCCTTTAAGTAAGGAATATTCATGTTTTATCATGGAAACATGAGTTGTCTTTATGACTTCATGAGTATACTTTGTATTTGAATGAAAAATGTTATACCATGATGGGTTGGGTTTATAAGTTCCACCAAAGGAAATTATATTAGTATAAAGAAAACAATTATAAAGTTAAATGTTTGTTTGTCAAAAAAATATGGATTGATATTGCAAAAATACAAGGGTCTGTATGTGGAAACAAAATTTTGGCAATTAAAATGTAATCTAAATCTAAGGTTTTAAGATATACTAAGAAGTGGTGGATTTTGTATCTGGTAACTTTGTGTTAGAATAAAAGAGATGAATCTCATATATGATTGTTAAACAAACACATGATGTTAACCACCCTTTTTCTGTACTGGTGATATAAAATCATTATAAGTTACATATGAAAATAAAATATTATTAAGTAACATCACAAGATAAGACAAATTTATACAATCCAGTCAGCCAATTCTCAAAAGTGTATTTGGTCATTATTATTATTATCTTACCACAGAGAAACATGAAGATATATACCATCTTTGGTATACTATTTCCTCTATGCAACGTAGGCATGAACTTGAAGTTTTGCTTCTTATGATGCAAACTTACATAGTTCATTTGATAATGACACGTTGTAAGACTGGACATAGTAAATTTTTGTGTGTGAATGCAGGACCATGATAGTTATGAGTGTAAATATACACATGACCATAGAGTGAAAGTATTTTTTGATATATATATATATATATATATATATATATATATAGTTTCATTTTTAGATATTTTCCATGTAGGATGAATAGTAAAATAAAAGAGATGAATAATCACACATATATGTATGAATACACTTCCAATTGTAATTATTACAAGTTTACCTTGATGTCATTAGAAATTATAATCACATAAAACCTTAATTATTTGCAACAAAATGATTAAGATGTATTAACATATAATGATTAGATCTAATGCAGGAAATTTTTTAAATTTTGTATAAAAGTAGTAGTCAATTGAATTGATCCTCATACGATTTGTAAAATTGATGTAATTAAAATGAAATTGTTCAAATAAAGTTATACATTTACATAAGTATGTTTTTCTTAGTTTGTTCAAACTTGAAAAAAATAATATGTCATGTACTTAAGTACTCCAAGAAAAGATGTTTTCTTCAAAAGATAGGATATCATAAAAGTTATTTCCTACTAATAAAATTATGCACAATATACCAATTTTCTATTATCCTAATAAAATAAAGACTCCTCATCAAATAATAGACATACGATTAACTTTAGACACACATTTCAATATGGAGCCCTTGAAACTATGTTTCCAATGAGTCTGATAAACTATATAGATAAACACTCATAAATAGAGATTATAGACAACAAAATATGGATAGAGACTCTTAATCAAAAGATGAAAGAGATCTATATAAAAACGTAATATTTGTCTCAAGCAACATCAGGGTAACCCATAATCACTTAAACAGAAGATGGAGAATGAGATCGAGGGCAATGACTTAATAGAGTATAAAATAATATGATTTACATCAATGCCATAAAAGGTAAAGTATAAAAGTTCATGTGCAAAGCACATGCAAAAAACTAATAGGTTACTAAAAGTAACCTCGAAGGTGCATTTAGCTAGATTCAGATGTAGGGAGAATCTTTGTAGTCATTAAAACATCTTCTTGAGATTTGTGATATGGTCTTCCAGACTATTAGATTTGGCAATCATATTATCCACATAAAGATTCACATCCTTGTGCATCATGTTGTGAAAGAGGGAGATTTTTGCCCTTTGATATGTAGCTCTGACATTCTTTAGACCAGACTGTATGACCCAATAGTATAATACTCCCCATTCTGTGATGAAGGTTGTCTACTCTTTATCTTACTTGGCCTTCTTAATTTGATTATAGCTGAAAACTCATCCATGAACCTAAGTAGTGCATGTCTGATTGTGTTGTCAATGAGTACATATATGCATGGAAGTGGGAAATCATCTTTTAGAGATACTTTGTTGAGGTTGCAATAGTCCATGAATATTCACACCTTTCCATCCTTCTTTTGTACTTGTACAATGTTGATGAGTCATTTAGGATAGCTGACTGGCTCTATGAAACCAACACTATGCTACTTCTAAATTCCTCCATGAACTTGAGGCTCCACTCTTGTCGCAACAATCTAGCTTGATGGGCAGTCAATGGATCATGATCACCTTGTCCAACCCAGACATGTCAATGGAGATCCATGCAAATACACTGATGTAGTGGAGTGGAATCTCTATCAATTGGTCTTGGATATCTCGTGGTAGATGTGCCCCTATTTTGACTTTGTGTTTCTTGAGTCTTGAAATGAGATTCATTGTCTCTGTATTGTCTAAGATATGAAAAGGTTGATTCTCCTCTACTATATACTCCATTATGGGATGTATTCTTAACTAGACATTTTTGTCTTTGTAGATGTTTGTTACTTCAGTGAAATATCTAGAAAACTCCTGGAGAGCCTGCTCATCTTCAGATATTCTTGGATTTTCTATGTTTCATAATTTTTTGGGATTTTAGGAATTTTGCAAACTTTTAGGATGTTACAGGGGGTGACCAGGAATGTGGTAGAGTATGATTGAATAGCCACTCTAGGATCTCCACCACATTAGGGCGTTGTTCCTCCAATGGTTTTTTTGTGTGCTTGGAGGGACTTGGTCCTCAAGACATTGCGGTCATTTGCAAACCCATTTTGGGCTTCCTCATTGTTTAGGAAAAGGTGAATGAGGGTTTGCAAGACTTCTACAACCTTTGTATCAAAGTTGGAATTGACGCCCCTTACCTCAATCATGTCATAGGCGGTGGCATAGTCATCCCTCATAGCATTACAGTTCTCCTCCATGTCTTCATGACCTGTATTATTAGAGTCCTCTTGGTTGGGATAGAAAGAACAAATCCAGAGGAGATCATAGTTGGTTGCCTCAAATGGCACGCCCATCCCTTCTAATGTTGGTTCAATGTTTTTTACCCCGACAACTATATCATCTTGGTGATGTTTGATGCTTTCACCAGCATCTGGGAGCTCTAGACATGGATTTTTGACTGTAGAAGTAGGCATGAGCTTGATTGCTTCCTTGTTTGGAGGGATGATCTTATATTTAGACTCTTGGTTTTTCTATGTGATCCAGATGGCCTATGTTACACCCCGATCTCACAATTACCATTAATCATGAGATTAGGGCATAAATTGCGGATTTAATATAATACAAAGATCACCCTTAACTTTTTATTCTTTTTCAAACTCTTTGTTTTCTTGCATTGAACCACATAAACTAACTTTACAAGGGAATCTAAACATTGATTTCTCTAATCTAATTTCAACAGTAAAAATGCATGTATCAACATTCATTATGTTTCTCATTATTTTAAGCACATAAGATTTGCTGATTTGCATATATTGCTAAAAGAGGAATAATGTTATATATCATCATTTACAACTCTCTCTTATTTCTTTATAGGGACCTAGAGTGACAAGGACTGACTGAACTTAACTATACTCATACTTAACTCTTGTGGCATATCTACTCTAATGCAATGATATCTTCAAGTCCATGTGATATCCCTAAAAATTGTGAGTAGAGGGGTGAGCCTACTCACTCAGTGAATGAGTACTTCAAAGAAATAGTCAAAAGAACTGATATAATTACAGATATACTTTTGAGCAACTGATATCAATTATAACAGTAGTAAGCTTTAAAGAGATTGATCATTGACAATCATATATATGGCAGGATACTTTAGATATCAACAAGAGTAATTCAATATATGAGCATGCTTGATTAATTTCAACGAGAACTAATAATTTAGAAACATACAAAGAATAATTGCTGGGAAACTGTACTCGAATCATTCTTAGCCTTTCTTACTTATAATAAACTCTTTAAACCTATATGAACATATTTTAGCTTATGCCTTGATCATATGCAGTGTACTCTACATACGAAGACTCGTAGCGAACTACGATCTCACCGTACAAGACTTAGCAGACACACCCAGGAATGCTAAGTCTGACTACTCTCTAGTCTACAATAGGAAAATGGCTCTCTGGCCTTGTCACATCTATTATGCCATAAAAACTAGACTCCTCCTCTAACTTGAGCACACATGCAGAGAGTCAAGCCACCAATTGGATTTTTCTGTACTCTAGTGCCACTAGGATCTTTGGTTAATGTTGGACACTACATTCTATAATTTAAGGAGACTTCCACTAGGGCTTCGTCCTCCGTACCACCTATTGGTACCTTCCGACCCTTGTATACTAGACGCACCGCCAGGGTTAGGTCATTTCATCCCTAAGGCGCAAACCTCTCATAGGGATTGTACAATGTTCAGGGCTCTTAAGTCTATTATTTTATTATTCCTAGAAAGCTCTTTCTACATTGTACCTTTCTTTTACTTATACTTGACTCTGGTATCTCTATGGTGTCACGTCTACTTATTTGAAGTTTATAACACAACATGTATATCATCCTTAACTTGGCAGAGCAGTATATTCAAACACTGTAATATACTGAGAAATCAACATACTATACATGTAGACAGACTGATATACTTAAATAAACACAATGCATGTCCATTTGGAACTTATACAATAAAATCATACAATTAAACATCTTAATATACTGATAAGAGCTAATTACTTGGCATACGAGTAATCATCATTTACACCCATAAATTATTTGCACTTTCTTGGAAAATGTGCACATCGACCCAAATCCTAGGTTGTGCATCTCATATTGAGAACATGGTAATCAAAATGCTTAATTCATTGAACACCCTATCCTTAGGGTTTCATTTACCTCATTCACTTATCACATGGCTCTCATAAGGATTTAATATGTCATAAACATCCACTAAATACAGATTGCTTTAAACAAGTCATATACAATCAACATATGTATGAAATCCTTGAATTGAGATAAATTAGGGTTTTCCATGCCATTCATTGATATATTATGAATCAAGAATAACATTTGCATAAATAGAGTCTATGATGCCAAGGAAAACACTTAAAATGGATTTCACCATATTTATTCACAAATTTCCAACTTTCCACTCATATAGGGCTTCACACTCTTTATGAAGATATCAAGCTAACACTATTCACATCACAAGAAATCCAAAATAGTATCTGACATATATGTACTATGCATTTAGATAAACAATCATTCATAACCAAGGGGATCCATATAAACACATTTCTCTATTTAATTATACATCAATTTCAATCACAGACAAATTCCCTATATTTCAGTTTACTCTTATAACCTTTGTGAATACTTAGGAAATTCTCATTAGGATGTATTGTATACATTTCTAATATGAATTTATCATCTAAAATTCAAACAAACAGAGGAAGAATCCATTTCATATCATTGTTCAACAACTTAGATCAAACAGACAATTCAGGGATTGTAGTCGCATACTAAGCAATTAAAGATTATGGATGATTTAACCAATTTTCATGCAATATACTATTTAAAGGAAGTTCCCACTCACCCTAATATGTAAAACAGCTTTAAAATGCAGCTCATCCCTAAAAATCTTGATCTCATATCAAATCCCTAGCAATTCACCCGATTCTTCTTTCTTTCAACTCGGAAACCCTAAAAATGAGGAATTATGAAGAAAGAGTGAGAAAAGGGGATGTGTTGATACCATTTTGGATCAAATCAGAGAAGAGACGGAATCTTGACATGTGAGAGAAGATTCACCATTAAAGTCTATGCAAAGAAGCTAAACTTACATGATTTCATCATTCCTCAGATCGCAAAACCCTAGGTCAGCATCTCCATCACTTTCTCCTCTCAAACCCTAACTCTCTCTCTCTCTAGGATTTCGTTTCTCTGGATTGAATCACAAATTATGAAAGCTCCTTATGTGTTAGGTTGACCATATAGAGAAATTGAGCTGCTTGGGTCAATTGCACATTGACCCCTCACTATACTTTCTCTTATTTTAGCTGAATTTTCTGTCATAAAAATATTACTGTAATTCGTCTACTGATAATGTCTAAACACATCCAAAAATTGTGAAAATTTTATATGTTATTTATGATTGAGCTTTAGATCTCGATTTAAAATTTCAGATCATTTGGACTTACCAATAAATAATTAAAATAAAACACTACACTATTGAAAAGCACTCTGTCAGCATTTTGGTCGAAGTATAGTTCGACTGAGAACCACATTCAAAGAACACTCAAATATTCTAAAATTTTTCTGCAATATGCGTGATTGAGTTATCCATATCATATCCAAAATTCAATTAAATAAATATTTTTAGAAAATATGAAAAATCATTTGCCACACTATTATCCTGATCAAATTCCATATTCATGTACTATCAAAACCCTAATTTTTGCCAATTGGGGTTTACATTTCTCAAACTCTAATTCTTCAAACAAAAATCATAGTTAGAGTTTCTTATTAGGTTTAAAGCATCACAATTAATCTACTATCATTAATCAAGTCTAAACGATATTTAATCTAATCAAGCATGTAATCATTTAGGTAAACCCTAGTTTACCAATTAAGCACAAATGTGGTCATTACAATTCTCACCTCCTTAAAAAGTTTTGTTCCCGAAACATAAATATGCAAACAAAGTATATTCAAAGTTTATTTTAAGCTTCTAAAATCTTACTTGTCATTATATTCTTGTATTTCATACTTGAATGCAGTTTTCAACATTAAGTCCTTCATTTCTTTTCTAATCACAACATGTTTGAAATAGTTCTCAATGACAATAAACAAATTCTCTATACCACAATCAATCATAGCAGAGAGATAAACAACCATTTCAATATTTTTTATACTCTTGAGGTGTTACCTCAACGTTGATAATCTGATCCAACTATCTCAATTCATACGGCTCAATATGTACTATTGTTATGTATTACCTCTATATCACAAAAGAAAGTTCACCATGTTCTTTTGAATTTTACTATTGTGCTACTCAAATAGCAAAACAATCTTGAGTTGGAAGACTAGATTCAACATCAATTGTACAATACTACTCATGACATCTCCATTGCATCATGGATGCATAAGGTGAAGCATTACCATCACATTCCATATTATTCTCAAGTATGAACCCACACATAATTCAAGGTGTAACCATCATGTTATATCATACTAGGATTTCAACAATAGAAACATAGTACTCCATGATTGTATTAGTCATTCAAGGACTATTCATACCCAATTACCATCACTTAGTTATATTAAATCTAGGTATAACAAGCTATACCTCATTAGGGTTACATATCAATATAATATGGTTATCATCCCTTCTATTCATATGAGTGAATAGGTAAGACTACCTTATTCAGGGTAACCCTTCATTTTTTCCATCATTATTTAACCCATATCACCATACCACAATTGTACAATACTAAGATGGATTACTGGTATAAATGACTACAACTATCAGACACCTTTAATTAACATATTGCTTGCACATGTACACTGAAATCATACATAGAACCAATTTACATCCCTTAATATACCTTCAACAAATTATACTTCTAAAAACAAATTCACATATTACTAAAAGCCATTGTTTTCTCTTATCTCTCTCCTCATTCACTACTACTTACTTTTTTCTACTTATCCTTCTCATTTTAACCATGTAGATTAAACATTCCTAAAATTGAAACATACAATGTACAAATAGATTAATCATCATTCTTGCTATCACTGCAAGAATTTATCTCATATCGCACTTCACTCATATTGTATTTCTCCTTTTGTTCAAAACACACTTGTTACATTTCAAATTTATATATTACTCTTTGCTCTGAATCATTTACATATTGTTTATCTACCTTTCAGATTAGCTATGTTTAAATCCTGGATTATTATCAGTGCTAGTTTACTTAACATAGTGCAAATCTCATGATCTTGTTTTATAGAGATGCTAGTATTCAAGGTCAAATCACTATTGACATCCCTTGAACTACTACAACTCTAAACATTCTAGGGTTTGGTCCTTATCAGTAGCATGACGTTATTGTGATGTGACCTTGCTCCCTTAATTTTAAAATCGAACTTTGCATCTCACAAGTTTTACTAAAGTCTTCATTGTCTTATCGATTGAATTTCCTTTCTCTAACTTGGCCATTCAGATAGATTACATTCTCAATTACCCTGCTAGGGTTTCATCATCATATTGTGTGTCATTATTACATTCACTAGATGTCTCTACTATGGTGGTTATGCAGCATATATGATTCATTTTCCTATCACTTCATTCCCACATTGCTCTTATTAAGGAAGATATGTAAGAGAAGATGATTCTGAGACTTTAGAATTCTTATCTTCAAACATTCAACAATACATTTGTCATATGCATGTTTAATTATTTATCAATAAGGATACTTGACCAATTAGCACTTTCTTGAATCTCACAACCTCTTTCTTTTATAATTTATATTACTCCATTATGTTTCAAACCCTTCTTTACTTTCCATAATCCCCTTACCATATACTACTATTCCACATGTCATCTTTAACTTCTAGTTTTCTCTTATGATCATGCTGCTTCTTTTATGTGTATGATCATGTATACCATGTTGCATATATTTCCTTTTATCCTTCAAATTGAAATTCTAAATCAATAATCTCTCTACTAGTATCACCTCATGTTTAATACATTACATATCCTTCATTTTAAATCAAACGGATCATGCATGGGTGGAACATAGTTTCTCTTTCAATCAAGTTTTTCCTTCCTGAATATAGTCTACCTTTGTATGACTTATTCATTTATTTAGCTACACTTTTGTTCTTCTTTTAGAAACTAGTTTGTTGTTCTATAGAGACTTAGAATCCAAAGGCAGTAAGGATGAATGTATTAAACTTATTAATAAAGGTATACATTCCATGCTCTCAATTATATCATAACCCTCATTCCTTAATCAAGCTCATTATTTCCAACATTTCTCTTTGTTTCAACTAAGTTTCTTATCCTAGTCTTATGATTTACATGTTCATATAATTCTCTTTACTTTAACTCTTCTGAAGACTCTTCACTTCTATGTACTTATTGTATACTTAGCTCTTTTCTTCTATTTTCCTTTTGGTTTGGAGTACATAAAAACATTGTACTCGGTTATACAATCCATTCCTCATGATTGATTCTTACTATCTTGGCCCCTTACATACTTTTCTCATATCTTTTCCATATTTCATATTTAGAGTTCATATAATACTAATAATTAAACTTAATTTGAACCTTATGTCATGTTCCTTTATTCCCAATTAAGGGTTTCTCATATGAGGCCCCAAAGTTGGATCTCAGATATCAGTTCCAACTGATTCTTAGTTACCCAGTCTTTCCCTTATACTTCAAAATCTTAGAGTATATACATTCATACTAAAATTTGGATCTAATCTATCTAGAATTTACTCTTGCTATGTTACTAATAGGAGTCATTAGATCCCAGTAATGCATCCTTCCAGCAGGACCAGGCCGAACCTACAGTCTTGAAGCCAAGAGCTACTCAGGATTACTCAACTCCTATTCATCTCAAATGTGTGGAAGAAAACTTATCCATTTAGGAAAGCTCATTCAAAGATCATTTCTAGTCTACTTGATACAAAGAATGTAACCAATAAATGGTACAACTGCATAGTGTACAACAAATCTTAAAGACCCATATATATTTCAAAATACTGAATATATGAATTCAAACATATAAGAGCTTTTCTATTCATCTCCAATAAAATAATAATATGAAATGAAAGTTCTACATTATTTTATATTTATTCTCTTAATTCATGTTACTTATCTTGTTTCTAGCCCTAATATTTCTAGGGTTCCTCTAGACCATCCTTCCACTGTATACCTGGCCAAGGTATACATGAAAGAATAGACAGAGTATCTTGATACTGGTTGATCCAAGTACTCAGATACTGGGCCAGGATTTCTAAATACTCAAATCCCCAGAGCTAACATCATAACATCTCCTATCTGCCACACGTATGACTCTAACTTACTAATTTAATGGTCCCTGACAACTCAGCCTAAGCTCTGATACCAAGTTGTTACACCCCGATCTCACAATTACCATTAATCATGAGATTAGGGCATAAATTGAGGATTTAACATAATACAAAGATCACCCTTAACTTTTTCTTTTTTTTTCAAACTCTTTGTTTTCTTGCATTGAACCACATAAACTAACTTTACAAGGAAATCTAAACATTTATTTCTCTAATCTGATTTCAACAGTAAAAATGCATGTATGAACATATGCCCTGATCATATGTAGTGTACTCTACATATGAAGACTCGTAGCAAACTACAATCTCACCGTATAAGACTTAGCGAACACACCCGCGAATGCTAAGTCTGACTACTCTCTGGTCTGCAACAAGAAAGTGGCTCTCTAGCCTCGGCACATCTATTATGCCGTAAAAAGTGGACTCCTCCTCTAGCCTAAGCACACAGGCGGGGAGTCAAGCCACCTATTACATTTTTCTGTACTCTAGTGCCACCAGGATCTCTGGTTGATGTTGGACACTACATTCTATAATTTAAGGAGACTTCCACTTGGGCTTCGTCCCCCGTACCACCTGTTGGTACGTTCCAACCCCAGTATATTGGATGCACCGTCAGGGTTAGGTCATTTCATCCCTAAGGCATAGGCCTCTCATAGGGATTCTACGGTGTTCAGGGCTCTTAAGTCTATTTTTTATTATTCCTAGAAAGTTCTTTCTACATTGTACCTTTCTCTTACTTATACTTGACTCTGGTATCTCTATGGTGTCATGTCTACTTATTTGAAGTTTATAACACAACATGTATATCATCCTTAACTTGGGAGAGCAGTATATTCAAACAATGTAATATACTGAGAAATCAACATACTATACATGCATGCCGACTAAAATACTTAAATAAACATAATGCATGTCCATTTAGCACTTATACACTAAAATCATGCAAATAAACATCTTAATATAATGATAAGAGCTAATTACTTGACATATGAGTAATCGTCAATTGCACCCATAAATTATTTGCACTTTCTTGGAAAACGTGCACATCCACCCAAATCCTGGGTTGTGCATCTCATACTGAGAACATGGTAATCAAAATTCTTAATTCATTGAACACCCTATCCTTAGGGTTTCATTTACCTCATTCACTTATCACATGGCTCTCATAAGGATTTAATATGTCATAAACATCCACTAAATACATATTGCTTTAAACAAGTCATATACAATCAACATATGTATGAAATCCTTGAATTGAGATAAATTAGGGTTTTCCATTCCATTCATTTAGATATTATTAATCAAGAATAACATTTGCATAAATAGAGTCTATGATGCCAAGAAAAACACTTCAAATGGATTTCACCATATTTATTCACAAATTTTCAACTTTCCACTCATATAGGGCTTCACCCTCTTTACGAAGATATCAAGAAAACACTATTCACATCACATGAAATCCAAAATAGTATCTGACATATATGTACTTTGCATTCAGATAAATAATCATTCATAACCAAGGGGATCCAGATAAACAAATTTCTCTATTTAATTATACAACAATTTCAGTCACAGACAAATTCTCTATATTTCAGTTTACTCTTATAACCTTTGCCAATACTTAGGGAATTCTCATTAGTATGTATTGTATACATTTCTAATATGAATTTATCAGCTGAAATTCAAACAAACAGAGGAAGAATCCATTGCATATCCTTTTGCAACAACTTAGATCAAACAGACAATTTAGGGTTTGTAGTCGCATACTAAGCAATTGAAGATTATGGATGATTTAGCCAATTTTCATGCAATATACTATTGAAAGGAAGTTCCCACTCACCCTAAGTTGTAAAACAGCTTTAAAATGCAGCTCATCCCTGAAAATCTCGATTTCATATCAAATCCTTAGCAATTCACCCGATTCTTCTTCCTTTCAACTCGGAAACCCTAAAAATGAGGGATTATGAAGAAAGAGTGAGAAAAGGGGAATTTGATACCATTTTGGATCAAATCATAGGAGGGATGTAATCTTGACATGTGAGAGAAGATTCACCATTAAAGTCTATACAAAGAAGCTAAACTTACATGATTTCATCATTCCTCGGACTGCAAAACCCTAGGTCAGCATCTCCATCACTTTCTCCTCTCAAACCCTAACTCTCCTTCTCTCGCAAGGATTTTGTTTCTCTAGATTGAATCAAGAATTATGAGAGATCCTTGTGTGTTAGGTTTACCATATAGAGCAATCGAGCTGCTTGGGTCAATTGCACATTGACCCCTCACTATACTTTCTCTTATTTCAGCTGATTTTTTTGTCATAAAAATATTACTGTAATTCGTCTACTGATAAGGTCTAATCGAATCCAAAATTTATAAAAAAATTACATTTTCTTTATGATTAAATTTCCGATCTCTAATTAAAATTTTAGATCATTTGGAGTTACCAAGAAATAATTAAAAATAAAACACTACACTACTAAAAAGCACTCTGTCAGCATTTTGGTTGAAGTATAATTTGACCGAGAACCACATTCAAAGAACACTCAAATATTCTAAAATTTTTCTCCAATATGCATGATTGAGTTATCCATATCATATACAAAACTAAATTAAATACAAAATTTGTAGAAAATATGAAAAATCATTTACCACACTGCTATCCTGATCAAATTCCATATTCATGTACTATCAAAACCTAATTTTTGCCGATTAAAGTTTACATTTCTCAAACCCTAATTCTTCAAAATAAAATCATAGTTAGAGTTTCTTATTAGGTTTGAAACATCACAATTAATCTACTATCATTAATCAAGTCTCAACGATGTTCAATCTAATCAAGCATGTAATCATTCAGGTAAACCCTAGTTTACCAATTAAGCATTACAACCTAGCTTTCTTCACTTATGTGGGCGATCTCGATGATGATGGATACAATCCTGGGGTAGTCATTATGGACATCATTGTTGATGTCTTGCATGAGTTATGGTATCGTCATTAGGATGATGGACTTGGCATTGCTAGCATCTTATTTTTTACTATCCCAATGCAAGGGGAGTACAAATGGGGACCTTTATGCTCAAGTCCAAGATCCCATTGATATAGTATCCTGAGTTGACATTTTCATCTAGATAAATGATTCAAGCCTTGCGGCTTAAGTCTCGAGTCAGTGATAGATAGTTTAGGTAACCCCTTTAGGCCAAGTCTATTGTAGTGGGCCACAGTGATGCATGATTCCAATAAGGAATCCACCTGGTGATTCAAGGTCATTCATAGGATGGACCATAACATCTCAGACCCAACCCCTTTTGTCTTGAAGGAATATGTATAATCTTTGTATGTCCTCATTGTTTGGATCCCTATCATCAATCTGGGTGGATATGCATCTTAGATAGCCATTGGGCAAACAACGTGGGATTATAGGGAGATGATGAGCTCTTCTTCATGAAGGCACCCAATTTATGTTGGTGATGTGCAACATCTCAAATTGAAATTGAAGATCATCTTTTTTGATGCAATATATGGGATCAATATTATTGGCCTGAACAGTGACAAGGGTGTTCCATAGACTATATTCAATTTCTAATGCATTGATGAAGGAACATCCTGATTGTGATGAATCCATGACCTTCTTAGGAGAAGGCTTAAAGAATGATCAAATTCATGACCACGAATGAGACTGTCAACATTTGTAGCCCAATTTTAGCTCTAGAGTCATTTCTCCTAGAGCATCTTTGATGACTCTATCGAATGAAGTCACTTTGTTTATTATCGAGTGTAGGTCTGAGGGGTCCTTCTCAAGGATGATGAGTGTCTTTAAGGGACACACATTAAGGTAGCACTACTGTTGACAAAGCATGAAGGTTTTTGAGGCCATTGTATATTTTCGTGATTAACAAGGGCCTACTGTGACTTCCTCTAGTAGGTATATCATATTTAGAAAAATGAGATCAGGTTGGGCTTGTGATTAATAGGATGGTGGCTGCAAGAGCTTCTGGCCTCATGTCTTTGGAGATGTACTCCCCTTCTGGAGTCTTCATCATTTATTTGTGTCGTGCATGGGAAATTTTTATTAGTTCATTTAGTGACACTTCCCCTTCAAATTCATTTAGGAATTGGATAAAATTTGAGCATTCTGGACTAGTTTCCTCATAAAGATCCAACATCAGTTGCACCTTCTTGGCGTCAAGATTTGGAATGGATACCTTGCACGTCTCCTGTTCTGTCATAGAGGTAGGGAATCCTACATATGTTGTTATCTTCTTCTTGTCCTTGTTTAAGGGTAAGAGTAATTATGGTGAAATGGGGTGCTGGTCCATCTCTATCGTGGTTGGTGTGTGGATACTGCAGGTTGTACCAGTACCATTGGACAAGGAGTCATAGTCTGTTGGGAGTTTCCCATAACAGATGCCTTAGGGACCTATATCTTTTGTACTTTTGGCCCTTGGTGGGATCCCGATACGTTGATCAACTATACCTTTTGCCCATGGCAAGCTCCTAGTATGCTGGCCGACCTTCTGGTGCTTACTTGGACTATTGTCTTCTTTTCTTGAACTGAAGTGACAATTCAAGTACTCTGAGATTAGTTCTTTATTGCTTGTTGTAGAGGAAGGGTGAGCCAGTTTTATGAGTATTATGGTGATGAAATGACAACCACTATTTTGGAACATGAAGGCATTTCTTATAATGCAACTGTACTAACCTCAGTGGATTCTGTCAAATCCTATAAGATGTGCTTGAGTGTGATTCATGAATCAATTTTGTGCCCTTTATCTTGGTGGAAGTCATAAAAGTTATTGACATTGTAGCTCTTTGGTAGGGAATTTGGCATATCCCTTATAATTGGAAACTTGAGCAAGTACTTGATGTCTGATAATATAGTGCGGAAAGAAGCTCCCATGAAAATGAACATCCCTTTTGTCATGGAAGGTTATTTTGATGATGGACTTGTGGTTTTTGGCTCTGTTTGAGGTGTTGGGTTACTTGATGTTGGAGGCATGTTTTCTACCACTTACTGCATAGGCTATGAAAAGGTGGTGGTTTGTACCTATGCACTATACATAAATGATGTATAACGTCACATTTGATGTCGTCGGTTGGTTCACAAAAGTCGACGCTAATAGTCTAACACGTCGGATTATAAAGACAACTGACACCTATATGTGAAGATCGACTGATTTACAAAAGACACGGGTATCATTTTTGTTTAACGTCGGTTTTTAATAAACAAAACCGACATCCAAAATCACCTGCGAAATACAATATTTCAGAGAAAAAAATTTACCTCCAAAAATTTTTAATTCGGCATCGGTTGTGTAAAATCCGACGACACATGTTCCGCGTCAAGTCTCGTGAAAGTTTTTATCCCCTCATTTGTCGTCAGTTTTTGTTAAAGAACTGACGACTAAATATCCTTCGTGAGGAAAAATTCATTCCCTTATTTATCATCGGTTTTGGAGGAATAACTGATACTGATGTGTTAACTTAGTAGCACCCACGCAAGCGAGACTCTTCCCCTTCGTTGTTTAGTTCCCGATCTTCTCCTGCCTAGCTAGGCCTAGCAATTTTTCTACTGCCTCACCTTCTCTGCTCACCGCCTCCATGTGTCACCACGCCAAGCTTGAAGCTACTTGCCGCCTCCGCACGCCACCACGACAAGCTTGAAGCTGCTCACGCCAGAGATGTTGTTGTTGTCCATTTGCCGACTGCTACCACCTACTCCCATCGCCTCCACCACCTGCTCTAGGTGGAGTGAGGAGCCTTCCTCTAGCTGCCTTCATCTGCTCCAGTCACCACCATCATCCACCGCATGCACCTCCTCTGCTTCACCTCCGGCGCCGGCCACCTTCACCTCCAGCCCGACCACCTCCACCTCCGGGTTCCGCCACCACAGCCTGCTCGATCCACCATTGCGGTGAGTGGTTTAATCAGTACTAGATTTGAACTTAGGGTTAATAATGCCACAATATAGTTGATTACTATTGATTAGGGTTAATGATGCATTAATGAACTTAATTTATTAGATTTTCACTTAGTTTCTTGAAGATTGTGTAGTTGATTAATATTGAATTTGGGTTTAATAGTGAATGAATAAACACAAAATGGAAGAATGAATTGAATTAATTGATGAGGATGATGATGACTATGAGGATGAGGATGATGATGATGATGATGAGGATGTTGATGGTGGGGATGATGATGATGATTAATGATGATGATGAGGATAATGGTGATAATGATGACGATGATGATGAGGATTCATCATCATCATCATCATCATCATCATCATCATCATCATCATTATCATCATTATCCTCATCATCAACATCATCATCATCGTCGTCATTGTCATCATCATCATCATCATCACCACCACCACATGATGATGCATCATCATCATTATCATCACATCATCATCATCATGTGAGGATAATGATGATGATGATGATGCTGATGATGAGGATGAGGATGATGATGATGATGATGATGATGAGGATCATCATCATCATCATTATCATCATCATCAACGACATATTCATCATCGTCGTCATCATCATCATCATCATCATCATCATCATCATCATCATCGTCGTCGTCGTCGTTGTCATCATTGTCAACATCACCATCACCATCACCATCACCATCACCATCACCATCACCATCACCATCACCATCACCATCACCACCACCACCACCACCACCACCATCATCATCATCATCATCATCATCATCATTGTCATCGTCATTGTCATCTTCATTGTCATCGTCGTCGTCATCGTCGTCGTCATCATCGTCGTCATCGTCGTCGTCATCGTCATCGTCATCATCATCATCATCATCATCATCATCATAATCATCATCATCATCATCATCATCATCATCATCATCATCATCATCATCATCATCATCATCATCATCATCATCATCATCATCATCATCATAACCACCACCACCACCAGCACCACCACCATCATCATCATCATCATCATCATCATCCTCATCATCATCATCATCATCATCATCATCATAATCATCATCATCATCATCATCATCATAATCTTCATCATCATCATCATCATCATCATCATCATAATCATCATCATAATCATCATCATCATCATCATCATCATCATCAATTATTTCTCCATCATGAATATGAAATAACCCATATTGTTGTCTGTTATTAGTACTTACATTTATATTACTTTTTCTCAATTATTTACATTGTTGTAGGCATAATGGCTTAGGCCTCTACCCCAATGTTACTATTCCATATTGAAGAACAGTTGGACATCATTCTAGACGATCATTCATTAGCACAACTCACTATACCTAAACATTATCATTATCTAAATGAAAGATGATACACGACTGGTGAAGTGACACTAAATTTTGGAACTTCAACATCTCTTATCGAGGTTAAGTACGATGTTGACGAAAATCTTGCATCTACATCCAATTGGTGTGAGTGGGTTAGGAAGATGCTATTGGGCCGTAGTGACATGCTTTGTCTTCATCCGGTTGGCCATAATACCATCAAGGTTTGGATAACCAACTTCAACAATGAGACGCCCGATCGTCTGGTCTGATTTGAGTACTCGACAGGGGATAACACATATTTGGTCTCACTCGATGAGAAGAGCACACCCAATTTCCCTTCTGTTCCTACTATTGGTGCCGTCCATTTCCCTATCACCATTAGTTCGGATTCGTCTAACAATGACGAGCTCCGTGACACAACAACATCAAAAAAGTAGGTCCAAGTAACAAATTTACTTTCCCGTCTTATGCACATGTTTAGGGGTACAACAAGCCCCTTGTTTAGTTACTGTCATGTTATTTTCTAAACTTTGTTGTCATTATTAATATTTTGATAACAGGTTCAACTTTGGAAGACACTTATATATAATGTCTAAATGATTTTTTTTAAATTGTCTTATCTATATACATGTGTTTGTGAAGATGGAAGAATGAATGTTTTTGTGTGTGAATATGAAAAGAGATGAAATGAATGGAACTACATGTTGCTAAATGTGTGTGAATATGAAATGGAGGAATGAAATGGAACTACATGTTTCTAAATGTGTGTGATAAATCATATTTGAAATTAAATGTGCTTATACATGTGTGTGAATCACATGATCATATAATGTACATCTTGTTAATATTTGCAGGTTTGTGGCTTGTTGTTGGCTGAAATCAAAGGATGTTGTAAACATGATGTATAGAATGAATAGCATTGACAAACCGGCATATATATCTCCCAATCCAATGAATCATCGATAGTCAGTGGAGGCATGAAGGGCACAATCTTCAATTGTTGTGATGTGTATGGCAAAGGACCCTCATGCGAGTACTTCTTTGTGCTTTTTGTCTCTTATAGATTTATCTCTTATCGTGGGCGGCAATCCCCTTGGTGATACTATCATATTGGTAGTTTGTGTTGCTACTTCCTATCATTTGGGTAGGTCGTTGGTGAGAACGAGTGAAGTACGAGCTCTTTGACCTTCCTGTGACATTCATTATTCACATTAGTGGGATTCAAAATTGGGTGTAACATTATATGAAAATATACTCAGTGTTTGGGGACTGATCCCTCCACACACATTATATCATAATTTTTTTAAAAGATTTCCCCCTTTGTCTAGGAAGTTCATAAAATAGAGTGCTCCTAGTTTTTTGCAATCTTCTCACACCAAAAGACACATGTTATAGTCCTTGTTTATTATTATTATCATCATCAATTTTTAGGTGATGGTATCTACACCCACCCTAGCAAGATAAATGATTTTATTCACTTTTAGTATGAGACCGCTACAAGAAAATTTGTCAATTCCGACACCATGTCCCGGTACCATACAGTTTGTGCTGATATAAATCATGTTTTCCGACACATATAATTGATGTTGCTATATACATATATGCTATTCTAAATTTTTCTTAAACTTAAACACAACCGGTAAGAAATAATACATAGG
The DNA here is from genome assembly GCA_963693085.1 of Alisma plantago-aquatica. Classification (NCBI taxonomy): domain Eukaryota; kingdom Viridiplantae; phylum Streptophyta; class Magnoliopsida; order Alismatales; family Alismataceae; genus Alisma; species Alisma plantago-aquatica. The sequence continues at coordinate 488,788,179 of OY856410.1, forward strand.
AACCAACTAATAACCAAGGTGCTAATAACTATTCTTATTTGCTATCCTGGAACCCCATCCGTCTGGCTTTTGTAAGTGCTACGCATCTGGCCTCCTGAAGTCAAGCACCTCCTGATTGTGCTCACGTTCTCATCTTTTGTCATTGGAAGTCATGATATAGGCATCTTAAAATATGAATAATGTTACACGAACTAAAAGTTAAGACTCAAAATGAGACTAATTTTAGATTGTAGCCGGTTAAACAACAAAAACAAAAACAGTGATGCAATCAACTTGCTTGTCTCATTATTTTTATTGTTTAACAAGCTACAATCCAAAATCAGCCTCATTTTGAGTTCAACTTTTAATCTGCATAGTATATCTCTTAAAATATCTACCGGTCACCACAATCTTATTGTGGTCACAATCATTTTATGATGCATGTCGTTCACATCAACGAGACCATGATCCCCCCAAATCGAGCCCCGAATCGAGATAAGTTTTTCAATTAAAGTTGCGTTTGTTGTACCGTCCTAGTGGCGACACGGTAAATAAATTTGATTGGTTATTTTAACCGGTGTTTGATATACATATTAAAAGATAAACAAGTTGCCACATGGATAAGTTAACCGAGAAATTTCTGGATAACCTGCCGCACTAAATCCTTATGGATGAAAACAAGATTATTTGCTGCGGGTGTCAATTTTTCATAATATCCCTCTAACCAGCTGCTTAACACATACACATTATTTATGTGTTGGGCATTATAGACTTTGTCTAAATAACCACATCCTACGTACACATGTGTACCAAACGAAGGACATCTTACCCACACATTTATTTACCGTTGCTTCAAACAACAGTTATCTTACACAAGGTTAAAATATCGCTGGTTAATTTATCCATGGAAAATAAACCTATCATGGTTGTACACTAAATGCAGCCTCAGTATGTTTGTATATCTGTCCATTATTATTTATGAGTGGAACAATGATGAAAGTGATAGTCCAACTAGAATATGATGTATTTTGAAATCCACACGCTAAACATTTGTACCAATTACCAAAACCAAAATATTGCTTAAATAATATGGATTCACGTTGAACTGATTTTCTTGGCATATGCAATAAACAAGATAATGAAATATGGTACATTAAATTTGGAATTACTAGTGCTTTGTGAAGGAGGAGACTATAAAGAAAGTTCACTTCGAACATGTACGTTCGTCCTCTAAATGTCATTGCATCCGAAACTGTATAATGCCCACATTCAAGGATGATGCATGTTATAGTTATCACATCACCAATGCCACAATACCAGTTCAACTTCCGTTAGTTAGGCATCAAAACTTTCTTTATCAACAATATTTAGGGCTTGATTTACCAGTCATGTTAGTCCATTGTGAACTATGATTCTTGTTAGATATATAATTGCTAACGACACAAAGGTACGACATAATGACAAAGTAGTATTTTTCTTTCTTTTAACAGCTACAACCTCATCATCCATCTCCCATATCTTAGTATTCAATCATTTCTTTATTGGTCTACATTATAATATATGTCTAGAGAAAATTTATTTTCCCAACACATTTGATACATTTCAAGGTGACTTCAGAGCTCTTTGACACTATTCACACGAATATACACTATCAGTAGTAAGGAAAGGTCAATATGATTCTTACTTGGAACTTATCCGTTGTATGCACGACACTAACTAATATGTGTCAAATTGATCAAGTGACACTTGGAAGTCAATAGCGCCTATTTAACTATAAACATGCACATGTTCAATCTGAATCCCATTCCATCACTATATTCGTTTTCCTCATGATGCTAAGGTAAGCATATATAATTTACAATACTCTCACACTCTTCTTTTGCCAAAAATTATAGTTATATTTTTTATCTTTTATTTTAATATTTGATGTTATCATAAAATATAGTACATCGTGTCTATGGGTTTCCTCACTTCCGCATTCTCTTTTAATTAAATCTACATTACTACATCTATCTCCATCTAAGTAGTGCCTATTATTGATTGTTATGTGTGTATGTAAACATGGTTTCTTCACATTTCTTCTGTCCATGTAGATCATATTTATCTGTCGGGAGATCATTTCACATGAACAATCTAATGCAAGTTACACCGAAGAGGTAAGTCATTTCCAACAAGACATACTCATTTGACATTAGTGATTCATCAATTATGAACATGTTGTTTTCTATTCATACTAAGTTAAATTTCTTTACATTGAATTTAGAATATTATTTTAGCGATTACATTGGATAAAATCCAATCTAAACATGGCTTTGCAGGTCCAAAGTAATTAGCCATCCTACAATTATGTCTATATATTTCTATGTACTAATAAAATGTTATAATTTCTACCACAAGTAGAATGTCTATGATAATCAATTAACTTAACGTGGCTGCACTATCTTTTTGTCTAGTTGTTAACTGTTACTAAATGGCATTTTTATATTTCTATAATGACTTGATGCCCCATTAATACCTTTTAACATATCCAAGAAGTCATTTTAAAAGAGAAAAGATCAATCAAATGATGTTACAAATTATAAAAGTGGAACCATATCTATGTATAAGTACTTACAACTAGTATTAATTTTCCTCTTGAGAAATATAACATTGAACTTTAAGTTAAGTTAGGATATAATGGTGCTTAGTTATTTCTTATCCAATGGCTTCATACCATCTATTGTTAAGCATGGACTAGCTTTTATTCATTTTCTTATAAACTTTACAACATACTAACTATGTATTTCATGTGTGTAGTTTCTGATGTTCTCCTATACATTTCAAAATTAGGAAGTATTATGGATTGTTTGAAGATAGATACGCAAGTACTTACAATTCATATTAATTTTCCTCTTGAAAAATGTCACATTGAACTTTAATTTAAGTTCGAATATAATCATGCTTAGTTATTTCTTATCTAATGGCTTCATACAATCTACTATTTAGCATGGACTAGTTTATTCATTTTCTTATAAATTTTACAACATAAACTATGTATTTCATGTATATAGTTGTCGATGTTCTCCTTTACATTTCAAAAGTAGGAAGTATTATGGATTTTTTGAATATAGATACACAATTACTCACAACTAGTATTAATTTTCTTCTTGAGAAATATCACATTGAACTTTAACTTAAGTTTGGAAATCATGATGCTTAGTTATTTCTTACTCAACGGCTTCATACCATCTATTATTTAGCATGGACTAGCTTTTATTCATTTTCTTATAAATTTTACAACATGCTAACTATGTCTTTCATGTATGTAGTTGTCAATGTTTTCCTTTGCATTTCAAAAGTAGGAGGCATTATGGATTGTTTGAAGATATATACCCATGTGTATGTCAAGATACTACAAAAGCAAATCAATTTTAGCATGTGGTTTGATATACCAGAAATAATTTAACTAAGGTAATCTAGTGAAAAAATCTTGTTATCCTCATATTTGCACATTATCAATTTTTAATTTATTATCTTTGAAATTTTATTTTATTATGACATATGTTCCATGCTTATACTTAGTAATTCTTGTATATACTTTATGATTGAGTATTTCTTGTGTAATATTTTGATGCAAACAACTGGATGACATTCATGTTTCAACAAGGGTTACATGTATATAATACATGGGGATTTGAAGTGACATGTTAATTCTATAGGGTTGTGTTTCATGTATTTAGCGATTTAATCCAACAAATTGAACCATCATATGTACCCATCATTAGTTCAACTTATTTGTTTGTTACAATTGTAAGGGGCAAGGTGAATGTCCTCCCCATGTAGTTGATGTTCAACATTGAATACACAATTTTATTTTGTTCAACAATATTCATAATATTCAGTAGATCTTAATTTTGAAAGTTAGCTAACATGCTTATCATGTACAAGGTGATTTTTTATGCTATCAAGAAAAAAATAATGTGTTAGTGGTTGTACACCATACTTATTTGACAACGCTCATCGTCCATCATATATTGCTAGAGTTAACACCAAGAGAGCATGTATTTATAGCCTTAATTTGTGAGTGTATGCTTCTTGCATGTCTCAAAATAACTCTATGTTGCTGGTTATAGTATTTGTTCCAGCATGTTCCCAATGTTGATTTACAAGTTGCAAATTAGTTATTTTTGGCGCCATTAGTACATGTGCCAACGGTCACATAATTTTTTCTGACAAGTCATGAGTGATGGGTTAAATAGAATAATAAATTATGAGAGCTAACCTGACACATTTATACCAGAAATTATAAGTGTTGGCATAGCCTCAAAAAATGCTGGTAAATGTCTATGTCGACATCAATAGAGCCAACTTTTGTTGGCCTCTGGTATAACCTATACCAACATTTTTGGGCCTATACCAACATGTAATTGGCTGCTGGTATAAGGACATATTGTTGTAGTATATTTTGGGACCTATAAGAACACTTCCTTGTCAATACCATGGCATAAGGAAAAAAGTACATACTTGTCAATGCTATGGCATATGGAAAAAAGTGAAGATGGTGATCATAATGTTTCATAAGGAAGTGTTCCAAAAGTTTTTTTTAAAGAGGATGGAAGGTGGGGATTCAAATGGTTGATCAAGATTAAGGTAGCCTCTGATGGGCCAGTGACTTTGCTCAATCAATCACTTTTCCCTTACGTCATCCTCATCAAGTCGTGTTTTCAAACTGTTACCCTTGGTAACATCCATAAAAACCCTAGTTTTCTCCTAGTTTGAGGATTTCTCATGGAGGTTCTTCCCTTCGAAAGCATTAAGTGGTCAATAAAGAGGGAGCATTGCCTTGGCACCTCCCTACTGATTACATGGTTGAGTATGGGTTGTTGTCCAGTTCTAGGTCATAGTCTAGGACCATAAATGTAGGCATGAAGAGTGCATGAGGGTATAGTTTATGGTCATTGTCTAGGAACATAGATGTGAGCTTGAAAGGATCTAGGTGATCAAGTTTTAGGTCATCGTCTAGGACCCTGGTTGTGGGCAAACTGACACTAACAAGTGATGCCTCACTCAACATTGAAGAATTGCATCTCTCAACTAGCTTCAAATACAGGGTTCCTTTTTTATTTGGGGAAATGAGTGTTCATACTTTTAGAGACCATTTCACAAAGGGATCATCTTTCCAAAGTTTATCATTCCCTTATATTGTGGACTTTAGAAAATTAGTTGATCCTTTCAAAAAAGTCATTGGATTTTTAATGGCTTGTTAATTTTTGAAAAGATCTTTTAGATTATTGGAAAGATTGTTTATCCTATAAAAGCCTATTGGATTTTTGAAAAGATTGCTTATCTTAAGAAGATTATTTGACTTTTGAAAGGATTATTAATCTAAAAAATATTGGTTGATTTTTTAAAGAACCGTTAATCTTGAAAAAATGTTTGATTTTTTTTGAAAGAATTGTTAATATCGATAAAGATTGATTGGTTTTTGAGAGGATTATCAATCTTTGAAAGGATTGTTTGATTTGTAAATTTGTTAATATTTAAAAATATTTTTGGATTTGTTAATCTTGGTTAATATTTTAAAAATATTATTTGGTTTGAATGAATTGTTAATCTTTGAAATAATTGTTGATTTTGAAACTTGTTTAATCTTTAAAAAAGATTGTTTGGATTTGAGATTTTTAGTTTTCAAAGGAGATTCTGGTATTCTAGCAATTGTTAACCTTCTTAGAACATTGTCAAACTTGGACACAAAAAGAGTTATCAATAATGTAAAATTTTCTCAATAACCAAAACAAGAAATATGTATGGGAAGTAAATGACCCTCCCCTTTATCCCATGAGTTTGACATTACATCCTCATGTAAACATGACTATGCAGGAGGGGTTGGTCCTTATCTTATCTATTTGTAGATGGCACTCACTGAGAGGTAATGTTTACATCCTTGAAATTTAGATATTTCAAGTCTAACTCAAGTTCTGATGTTAAGATACAAATGGAATAATGAAGATAATTATATGACCTTATTTGATGAATTTGAACCCTAGACTCATATCAAGTTTTCAATTTAAGTAAATAATGTGTTTTTTATCATATGTGTTGCAATGATTATCAAAGCCTTACATTTGAAACCAGGAGTGTAATTAAGCCTATGGAACCTTTTGATGGCCCAAGATTTGATTCATGGCTTTAGGGACTCATTACAACCTAATTTGGCCAATGAGGGTTTACAGATGGGTCCATGGGATATGAAGTTGGATATTTTCTACCTAATGAACATAATAAATATGTAAGATATTTTTAATTAGAATATAATCAAGATATGAAGTAATATGAGAAATTCTAGAATATTCTAAGCTATTCCATGATCTGGATAATTGATTAATTAATTAATTATCTACTTAATACTTGGAAACCAAGTCTCGGTGATAAAATGAGCATTACATGACCTAATATTTGACAAAGATGAGATAATAGATTGAGGAAGTATATCCCAAAGTTTGGGATTAATTAGAGCTATAATCTATCCTAGAGAAATAGAAAAAGATAGAGGGATTTAATAAGAAAGGAAAAGAAAATAGAGGAAATGGGGGTGATCATACCAGAGTCCAGTCGGACCTGGACTTTGGATTCGGGTGGAACATAGGTAGGGGATTCTTGCCTCTCGCCCAAACTTTATTGAGTCCCGCTGGACTAGAGACCCAACCTCATCTGGACTCTCTCTTCCTCTCTAGATATGTTCAAGGCCCGATTTTGGTGTCAATGGTCTCGAGAGATAGAAATGATCCCAACAAACCCCAATGTTGAGGATATAGAAGCCATGAAACCTAATAGGAGCCACATAAGATCATTAATAGAACTCTCAAGGGCTAAGGGATCACAAATAAACATCCATTTCCATCCAAGGTCCCCAAAAACTCCCCCCAAGCCCCTATCCTTTTTTTGGTCGACCTATTCTTGCTATCCTAATCTGTGATGTCTTTAGCCAATTCGTATGGCCATAGGAAGCACACTGGAATCAAGAAGATCCTCTGACTTCCAATGGGGTGTGAGGGAGATTCAATTTGTATCCCGACTCCTGGTGTTGCAACCTTCTGGCTCATCACCGAAGTGCTAATTGTGGCCATCACCCGACATCACGAGGGTGTTGGTCAAGTTCAGATTACCAAGGCAGAGTGATCAGATGCATTAGACCTATAAACAACAACTAGGAGTGGAGAGTCAACATCGTGCTGACCTCTGCCTTGGCCCATGGATTGCTAAACAAAGGTAGAAGATGATGGCCAAGCAAGTGGCCTTCCTACCCCTGGACATAAAGTTGTGCGGTAAGGGTTATTCTATCTTTTCCTCCCCACCTTACCTCAGCCACATGGGCATGGGTGCCAGGATGGTGTGAGCCCATTGTCTCTTTCCTGGCTCTATGACCCATGTGGATAATGGTAAAGTATTCACATGGTGATCCTTGATTGGTTAACTTAGAATTATCTTGGAATAATTGTAACTAATTATTGGTAGATCATATGACTATGAACCTATATAGGAAATTGATCAAAATAGTGAGTAGGTTAAGAATAAAATTATTCCAAAATCTAGTTATGACCTAGTTCCAAAAAATATACGTATACATGAATTTAATGTGATTAATGCATATTAACCCTAGATTTGATGGATATAATGCTTGCCCTAGACAATCCATTTATTCTATGGTAGTACCTGATACTGTCAAAAGTCATGAAGTGACATAATAATTATGGTGTTGATGATGATGTATAATTAGGGTCAATAATCTTATACATCTGGAATTGGGGTGATCAATGTAACTATACCTTAGTTGTGATGAATAATGTATTAAATACATTGAATACTGTTATTCCCTAATCTAGTTTGGCATTGGTAAAATATAATAATGTTCTAAGATCTCAATTGAATTTAGTTAATAATTATGATCTCTTAGGCTTCTAAACCATTAACGACATCATAAGGGTTTAATGGTGACAAATCTTGATAATTAGATCTTTAACCTCATGGTTTAATTTAATGTGTCCGTATTGTGATAATAAGAACAAATGACAATTAGAGTTCACCTGATGTCCGATTAGGGTATGAGTCATGATGTGATGGAATTATATTTTTGAACCTTATTCCTATTTCAAACACGAGACAATCATAAAACATATACTAGAACTTAAGTTAGGTTTAATTTGAATAATGTGAATGTTTGGTGACACTTTAGGATTTTATACATACATGCATATGATGTTGATGAATGATTGGTTGCCTGGATGTTTGGATGCACTCAGAAGGTACATGAAATATATTGCATGTCTTCTGTATGAAAAAGGTATGTGGTTAAGCCTATGATTACATGTATCAACTTCCGAAGTTTGTTGAGGTTTCTTAAAGTTTGAATGAGTGATGATTGTTGGATGTTTATTTATTTCATATAAACTATAAAGCCCCTATGAGTATCACATAAATATATAGAATATTCTGAACCCTGGTTTTCACCGATGAAGGGGTAATGCATATAAGTCCAATGATGGACAATAATTACACCCAAGAGAGCATACCAAGAAAGGGTTAGAATATCAAAGAAAATACAAGTTCATATGTGTTGCTAAATATTTGTTGAATATATGTATATGTGACGTTTGGATAAACCCACACATTTTGTTTGTCGGCGTTTTAGGTAGTTGATGCACTTGATTCATGGACATGAAAATAAAGATTGAAAGCTTGTGAAGATGTGAAAGATAAGGCAAGGATGATGAGATAGTTTAGTATTTATACTCATATGTACAAAATAGTTTTCTTATGAAATCATGTAACTCCTTAGAGGAGTATAGTTCAAATATATGTATTCATTCAAGTTCAAATTTATGAAAATTATTTACTATTACTTGTTATTTTCTAATATCTAATACTAGAAATTTAGATTATGATCCTCGACTTTAAGGTTCTCTGGACACTGAAAAGTGGGAGTCATTACATTTGGCATCAGAGCCCATATTTTGCACTTAATATTTAATAGTTTATAATTTCAAATAATACTTAGATATATACAAGGAAAAGTATTAGGGCCTAATAGGTCCTCTAGGTTTCTCATATCTAATTTCATCTACTTCTCATTTCTTTGCCTAATACACCCTAAAATGCACTTCCCTCCTCATCTTAAGTTAGAATCTTGAGAAGTAGTAGGATTAAGGCATGCTTCGCCAATTAATGCACAAATAGTGTTAAGATAATGACATGGTTATGAAAATTGGTTATGTGGTATGTAGATTTTTGTTGGTGATGGCAAACCCAAGAAATACCTAGGTAAGGGTAGGAAAACCCAGTCATCCATAAAGGACTTGAGTGGGTTATCCTGGTAGGGTATGAAAACCCTAATAGTTTAAGGGAACCATAAAACCTAAACATACAAGGTGTAGTCCCTAATCCTAATCCTAGGTAATTGGATTCGTATGGGTGAAATAATAACCCTAACCAACCAAAAACTAAGGGTAAAGGAAAGAGGAAACCCAAATGGGTTTGAATAATTCAATTTTGACACCCTAGCTTTCCCATGCATGCAAGTACATGGAGTAATGCACACATGATACACATAAAGGGTTTTGAATATAAGTGAGACATGAAATCATTACTGACATAATGAAAATCTAGGACCCTCAATTCAACTTTAGGGTTGGTGTCCCAACCTAGGGTGGATCAAACTAAGATTGGGAAAAGGTTTATGGGGGAGGTAGAACCCTAAACCCGTGGGGTTAGGTTGTGGATAGCAAGGCTATCCTACTCCTAAGTCCAAGATACCCTAGATTAGGACCTTACCTAGGAGGTGAGTTGACCAATCTCATGTTAAGAATTAAGGAAACTTGGGACATCCTCTAAGGACCTAACTCTAAAGGGATGGAATGTGATGGGATGGTATGGGCATAAGGTATAGAATCTTCTACCCCCTACATAATAAAAATAAGTTGTCAAATGAGAAACTAATTTCAACGTATGTAAGTATGAAACCTTGGTTGGAGAAATCCCAGGGTAATGTGTAATGGCAAGTAATTTACATTGAAGGAAATCATGCATCTAGGGCATATCCTTATAGACACCAAGTCTGAAAAAGAAGCGTCAACATGTTGACTAATGCCCTAGATGCATAAATATATAAGAATGAGAACTTTGGTTTGAGTAAAACATTAAGAAAAATGTGTAATATGAATAGTTAACACATTGAAATAAAATCCTATTAAGGAGATCTAAGTCATACAAAAATGTGTAATATAAAAATTTAACAGATTTGAAACCTATATAAAATGAAATGACCAAGTGATAATAATAATGTTACAAGTAAGGATGTGGAAATACCCTTTGATTGAATTTGGATTTCAACCTCTGTAACATCGATAATGTCCATATAAAGTAAACTTATTAAAGATAAACTAGTTGAAAACCTAATTTAGAGAGGTTTATGTACCTAATGTTTGAGGCTAATATGAGCTATCATGAGCCTTATCCTTATTAGGTTTGAATTTTGGGGACAAAATTCCTTTTAAGGAGGGGTGAATGTAAAACTTGAAATTTAGAGATTTCAAGTCTACCTCAAGTTATGATGTTAAGATACAAATGGAATAATGAGGAGAATAATATGACCTTGGTTGATGAATTTGAGCCCTAGACTATATTAAGTTTCCCGTTTAAGTAAATAATGTTTTTGAGCATATGTGTTCATATATGGTATGAGGGGCAATGATTATCAAAGCCTTAAATTTATAATTAGGAGTTTAATTAAGATTATGGAACCTTTTTATGGCACAAGATGTGATTAATGGGCCTTAGGGACTCATTACAACCCATTTGGGCCAATTAGGTTTACAAATGGGTCCCTAGGATATGAAATTGGGTATTTTCCACCTCATGACCATAATAAATATCTAAGATATTTTAATCATAAGATAATCAAGATTTGAAGTAATATTATAAATTCCAAATAATTCAAGGATATCCCATGTTATGGATAATTAATTAATGAATTATCTAGTTAATACTTGGAAACCAAGTCTCGGGGATCAAACGAGCATTACCTGACCTGATATTTTGAAAATGTTGAGATAATAGATTGAGGAGGTTTATCTCATAGTTTGGGATTAATTAGCACCATTATTTTTCCTAGAGAATTATAACAATATAGAGGGCTTTAGTCAAAAATAAGAAAAGAAAATAGAGGAAAAGGGGGCGATCATACCAGAGTCCAGCTCTACCTAGACTTTGGATCTGGGTGGAACGAGTGAGTGATCCCTATCACTTGGACTTTATTGAGTCCCGTAGGTAGAAGAGACCCAACCTACTATGGACTCCCTCTTCCTCTCAGGATATGTTCAAGGCCCAATGTTGGTGTCAACAATCTTAGGAGATAGAAATGATCCCAACAAACCCCTGTGTTGGCATTATCTTGGGGTATTGAGATAAACCTCAATATTCATGTTAGGGTTATCTCCATGGGATGATATAGAAGCCAAGAAACCCAATAGGAACCATATATAAGATCATCAGTAGAACTCTCGGGGGCTAAGGGATCATAGAGAAACATCCAATTCCATTTGAGGTCCCCAAAAACTTCCCCCAAGCCAATGTCCTTTCTTTGGTCGACCTAGTCTTGCTATCGAATTCTATGGCATCTTCAACCAATTTCTTTTTCCAGAGGAAGAACATTGGAACTAGGAAGGTCCCCGACTCATAATGGGGTGTGAGGGAAATTTTATTTGTATCCCAATTCTTGATGCTACAAGCTTTTGGCTCATCGCCGAAGTGCCAATTGCGGCCATCAACTGACATCACGAGGGAACTGGTCAAGTTCATATTACCAAGGCAACGCAACTGGAGGCATTAGACATATAAATGAAAACCAAGATTAGAGATTTTGTGTTGACCTCCTCCTTGGCTCAATAGGGCTAAATCGTTGAATGAAGGTAGAATATGAGGAATAAGCAAATGACCTTCCTACCCTTAGACCTAAAGCTATGAGGTAAGGGTTTCTTTGTCTTTTCTCCTTGCCTTGCCCTAGCCATGCGAGTGTGAGTGCTAGGATGGCGTGAGCCCATTGGCTCTTTCCTGGCCCTGCGACCCATGTGGATAATAGTAAAGTATTGACGTGGTGATCCCTTATTGGTTAACTTAGCATTATTTTTGAATAATTGTAACTAATAATTACTAGATTGTATTACTGAACCTATATAGGAATTTGATAAGAAAAGTGAGTAGATTACAAACAAAATGATTCCATAATCTAATTATGATCCTAGTTCTAAAAATATAGGTATACATGAATCTAATGTGATTAATGCATATTAACCCTAGATTTGATGGATATAATGGTTTACCCAATGAATCTATTTATTCAATGGTAGTACCTGATACTGTTGAAAATTGTGAAGTCACAAAAGAATGATGGTGTTGATGATGATGTATAATTTGGTTTAATAATATTATACATATGGAACTGTGGTGATTAATGTAACTATACCTTAGCTGTAATGAATAATTTAATAAATACATTAATTATTATTATTCCATAATCTAGTATGGTAATGGTGAAATATAATGATGTTCTAAGATCTCAATTGAATTTAGTTAATAATTATGATCTTTTAGGCTTCTAAACCATTAATGAGATCAATAGGGTTTAATGATGATAAATCTTGATAGTTGGATCTTTAATCTCATGATTTAATTAAATGGGGCCATATTGTGATAATACAAATAAATGAAAATTAGAGTTCACCTAAAGTTTGTTTAGGATATGAGTCATGATGCGGTGGAATTAGGGTTTGTGACCCTTATTCCTATTTCAATCACGAGACAACCCTGAAACCTAGATTAGAACTTAAGTTAGGTTTAGTTTGAATCATGTGAATGTATCATGAAACTTTAGGTTTTCTTACATACATGTAGATAATGTTGATTGAATGATTGGTTGTATGGATGTTTGTATGCACTCATAAGATACTTGAAATATACTGCACATCTTCTGCATGAAAAGGTATGTGGCTACTCTTATGATTACATGTGTCGAATTTCAAAGTTTGTCAGTGTTTCTTGAAGATTGAATGAATGATAATTGTTGGATGTTTATTTAATTCATGCAAACTATAAAGCCCCTATAAGTACCACATAAATATATAGAATATTCTGAATCCTAGGTTTCACCCATCAAGGGGTAATGCATATAAGTCCAAGGATGGACATTGATTACACCCAAGATGGCATACTAAGTATGAGTTAGAATATAAAAGAAAATACAAGTTCATATGTGTTATTAAGTATTTGTTGAATATACATATGTGTGATGTTTGGATGAACCCATGTACCAGTATAGAAATATGCTAACTGGGTTTTGTTTGTCAACATTTTAGGTAGTTGAGACACTTGATTATGGACATGAAGATAAAGATTGAAAGCTCTTGAAGATATTAAAGAGAGTATTCCTTCTCATATGTATAAGTTATTTTTCCTATGAAATATTTATGTAACTCCTTAGACAAGTATAAATTAAATATATGTATTCATCCAAGTTCAAGTAAATGAAAATTATTTACTATTATATGTTATTTTCTATATTTGATCCTAGAAATTCAAAGTAATGATCCTCGACTTTAAGGTTCTCCGGATAGTCAAAAGTGGGGGTCATTACAAGTAACCCAGGTTCAGGGGATAAGGGTACCACTCCCAATAAACCTCGTGACAATGGAGTCCATAATTAATCTTGAGTTCTAGGAGAGTGGGGTGTATTCAAGGCCTTTGTACATTTAGACTAATGCTACAATGGTACATTTACTAACACCCCACATCACTTCTAGAGACCAAACATGATGTTGGTACTCGTTCCATGACACATAGGTTCATATGAGTGTAGAGTGAAAGTGACGATTTTAATGTTTTAAAAATCAAGCCCTTAAAGCATGAAACTCAGTCATGTGCATATAAAGAAACAATACTGATGTTTCTCAAGAAAGATAAGATCTTGCTTCCAACCAACACTGCTATTCATACTTTATTTTTACTTTTGTTCTTTTAAATAGAAAATATAAGGGAGATAAATAGGAAACCCTAAAAGGGAAGTGTGGCTAAAACCCTAAATTGACAACATATATGAACAAGAAAAAAAGGAACATGAGAGGAATAATGAAAAGTAACCAAAGATAGAGATTCGAGGTGGGGCCAATATATCACCTTGATTTGTGAGCTAGGGCCAGATCAGAGGGATGTGACACCCTACCCCCAAACTAGGGTCACGAGAGACTAACTCCATGGAACATGAACAAGTTTTCTCTCATCTAGTCTTTTTCATTTTGAACCCTTCAACATCTAACCAATGTATATTCTCTTACTTAGGTCAAGAAACTCTCCAAATCTATCTCTATAGATCTCAATCCTGATCACAAAGGATGTCTTGCCTAAACCCTTCATAGAGAAGGTGTTTCGAGCCAGGTTTTAACATTTACATGATGAGGATCTTATTCTCCATCATCATGTGAAATATAAGTCTGCTCCCACTAAATCTTTTGTAATAATAGATTTCATCTTCATTTTGAATCCAGTCAAACCCTTTGACTATCATGTCAAATAGAAGATTCTAAGATTTGCGATGCTTGCTCCAATGAAAGGATTAACCTTTGTATCTTATAAGCTTTGTTTGCATTAATGGATTTATAAAACCATTAGGATATGTCATATACACACCCTCACAATTTTTCCACTTAAGGAATGCAGTTTTAATATCACTATGCCAAATCTCACAATCATACTAAGCTACAACAGCAAGAATGATCCATATGGATTTAACCATGGTAATTGGTGAAAGACTTCATCATGTTCAACACCTTAAACTAGTTTGAAGCTCTTTTCAACCAGTTTACCCTTCCATATAGGTCCTCTTTCAAATACTCAAATGCACCCTATGGGTTTTACCCCTTCAGGTGGATCTAGTAAGGTCATACCTTGTTGATTTACATGGAGTCCATCTAGATCTCATGGCCTCTAGCCATGTTTCTCATATTTGGTCCCTCAATAGTTTCTGGGTAGGTTGTTGGCTCATTATCTATGATCAACTTACCGCCTTTCTGAGTTATAAGATATTATCATCTTTCAAACTCAAGGCGTGTTATACTAGAACTGTGAGTTCTGTGTTACATAAGGAACTTGTGATTTGAAAACACTTTAGGATTCTCATTGTTCCCAATTTACCTCTTTAGGTTCAATGTTTTCTTGTTTATCTTGAACATTTTGAGTTCTAGTTTTACTCCCACTGATTCCTTTGGAACCAATTCCTCTTCAGGAATACAACCATCCTGATCAACAAAGATCTTTGTTGTTGGATTGGGATAAAGGTAGTATTTCAACAAAATAACATTTATGTGATTTTGGATAAAGAATTTTCAAGAAACTATTTTCTTATATAAGCTTTTAATCCTAATCACTATAAAAGACACATCGAGACACCTCCCATGCCATATCTCATATGGTGTCTCTTGAACCAATTTTAGACGGTACATTGTTTAGTGTTAAGTATGTGCCCAAAAGAATTTGTAAAATCAGCTATATATTAATTGATAATCACACCATGACTTAACATGGTGTGATACCTTCTTACTGATACATTTTCATGTTACACTATCATTGTGTTTCAGGTGGAGTTCATCATGATAAATTATCACGATCTCTCAAGAAGATTCTCAAACTCTTAGTTAAAATATTTCAACATTGATCACATCAAAGTATCTTTATACCTCTACAAAGTTAGTTACATACTTCATTTTATTATCTCCTTGAACATTTCAAGAGATCCAAACTTATATTTCATTTATAAAAATTTCCATATCTATTGATAACATCCGTAAATATAATGACGTACTAGTAACTACCTTAAGCATTTATTCTAAATGGTCTTATACATTAGTATGTATGAGCCCTAATAAAATAGTCTCTCTCCCACTACATCTAGTGAAGATGCTTTTGTCAGATTACACAACAAATAAGATATGTATGTCTCTATTGGTGTAATAACCAAAAGAATCTAGGTAACCTTCATATGGATTCTAGAAATGCATTTCTCATTTATGCGCTTTAGATGACAATGCTATAGAAATTTAATGTTTGAGTGATCAAGTCATTCAATATATGTGTCATACACATTTGTCTTTACAACTATAAATTATAGTTTGTGAGACATAGGGCATTGCCATAAAAGATCATATCTTTTAAAATGAAGCATAATGTTCTTGTCACACAAGACATATGATGCTTTTATTAATGGTAGGTACATAATGCAATTCACTAATTATATTATGTGCCCATGGATGAAAACTTCCAAATGTAGTGGAAACAACCCTTGCTCATTACTGTTTAGCTTACTTCTCATTGAGTCATGAAGTAGAGATCTCTATCTCTTTCTTCTTCCTTTGTTCCTTGAAGTGAAAATGATAGATTCCTATTGCACTCACCCTTTTCATTGTCCTGAGTGCTGAAGACTTGGACTTTAGCTTAGCCTCAGAACACTTCTTGGCCTTGCCTTTTACCTTGGATTCACTTCCACTCATGACCATCATAGATTTGTTCTTTCTTCTTTCATGCTTTGGCATCAACATGCCAAACGTATGATAAATTGACTATATGATCTATAAAACAATTTGTCAAATCATAAACATGGTCAACTCTTGACCTAAGAGAAATCACAATCACTCTATATGTTCAATCATATAGAGCACATGGGGCTCTACTGGACCTCCCTTTGTTAGTTTGTACTCAAATAGCACTTTGGAGACATTATACCTTGTTTGCTTTACATGATTCTTAAGATGTGTTACAATTTTGATAATGTCTAACATTTCATGTTGTTCATGCAACTCATAGTTCAAACAATAGAGTATTAGGTATTCAAATGTCTATATCATCATTGACATGCTTCCAATAAGCATCCATATAGCCTTTAGGCGCATTTGGAGTGAGTACTTATGACTCTGGTCTTTTAAGGACATAAAGCTTTCACTTATTATTGAGAACACTTCTCAATGTCCTAAACCAGATGTAGAAGATTACCCCATTTTGTCCTTCTCAAGGATGATGACAATAAAACATGTTGATGTTTGTCATTTGATTCTACAAAGAAATATTACAACTTTTCAAAATATTTTGATTTGTTTGAATTGATAAGTTAACGATATTAATTAGATCTTCAATTAATTATCACTCCCACTATTTTGTTCAAAATGATAATCCTTATGTATCAATTTGTAAGATTATGCCATACAATCGTTTAGTGGCCAAGATCCAAAATAATTCAACTATGACCCGAACAACATCCGCATGCATAGTCAATTATCAAGGCAGACATCTTGCCAATTGCATCATATGAAATTATTGGATAGATGATATGTGTAACTCCTTGCCATACTTATCTACATAACTCTGGGTCTAGATGATCTACAAAACTATGGCATCCAACTCACAAAAACAAGTTTTACTTAAGCAGAAGTGAATCATTTGTAGTAGAGTTACTGAAAATCACAAAAAAATTGAAACTTTTTGCAAAGAGATCCAAACATAGGAAAACTCTTTCATCAAGAACCAATGTATAACATTTACATCTTGGTTCAAAAGTACATAACGTGTACCATCTCTTCTTGAGGATTACAAACATCAACTGCCCTATTAACATTATATACAGCAACATAAGAACCTTGAGGCATCAAGCCAAAATCTCAGATTGATTCATTAAATACATTTACTATAAACCCAAGGACCTGAGAGTACAGAGATGACACATAAGACTACTATCTATATGGCTTGACAGACAGTATCTCCACCCGAGATCTCACTACTGTGCCTGTTGTTGCTGACCTTCTTTTGCTATGTGATCTTTATTTCCTTGTTTGCGTCCACCTAAAAACATTGGATCCCACGGGGGTGAGACAATTTGTAAATTGCCCCAACGAGAGATATAACTCTCCACCAAAACATTATTATTGCAGTTTATTAGAATAAAACTGAGCAAGAGCTCTTATATATTAAAAGCAGTATTAATCATTGAATGAACAGAGTAAAGTAATCTCCTTTCCTAAGGAGAACATTGTATCTGTCCATGGTAGAATCATAATTCATCCATCTACTTGCAATGAATATAAAGATATATGAATAACATCTATCAACTAGAGATGCATAATAGATATGTAACTTCAGCTGATAAATTTCCGTATTCAATCCTTAAGAAAACATGCTATACGGCTGATTACATTTTACAATCACACTTATGCCCTGAGCAGATGAGGTATACCGCTCATACTCTAACCGACCATTGTGAAGTCAAAATAGGTACCATACAAGGTCAATGGAAGAGCCAACTTCCAAGACCTCCCACATCTCGGTCAGTATGAGACAACATGCAGGACATCTTGTGTCTCTGCTAGATAGCTTTCCAGGGTATACTGGCAACTTCACTATTAGAGTTACAGTGGCGGTTGTACTCTCTTCGCAATCAAGAGATTTCATGTTTACCTCCATCGATCCGTAAAAGCATTCCATTCTTCATTCCATTTCATCCAATTTTTAGTTGTAGACCACATCTTGTATAATGTTGGATCTCATTTTAGTTTGCATTTCTTATAGTCTTGTTATGTCTGAGTAAATCTCTCTGGGGCATGGGAGTAGCCCCTCAGCCCGGTTCTATTCAATATAATCAGTTATATTCCTCCATCAAACAAATGTCTTCTCTCTATTTATGTGTGATTATTTGGATGATCTGATATATTCTTATGGAGTGATATGACCGTAGATCTCTGTAAGAACAAAAAAATAGTCCCTTAATTATGATTATCATCTTTTCATCTATTTAATCTTATTCTTATTATAATCCTTGGTGACGCGACCACCTGATCCTTGGGTTTGAATACCAGTTTGAATTCACATACTTTTTGAAATGACTGTGGATAATGGCATGTTGGACGGTCGGGCAATGATTCGTGAACGCTGGGACCAACAGGTTCACCGGAAGTCCGACCCTTGTGAGTTTGTCCATAATGACATGTAACCACAAGGTCTTGATTTGATCCTTGGAGTTTAAAATCTGTTTAGTTGAATAGGAACGTGGTTTTGGTGGTGATCTTCCAGACCCCAGATCTTTATTTCTTGATTATTTAAACTTTATTTCAGCACTTTTATTTTTATTCTTAGTTTTAACAACTCTCTCAAATCAGGATTTAATTCTTGTACTTGCGATCGGATTTGGATTTTAACTTTTCTTTTCCGCCGTCCCTTGGATCAGTACCTATCTATACTAAGTTGACTTGTTGTTCACAATAAGTTGACAACCAGCTTAGAAGGTTAAACTCTAGGACTTTTCCTAGTGATTGTTGCGTGTACAACGACGCGCATCAATTTGGCGCCGTTGCCGGGGATGACACAATTATTTTCAGATCCGATTGCCTGTATATCTTGTATAATATTTGTTCATATTCTCTTACTTACATCACTTTAGTTTTTTTATAATTTCTTTTAGATTTTTGTAATTTCTTTTTGCCTTTCGAGCACAATTCCGGAAGTGTATCTCCTCTTTCTGCTGAGTTTCCATTCCAGCAGTACTGTTTTCTAGTTACTTTTTTTTTGTAATTTTAGTTATTTTATAATTTCTTAGATTTATAATTTTTAGTTCTGTTTGTAATTTTGACTAACCTTTTACCTCGCAATCTTTCTTCTCTCGTTTGTTGATTGACATATCTTTCAGGAACTTTTCTTTTAAAATGGAGTGGGCATCCCAATATCCCCCACAATGTTATTATTGTAGTTTTTACCACCATACATCTTTTTCCTGCCCGACTCTACCCCATGCTTCTAATAGCATCCCTTTTAATTGCGAGCCCTTTCATCCTGGTGGGTACAATGTGAATCCACATTTTTCTGAGAACCATTATGGGGAACCTTGCTATCCATATTCTAATGGGGGATATGATCAAAAGAATTTTGTGGGGTGTAAGCAAAAAAACCTTGGGGGTTATGAGTATGTTAATGAAACCCAATGTAATCTTCAACAAGAAGAGAGACTTAGGGCCATAGAGAAGATAGCAGTAGAAGGAGAAACAAAACTAAAAGCCAGTCAAGCCTTCTTAACCGCCATGCTAGAAGCCCAAACCCAAAATATAGATTGTTCAAATATGTTTCCTCATGATTTGGTGACACCTTATAATATTGAATCTTACTACCAAGATGGACGCAATGGAAATTACAATCCACCATCTTCTGGAGATTATTATGAGAAGCAATGCCACCCATAACAATATGAGGAGTATTATGGACAAGGGCACTATGGGGAGTGTGGCGAGGATGACCAAAATTTTGGGGTATATAAATCCTATGGTGAAATGCAAATTAATCTTGAACTAGAAGAGAGACTTAAGGCCCTAGAAAAGATGGCAGCAGAAGGACAAGCAAAAATTGAATCCAGTCAAGCCATGTTAGCCACCTTACTAGAGGATCAATAACAAACTCCCCCTATAGAGCTTGAGCAACCCAAGATGGTTCTTCCTGATGATGACGATGACGCTGATCCTTATTTTGTGTCATATATGTCGGATCCTGAAGAAATAGCACAAACCATGGAGCCATATTTTGTGTGAGATGAGGATGTTGGTATCCCTATCTTTCCCTTAGAGACTCTTTTACTTGAATACAAAATGTCAAAGAAGGAGAGTCATTATGAAGATCCAACAACTTCTCCCATCCTCAACATAAAGCTGAATGATACCATAGACTAATACCCTTCTTTTGAGTCTATTTTGGATAATGAGAATCTAACCCCCTTTATGATTCTTCCCAAGCCGTCATAGCCAATTTCCATCCCACACATGGCTGATCTAGAAGGGGAGATACCACCATTGGAAGAAGCCCACACACCCCCTTTTGTTGTTTGCAAGGAAGACATCATCATCCCTCGTAAATACTTGGGGAACCCTTGTACAAAAAATTTAGAGACATATGTTACATCAACAATGAAACTTACCAAACCCAATGTTGATAGCATTACTGTTAAAGAGAAACAAAACACTTTTGTAAATGATTTTAAAATTTTTGTATTAGCATCAATTCTCCCATATGCAGGTCATCATGATGGTGGAAAACCTGAACCAGATCCTCCACCTGACTCAGTTCATCAGCTTTACTGGCATTACTGGTCGGGTACCCGTCAACCTCCCCCAATCCACATCCATCTTCAACACTTCCCTTTCTATCGAAGGAAGATCTATATATATTATTGGAGGTAATGCGAGGTGAAAGAAAATATGAACACCCCACTGAGCTTCCACAATTACCCTATCATAGGGTACACTATGAAGCTCCTCAGATAAAGGTCCCAACCCTCATACACATCCCCTTTAGCTGGACATTTTTTGAGCTACCTGGGCCACCTGGAAATCCTCGCTCTTCTCTTCCCTCCATCTCAAGTTTTGATTTTGCTCGGGACGAGTAAAAATCTAAGTCCGGGGTGGAGGTGGGTGGTATGTTTCTATTCCACCCCCTTATCTTTTTTATTCTTGCATTATTTCTACCTTTTTTTGTTTTGCATATAGTTACTTTGTTCATGGCCATTATCTAGTCGGCCATGTTTTTATTTCTTGTGTTGTAAAATGGCTTTTATCTAGTCAGCCAATATGAATACATTTTTATCATTGTACCCCTTTGAATTTAGTAAATCTTTTGCAAAAATTGTTACAAATTTCCATGTCTGAAACCACCATGTCACCTAGGATCCCAAAATAGCATCACTCCTTGGACTCCTTGCAAAAGTTGGCAAGCCGAATGGAATCAATCAAAACCAAACACAAATTTTCTCTATTTTTAAACTGTCGATTAAATTGACATAAATTTTGTATAATGTGATTGACATGAATGTTCTTTCTGATGTAATGACACTTTCAAAAAAAGGAGAAAATAAATCTGTGAAGTTATAAGCACAAGGACACCTTTTCCCCCCCTTATTTTCTTTCTAAAAAAAGAGAAGCAAAGAATCACCACCAGACAAAAATCAAGTCCGGGGTGGCATGCTTCTCATATAAAAAATTTCATACCCCACAAAGGGGCGTACCATCAAAAGACGCCAAAAGTGCACATGAAAAAAAATTGTGACCAATGTAGCCACAACTCCACAAATTTAATTCCCAAGTCGAATAGAGGAGGGATAAAAAAAAATCATCACTTCCTTCTTTGTTTTCACACCCCCTAATTTCATCTTATTCTTGTGCAACAACTAAAAAAAACATTTATAAAAATGAGAGTGTCAAAGAAAAAGTAAGATGAAGCATGTTTTTCTACAAAATCTTTATTTAGAACCAAGATACGATATTTATTTTTGATAGGAAATATATAATTTTGTGTTTTGTGGTTTTAGGAGATTGGGTTGCTTGGCCAAATTTAGAGGTAAGGAATAAAGTGATGTTACAAGGGTGAGGATAGACATGTTGTTAGTATAAATTGGAACAATTTGTGATTTTATTTGTTTGAGGACAAACAAAGATTCAAGTCTGGGGTATTTTATTAAATGTATATTTATCCCTTTTATTTATATATTCTTGATATTTGTTTAGGATTATTTTGTTATTTATTCTCTTAGTTTCATAATTAATTATGTTATTTTAGATTTTTCTCTTTAATTGGACTTTTAATTCTATTTTCTTGGGTTTTGTAAGAAAATTACACAATGTGCAGCAGTCCTGAAATTCGTATATGCCCTCCACCAAAAGTGACATAACTCTTACATTAGAACTCCAACTTGAGTGTACAAGTATTCATTGGAAAGATAATTTAATTTCCTAGAATAAAATCCTAGTATTTGGACATATTTTGTGCTTTTAACGAGAGATAAATATGTTCGAAATCACTACTGTGAGAATCTGCATTAAAGGGAGTTACATGGTCAAGATAATTAAAGACAACCAACTTTTGATTTGACCAGATCTAGAAAATTCAATAATTGTTCTCCGTCTCTTTTTCCCCCTCTTTTTATGGCATACTACCCCCTCCCCCTCCTATAAAAGGAGGGACTCTTCACTTGTAAAAGCATTCCATTCTTCATTCCATTTCATCCAATTTTTAGTTGTAGACCACATCTTGTATAATGTTGGATCTCATTTTAGTTTGCATTTCTTCTAGTCTTGTTATGTCTGAGTAAATCTCTCTGGGGCATGGGAGTAGCCCCTCAGCCCGGTTCCATTCAATATAATCAGTTATATTCCTCCATCGAACAAATGTCTTCTCTCTGTTTATGTGTGATTATTTGGATGATCTGATATATTCTTATGGAATGATATGACTGTGGATCTGTGTAAGAACAAAACAATAGTCCCTTAATTATGATTATCATCTTTTTGTCTATTTAATCTTATTCTTGTTATAATCCTTGGTGACGTGCCCACCTGATCCTTGGGTTTGAATACCAGTTTGAATTCACATGCTTTTTGATATGACCGTCGATAATGACATGTTGGATGGTTGGGAAATGATTCGTGAACGCTGGGACCAACGGGTTCACGGGAAGTCTGACCCTTGTGAGTTTGTCCATAAGGACATGTAACCACAAGGTTCAGACTTCCCATGAACCCGTTGGTCTCAACGTTCACGAATCATTGCCAAACCGTCCAACATGCCATTATCCACGGTCATATCAAAAAGCATGTGAATTCAAACTGGTATTCAAACCCAAGGATCAGGTTGTCGAGTCACCAAGGATTATAACAAGAATAAGATTAAATAGATGAAAAGATGATAATCTTTATTAAGGGACTATTGTTTCGCTCTTACAGAGATCCACGGTCATATCACTCCATACGAATATATCAGATCATCCAAATAATCACACATAAATAAAGAGAAGACATTTATTCGATGGAGGAATATAAATGATTATATTGAATAGAACCGGGATGAGGGGATACTCTCATGCCCCAGAGATATTTACTCAGACATAACAAGACTGGAAGAAATGCAAACTAAAATGAGATCCAACATTATACAAGATGTGGTCTACAACTAAAAATTGGATGAAATGGAATGAAGAATTGAATGCTTTTACAAGTGAAGACTCCCTCCTTTTATAGGAGGGGGAGGGGGTAGGATGCCCTCAAAAGAGGGGGAAAAAGAGATGGAGACCAATTTTTGAATTTTCTGGATCGGGTCAAATCGAAAGTTGGTTGTCTTTAATTATCTTGATCATATAACTCCCTTTAATGCAGATTATCATAGTAGCGATTTCGAACATCTTTATCTCCCATTAAAAGCACAAAATCGGTCTAACTAATAGGATTTTATTTTAGGAAATTCAATTCCCTTTCCAATGAATACTTGTACACTCAATTTGGAGTTCGAATGTAAGAGTTATGGCACTTTTGGTGGAGGGTATATATGAATTTCAGGACTGCTGCAAATTGTGTAATTTTCCTACAAAACCCAAGAAAATAGAATTAAAACTCCAATTAAAGAGAAAAATATAAAATAACACAATTAATTATGAAACTAAGAGAATAAATAACAAAATAATCCTAAACAAATATCAAAAATATATAAATAAAAGGGATAAATATACATTTATCATATACTGGCAACTTTGCCATTAGAGTTACAGTGGCAGATGTACTCTCTTCGCAATCAAGAGATTTCATGTTTACCTCCATCGATCTGGAATTAATATTATTAGGAGATGTGTACTGCATCTATCCCAATCATCGGGAGATTCGTGATACATCCATCCCGGTACAAATAATGAAGGATTGAGAGGTTTAATGTTTACCTTCCATCAATTCCCTCATTAGGACGTAAGGATATGTTCACCCATCAACCCCCACATATTCAAAAATATGCATTCCAGGTTTTTTCCGCTGAGCAACCCATTTCACTATCACCAAATTATTGACGATGATGGATCTATGGTCAGGGCTCTACATAATATGATTTCACTTGATTAATTAAGTACATTAGCATATTCTTTTAGCATTAGTCAGGTTCTCAAATAGGAATTATTATGACAATTGCTACAAAGAAACATGTACTATTATCATCAATTACTTCTCAGTCTTTATAAGACATTGATATCTCAGTCCCTCATTTCATTACTTGAAAGTTCACATCTCTCAACAACATCATTATCATACTTATCAAATCTGGGTATTCATACCCTCAGTTCATCCCTAAGCACTGTTACCAACTATTAGGTAACTATTACCTCTAGGTCCTCAGACCGAGGTATACATGATACTTGTTACACAAGCATCTCACATGGCTCACAAGGCTATAAAGTGTCTTGTCACCTTTCACTAGGCAACAACTTACTCATATGACTCATAAACTCCATGCACATTTTGTTACTTTTACTAAGCAACAATAACATTAAGGCACACAAGGCCAATCAAAATTTTTATTATATAAAAGTCATAGCTCAAATCTGGCTATGTTCATCATCTCATGATATCTTCATGGTTAATAGGCATGATAACAGTCATGACAATTTCACATCACACCATGCAATACAGTAGTAACACCATTATTCCTTTACCATGATTAGGGTTTACCATCAAATAGGGTTTTTCATTCCCTTTACCCAAAATTAGGGTTAGGGTTTCCTATATCACATTAATTAGGGTTTCATGTTTATATTATCTATCCAACCCTAATTTATTGTTCCATTCCTCTAGGAACATTCAATGATATCATAAGTATCTACTCATGATCATTACTCTCATCATATATCATTAATGATTATCAATTCAAGGTATGAGTTCATCTCTCAACCTTACCATGGTATGTTTATATCATACTCATTAACTTGGATTAACCCCTTTCTCATAGTATGTTAGTCAACACTTATCAAAGTGCATTGGGTTTATTACATCTTCATTGTAACAATTTACATAACACACACTTATTGTGTTTCTTATCCAAGTATATTGGATTTGAGGTGCATCAAGATATCTCAACCCTGAAGTGGTAATTGTGATATCTATCATGTCTTGATGTATCACTTTTCTCATCACTTCCAACTTACTTAAGTTAATCAACTGACATTGTATTAAGGTATTCCCCTCTTAATACTTTTAACCACTAACCTATCACCTTTATCATGTAGTGCATAGGTCACACATTAGAATTGTCCAGCTATCTTTAATGATATGGACTTATCTAATGGTTAGACATTGTTGATATTGAATAAAACATTATCAACAACTTTAGGTATTTCAACTCTTTAGGATGTTATCCACACCATTATTTAGTGTTGCATACATCACTCCTAAGAGTTCCTTGTCCTCATCTTTGTATGGTGTATAGGGTTGTTACACATGTATAGAGATATATATATAATGATCTAGGCATCATCTCATCCCTTATACCCTTACTCAATAAAGTATCAACATTATCATTCATATGGTTTATGAAATTCACCCTTCATGGGTGTAATGTTCTCATCTTACTTGATTATATTAGCCACACCCTACTTTAGTGTATTGACCATTATACCATTACTAGGGTTTCATATATCATTACATGGCATCACCCTAGATTTGAGCCTCACATCACATCATTGCATCAGGGTTCCACATAACATCATTCTAATTTAGGGTTTCACATGGCATTACCCTAGATTTGAGTCTCACATTCAATAACCCACAATTAGGGTTTACTATTCATCCCAATTAGGGTTTTGTATCACATTACCCTGAATTAGGGTTACTCACGTCATCACCCTTAATGAGGGTTACACTATTACCCTAGATTAGGATTATACCTAGCGTTGCCCTAAATTAGGGTTAAGGTTCATCAATCTTCTTGATTAGGTTTTCATGATCTCTTTATCATGGATCATTCCCAAAATTTCATATTTTATTCACATTGAATATGTTGAGGCTTAACCATCACATGTTTATCATACATGTATGGATTCCTCTCTCTCATCCTTTATAGAATGTTGAATATGTCAAACTTGGTTAGATTAGGTTAACCAATCCTTCAATTAAGTACATTCAATTAGGGTTGACATAGTGTAATGAAATATTGTTTACTTAAGCTTAAGAATCAACTCATCTAGGGTTACCATTCACTTAGTACCTTAAGGTACATCTCTAGTGATTATCTTTAAGATAAATTAGTAACAACCATAGGGTCAACTGATCCTTCACCATATTAAGTTTTCAATTGACTTGGTCACATTGAATCATCCAAACAAATCTTGACCATTGGTGCTCCAAATGGTTTGAAACCGATTGGTCTTGGGTCTTCAAATGGTTTGGGATCATTTGGACCCCAAACAGTCTTGAGACCATTTGGACCCAAAAGGTCTTGACCGTTTGGACTCAAATGGTCTTAAGACCATTTGGTCCAAACCCTCTCAAATCTGAATGGACCAAAAAGTTCTTTCAACACTTAAACTATTCAAGGTTTCAATCAATGAACCGATTATCAATTGAATCCTTGATTCATTCATCATTTGAACTATTGAATCATCCTTCAATTGGACCAACAATTAGGGTTTTGAACCCAATTGAACTAGGATTTATGATCAAGAAACCTTCAATTAGGATTTTGAAATCGAGGAACCTTCAATGGTTAACATTGTGGAACCGATTCAATTGAAATCAACGAATCATCATGAAATTATGATAAGACCTGACCTCAAACGGTCTTGAGGTCATTTGGATGACCTCCAAACGGTCTTGAGGTCATTCGGATAACCTCCAAATGGTCTTGAGACCATTTGCCTCATCATTCATTAAAAAATTGTGAAATCCAATGAGGGTTTAGATCATTGGATTGATCATCAAATTAACTATTGATTGCATTTCAATTTGATATCTCTAAATATTCAATTACTCAACCATACTCAACCCTATACCTCCAAACGGTATTGGTTGACCTACAAACGGTCTTGAGACTATTTGGATGATCTCCAAATGGTTTTGAGACCGTTTGGGTTAATCAACCCAAAACATTTAGTCAACCAATTGGAAAATTCATCACTTAACCCGATTAGGGTTTCTAATTGGAGGATTGTCCATATATTGACTTAATCAATTAAATCCATTAGATCATCATCCAAAATATACTAGGGTCCTGACCTCAAACGGTCAACCCATCCAAACGGTCAACCCTTCTAAACGGTTTGAGATCCAAACCTCCAAACGGTTTGCAACCTGTTTGGTCTCTAAACGGTTTGGTCAAACCGTTTGGACCAAAGTCTTGAAACCGTTTGCAATTGAAACTTGGTGGAATGTGTGCCTAAGATGATGTCATCATCAAGCCTTAGTCCATTGAAAACTACTGCCATTATCATGGTAGTTGCAACAACTAATCAAAGGAATTGCAAGAAGAGTAATTGAACATAATTGATTGAGAAATTGAATTCAATAACAATAAATAGGGGTTCAAGTTATATAACCCGCCTCCAATTGAGCTTCACGCTTGGAGATTCATGTCAGCAATGGTGGAAGAAACGTTTTCACACCACAGGGTTCGTTCCTCAAGCTTTTGAGTGAAAAGGAATGGTTAGAAGTGAAGATGGGATCGAAATATGAAGAAATCATACATTGATTTGTGATTTCCACCATGAAATCAAGGTGAACGAAGGTCAAGAAGCTTACCAACAGGTTGGGGGTCGTCCTCCTGCTGCTCCTAGCTTCCTTGATCATTTTTTCAAGCAAAGAGAAGAAGTGGATTCGAAAAAGCCTTTGGTTTGAGTGGTAAAAGGTGTTTTTATAAGAAAATCAATGAGAGAGAAAATGCCTTATACTAATCCTTTAATTCCGAAATTAGTGCCACCTCTTCCCCCTTGTTTCATTGCATTCAAAGATATCTTCCTCACCACCGAACTCCCTTCCATTATCCATGATTTAAGGGAAAATAAATTAAGCACCTTAACCTTTATAATATCATTATCCATAAGTTAGTGGATATTTCTTTTTCTTTTCTTAATGTGAGTGGGTTCTCCACTCACGTAGATCTTTCCTTTGCCTTTTCAAGGCACAAGGACGTACAAACTTGTTTATTTTCAACCAACACAATTTTGGTTGAAGGGCAATCCAATTAATATAATTATTTTTGCATTCAGTTGAATTAGGGTTTCAATTATGCTTCAATCTTGATTATTTTAATATCAAGATTCTCTCTCCTTCAAAGTGATACAAATGAGACGCCCCTCTCATTTTATTTGCTCTACATGATTTCAAGAAACATTAGGGACTATTTTGACGTGGTAATTTGCATTATGAACCCTAGGTTTTGGGTAAATTGCATATTATACCAAAACTTGGTTTTAATGCACAACATTGCTTTATCAGCTCTTTCTTGGTACTCAGGCTTTCACAAGACATCTACATCATTTTCATTCTCATGATGCCAAAATACTTGAGGAACATTTATCACGTAACATTTTCAAGTTAACCCCTCATATTGGGTAAATTGCACTTTAGTCCAAACTAATCAAACATTGCTTCAACATTATTCAAACAGGACCAAAATTGAAACATAGGTTTCTGTTGGGCCTTAATTACTTTTCACAAAATAAAATTACGGATCTAATTAAATTGCTTAAGCAAAACTCCCAGGGTTAAGGCATAACCCAGGTCAGGGATGTTACAAAAAACACCAATTAAGCCTGACCCAAAATTTGATACAGTAATATGCACCCTGCTTTGGCGAAACCTGTATTAGTACCATCACACTTTCATGAGATAGACGGTGCACCATGCTTTGATGTAACCTATGCTTGGTCGATTAATCTTTTCATGTGTGCCACTTTTAAAAAGCATCTAAGGCTGATTACTTTAATTGAGGAATTTTGTACTTATAATACATATACTTTATCCAATCACCACATATATAGTATGTTCATATACATATTATATCCCACAACAAAAACATACAATAAACAAAAAAGATTGTTATGGCCAACCTCATGAAATTCCTTGGAGCCACAAGGAATTACCACAACCCAGGTTTACATCACATGTAGAAACCTATTTTTGATAAAGATTTGTGCTTGCAAATACGGGTTGATCGATTCAACCTTTAAACCGATCGGCTCATATCCTAGTCGAATGTTTGGTCGACTCATCAATCATTTGGTTCTTCTATCCACCATATATTGATTAATCTAGCTGGTCAGTTGGATCCACCAGTTGATCGATTTGGCTCGCCCTTCTCGTCATCCAACCGGCCAGCCCGTCTCTGAGACGGTCAGTTGGCATCGTCAGAACGTCTTTCTTCTTTGTCATAATAGAAAAGTAAACTATCCTACTATTATATGATTATAGAAAAATCTCAAGTTACATTCAAGGGGAGAAAGGGTAGGAAAGAATTAACTTTATATTGGGAAGATAAGATAGATGCTCGATTCACAGATCGATATAAAATAGGATTAAACAACCACATAACCACGCATAGATAATAGGGGTTATTGGTCATAACTTTGCAACACATCCACCATCAAAACTCACTTTTAAGACAACACGTGTAAATTGCACATATATATATTAGTTTGGTATTATTGTGATATTTGATTGGATAAGAATTATTCACATCACATGTAATAATTAAACGATAAAACCAGAATCCAATCATATCGATTATCTCAAAATATATTAGATTGATGTGTCTCTGATACCACTATAGGGAAATAGGGTGACAAAATAGGCAACATAATTTTTTTTATATTGTCATATTACCCATAAACCAGCAGATCATGTCAACAAGTATATAATAAAAAGGATGGTTTCAAGGATATACTTGATCCAGGAGCAAGTCCAACGACATACTCCTCATCATTTTAGATGCACAACTGTCTTCTAGTTTCTCTTAGACGGTATCTGTGTAGCACTTGGTCTTCACCATAGATAGCAGATTGGAACAACACCTGCAGCGGCTCCTGTGGTCTTGCCATGGACTGCGAGTTGATGTTATCCTCCTAAAAATAGACAACGACCTCCCCCCTATAGAGTAGTCTACACGGACCACCGAGAACTCCACATTGCACTGCCAAAGCCAACAGGAAGGCATCACCCCCTTCTATCGGCGTACTAGTTGCTGACATGCTCTTCCACAAATGATCCTTAATTGTTCTCTCCCTCGCTATCCCTCCTTTTAACATGTAGGACTTTCTTGGGCTCTCTATTGGTTACCATAACCAAAAAGGACAACAATTGTCAGAGAAACTGATTCTCAATTGTGTGTCTTGGGGAGCCCCCATCACCCCTCTATTTATTATAGAGGCTACAGTCAGGGTTCCTCATCGGTGTGGGAGGCAAAGAGTTTGGAATCATGAATGTTCTACAACTTGAAAAATATGAGATAGTCATATCGCATAGAGAAATGATCATCTCGTATGCAAAATAGTCATCTTGTATAATGAGATGCTTGTCTCACACAATTTTCTATTCTGAATTAAATTGGCAATTTGAATCCAATTAACACACAACATGATGTCAACACTAATCCTTAATGCAATTGAATTTCCCCACAAACCAGGTGTCTCACTCGCGCGAGCCGGTCATCCACGAACTAGTTATCCCACTCTTTCTAGTTGGTCGTACAACAACTATGAAATGGTCGTCTCGCTCATGCGGGCCATTCATCTCATGACCCAGTTCTAGCAGAACTCAGCCAATTTAGTTTCCAATCAACCTGACACTCCAAACAATCAGTCCAACGCTTGAACTTGATGATTTTGAGTCCAGTCATTTGATCTATTGTTTAATTGAATATGTAGACACATTTAGCATTGAATTTAAACATCATTCATGAATATACTCCTTTAATCCAAGTGAATCCTGTGTGTGTGACCCTATAGGTCCATAATTATTTTGGCAGTGAATGCCCATAACAAAGTTATGACATCACTACCAAAGAGCAGTGCCTAGTCACACATCATTGCTACCCAAGTAATTTTAAAAGTTGTGAAAAGATCTAGAGGAGGGTTGAATAGAGCTTTTATTTAATTTTAAGCAAATTAAAGTACTTAGCTCACAAATATTTGAGAGAATCAAGCAACCACAAGAGGACACAGAGATTTAGAGTGGTTCCATAAAAAAAATGTTAGTCCACTACCTAGTTGTTTCCACCAAGATTTCTAAATCATGCATTTTATTCCTTTCATATACCAAAACACAATACACAAAAGGTATCAAAGTCCTTTGTGGCACAAGACTAACCATCCTTTTCAGCTCATGGAGAAACTACACCTTCTTTGATGGGCAACAGAAGGTCACCCTCTTCACATCTTCTTTGACGAACATAGAAGAACATTATTACTTCACCTCTTTTTTAATGGCCAGCGAAAGAGCACCAAGTTGAGAAGACTCCTTCTTCTCATAGGTTCCTAATCAGCCTTCACTCCAAGAAGTAGCCCAAGAGTAACACAACAGAGAGGTAATATAATGGAGAAATAAAGTAACAAAGTAAGCTCACAAGATATACAATTCAACTCTTATGGACAAGTGATGATGATCCACTCCAAAATTATTTATGCAAAGTACTATTAGGTGGAGAGGATAATTTAGATGAGATAAGGGCTTAGTCTTATAATGGTAGCAACTTGAAGTACTATACCTAAGCTCATTGAGAAATTTGGCGAGTATGCTCTAATATGTATCAAATGTTGTTGCAATATAATGTGCAAAGTTGTGTAAAAAGTTGATGTCTAAGTGTCCTAAGGCCACTCCTATTTATAGGAAATATTTTCAAGTGGTTAGGTTGCTTGTGGGGAGTGTTTTGAGTGTTCTTAGTAGTCATTTAGTCATTTGGTTGAAATTAATTGGGTTGCAATGAATAATTTGAACATTAATCAAAAGACATTCCATAACCTTCCTCAGCTCACAATATTGTCGATCAGAAGAGCCTTGGTCCACAATATTGTTGACCAAATAATGTTATGGGGAAATTGCTCTAACAACTATGTTTCATTCCATCTTCTCGGTCCAACAACTCTATTTCGGTCAAACTTTTCTTCTATTGAATTCTCGGTCAAAAATGCATTGTAAAGGAGATTTGCAATGTATGTTAGGCCCTATTAATGACTCATATGAAACCTATCAACCCTAAAGTCATCATGTGAGTGTAGGATAGTGTTTTGGTAGGTTTTAGAGGATCATCACTTGTCCTTACATCACATCTACAATCAAATACATAAACACATAGTACAACTTGATTTGCAAGTACCAAACATATATTTGCAAGGTCTTTATAGTTGGATGTTGACTAAGTTCCTTGATCACCTGAAATACTTAAAGAACATGTTAGTAATGTAATTTGGGAAATATGTGAATCATATAAATATGAATAAGACCTATTAAAAATCCAACAATATCCTCCCTTTGATGATGACAAATATTTCCATAACATAATTGTAAGTATCCAAATTAAAACATCGTACCATTGAATTGTTCTTTTGATAGCTAATTTATCTCATGTGTATTCTCCCCCTTTTGTTGAAGTTAAAAAGGGTCAATACTTGATTGATCCCCCTCAAGGAGACTCTCCCCTCAATAAGACAGTCATTTAGGAGAGGAAAAAAATTATACCCAATGCACAAATTGAAAAAAAGAAATCTAAAATCAACGATAATTGTAATCACAGTAGGGTATAATGAAAAAGCCATATTTGATCAAGGAACATAAAAAGGGTTGTCTATTTACCAATGAAAGGAATGTTAAGTCCTTCATGATAAAAATATCCCATAAAGCACAAATGTCAAAAAGATACTCTAGACCAATGGTAAGGAATGTTAAGTCGGCCATGATATAGAGATGTCATGAAAATCAAAAGTGAAAAACTAAAACTGATTTCTCAATCATTTTCTAGGGATGTTAATCCCATAAATGATTGGAGAATAAATTGAGAAAGAAAATGTGGTCAACAAAAGTATCTCCAAACCAAATATAAGGAATTCTAAGCCCACATTGATATAGAGAACCAACTAAGCATACAACGAGGTCAACTTCTAGACCAAATATAAGGGATATTAAGCCCATGTTAGTATAGAGAATATATTAAGTACCATAATAACAAATATAAAATAATGTCTAAACCAAATGTCCAAGGTTGTTAATCCTACATTGATATAGAGAATCAATTAAGAGAAAAAAGATATGCAAATTATATTCAAAGAGACTTTGAGCCCCCCCCCCCCCAATCTTATACCAAGTAAATAGAGCTCATACTTAATAAACATGATTCACTAAAGAAGATAGAAAGTATAATGACAAGATGACTCGACCTTAGTGTGATATTGGTCCTAAATATGATGCTTAAATTAAATTAGATCAATGTTATGACACATATTAAACCAAAAATGATTGACAATTAAAAGCTCATGATCTTTTTACTTCTTTTCATGTTTAGAAATAAGGCAATGAGTACCATCATGATGATGAGAATGCAATCCATTTCTACTATTAGAATTTTTTTCCAAAGATAAGTTTAATTTTTTTAACTTTCTTTAATAAGAGTAGTAAAAATCAAGCATTGTCTAGTAAAATCTTCTTTAAGCATAGCAATTTTATCATCAAGATTGTCTTGAATTGTTATGACTGAAATAAGTACAAAGAGAGGTAAGACCCTTTTTTTTTAATGCTAGTATTTAATTTTGAAAAGAAACATAAAATCATTCAATTTCTTTTGACTATACTACAACAAGTTATAAATGAATAGTTTAATAGAGTAGAAAGAGATACATCATCATTATCATTACCTTTGAACTTCATCTTTATTATGTGCACTTACATGTACTCCTTTTTCTTGATTATCACTTACTCCTATGATGGTCCATTTTCCACTATTTTCAATATCACTAATCCTCCATTTTCAAGTGTATTGGAGGTATTTTAATCTCTCCATCCATATGATTGGAGCATCCCCCATCAACCTCTCAATCCTGTAAGGTTGAGAGGATTTTAGTATTCAAGTAGAGTCCATCATGGTTATCATGGATATCATGAAAGGAACTGATATTATCAATCTATACAGACTTTTATAGATATGAGTTTTATTGCATTTCATTGTTAAGGTTAGATATTCAAGTTAAATTTTGACAGACTTGTTCTCGATCGAGAAGATTTGTCAACTAAGAGACATCATGGTCAAAAAAATTTCCAATCGATAACAAGTTCTAAAGAAACCAGAATTTGTGTTAGTAAGATATGTAAATGAAATTTTATTTAAATAACTAAAACTCACCCAAATGATTTTATTAAGAAAATGATATGGAAATTTAAATTAATTTGAGATAAGACATAAATATAGTAACCAAATTATGCATAGGTCAAATCTCAACAAGTTCTCTTTTTATTCTAAGTTGGGGATTTAGGAATCCAAACCATGTCGGGGTCTCCTTTCTTCCAATATTCATATGAAAAATAATAATGTCTGAAATTTTGACAATAATGACATGAGATAAAGGATATTTCATTTATTTTTTCAACATTTTGAAAATATACAACTTTAATCTTAGATACATATGTAGTTTTTGTCTTGGAAGAATATGTCTTTTTGGTTTTAGGCATATGTGAGGATTTGTTCTTTGGCACATATCCTAAACCTCTCCTTTGTATTTGTTTAGAAGTATTATCTAAGATGTTATGATGACTTTTGTTTCCTTATATTTATATAGAAACTTGTTTTTGTAATTCAACATTTTTAGCAAGATTTTTATGTATATCCAAATTTACTTGAGCAAGATTAGAAAGTAACATATATCTTTCTTTTATCAAGGCATCATTATTTGAATGTGTGCATAAAATAGGTTGAGTTTGATAATCATTAAGTTTAGCAATCAAATCAGTCTTTTCTTGAGAGAGAAGACTATTGTAATTTTCAAGTTCAAGTATTTTATCCTCATAACTCTCAATAGATTATTTTATCACACTCTTTGAGTTTTTTAGAGTATCATTTTTTGAACTAAAGTTGTCTAGATTAACGTAATGTTCATCAACAATTTTAGAAAGTTTCTTCTTTTGTCTTTTGCAATCTATATACTTTTTTTTGAATTTAAACATAGAAATTTCATTATGGAGGAGCCATATGGCATCTACATGAGGAGAAAAACAAACTAAAATACCAAACCAAGATCAAGATAGATAAAAACCACCACAAAAACTCATATTGGAATCTGATAAGGACAATGATGTATAGATCCCTCTTCTCCTTTGCTGGCTAAGGCAGCTTTCTATGAGGAATACCTTCAACCTGAGTATGTATATGTGGTAGAGTACCTGCACCAAATCGGTGTTCCAAAAGGATATTTTCCCCTCACTTTCTGCCATACAAACTCCACAACAAAATTGACCGAGAAAGAAAAATCTAGCATGAGAAGAGAAAGCAGCACTGATTAACAGTGAGATAGCCAAAACAAGAGAACAATCTAAATAGAAAGCCAGTAAAAGATAAAGGGGATAGGAAACTTGTCATATCTAGGCTCAACGACAGGGAGGAAGAAGACCGCTGCCTCTAAAGACACCATGCCCACACACCTCCCGAAGAAGAGACCCTGCTGATGATGGGCGAGAAGAGGCCGAGGGGGAGTGGGGCACCGCTTTGTGGTGGCCAAACCCCCTCCCCCCATTCAGCCGCCTATGGAGGAAGAAACTCTAGCGGCGCTAGGGTGAGAGAGCGGGGAAAGAGGACCGACTGATATTGCAATCTATATACTTATCATGAAGTTCTTCAAGACTACTAACTAATTCTTCTTTAGATAAATCAAAAATACTTATCTTATTAGTTTCTTATTTATTAGTTACAACCATGAGACATTCTACCTCTTCTTCTTTGTTGCTTTCTCTATTGTCACTTGATTGATCCCATCCAGAGAAGTAGGCTTTGTCTTTCTTCTTGAATGAGGACTTTTTGCCTTTCTTGCATTTTGGGCATTCAAAAACCAAGTGGCATTTCTTTCCATATTCAAAGCACCTAGAAGAAGAAGGTACACTACAAGATTTGTTAGATAGAAGATATCTTATATTTCTTAGCATCTACAATGAATATGTCTTCATCATCTTCATCATTTGTGTTTCTGCTTTCTTGGATAATGTTTATTGATGACGTTTTGGTGGCAGCTTTTTAAGAAATATCCTTCCTTCTCTCTTTGTGTTGTTTAGCTTCCACCTTTTCTTCCTCCTCAAGTGTGACTTCATGAGTCTCTAGATTCCCAATGAGATGCTCCATCTTCAATTCTATAAGATCATTGGATTCCTCGATAGTGGTGACTTTTGACTTGTATCTAAGAGACACTGATCTAAGTATCTTGGATACTTAATCATCCTCACTTATGTTATTCCCCAACACTCTTAGGCTACTATCAATGTTAGAGAATCTAGCATACATTTATACAATGCTCTTGTTAGGTTGCATATGAAATAATTCAAATTTATGATTTAGTATATTAATTTTAGTATTTTTAACTTGAGTAGTTCCTTCATGTGTTACGGCTAATTTTTGCCGAATTTCATAATTTGTTTCATATGAGGATATGCAATTGAATTCACTAATAGATGAAAAATAATAAATAATGGTTACTTCCTTTGCATTGAGTGTGGCTTGTTATACCATATCGAGAATCCACATTTCTAACTCCATTGTTGGAAGTGCATATGGACTAGCTATCATATTCCTTAGTTCAAAGTTGATTCATTGAAAGTAGACCTACATCCTTCTTTTCTAGTAAGTGTAGTTTTGACACGCTTTTTACGTGCGTAGAAACACAAGTGTATGCGTCACTGTAATATAGGCTTTTGTGAGGCCCGAGTCGAACTCAGGGACAGTGAATTATCGGAGACTACTACTAACTACGCACAATCAGCTAGACCGATTAAAAAGTCAGAAGTTGTTGTAAAATTAAAAGAAAATAAAATAAAACAAAACAAAGCAATCGATTAAATGTTTAGTTTAATCAATTCAAGATGAGATCTTTAGGATTGCGGTTTCACCGTGGGTTTTCATTGTATGAAATTATATATAGTCACTCAGATTTATCTCTCTATCCGGGTAGTGGCCTAAAATCAAAATTGCCCACTGTCGTGGTACAATTCAGTACCTATGTCTAGGTCGGTTCCACCATCGTAGTAACCTATACCCTAAACTAGGTGCATTAAAATCGATCTCTCGGTATCCACCATTAACCTTACACTGCCTTGTTCAAGGGATTTGTCAATTAATGTGAATTTCACCTCTTGTCAACAATTAATCCTTCTTTCAAAGTGATTAAGGGCATTAAGTTATTATTATGGTGATCAAGCATAACAATATAATTGAGAAAACGGAATTATACCACAGATTTAAGAGATAATTGATGAATTACTATAATAAAATTGTAATACAATGATTTCCCGGGCTACTCCCGGTCCTAAAGATAAAGGGGATTAGCCCTGCATGTTCATCTCAGAGCAACACATGGTAGAGAAAAGGGGAAACATGGAGAAAAACGTGATTGAGTGGTGAAACCCCTGAACGGAGAAGGTCCAAGCTCTCCTTGGCGTAGAATACGCGTTCTCTCACCTTTTAGTGGTGGAAAACGTCTTCTTCGGCGTCCGGAACGGATGGGGCGTGCTTCTGGGCTCCGTTCTTCTCTCCACACCTTCTTGGGACGTGGGCAGTGGCTAATGACATGATGGATTGCTCTTGGTCACCGTCATTAGGTATAATCACCGAGTTAGGTCGCCAAAATATCATAGCCGTCGGATTTAGATCAATCTAAAGAAAACTTGTATTTGACGGTGTCGATACCATCGACGCGGGTCGATGGTATCGACCTTGCACGGTATCAGCAATTCTTCTTATTCTTCGCTGTTGTGCCTGATGCTGACTCGATACCATCAACGCGGGTCGATGGTATCGACAACCTGAGGTGACAGTTTTGTCTTTTTGTGTCACTGTAGCTCCACTTGTCGATAGTATCAACATATGTGTCGATAGTATCGACTCTCTTCTCGCCAGCAACCTGATGGTAAATCGATACTATCGACTCTCCTGTCGCTAGTATCGACTTTCTTCTGCTCCTTGCGGCTGGCAACCTGTGGTTGTGTTGATGGTATCGACCACTATCGATGGTATCGACAGCAGCAGATATTTGTTTTTTCTGGAATTACAACACGAAACCACATAAGCCGAAACAAAACATATTCTTGTAATAATTTATGCTCAAAATACTGAAATAAGGGAGATTTGACATAGAGAAGGATCACAGACCAAAGCAGATGAATTATGCAATATTAACCACCAAAATGACTAATAAATGCATAAAACACAAATAAAACAAGTCTATAAATGCGACTAAAATCATCGCATCAAACTCCCCTAAGCTTGAAAATTGTTCGCCCTCGAGCAACAAAACCTTAGAATAGAATTGCCAGGGTCAACTAAAGAACAGATCATCACAACAAACATTACCATATGACCCCCACCGAACATTCACATTCCGACCCTCACTAACCACAGAATGATAATTACCCTAAAGGCGACAATAATGATCCATAAAATATATCTACCTCAAAACTGGTGAACACTATCACATAAGGCAGTTAACATAATAAAATTTGCCAGTCTAGACTCGGTGCATCTTGTGATCTCCTATACTACGTTGCTCGCCCTAACTACCATCTACATGGAAGCAGCTCTCCTGATATTCACAAGTGAGGAGAAAATCACGGTGCCTTCCAATTCGAGCACCGGGTGGATGGAATGGGTGGCTAAATGGAAGCATTATACGGTTTCAACATGCATGAAACAAAAATGCCCTAAATGATGCATTTGCACATGAAAATGCCCTAATGCCTATAATTGGGTGGAATGATGTATGCACTAATATCCTATCTCCAAAATGAGATGGAATATCTAACTGAGCTACATCATGTACTTACTCATCTTAAAATGCAGGTGAGACTATGTTCCTTTCTCCCTCTTATTCTACTTGCTTCTCAATAACTTCTTTTTCTCTTTCACTTTTTCATTTTTTTTCTTTTTTTTCTTACTTTTCTTTCAGGCCCTTGTATCCACCAATGACAATGAATAATTTGTTGGGCTCACTTTTTCTGCATAACTCAAATATTTGAATTATTTAGAAGGTATGGAACAAGTTAATCACCCTTAAAGAAGAAATAAGTTACATGATGTGCTCTATGCATAAAAATTATGAATGCAGCTAAATGACACGCACCTAAGGATAATGTGCATGTATAACTATTCTAATTTTTTTATTTTCATGCAAAACATGTGAAAGTGGTTTGAAATGCAAGACTTGTCTACATGGGATGCAATCAAAAGGATTAAAACCGTAAAGTACTTCCAATTCTTATGGTGGATTGTGAAAAATAATGAGGTGGAAAGATCACAAGACTAATTGACTGAACCTTTGAAAATTATTATGTGTCCCTCCTTACTAACCTGTGTAGTAGTTAAGAGGTTTCTCTCTCTTACTTCAAATTAGAGTCTCATTATCATTTGATCAGTTTAGGCTCACACAACCAATTTCGTCCACTTTTCATGAATCATTAGGAATGTACAGTTGTGACTTTCTATTTTAGAGTTGACAAAACCAATCATTTTCTTAAGTTATGTGCTCAAAGTTGAACAACACAAGCTTGTGAATACTCATTTTTTTTAATTTTCCCTTAATTCCCATGTACTAGCAATTGAGATGACACAAGACTTAAGACATCCACAATTACACTAGATAGAGTGTGGATCCTACAAATAAACTAAGATTGCAAGAAATAAATGACAAGAACAAAAACAATAAAAACTAAAAAGTAAGAAAACTAAAGGATAGAGTTGTTCCAACACCCCCCCTAAGCTTGAATTCGACTATGGCCTCATAGTCAAAAACAATCTTAAAGGTTGGAACAGAGGTACCGATCACTCTTCTGGCGGAGGCGGGTACTGTGGGGCCGTGGGGTCCCAGGATGGGTACTGCCCCTGAAAGCTTGGATCATACTGGGACATGGGTGGAGGTTGTGGATACCCCCCAAAGTAGTTCTGGCTCCAGTAGTGATCATAAAAGGGCTGCTGCTGCATCTCCATCCTATGCAACCTGTCATGAATCTGTTGTTGGTTGTCGAGGAGGAGGCGCTCATTCTCGAAGATAGCCCTCTGATTGTCAAGTAACCAGTTCGTCGTTTGCTGAATACCGATGTACACTGCTGTATGATGCTGCTGTGTCTGTTGTATATCCTGCAGCATGGCATACATTCCTTGCATTGAATTGACATGCTTGCTTGGTTGCAAGGGCGGTGGTGGTGGAGGAGGCTGTGAAGATGAAGACGCACCCAGATGCATGCGAGGACGCTTCCTAGGTGCCACTCATACGCGAAGAGGAGTGTAGGCCTCCTCTACCTCTTCAGCCTCTTCGTCATCATTGTTGTTGTCGTTGTTGCCTCCGTCTTCATCGGAGTCATCAATGGCTATGATGGGCCATCGGAAATGTTGAGCACCCTCGATATGGAAGACATGGTCAGGAAGCGAACATTCTTAATATGCGTAGTTTACATGGCAGTGAGCATAACCATCCCGAAGTAGGATCAGGTTGGAGCGGTGAAGATGTTGCAAATTGACCTTGCTTCTATTGGAGAGAGGAGTCAACTGTGAGAAGTTCAGCCCAAGATAGTGAGCCAACGGTGTGATGAGTCCTCCAAAGTGAATTGGAGCCTTCCACGTACTCCTCTTTACAGCCAACACCCGCTGCAAAAAGAATGCTCCCCAGTTTCACTCTTGGCTCTTCAGTAGTTTATGCAAGAAAAATAGGTCCATCTCTTGAAATTTGCTAAGAGACAGAACACCCCTAGCAAATAGGGTAGAGCACAACATCCGATGAAGAATCTGCATGAACGGATGCTCGAAGTCTGCTACCGCCGCATTGTGGTAGCTTACAGATTTGCCCTACGGCACCGTCACAAGCTCGGCGAAGATGGCGTCGTAATCCGTCCAGTTGTCTGGCCTCCGATAGTCACATCGCCCATGGTTCCAGTTGTAGATGGAGTTGAACTGGCGGAGGGTGAGAGTATAGTCGTTGTTATATAGTTGGAAAGAAATGCAGCCCTTGATCCACTCGCGATCCGTGGCGATGATGTCATTGGGCACGACGCAGACGTCCAACGATGCCATGAGTTCAGCCACCAGCTCCTTGTATGTCGGCCAGTCACCGAAGAACGGCTGGCCATCAACATGGTATTCCAGCTCATCGGGCATCCTGCCCGTGTGTCGTGCCTGCCCTTTGAGAACGTAGGCCAGATTAGCCTCGAACCCCAAGTTGCGCATCATCTCCCGGTCAACATAGCGGGTCGGCTCAATTTTCCTCTTCATGATCTCCTCATAGACCTTCTTGACCTCCGTGGATGGGTGGACAGTCCATGGGTGTGGAATCAATGCAGTCGGTGGAGGGACAAACTCTGGAATGCCCATTGGATTAGTGCGTGAAGAAGACACACCGGCAACATGCACCATGATTGCGGAAGAAGAAGAAGAAGTAAAAGAAGGAGTTCGCTGAAGTTCGGAGAAGAAAATATCTGCTCGATGAAGAACGTGCTCCGTGGATGCTCGCAGCCGGGCTCAGATCGCTCTGGAAGACGCTCGACACAGGTGTGAAGAGAACTCGCTGAAGGTGTGACGTCATATGACGACAAACCCTCCCTTATATAACTGATGTCGGCGCTGCTGTGTGCCCGTCGATACCATCGACTTGGGTCGATGGTATCGACATGCGTAGCACAATCCGTACTACCGCTGGTATCGACGGTCATCGATGGCTGGATGTAGGGGCCCGGATCGATGATGTGTCGATACTATCGACATGTGTCGATGGTATCGACCCATCCCCCATATCAACTCTCTCGATGCAGCGATCATCATTGATCTCCTCTCGCGGATGGGTGACGTGTCGCATCGATACTATCGACGCAAGTCGATAGTATCGACTTATGATTAGGGCAACTCCCTCGTGAGGCCGGCCGCCACCTTCTTCTTGTAACTGAGTCGATACCATCGATAGGCCCGTCGATGGTATCAACTTTACTGAGATGATTTCTTCTGAATATATCTAGAGATCTCACGAGTATTGACACCCATGTCGATACTATCGACCTCTTCTTGCGATCAACCTGTTGGTGTGTCGATACCATCGACGAAGCCGTCGATGGTATCGACGCAGAGCGATTTTTGCAGTCGCCAACCTGTACCCAGGTCGATACCATTGACACAAGGCTCGATGGTATCGACTCTGCCTCAGTCCTGCACATTGAGCAAATGACCACGATATCTTTTTACACTAAAAACAAAGTCAAAACAATCCAAAGTACAAAATGTGAAGGAACTAACTAAGCTATCGATGGCTGGGTTGCCTCCCAACAAGCGCCCTTATTTAACGTCTTAGGCTAGACGACATGAAGCTCGTCATGCATCTGAAAGCGCAATGAGTTTGACCTCATTCACTTTCCTTGTGTAATCTTCACCAAAGTACAATTTGAACCGTTGTCCATTGACTAGAAAGGTTGTCTCGCCATCGCGCACCATGATTGCGCCATGTGGCCTGACCTCTTCTATAGTGAACGGTGCACTCCATCGGGATTTCAATTTCCTGGGATGCATCTTCAGCCTGGAGTTGAACAAAAGCACACAATCTCCTTTCTTGAAGATGCACATCTGAATGTGGCGATCGTGAATCAACTTTGTGCGCTCCTTGTAGATCCGCGACCTTTCAAATGCGTTCATCCGCAGCTCGTCAAGTTCATTGATCTCAAGTAATCTTTTCTTTCCCGCTTCATCATAACTCAAATTTAGCGTCCTCAACGCCCAATGCGCTTTATGCTCCAATTCCACCGGCAACTGACAAGCCCGACCATAAGCCAACCTAAAAGGTGTAGTGCCTATAGGTGTCTTATATGCCATCTTGTATGCCCACAACGCATCTGGTAGTAGGGTACTCCAATTCTTCCTCGTGGAAGCCACAGTACGCTCCAAGATCTTCTTAATCTCTCGATTGGAGACCTCCACTTGCCCTTGAGTTTGCGGGTGGTACGGGGTACCAATGTTGTGTTTGACCCCGTACTTTCTCAACAGTGCCGCGAACTTTTGATTCCGGAAATGTGTACCCCCATTACTAATGATCATTCACGGTACACCAACCTGCACACTACAGCGGCATCATTAGTCCTTGTGGGTATTGCTTCTACCCACTTCAACACAT
Organism: Alisma plantago-aquatica; assembly: GCA_963693085.1. Lineage (NCBI taxonomy): Eukaryota > Viridiplantae > Streptophyta > Magnoliopsida > Alismatales > Alismataceae > Alisma > Alisma plantago-aquatica. Next base: position 488,832,370 of record OY856410.1, read on the forward strand.
AATCAACAGCCAAAAGAATGTACAAATTAGAATTTGAGGACACAAAGGGTCCCATAAAATCTATACCCCACAAGTCGAACACCTCAACCTCCTGAAAGACATTGAGGGGCATCTCTTGTCTTTTCGAGATGCTACCCGCCCTTTGACAGGAATCACATTGCCGCACAAACTCATAAGCATCCCTGAACAAAGTAGGCCAGTATAGGTCACTTTCAAGTACTTTGGCTGCAGTGCGAGAGCTTGCATGGTGTCCCCCCATTGGTAATGTACGACAATGGCGAAGAACACTTTCGTATTCCACCTCCGGTACAAACCTGTGTAATACACCATCCCTGCATTACTTCAAAAGAATAGGGTCATCCCAAAAATAATAACATAAAGAATGGAAAAATTTCTTCTTCTCTTGGTACGTCCAATAATCCGGGATGATTTTGCAGGCAAGATAGTTTACAATGTAAGAAAACCACGGGTCTTTCGGTTCCACTTTTAAAAGTTGTTCATCCGGAAATGTCTCGGTAATGGGTATGTGTAAATCCTTTTCATCTACCCTCTCCAACCTAGACAAATGGTCTGCGACCACATTTTCAATGCCCGCCTTATCTTTGATTTCAATATCAAATTCCTGTAAAAGCAAGATCCACCTAATCAATCTAGGTTTGGCATCCTTTTTCTCCATCAAATACTTAATGGCGGCGTGGTCCGTCCATACCACGACTTTCGATCCAACAAGATATTGCTGAAATTTTTCAAAAGCAAAAACAACGACGAGCAATTCTTTTTCTGTTGTCGTGTAATTAAGTTGGGCGTCATTCAAAGTTTTGGATGCATAAAAAATCACAGCGGGTTTATTGTCCACCCGTTGTCCCAAAATAGGCCCAACGGCGAAGTCGAATGCATCACACATTAGTTCAAACGGCTTGGTCCAATCCAGTGTTTGCACAACCAGTGCGGAAATCAGTTTGTCCTTAAGCACGTTGAACGCATGTTGACATTTTTCATTAAAGTAAAAAACAACATCCTTTTCTAACAACTCGGATAATGGCTTAGCGATTTTTGAAAAATCTTTTATGAAGCGGCGATAGAAACTGGCGTGACCTAAGAAACTCCATACCCCTTTTACCGAATTCGGTGGGGGAAATTTGGAAATCACTTCGATTTTCACCGGGTCTACCTCCAACCCCTTGCTAGACACTTTATGTCCTAGCACTATCCCTTCGCTCACCATCATGTGGCATTGCTCCCAATTGAGGACCAAATGTGTGTCCTCACAACGTTGCAAAACCTTATCCGGATTGTAAAGAAACTCGTCAAAGGATGCACCATAGATAGAGAAATCATCCATAAAAACCTCAAGACAGCGTTCAACCATATCAGAAAAAATGGCGAGCATGCAACGTGAAAGGTCGCCGGTGCATTACATAGCCCAAAAGGCATACGTCGATATGCAAACATTCCATAAGGACAAGTGAAGGTGGACTTCTCTTGGTCCTTAGGATCAATCGAAATCTGATTGTACCCCGAATAACCATCTAGAAAACAAAAATGTGATCGGCCGGCTAAACGCTCTAAAATCTGATCAATAAACGGGAGAGGGAAATGATCCTTAAGCGTAGAGGCATTCAATCGACGGTAATCTATGCAAACACGCCACCCGGTTACCAAGCGGGTAGTGACAGGTTCATTTAGTATATTATGGGTAACAGTGATTCCCCCCGTTTTAGGGACTACCTACGTAGGACTCACCCACGTCGAGTCGGAAATAGCATAGATGATACCTGCAGAAAGGAGATTAATCACCTCCTTCTTGACAACCTCCATCATGCTCGGATTTAGTTGACGTTGTGGCTGAATCACCTGCTTGGCTCCCTCCTTGAGTCGAATCTTGTGCTGGCACAATGTAGGGGAGATCCCCTTGATATCTGCGACTGACCACCCGAATGCACCTCGGTGGTTCTTCAACATGATCAACAATTGGTCCTCCTCCTCGGCACTTAGATAAGCCGATATAATCACAGGCAGCTTTTCTTCCTCAGCTTGCGTACTTCAAGTGAGGTGGCAACAGCTTCAACTCCAAATCAAGTGGGCTGATTAAGGATGACTGAAGCGGTGGTGGGAGTTCGCCTAGGTCTTCATAGTACCTAGCATAAAAGCACAGAAGCAACTGAAGCATCTTGGCGCACTCCTACAGTGACTTGCTTCTCATCCAATCAGTGATATTGACCAAACAGGATTCAAGTGGTAGTTCTGGATATGCATTGAAAACCGAACTTGCTATGGCCTCATCTTCAGTAGAGGGGGGAATGTACTCCTCCTCATCATTCGGAAAACCTATAGCTTTGCTATGGGACACACCCTTGGTCTGCTCCATGATGTCTACAGCCAATGTCCCTTTTCCACCTTAGTCATTACATGAGCCATATCTAAAAATGGCTTCCCTAGACAAAGTGAGATATTGTGATCAAAATGCTTTACCATGCGGCACTGCTCCTTGGATTTAGATGACGTGGTGCTAGAAGGCATGACCATCTCGAAGCGATCATCAGCGATGCCCAAGGTCAAACGACCTCTCCCCATCTCAAGTATCATGTCAGATGTTGCTTGGAAGGGTCGTCCAAGTAGTAGCTCATTTCCTTGTTCATCTTGCATCTCCATTACGACAAAATCTACTGGAAATACAAAATGATCTACCTTCACCAACACATCTTCACATATACCATATGGCTTCACCACAGAATTGTCTGCCAGTTGGATTGTCATGTTGCTCGGCCTTGACTCTTTTAATCCCAATTTCTTGAATGTAGAAAGGGGCATCAAGTTTATGCCCCGGAGTCACATAGTGCTTCACCAAACTTCACCTTTCCAATGTAACATGAGATGTTGAAGCAGCCCGAATCCTGCCTCTTTGGTGGCAATGTGCCCATGATGAACGCACTCACCTGCTCTTTAAGCACCACAACCTCCGTGTCTGGGATTTTCCTCTTCTTAGTAATGATGTCTTTCAGAAACTTGCCGTAAGATGGGATTTGCTCTATTTCTTCCAATAATGGGATGTTGACGGAGAGCTTTCTGAAACTGTCTAGAAACGTTTTAAACTGGGCATCCACTTTCCTTGATTTTGCACTATTCGGATATGGGACCGGGACAGCCTGTGCCCTTTGATGCGGTGGCACATATGGTGTCCTTTTCTGTGTCTCCTCCTCATCTACAATAGGATTTTCAGTAGCATCCGCTGCTATATCGTCAACTAGTTCTATGACCGGTATTGGCAGCTCCTCAGTGGCCTCACCTTTGATTTATGCTTGGGGTTTACTTGGTTCATCGGCTCTGGGGTTTAACAACTTCTTGCCACTCCTTAGTAAGATGGCCTTTGCCTGTTGGTTTCCTCCTGGAATGTTCGTGTTACCCAAAAAACCTTAATGCGCCGCTGGCTTCTTCAGATTGGCTATCTCAACTGCCATTTGTGCCATGGACGTCTCTATTGTCCTCATCTGAGCCCCATGGCTCTGCAGTGTCTGCCTGAACTGATTCATAAATTCCCCCTGTTGCTTTATCTGCTGGCCAAAAGTAGTCATTAATTCTTGGTTTTGCTTTATCACTTGGTTGAGCAACTCCGTGCTCTTATCCTCTGCTACCGGCTGGGGTTTTGCATCGGGATCCTGCAAGAAGTTGTTCGGATCCTTCCAGGAGAACTTCTTGTCCTTCCTCCATGAGTAATCGTTATTTCTGTAACCTTGCTGCTGCCTCATGAATTTGACTTGAGCCTCATCCTCGGACTCAGTATCTTCCTTTACAAGTAGTTTCTTTGCGAGAAGGTCCATCTTCTCATTCAGCTCCTTGATGGCCTTTGAATCCCCCACAACTCGTACATGCTCAACAACGTCCCTGTCACCCCAAGATTTCTTCTTGGCCATGTTCTTAAGGATTTCCCAACACCTCGTGTCTGTGTTGTTCAAGAAGAATCCTGAGCCTGCGGAATGTAGGTTACTTCTATCATGCTCGGAGAGAGAAAAATAGAAGATTTTCACCTGTGTCTCTTTGTCAAGCCCGTGATGCGGGCACCGCCTAAGCATGATCTGAAACCTTTCTCAGGTCTCAGAGTAGGTCTCTCCTGCTTTCTGAGTGAAATTGTGGATCTTCCTAATCATGTCGTTGGTCTTCTCGGGCGGGAAGAACCTTTCAAAGAAAACCTCCACCATGTGGTTCCAGGATTCCACATATTCATCGTCCAGATTGTGCAACCACTCTCGGGCATTTCCTGCTAGAGAACTCGGGAAAAGCTTCAAGTAGAGAGCGTCTTGTGGAAATCTGTCTATTTTTATCATGTCACAATTCTCCACAAATTGGCTTATATGCATGACTGGGTCTTCATTCTTGAGCCCATGGAATGCATTCGACTTGACCAAGTTGATTAACGCAGGATCAATCTCGTAAGTCAGAATATTGATCGCCTGCTTCTTGATTGGCCCCTTTGAAGCAGATGAAGGGGAAGCCTTGATCTTCTCCCATATTGTTTGTGGCTCTGCCATTTCTTCTTGTTCGGATTCAGAATCTATTTCTTCCAGATGGTCTTGATTGTAATCCTCCTCGTCTTCCGGTCCCGGCAATGGAACCTCTCGTGCTTGTTGCGTGTAGTCGGTGCTACGCGTCTGCACCATGCACAGTACATGCAAAGTGAAAATTTAAGTTCAGTACCGTTCTTGACGATTACAAAAATTAGAAAATAGACTATGAATTTTTGAAATGATAAAAAAAATAAAAATGGGGCCTAGAGTGGCCGCTTGCCGCACTCGTAGTGCCGACAATTGTCGTGTCCCCGATAACGGCGCTAAAAACTTGACACACTTTTTACGTGCATAGAAACGCAAGTGTACGCGTCACTGTAATATAGGCCTTTGTGAGGCCTGAGTCGAACTCAGGGACAGTGAATTATCGGAGACTACTACTAACTACACGCAATCAACTAGACCGATTAAAAAGTCGGAAGTTGTTGTAAAATTAAAAGAAAATAAAATAAAACAAAACAAAGCAATCGATTAAATGTTTAGTTTAATCAATTCAAGATGAGATCTTTAAGATTGCAGTTTCACCGCGGGTTTTCATTGTATAAAATTCTATATAGTCACTCATATTTATCTCTCTATCTGGGTAGTGGCCTGAAATCAGAATTTCCCACTATCGTGGTACAATTCAATACCTATGTCTAGGTCAGTTCCACCGTCGTAGTAACCTATACCCTAAACTAGGTGCATTAAAATCGATCTCTCGGTATCCACCATTAACCTTACACCGCCTTGTTCAAGGGATTTGTCAATTAATGTGAATTTCGTCTCTTTTCAACCATTAATCCTTCTTTCAAAGTGATTAAGGGCATTAGTTTATTATTATGGTGATCAAGCATAACAATATAATTGAGAAAATGAAATTATACCACAGATTTAAGAGATAATTGATGAATTACTATGATAAAATTGTCATACAATGATTTCCCGGGCTACTCCCGGTCCTAAAGATAAAGGAGATTAGCCCCGCATGTTCATCTCAGAGCAACACATGGTAGAGAAAAGGGGAAACATGGAGAAAAACGTGATTGAGTGGTGAAACCCCTGAACGGAGAAGATCCAAGCGCTCCTTGGCATAGAATACGCGTTCTCCTGCCTTTCGGTGGTGGAAAACGTCTTCTTCGGCGTCCGGAACGGCTGGGGCGTGCTTCTGGGCTCCGTTCTTCTCTCCACACCTTCTCGGGATGTGTGCAGCGGCTAATGACGTGATGGATTGCTCTTGGCCGCCGTCATTAGGTATAATCACCGAGTTAGGTCGCCAAAATATCACAGCCGTCAGATTTAGATCAATCTGAAGCAAACTTGTATCTGACGGTGTCGATACCATCGACGCGGGTCGATGGTATCGACCTTGCGCGGTATCGACAATTCTTCTTTTTCTTCACTGTTGCGCCCGATGCTGACTCGATACCATCGACGCGGGTCGATGGTATCGACAACCTCAGGCGACGGTTTTGTCTTTTTGTGTTGCTGTAGCTCCACTTGTCGATAGTATCGACATATGCATCGAAGTATTGACTCTCTTCTCGCCAGAAACCTGATGGTAAATCGATACCATTGACTCTCCTGTCGCTAGTATCAACTTTCTTCTACTCCTTGCGGCTGGCAACCTGTGGTTGTGTCGATGGTATCGACCACTGTCAATGGTATCGATAGCAGCAGATATTTGTTTTTCCTAAAATTACAACACGAAACCACATAAGTCGAAACAAAACATATTCTTGTAATAATTTATGCTCAAAATACTGAAATAAGGGAGATTTGACATAGAGAAGGATCACAGACCAAAGCAGATGAATTATGCAATATTAACCACCAAAATGACTAATAAATGCATAAAACACAAATAAAACAAGTCTATAAATGCGACTCAAAATTATTGCATCAAGTTTGATCCATCAAACACTGGTGGCCTGCTCACATAAGCTCATTCCAAGTTGGGGTGGCTAGTCACATTTTTCCCATGCTTCAAGACCTATTAGTGCTCCTTGAAGACCTACTCTGGTACCACATGAAAAGATCTAAAGGGGGGTGAATAGAGCTTTTACTTAATTTTAAGAAAATTAAAATATTTATCTCATAGAAATTTGGGAGAAGCAACCAGCCACAAGAGGACACAGAGATTTAGAGTGGTTCTTTCAAAAGTTGTTAGACCACTACCTAGTTGTTTCCAACCAAGATTTCTAAATCATGTATTTTATTTCTTTTATATACCGATACACAATACACAAAACTTACATGTATCTTTTGTGGTGCAAGACAAACCCTCCTTTCCAGCTCAAGGAGAAACTACACCTTCTTTGACGGGCCAAGAAAGGTCACCCTCTTCAGCTCTTATTTGATGGACATAGAAGAGTATCGTTGCTTAACCTCTACTTTAACAGTCAGTGGAAGAGCACCAAGTTTAGAAGACTTATTCTTCTCATAGGTTCCTAGACAACCTTCACTCCAAGAAGTAGCCTAATAGTAACACAACAAAGAGGAAATAGAATGGAGAAATAAAGTATCAAAGTGAGCTCACAAGATATACAATTCAACTCTTATGGATAAGTGATCATGATCCACTCCAAAATGATTTATGTAAAGTAGTATTAGGTGGAGAGGATAATATATCTGAGCTAAGGACTTAGGCTTAGAATGATATCAACTTGAAGTACTAGACCTAAGCTCTTTGAGAAAGATGGCAAGTATGCTCTAGTATGTATCAAATGTTGTTGCAATGTAATGTGCAAAGTTGTGTAAAACATTGATGTCTAGGTGTCTTAAGACCACTCCTATTTATAGGAAATGTTTCAAGTGGTTATGGTACTTGTGGGGAGTGTCTAGAGTGTTCTTAGTGGTCAATCAATCATTTATTCAAAATTAATCGGATTGCAATAGCTAATTTGATCGTTCATCAAAAGGGATTTCAGAAACTTACTCGGTCCAAAATATTGTCAACCGGAAGAGTCTCGATCCACAATATTGTAGACTAGATAAAGTTCATGGGTCAAATTTCTCTAACGGCTTTGTGTCGGTCCAATGGGTCTATTTGGTCAAACTTTTTGTCGATTGAATTCTCAGTAGACAATACATTATAAAGGAGATTTGCAATGTACGTGAGGTCCAATTAATGACTCATATGAAACCTATCAACCCTAAAGTCTTCATGTGAGTGTAGGATAGTGTTTTGGTAGGTTTTGGAGGATCATCACTTGTCCTTACATCATGTCTATCAAGTTTTAGTTAAATCTTGATGTTATGACCCACTCCATGATTAACCAGTAAGCACAACGATTAGTGCATCATCATGCTGATTAAGTTGAGTTGAGTACTCATAGATGCAATTAGTTATTTGATCTAGTATTACAGTCTAGTTAACATGATTTCTCGCCTTGAGGTTGTAGAGGATTTCCGTGCTTGAAATTTTGCAAAAGAAATCATTCGAATCGGACCTTTGAGGCAAAAGTTATGACGTTTTCAATTTATTGGGTTGAATTTGCAATTTTCCCATTTAATTGGCTTTATAACCCCTTTTCTCCTTTTCCCTGTCATCTTCCCCGATAGAACACTGCCTAAACGGTGCCCATCCAGCTACTCGACCAAACAACAGAAAAGGGGGAAAAGAGGGGCGATTTCTTGAGCCCTTAGCTCCGATCCGTGACGCCAACCTCCTCCAATTTGCTTCCCTTCTTCTTCCTCCATCCTTTCCCTTCTTCTTCCTCACCCTAGCGGCCCCAACCAGCAGTAGTAGCAGGCCGCCCAACAGCAGTGGCTAGCCAGCAGCAGGGCACCGGCCAGGGGCCCTCTTGAGCGTAAGAAGCACCAAGGAAAGGTAGCATCGACCTCGGCCAAGAGTCTAGGGCTCAAATCAGCAGCCCCAGCCACATTTTGGCATCCTAACCGAGCTTGTTTCCAACCTATATGTGAAGAAATGGTTGCTTGATTGCAGCAGGTCCGAACTAGGGCCGTTGGCACGGTAAACACCTCGAAACGCCACTCTTGACTTCGGCCGTGAGTCCAGAGCAAGAATCCACAACCTCTTAGCCGCGAGTAGCACTCAACTGAGCCTTTCCTCCACCTGTGCATGAAGAAGGTCTATCCCAGGGCGCCCAAGGCTGAAGATGACCCAGTGGATGCCCGAAAATAGGCTCTGGACGGATTTTTGGTTGAAATTCAGCCACTTCGACCCACTGTGAGTAGAATCTCACTCCCCAAGCAAGATCTAACTCCAATAATTGGGCATTTTCATTTAGAACTATGTTTTATGAGGGTAACAATGCTTACCTAGGTGCCAGGTAGTGACATCGTCACCTGACTTTTACTTTACATTTTGTGTGATTCAGTTTATTAACTGATTTGTATAATTTGGACTATTGAACTATATGGTTGATCAAAACCTAAATTGCTCAGTTTAAATATGGAATACAGTATCACACGAATCTAGGGTATTACGGTAGCTGTACAGTTTGGGCATAAACCCAGGCTGTACAATACTAGTAACTTACTAGTTGCATGATTTCAAAGAAAAGGCCAATGACCTGCAATGTTTCTATGGAAACCCGTTGCATGCTTCCTATTACAGTTAATGTGTGTGATTTAGTATTAATATAGATTGACACATTTCTTAAGGACATCATTAGGAATTCTCAATTATTATTAATAATTCATGCCATGATAAGTAATTAACTCTTAATTGAGTTATGTGATGCACAACTCAAGATTTTGGTTGATGTGCACGTTTTCCAAGAAAGTACAATTAATTTACATATGTTTATGATGATTGCCCATATGTCAAGCAATGGAATTTTATCAGTGTATTAAGATGTTCAATTGCATGAATTTAGTGTATAAATGGCAAGTGGACATGTAGTTTATTTATTTAAGAATGTCATCTTCCTGCAAGTATAATATTGTTGACTTATCAGTAAATTACAATGTTTAAAATATGATGCTCTGCCAAGTTTAGAATGATGAGCATGTTGCATTATAAACTTTAATTAAATAGATGCGGTACCCTAGAGATACCAGAGTCAAGTATAAGTAAGCGAAAGGTAAAATATAGTAAGAGCTTTCCAAGAATAATAAAATAATAGACTTAAGGGCCATGAACACCGTAGAACCCCTATGTGAGGTCTGCGCCTTAGGGGTGAAATGACCTAACCCTGGCAACGTCCAGTATATGGGGGTCGGAACATGCTATCAGGAGGCACAGGGGACAAAGCCCTAGTGGAAGTCTCCTTAAATTATAGTTTGCAGTGTCCAACATCAACTAGAAGTCCTGGTGGCACTAGAGTATAGAAAAGTGTGTCCAACATCAACCAGAAGTCCTGGTGGCATGAGAGTTCAGAAAAGCCAATAGGTGGCTTGACTCTCTGCCTGCATGCTCAGGTTAGAGGAGGAGTCTAATTTATGACACAATAGGAGTGTCAAGGCCAAAGAGCCAGTTTCCCTATTTCAGACCAGGAGAGTAGTCAGACTTAGCTATCTCGGGGTGTCGGCTAAGTCTTGTACGGTGGGATTGTAGTTCGCTATGAGTCTTCATATGTAGAGTACACTGCATATGATCAGGGCATAAGATAAAATATGTTCATATAGGTTCAAAGAGTTTCTTATAAGTTGAAGAGTTAAGAAAGATTTGAGTTAGTCTCACAGTAGTTGTCGTTTAAATGAAATTTTAGTATTCTCTATTATTTATTTGTATCTACAGCTTTGCATCAATTGTTATCTTAATGAAATGTTGACATCTCCTGTCGTTTAAATTATATTGTTTAGATTTGCCCAGTATAGTATTATCTTGCATTTTATTCCAATTAATAAACATAAAATGAGTTATCTGCAATGGTTGGGTGAAATTCTATTCATTGAACCAGTATCTCACCAACCTACTGAAACATTTTTTAGGTCAGCGTCAACACAAGGAAGCTGAAGGATCATATCACCCAAGTTGTTAGAAGGTAGTTTGTAGTTAGATAGAGGTCTCTTAGTCCTTTCCTATCGGTCTTGGGCATGAGGTTTGGTAGAGAGAGAATGTAATGTAACATGTAAACTAGTTTTAAGTTATCTATTTTGCTTTATATTCTGCATGGAAAAATATATTATGTCATGTAACTCTGTTTTATCTTCCCAGTAAGGTAAATAGTAAGTTGCTTACGCAGTTTTATTACGAGCTGATGTTATTCAAGCTATTAGGTTTTTCCTTTAATTTAATTCTAAGTAACTCAGTAAATAAAAGGTTAAGGTAGGTTTATCGAGGGTGACTCCCCAGTCTCTGGGGTCATTAGAGATGGCACGGGGATCGGGGCATCACAAGCTTTTTGGTATCAGAGCATAGGTTGAGTACGTAGTTACTCTAAGTAAAGGTCAGGGGACGATAAGAGACCAATAGGATCAAGACTTGGGTATCTGTTATACTATTGTAGATGGCAGGAAGAGGACGTGGTCATGAGGATGAAGCTAAGAGACACATTGGACCTGACCCTCAGGTGATGGGTCCAGGTGGTGGAGATGATGTCGATGAGGCATCAAGGATGTACATGATGTTTCTTGAGACCAGGGGAAAGTATAAGATGGAAAGGCGAGCTTCTACCTCGAGCAACAAGGAGCTGATGAGATCCTATGAGCTAGTTAAGAACCTTGGAGGTACTGAGTTCAATGGAACTATGAAACCTACAGTGGAAGATGAATGGCTAAGACAGTTAGAGAAAGTGTTCCGTCTGATGGAACTGTCTGAGGAAAGACAAATTAATCACACAGTTTATTTGCTTAAAGGTGATGTAGAGCTCTGGTGGCGTGGAGTGGAAGATAAAAAGAGGGACACGATATTGTCTTGGAAGGATTTCGTTGATGAATTCCATCTTAAGTACTACCCACCTACCTTTCTGAGTGAGAAGATAAGACAGCTGCAGAATATCAGACAAGGAAGTATGATAATTGGTGAATACGAGGCACATTTCACAAGATTGGTAAATTTCTGTCCACAACTCGTTCCTAATGATGTAGAAAAGTGCATAAGATTTCAAGAAGGATTAAGGTCACAGATTAGACACACCGTTTCAACCATCGGTCAAAGAGATAGAGAAAACCTTGGGGAATTTGTGGAAGCAGCGAGACATGTAGAAGAGTCAGTTAATACTGATAAGCAGTTTGAGAGTAAGAAAAGATCAGGAGACTTTTTTAGAAGGGGACAAAGCAGTGGTGGATACAGAGGAGGTGATGGTTTCTTTTCAAAGATAGGATGAGGACTTGGATATTTTGGTAGACAAGGATCTAGTTTTTCATCAAGTGGAGGAAGACCCAATTCCGGAAGATGGAGTACACAGTCTACATGGACACCTCCAACTAGGTCTTCAGGATCTTTAGTGTCAATGACAGGACCGCAGAGACATGATGCATCCATGTGAGATATCTGTGGAAGACCACAATCTACACAGTGTTGGGGAATAGAGTTTCAAGGATGTCATCAGTGCGGACAGATGGGACATTTCAAAAGGAATTGCCCCCAGTTACAGCAGTCAACATCACGGGGTTCCCATTCACAATACCAGAATGTTCCGAGACAGGCTCTAGCTGGAGGACCCAGTTCCTCTGTAACTTCAGGTTCCCGAGGTGGTGCAGCACCCAGTGCTAGGGAAGGACAACGAGGACATCGTGGGAGAGGAAGAGCTTCAGGACGCTTCTTCTCTTTGACACCACAAGAAGGTATTGTTTCTCCCCGAGTGATTATAGGAGAAATGCTTCTCTTTAACAACATTTCAATTACAGTTTCGATATATCCAGGTGCTATTCACCCATTTATACAGAGTTCTTTAGCTTGTGAGCTTAACCTATTAACCCAGGAGTTACCGGTTGAGTTGTTGTTGAGGGTTTCGTTAGGTGAACTGACAGTGTTGACTGAGTTTTGTCCCAGATGTTTGTTGACTTTTGGTGGTTACACCATCGCGGTTAATCTTATAACCCTAGATGTTAACTCTTTTCAAGTTATATTGGGTATGGATTGCCTAGAGACGTATCAAGTTCAACTCGACTGTTGGAAGAAGGAGGATGTCTTTCAACAGGGTGGATTTTCTTGTGTCTTTACTGGAGATAGGAAAGTTTTGCCTACGTGTATCATATCAGCCGTTGTAGCTGATAAGATGTTGCAGAAAGGTTGTGAGGCGTTCTTGGCACATGTAGTAGATACTAGAGAAGAGAAAAGCACAGTCAGTTTGTGGGATGTGCCAGTGGTCTGTGAGTTCCTAGATGTTTTTCCAGATGAGTTGCCAGGTCTACCTCCTGAAAGAGAGATAGACTTTGAGATCCAGGTGTTTCCAGGTAGTCACCCTGTAGTGCTGCCAGCCTACAGAATGGCACCTACATAGTTGAAGGAACTCAAGATTCAGTTACAGGAATTACTGGATAAGGGTTTCATTCGACCTATTTCTTTGCCATGGGGAGCTCCAGTCTTGTTTTTGAAGAAGAAAATCAAGAATAAGTATTTGTTTCCAAGGATAGATGATTTGTTTGATCAATTGCATGGAGTGACAATCTTTTCTATGATAGATTTGAGATCTGGATATCATCAGTTAAGGATAAAGGCTTCAGATATTCCTAAGTCGGCTTTCAGAACAAGATACATGCATTATGAGTTTTTGGTCATGTCGTTTGGAGTGACTAATGTCCCCATCAGCTTTCATGGATATGATGAACCAGATTTTCAAATCATTTTTGGATCAGTTCATAGTAGTTTTCATAGATGACATTCTAATTTATTCCAGAGATGATGAGAAGCATGAGCAGCATCTGAGGATAGCATTATAGTTGTTGAGACAACACCAGTTATATGTTAAGTTCAGTAAGTGTGAATTCTGGTTAGCTGAGGTGTCTTTTCTTGGACATGTCATCTCAGGATATGGAGTAAGTGTTGACCCTAAGAAAGTCGACTCTTTTCTATAGTGGGAGCAGCCTAAAACTCCTACTGAGATAAGAAGCTTCTTAGGATTGGTAGGTTACTGCAGGAGGTTCATCCAGAACTTCAGTGTTGTAGTGTCACCTCTAACATGCTTAACGAGAAAGAATGACCATTTGTCTGGTCAGACAACTATGAGAAGAGTTTTCAGATCTTGAAGAAGAGGTTGACTACAACACCAGTGTTGATCCTGCTCGAGGTAGATAAAGGTTACACAATGTTTTGTGATTCTTCCATGAGAGGTTTATGATGTGTGTTGATGCAGGAAGGAACAGTAGTAGCTTATGCATCTAGAGAACTTAAGAAGAATGAGGAGAATTACCCGATACATGATTTGGAGTTAGCTGCTATAGTTCATGCTCTTAAGACATGGCATCATTATCTTTATGGTGAGGCATGCTAGGTGTTTACAGATCATAAGAGCTTGAAATATATCTTCACCCAGAAGGATATGAATCTTAGACAGTGGAGATTGTTAGAATTGGACAAGGATTATGATGTGATGATAGATTATCATCCTGGAAAGGCGAATGTGGTAGCAGATGCCCTGAGTAGGAAGTCAAGTTCAACAACTGATGTATTCTCTATGGCATGTTTCACGAGAGACCTACTAGTAGAGATGCGGAAGTTGAACTTAGACTTAGGAGTGACTAGAATAGAGTGGTTTGATTGCACAGATGCAAGTCAAGCCTACTTTTTATGATCAGATCAAGGAACTTCAGTAGATTGATAGTGAGTTACATCAGATCATGTAGGACGTGACAAGGGGATAAAGACCAGAGTTCAGATTTTCAGATGATGGTTTGTTGTATCAGCATGACAGGTTGTGTGTACCTGGAGACAGTGCTTTGAAAGAACAAATTCTTGAGGAAGCGCATGCAACGATGTACTCTATGAATCTAAGAAACACTAAGATGTACATGAATCTCAAGGAGTTGTACTGGTGGTCAGGTATGAAGAAGGATGTAGCTAAGTACGTGGCTAGATGCAGTGTGTGTCAGCAGGTTAAGGCTGAGCATTAGAAACCTGTAGGTACCTTGCAATCTCTTCCTATACCAGAGTGGAATTGGGAACATATCACAATGGATTTTGTGGTAGGGTTGCCCAGGACACCTAGAGGTTGTGACTCAATATGGGTGATTATGGATAGACTGACTAAATCTGCTCACTTTCTTTCTCTTAAGTCAACCTTTGATGTCCCAAAATTGGCTAAGATATATGTGGATGAGATAGTCAGGTTGCATGGTATCCCAGTTTCAATTATATTAGATAGAGATCCTAAGTTCACCTCCAGGTTTTGGAATCAGCTGCATCGTGCTTTGGGCACAAAGTTGAGGTTCAGTACAACTTTTCACCCGCATACGGATGGTTTGATAAGAGAGGCAAACTGACTCCTAGGTTTATGGGCCCATACCCTGTCATTGAGAGAATTGGACATGTAGCCTACAGGTTGGATTTGCCATCCGAATTGGCTAATTTACATGATGTGTTTCATGTATCGATGTTGAAGAAGTTTTATCCTGGTACAGAGAAGATTGTGGACCCAGAACCTGAACAGCTCAGATCAGATGTGTCCTATGTTGAAGGACCTATTCAGATAGTTGATCGGAGGATCAAGAAACTCAAGAATTGCGATATATCGTTAGTGAATGTTTTATGGAGGAACCACAATTTAGAGGAAGCCACATGGGATCTTGAGTCAGAGATGCGTAACAAGTTTCCTTTTCTCTTTTAGGAATTTTGGGATGAAATTCTTATAAGGGAGGGAGATTGTTATGACCCACTCCATGATTAACTAGTAAGCACAACGATTAGTGCATCATCATGTTGATTAAGTTGAGTTGAGTACTCATAGATGCATTTAGTGATTTGATCTAGTGTTATAGTCTAGTTATCATGATTTCTCGCCTTGAGGTTGTAGAGGATTTCCGTGCTTGAAATTTTGCAAAATAAATCATTTGAATCAGACCTTCGAGGAAAAAGTTATGACATTTTCAATTTCTTGGGTTGAATTTGTAATTTTCCCATTTAATTGGCTTTATAACCCCTTTTCCCTGTCATCTTCCCCGATAGAACACCGCCTAAGCAGTGCCCATCCAGCTGCTCGACCGAACAACAGAAAAGGGGGAAAAGAGGGGCGATTTCTTGAGCCCTTAGCTCCGATCCGCGGCGCAAACCTCCTCCACTTTGCTTCCCTTCTTCTTCCTCCATCCTTTCCCTTCTTCTTCCTCTCCCTAGCGGCCCCAACCAGCAGCGGTAGCAGGCCGCCCAACAGCAGCGGTCGGCCAGTAGTAGGGAGCTGGCCAGGGGCCCTCTTGGGCACAAGAAGCACCAGGGAAAGGTAGCATCGACCCCGGCCAAGAGTCTAGGGCTCAAATCCACAGCCCCAACCACATTTTGGCATCCTAACTGAGCTCGTTTCCAACCTGGACATGAAGAAACGACTACTTGATTGCAACAGGTACGAACCAGGGTCGTTGGTACGGGAAAAATCTTGAAATGCCACTCTTGACTTCGGCCGTGAGTCCAGAGCAAGAATCCACAACCTCTTAGACGTGAGCAGCACTCAACTGAGCCTTTCCTCCACCTATGTGTGAAGTAGGTCTGTCCCAAGGCACCCAAGGTTGAAGACAACCAAGTGGACACCCGGAAACAGGCTCTGGATGGATTTTCAGTTGAAATTCGGCCACTTCGACCCACTGTGAGTAGAATCTCACTCCCCAAGCAATATCTAACTCCAATAATCGGGCATTTCATTTAGAAGTGTGTTTTACGTGGATACCAACACTTACCCAGGTGCCAGGAAGTGACAGTGTCGCCTGACTTTTACTTTACATTTCACTTCTTTACATTTTGTGTGATTCAGTTTATTAATTGATTTGTATAATTTGGACTACTGAACTATATGGTTGATCAAAACCTAAATTGCTCAGTTTAAAAGTGGAATACAATAGCACATGAATCTAGGGTATTACGGTAGCTGTATAGTTTGGGCATAAACCCAGGGTGTACAATACTACTAATTTACTAGTTGCACGATTTCAAAGAAAAGGACAATGACCTGCTATGTTTCTATGGAAAACTGCTACATGCTTCCTATTACAGTTAATGTGTGTGATTTAGTATTAATACAGATTGGCACATTTCTTAAGGACATCATTAGGAATTCTCAATTATTATTAATAATTTGTGCCATGATAAGTAATTAACTCTTAGTTGAGTTATGTGATGCACAACTCAGGATTTGGGTTGATGTGCACATTTTCCAAGAAAGTACAATTAATTTACATATGTTAATGATGATTGCTCATATGTCAAGTAATTAACTTTTATCAGTGTATTAAGAGGTTTAATTGCATAAATTTAGTGTATAAATGTCAAGTGGACATGTAATCTATTTATTTAAGAATGTCATTCTGCCTCCAAGTATAATAATGTTGACTTACTAGTAAATTACAATGTTTAAAATATACTGCTCTGCCAAGTTTAGAACGATGTACATGTTGCATTATGAACTTTAATTAAATAGATGTGGTACCCTAGTGATACCAGAGTCAAGTATAAGTAAGAGAAAGGTACAATATAGTAAGAGCTTTCTAAGAATAATAAAATAGACTTAAGGGCCCTGAACACCGTAGAACCCCTATGTGAGGTCTGCGCCTTAGAGGTGAAACGACCTAACCCTGGCAGCGTCCAATATACGGGGGTCGGAATGTGCTATCAGGTGGCATAGGGGACGAAGCCCTAGTGGAAGTCTCCTTAAATTATAGTTTGTAGTGTCCAACATCAACCAGAAGTCTTAGTGGCACTATAGTATAGAAAAGAAGTCTCGGTGGCACGAGAGTACGGAAAAGGCAATAGGTGGCTTGACTCTCTGCTTGTGTGCTCAAGTGAGAGGAGGAGTCCAGTTTATGGCAGAATAGGAGTGTCGAGGCCAGAGAGCCAATTTCCCTATTGCAGACCAGGAGAGTAGTCAGACTTAGCTATCCCAGGGTGTTGGCTAAGTCTTGTACGGTGGGATCATAGTTTGCTCCGAGTCTTCATATGTAGAGTACACTACATATGATCAGGGCATAAGATAAAATATGTTCATATAGGTTCATAGAGTTTCTTATAAGTTAAAGAGTTAAGAAAGATTTGAGTTAGTTTCACAGCAGTTGTCCTTTAAATGAAATTTTAGTATTCTCTATTATTTAATCGTATCTACATCTTTACAGCAGTTGTTATCTTAATGAAATGTTGACATCTCCTGTCGTTTAAATTATATTGTTTAGATCTGCTCAGTATAGTATTATCTTGAATTTTATTCCAATTAATAAACATAAATGAGTTAACTATGATGGTTGGGTAAAATTCTATTCACTGAGCCAGTAGCTCACCAACCTACTGAAACATTTTTTAGGTCAGTGGCAACACGAGGAAGGTGAAGGATCGTATCACCCAAGTTCTTAGAAGTTATTTTGTAGTTAGATAGAGGTCTCTTAGTCCTTCCCCTTGGTCCCTGGGAATGTGGTGTGGTAGAGAGAGAATGTAATGTAACATGTAAACTAGTTTTAAGTTATCTGTTGTACTTTATATTCTGCATGGAAAAATGTATTATGTCATGTAACTCTATTTTATCTTCCTAGTAAGGTAAATAGTAAGTTGCTTCCACAGTTTTATTATGATCTGATGTCATTCAAGCTATTAGGTTTTTCCTTTAAGTTAATTCTAAGTAACTAAGTAAAGAAAAGGTTAAGGGTGGTTTAGCGAGGGTGACTCCCCAGTCTCCAGGGTCATTAGAGATGGCACAGGAATCGGGGCGTCACACTTGACTTAGTTCCTTGATCACCTGAAATACTTAAAGCACATGTTAGTAATGCAATTCAGGAAATATTTGCATCATTGAAATATGAGTATAGCATATAAAAAGGCAACAAGTTGGAGAACAACTTTAACCTACTATCTGTGATTAGTGTTACTATGATTGTATAGCTCCTTTGTCTCTAATATCCATATTGAACTCAAGGCATGGAATCATCATACTCTCAACATTCAATCCATGTTCCTTGAACTAGAGAAAACTACCTGAGATACATGTGAGTTCGCATATCACATATTGAATCACATGAATACATCCATATATTTCTTAGTCTCGCTTATCAAGAGGCTTGGATATCAAACTCCTGTATGAGGGAAAACTCCCATCTACATCACTCACACTCAATCCCAATGTGTCAAAGTGTGACTTCCAACTCATAAAAACATGATTAACTAATGTAACAAGATCAACTAATGTGGAAGCATATCATTCACAGCGGATTACTGAAAATCACTAAAAATTAAAACCTTTTATAAAAAGATCCATTCTATGAAAAACTCTTCAAATAAGAACCACAATATTATATTCACATACTGGTCCACATTGTACATTCCATGTACCACTTCTTCTCGAGGAATATATATACATCATTACTTTGCTAAAAATTACAAGTAACAAAATCCTTGAAGCATCAAACCAAAATCTCAGGTTGATTATAAAAACAACATCTACTGACCCTTAGGACCTGAGAGTACAGAGACGACACATAGGACTTTCTAAACAAATCTTGACAGACAGTATCCCCGCCTGGGATATTACTGTTGTCCCTACTGCTACTGCTGCTATTGTTCTTCCCCTGCTATAGAGTTTCTGATTCTTTGTCTGCGTTTACCTAAAAAACATTGGATCCCATGGGGGTGAGACAATTATATAGTTGCCCCAGCGAGAGATATAACTCTCTGTCGAAAACATTATTATTGCAGTTTAATAGAAATAAATTGAGAAGTGGGATAATATATTTCAATAGCAGATAAACTAATATCTATGCAGGTTAGAGCAACATTCCTATTCAAGTATTTCAGCTATAACTTGATAAGGCATCATGTCTCTTATTCAATACAGAGTTAGAGAACATAAGCATCATTTATGTATCAAGGACATGCTAAACAATATAACATCAACCAGTGGTTCTCATATTTCAATCTTATGCAAATACGCTACACGACTGATTACATTTTACAAACATACTTAAGCTCAGAGGAGATGAGGTATACCGCTCATACTCCAACCGACCATTGCAAAATCGAAATCGGTACCATACAAAGTCAGTGTCAGAGCTGGCTTCCATGACTTCCCACATCTCAGTCAATGCGAGATTACATGTAGGACATCTAGTGTCTATGCTACATAGCTTGCCAGGGTATAGTGGCATCTTCGATATAGAGATATAGTGGCGGATTCACTCTCTTCACAATCGAGAGATTTCATGTTTACCTCCATCGATCCAGTATTAACAACATCGGGAGATTTGTGATACATCCATCCCAAAACATATAATGAAGGATTGAGAGGTTTAATGTTTACCTTCCATCAATTTCCCCCATTAGGACGTACAATTATTTTCACCCATTGACCCCCACATATTCAAAATATGCGAACTCCAGGAGATCCCATAGGAAAACCTATTTCACCATCACCAACTACTGACGATGATGGATCTATGGTCAAAGCACTACATGAATAGCTTTCACTTGATTAATTAAGTACATTATCATATTCTTTTAGCATCAGTCAAGTTTTCAAACATAACTTATTAGGACAAATGCTACAAAGAAACATGTATTGTTTTCATCAGTTACTTCTCAGTCTTTATAAGACATTGGGATATCAGTACCTCATCTCAAACTCAATGCCATAAACATATGATTCTGGGTATTCAAACCCTTAGCTCATTACTGAGCATTGTTACCACTTTTTTAGGTAATCATCACCTTCAGGTCATTTGACCAAGGTACACATGACACTTGCTATACAAGCATCTTATCTGGCACTTGAGGCCCATTAATTCTCTTATTACCTCTTACTAGGCAACAAGGCATATTATGGCACATAGGGCCCAATCACAATTTTAATAAATAAAACATCATAGCTCATACCTGGATATGTTCACCATCTCATGATACATGCATGGTTAGTATAGATGATAACAGATATATCAATCATATTTCAGTTCCATGCTATTCAAGGGTAACACCACTATTCCCATACCAGGGTTAGGGCTTCCCATTTTATTTCAATCAGGGTTACACATCCCCCTTGTACAATTAGGACCAATGGTTCATCATTTCATTGTCCAAGATTAGAGTTTCATGCTATATAGTATATCCCATAATTAGGGTTTCACACATCTTCACCCTATTTAGAATTAGGGTTTACTATTCACATCACATCACCCTAGATTAGGGTTTATATTCAATAACTCACAATTAGGGTTTACTATTAATCTAAATTAAGGTTTTACATTTCATAACCCTAACTTAGGATTACTCATGTCTTTCACCTTCAATTAGGGTTTCACTATTACCCTAGATTAGGGTTTCACTCAGAATTGCCCTAAATTAGGGTTTGAGTTCATCAATCAACTCAATTAGGATTTCATGATCTCTTTGTCAAGGATCATACCCTAAATTGTATATCACACTTATTTTGAATGTGTTAGGCTTGATTGCTACATGATTATCTTACATGTATGAATCTCTTTCTCTCATCCTCTTCTAGGATGTCCTCTACTCAATTCTTGATTAGATTGAGCCTACTCTTTGTTCAAAAACATGCATTTGGGGTTAGCATGAAGTATTGAATTATTGCATCATTATGCATCAATGATTAATCCCACTAAGGGTACCACTCATCTAAGTACATTAGGTGTCCAAAAGATTTGATTAGTTGAACCTTCAATTACATGAGGAATTCAAATGAATTGACCAATTGAATCTTTAATTACATTAGGTATCCAAATGGTTTAACCATGTTGAACCTCAAATGGTTTTCATTACATAAACCCTAAACGGTCTTGGTTTTTCTCAGAAATCAAACGGTTTGAAACTGTTTGGTAAAATTTCCCTTGAAACCGTTTAAGCAAGAAATGTGTTGAAACCGAATGAGCTTGGGTCTCCAAATGGTTTGGGACCATTTGGTACAAACCCTCTCAAAACCGAATGGACCAAAAAGGTCTTTCAACACTTAATTAATGCAAGGTTTCAATCAATGAACTGTCTCTCAACTGAATCATTGATCCATTCATCAATGGAACCATTGAATCACCCCTCAATTAGACCATCAATTAGGGTTTTGAACCCAATTAAACTAGGGTTTATAATCAAGAAACCATCAACTAGGGTTTTGAAATCAAGGAACCATCAATGGTTAACATTGTGGAACTAATTCAATTTGAAATCAATGAATCATCATCAAGTTATGATATGACCTGACCTCAAACGGTCTTGAGGTCGTTTGGATGACCTCTAAACGGTCTTGAGGTCATTTGGATGACCTCCAAACGGTCTTGAGGTCATTTGGATGACCTTCAAACGGCATCGAGGTCATTTGGATGACCTCCAAACGGTCTTGAGACCATTGGCCTCATCATTCATTAAAATATGTGGAAAATCAATTAGGGTTTGCATCATTGGATTGATCATCAAATTAGCTATTGATTGCATTTCAATTTGATATCTCTAACTCTTCAATTACTCAACCATACTCAACCCTAGACCTCAAAACAGTCTTGTTGAACTCCAAACGGTCTTGAGACCGTTTGGGGTGACCTCCAAACAGTCTTGAGACCGTTTGGGTTAATCAACCCAAAATTTTAAATTAAACAATTGCAATTTCAGCACTTAACCAATTAGGGTGTCTAATTGGAGGATTGTTCATACATTGATTCAATCAATTGGATCCATTAGATTGTCATCCAACATGTACTATGGTCATGTCCTCAAATGGTCAACCCATCCAAACGGTCAACCCTTCTAAACGGTTTGGGATCCAATTCTCTAAACGGTTTGCAAACCGTTTGGTGAAACCGTTTGGACCAAAGTCTTGAAACTGTTTGTAATTGAAACTTGCTGGAATGTGTGCCTAAGATGATGTCATCATCATCAAGCTTTATTCCACTGAAAACTACTTCCATTATCATGGTAGTTGCAACAACTAATAAAAGGAATTGCAAGAAGAGCAATTGAACATAATGAATTGAGGAATTGAATTCAATAACAATGAACAGGGGTTCAAGTTATATAACCCGCCTCTAATTGAGCTGCAAAACTTGGAGCTTCACGTCAACAATGGTGGAAGAAGATTTCTCTAACCACAAGGTTTGTTCCTCAAGCTTTTGAGTGAAAAGGAATGGTTAGAATTGAAGATGGGATCGAGATAAGAAGAAATCATGCATGAATTTGTGATTTCCACCATGAAATCAAGATGAACGAAGGTCAAGAATCTTACCAACAGGTTGGGGGTCGTCCTCCTGCTGTTCCTAGCTTCCTTGGTCATTTTTGCAAGCAAAGAGAAGAAGTGGATTCGAAAAAGCTTTTGGTTTGAGTGGTAAGAGGTGTTTTTATAAGAAAATCAATGAGAGAGAAAATGCCTCATACAAATCCTTTAATTCCGAAATTTGTGCCACCTCTTCCCCCTTGGTTCCTTGCATGCAAATATATCTTCCTATCCACCTAACTCCCTTCCATTATCCATGAATTAAGGGAAAAGAAATTAAACACCTTAACCTTTATAATATCATTATCCATAAGTTAGTGGATAATTCTTTTTAGTTTCTTAATGTGAGTGGGTTCTCCACTCACGTTGATATTTCCTTTGCCTTTGCAAGGAATAAGGACGTCCATATATGTGGATTTCAACCAACACAATTTTGGTTGAAGGGCAATCCATTCAATAAAATTATTTTTGCATTATTTCAATTCTGCTTAAATCTTGATTATTTTAGTATCAAGATTCTCTCTCCTTCAAAGTAACTCAAATGAGATGCCCCTCTCATTTTATTGCCTCTAAAAGATGCCAAGAATATTAGGGACTATTTTTGAAGTGGTAAATTGCATATTGAACCCTGGGTTTTGGGTAAATTGCACATTATACCAAAACTAGGTTTTAATGCACAAACATTGTTTTATCAGCTATTTCTTGGTACTCAGGCTTTCACTAGCAATGTGAATAATATCTTATTAAATCCAAACACCACAATAATCCCAAACTAATATATATGATACATAAATATATGCAATTTACACGCATTGCCCTAAAAGCAGTTTTGATGGTGTATGTGTAGCATGTTTATGGACAATAACCCCTATATTCTATGCATGGTTGTATGGTTGGTTGATCCTCTCATCTTAGTCTACATACCGACCCTCTATCTTTTCTTCCCCATGTTCTGGCCTGCCCTTGATCCCCTCCAATGTAACTCGAGGTTTCCAAATTATCATGTAAAAGTATGATACTTTTTTTCTTCTATTATGACAAAGAAGAAGATGTCCCCAAGACGAGAAGACCGACTGAAGGACCATGGAGGACCAAGAGGATGAGCCAGACTGATCTCTTGGTGGATCCAACCGATCAGCTCAAGGATCCAGCAGATGGTGGACCGATGGAACCAGATGACTGGTGAGACAACCTAACAACCGTCCAAGAAGTGAGTTGATCGGTTTAAAGTTTGAACCAGTCAAACTGGATTGGCAAGCACAAATCTTCATCAACAACAAGTTTTTGAATGTGATGTAGACCTAGATGACCATAATTCCTTGTGGCTCCAAGGGATTACATTAGGCTGGCCATAACCATCACTTTCATTTATTGCATGTTTTCATTGTGGGATATATCATGTATATGATACATACTATATATGTGGTGATTGAATAAAGTATATGTAAGGCCCTGAACTTGCTTAAAGAGTTGAATAAGATTAATTACCATAAATGAGTTCTTATAACCCTAATATTACCTTGTGATATGCTTTTAAATCATAAGACAAGCTTAAATTTCAAATTTGGTCCAATTTGGACATCGTTTGAGCAAGTTATGCAATTTTATGTACATTTTGGACTTTTCTACAATTTACCCAATTGAGGGGTTTTCTTTGCAATTTGTCACATGCATTATGTGCCTTAGATGTTTTCTTATCATTCTTGAGCTTTTTGATCCATGGGGCTCCAAGTTAAACCTTGGTTTGAAGGTGTTTTCTTCAAGGGTATTTTAGGGTTTACCCCTTTAAGAATGAGCTACCTTTAGGGGTTATCAACAAATGTTTTATTTGGTTTGCTTTGAAATTCAATAAACGAGGGATAATAAGGTCTCTATGTTCTCTGTGTCAGATGCTTATGTGTCATCTTGTATATTCTTAATAGTTTAAGTCCATGGACACTTGCAACGATACTAAGACTTCAACTTTTTTGTTTTCTTTATCTTAAAGTTTTATATACCTATCCCTAAGCACCCAAACGAACCATTTTCTCTCTACCACTTCCATCCTTCTATGAACCTTGTTCTCCCTCTGTTTTTCTTCAAGGTTCCGGTCCAAGGAAGAAGAAAGTGGGGATCTTCTTGGTAAAAGCATTTAGAGTTGCAATTGACTTCCTTTAGGGGTTTTTAAAGCTCCTTCCTAGTGATCTTGGCCTAAAAGAGTAAGCATCCACTTATTTCCTCCATTTATTTCTTTTTTCTTCTTCCTCCCATCTTTCTTCAGGTCAAAGCCTTGCTGTTCTGTGGTGGAAGTGGCTCTAGAACTCAAGAATCTACCTTTCTTGCTTCTTCTTCTAGCTTCTTTGTGGAGAGAGAAGTGCCTACTTGGCCAAGTTCAAATCTGAAACTAGGCTTTTCTTGCCTTATTTGCTCAAGATTCTTGCTATTTGGGATCTGACCTACTCTCTAGAGGTGATTTATATAACATTCTTCACTTATATTTCTTTCTAAAAGCTTGTTAGTTCATGTTTATGCTTTAAAGTGATGATCCAAGCATAAAGAAACCACGCTTGTTTAGGGTTTCAAATTTTTATGGTGTTCCCTATTCTGTTCCAGTTCTATATGAACTTGTAAACATGTGTACGACCTTTCTAAGGTATAATATTATCTGGTACATGTTTATAGCAACAACCTATGGTGCTAAGAACCAAACAATCGATGGTTCAAATTAAGGTTTTTAAGCTAATTCTTTCACTAACACACAACCGATGGTGATACCATGAAACAACCAATGGTGTTGCTATTTTGACAACTGATGGTCATGATCAAGGGTGTAAATTGATGGTGACAACCTATGGTCACCCCCTTAGGTCAGGTTTTGGCTCAATTAGAAGTTTAATGACCAACCAGTATGTATTCTAATGATGCTATCAATCAATGATGACATTAGCTTAATATTTGATTGTGTTAAATAAATATATTACTGATCTAACAATCGATGGTGACCTAATGATCACAATTAATGGTGGATCATGTCATCACCACAAATGGAGAGTTACAATGTAATTGTAGATTCGACTAAACCCTAAATCAACGTTCCTTGGTTCAATTGATCTACTAGTTAGACCTATGCTTCAATTCATGACCTTGAACAATGAACCTTATCTAATATTGGATGCTTCAACATCCAATGGATTAGAATGAATCCCATGGTATTATATGTGGGTCCTAATGATAATAATTTGATAGTTCAATACCATTAATTTGTAGTCTTACCTTTGCCATCGTATAGTTATATTTGATAAATCACCGTAATAAGTGGATGTGTAACTCCCATGTAATATAGTTTGTTATACCTAACTTTAATGTAATTAGATGATGCTGATTGGTTATAATCATACCTCTTGAATGATTAATGCGCCAATGTATTACACACTTCTTGTGTTGAAACCACAATGTAGTACTATTTTGAATATCACAGTGCCTTTCCATGATAATATCTATGAACAGATATGTACTAATGATCTTTTGAGCCTTGTTTAAGGTATGACCTTACTATGCATAATGTGATGGTCTTAATGACCTTTGTGCATGTTTGAAGCCCTGATTGAGGTGAAATCCTATTGATGTTTCAATAAGGTTTAAAACTCTGGAACTTGTGATAAGATATTGGCATTTTGTAATAGTATGATGACAAGTGTGGTCCATTACATTGCAATGAATAATAGCATGTGGTGATGTCATTAAGATTTATACCTCAAACATTTTATATCTTATGAAGTTGCAATACATATACTCTTTCTAGAAATGAATTAGGGCATGCATGTCCATTTGTATGATGAAGCCTTAATTTACCCATTTGACAGTAATTAATCAAGTGTAACCTTAATCATGTAGTGCCCTATGCCGTTGAACCATCCTTTGTGTCAAAACTTACTGGATGGTGAAACGAGTATTCCTAAGGGAAACTCAGAGTGCATATTGTTGAATATGTGGGGTGCTTGTGACCCTGCTCTCAATTGTTAGGGAGGATGACAAGGTCATGCCAAGCCCTCTTTTTGAGAACGACTGCGGTCATGTCTCAGTACTTGTAGAATGTGATTGGAGGACAACTATAGTTGTACCTTAGTGGCAGGGTTTTTCTTACATACCATGGAGTCTAGTGTCATGACTTGTACCAAGGGCAGACTAGTTGTTAGCAACTTGACTATATGTTATTGTAGTGGTAGCTTGATTGATATGACACTACCTTTTTGGACCATACCGATCAGGTAGAGGAGAGATCTTAGGATATCAACACTCCTAGATCTTATACGGAACTTAATAGCACTTTGCAACGGTCAGTTGGACTTTGAGTGGTATGACTCAAACTCCTCAGGGCATAATAAAAGATATACCAACCATGTAGTATAATTGCTAGGGTTTAATACGTATCACAATGGTTGATTAACCCTTGTCTTGTCTTTATACTACATAGTTCTTACATGATGCATACTTATGAAAACTGAGTAATTCTACTTGATGCTAAAGCTTATTCTCTTAATTTCTTAGTATGCTTAAACTGTTCAATCTATTCAAATTGCTTATTCAATACCCTAACTACTCGATTTATTTCCTATTAATTAATATGTTGTAATCAATATATGTTGAAGAGAGTTATATCTCTCGCTGGGATTGGGTCTCACCCGTGGGTCGCCACATCTTTTTAGGTGGTCACTGGAAATGATGTCGAGGTCATGCTGTGGAAGAGAACCAACCTGGTGATCAATAGATTTGGAAGGTTGGTCAGTTGTAGATGTTAGTTGTAGAGTCCTAGTCTCATCCCTGTACTCTTAGGTCTAGGTTTGGGATGTGCTTTCTAGATGATATACTCATATCGACACAAGATTTTGGCAGCATGCCAATGTTTGTAAATATATTGCATGTACATGTGAAATATCTTTTGTATTTAGGATGTGACTGAGGCCTTTGGACCCATATGTAAATACTTGTTACAGTATACGAGAATAGAATGATGGACCTTTATGTAAATGTTATAGAGTTCAATTACATTTTTGAAATTGGTTTTAATTATTCCGTATTTTTGAATATGTGATAAATTAGTAGTTGATTGTGTTTTTTGTTTTGAGTAATCCCGTTTACCGTGATAAGGTGTCACCGTATATTTATATACTTATAAATACAAATTCCGTCAATTCAAATATCAAGTCTTAGATGCTTTTCAAAAGCGGCACAGATGAAAAGCTTGATCGACTAAATGTAGGTTCTACCTCCGTGAGGTGTGCCATATATCTCGTGGAAGTGTGATGGTAATAGTGTAGGTTCCACCTCCGCGGGGTGCATTCTTTTCATGTTGGTTTTTAGATCAGGCTTGACTAGTGATTCTCAGAGTGTTTGGGCCCAGAAGCATGCAGGTGATTATGGCAAGGGGTTGTGCATGTCATCTATCCATAATTGCATATGATGCAATTGGAAAGAGTTGCCTACCTTGATGGTTGACTGTGTTTGCACTGTTGATTGGGACACAATTGAATTATCTTGGATCTGGCCCACTAGAATATTGTACACTACAATATTCTGAATTGATATTGAGGGCTATCAATTTGAATAAAATAGTGGGAGCGATAATAATTAAAGACCTAATTGATATCGTCAAAATTTTCAAATCAAATAAGAAATGGTTTTTGACAAATGAAAATATTCTCTTATACAATCAAATGGCGAACAAATCAGAATTGTTATTGGTCTTAAAGAAGGACAAACTTGACGAGAGATTTCCATGATTGATTTTGGACTTTGAGAAGGGTTCTCAATCAAGAGTGCAATCTCTACATCCTTGACAAACCAATGCCAAAAATACCTACTCTTGATGCACCTAGGGAACAAGTGGATGCTTATTGGAAGCATGCCAATGATGCCTTAGAGATAAAGTACCTTATACTAAGCTACATGAACTATGAGTTGCATGAGCAATGTGAGGACACGAGTGTTCTTGAGATGTGACACATCGTATGAAGGTAATACTTGGTCTTGACAAGCAAGAAAGGGACACTATCTTGAATGTGTTGCTTGAGTCAAAGCTGACCGAGGGAACCTCAATAGAAGAACATGTGCTCAATATGACTGGACATGCGTATCATCTTGAAGAGCTGGGATTCACCTTGAGCGAAGAGTTGGCTACTGATATGATTATAAAGGCTGTGCTAGAATCATATAGCCGCTTTATTGTATGTTATCATGTGAATAATACCGCTGGACAAATGTTAGACTTGCTTGCCATGTTGATTCATGTTGAAGAAAAATTGAAGAAGGACAAGCCCATGATGGTGATCAATGGAGCTGACTCCAAGGATAAAAGCAAGGCCAAGAATAGTTCTATGGTTGAGCCCAAATCCAAGTCTTCAACACTCAAGATAAGGAGAAATAAAAGTACAAGAGGAACTCATCCTTTGTACTTGAGGGCTTTCAGGAAGTAGAAGATGGGGATGGTGATCTCCACTTTAGGTATATACATTATTGAGATAAATCTATCTACTTTATCATCATGGGTACTAGATACCGGATGTGGATCTCACATATGTTCTCAAATGCAGGATCTGAAAAGATGTAGGCCTTTGGGAAAAGGTGAGGTGCAACTATGAGTTGCTAATAGCACAAGAGTTGCAACTAGCATAGTTGGAACCTACAGTATATCTCTACCCACATGGCTTGTAATAGAGTTAAAGAACTGATATTATGTACCTAACATAAATATAAACATCATTTATTTATCTTGTTTGGATAACAATGCATTTGAATTCCATATTAAAAGTGGTCGATGTTCTATTTCAAAAGATGGGATCTTTTATGGTAGTGCCCCTATGTTTTATGGTCTTTATTTGTTAGATCTAAAGGCAGATGTATATAACGATAATACCAGAAGACTAACACTCAACAAATCAAACAAAACATACCTTTGGCATTGTCGTCTAGGGCATATAAATGAGAACCACATATCTAGACTCCATATAGATGGTTATCTGGACTCTTTTGATTTTGAGTCAATAGAGACATGTAAATCTTACTTGATGGGAAAGATGACTAAGATCCCTTTCACTGGTAACAATAAGGGCTAGTGATCTATTAGGACTCATATATACCGATGTTCTTGGACCTTTTAGAAAAACTACTAGAGGTGGGTATCAACACTTCAATACCTTCAATGATCACTTTAGTGGGCATGGCTATGTTTACTGGATGAAGCATAAGCCAGAAACTCTTAAAAAGTTCCAGGAGTTTATGAATGAAGTACAAAACCAACTTGGTAAAAGTATTAAGGAACTTCATTCTGATCGAGGGGGAGAATACTTAAACCAAAATTTTGAGGACCTTCTTAAAGCCCATGGGATTGTATCCCAGTGGGCTTCTCCTGGAACACCTTAGCATAATGGTACATCTGAAAGAAAGAATTGCACATTATTAGATATGGTGTGATCTATTATGAGTTCAGCTAAGCTTCCAACTACCTTCTAGGGGTATGCTCTATAAAATACCGTGTTTACACTAAACTGAGTACCATCTAAATTGGTTCAAAATACACCATATGAGATATGGAATGGGAAGCATCCCAATATGTCTTTTATTAGGATTTGGGAATGTGAAGCTTATGTCAAGAAAATGTTCCCTGATAAGCTTGGTCCCCAACTTGATAAATGTTATTTTGTTAGATATCTTAAAGAAATAAGAGGATATCACTTTTATTCCCAAACTGACAACAAAGTGTTTGTTGCCAGGGATGCCACATTCCTTGAGATGGATTTCATTTCCAAAGGAATCAATGGGTGAAAAGTGGAACTTGAAAAGGTTCGAGACCAACAAGAAAACATTGAACCATTAGATGTACAAGAGGAACCTATAGATTCACAAAATGTTTTGGAATCTCAAATTTCGCAAGTGATACAGGAACCTCATGATCTAATAGGACACACCTTGAACCTGAGAGATTTGGATATCTTGTAAATTAGGAAGGTAGTAAATTGGTCATATATGATGATTCAATCTCCCATCAAGATGCTATAGACGAACTAGAGTCTGGGAAATGGCTAGAGGCCATGAGATCTGAGATGGAATCCATGTATACCAACAAAGTATGGACTTTGGTGGATTCACCTGAAGGGGCAAAATCCATAGGGTAGAAGTGGGTCTTCAAGAAGAAGATCGACATGGATGGAGAAGTTCAAACCTATAAGGGAATATTGATTGCAAAGGGTTTTAGACAAGGTGTTGACTATGACAAAACTTTTTCTCCACTGGCCATGGTTAAGTCCATCAAGATCATGCTTGCTATTGCAGCTTATCATGACTATGAGATTTGGCAAATGGATGTTAAAACCACATTCCTTAATGGGAATCTTATTGAGGATGTGTATATGGTACAACCTGAGGGATTTACAGATCCAATGTTTACAAATAAAGCATGGAAGCTACAGAGGTCAATGTATGGATTGAAGCAAGCATCTTGGAGGTAGAATCTTTATTTTGATGAGATTGTCAAAGAGTTTGGATTTACTCAAAATGAAGATGAACCTTGTGTCTACAAGAAGGTTAGTGGGAGCATAGTGGCATTCCTCATATTATATGTATATTACATACTATTGATGGAGAATGACATCCCTACTTTACAAAAGGTAAAGACATGGTTTGGAAATACATTCTCTATGAAATAATTGGGAGAATCATCTTACATCTTGGGGTTAAAGATCTATAGAGATAGATCCATAATGTGACACCTCATCACGCTAAACGAGAATACTCAAAACACAAAACATGATCAACTACTAATTAATCACACAGTAAAAAATGCAGAATAATTAAAACGAATTCCAACAATGTAAATAAACTCTAGAACAACAAAAGGTCCATCATTCCATTCTCATATATCATAACAAGTATTTACATATGGGTCCAATGACCTCAGTCACATCCTGCATACACAAGATATTTCACATGTACATGCCATATATTTACAAGTATTGGCATACTACCAAAATCTTGTGTCGATATGAGTATATCATCTAGAAAACACATCTTATACCCAGACCTGAGAGTACAGGGACGGCACTAGGACTCTATTACTAACATCTACAACTAACCAACCTTCTGAATCTATTTGTAACATCCCTGACCTAGTTTATGCTTTAACCCTAGGTGTTTTGATTAAGATAGATGATTATATGCTTAATCTTATTTTGTGAAAAGTAATTAGGGCTCATGAGAAACTTATGTTTCAATTTTTGTCATGTTTGAACAATGTTGAAGCAATGTTTGCTTATTTTGGACTAAAGTGCAAATTACCCAAGTGGAGGGGTTAAATTGCAAATGTTTCATGATAAGATTTTCTCAGGTGTTGAAGCATCATGAGAATGAAGATGATGCAAAGGTATGGCTTGTGGTAGCCTGAGTACCAAAAAAGAGCTGATAAAGCAATGTTTGTGCATTAAAACCTAGTTTTGGTGTAATGTACAATTTACCCAAAACCTAGGGTTCAATATTCAAATTACCAATTCAATAAGGTCCATAATGTTTCTTGGAATCATATAGAGCAAAGAAAATGAGAGGGGCGCCTCATTTGAATTATGTTGGAGGAGAGAGAATCTTGATATTAAAATAATCAAGATTTAATCCTAATTGAAACCCTAATTCAATTTAGGGCAAAAATAAATGTATTAATTAAAAGGACTTCATCCAAAATTAAAATGGTTGGATTAAGATGTATGTGTACATCCTTGAGCCTTGCAAAGGCACGAGAAAATCCTTAGGAGGTGAAACTCCACTCACCATTATTATAAGGAAAAGAAATATCCACCAAGTCATGGATATTAATATAAAAAGGGTTAAGGTGCTTAATTTGCTTTTCTTTAAAATGTGGATAATTGAAGGGAATAAGAGGCCAAGAGGATATCCTCCTCTCTAAGGAAGGATATGGGTCAAGTGTCAAGGGAATTGAGGGGATAATTCCTACTTTCTCTCTCCTAATTGAATTTTTAATAAAATTCAAATATAAGCTCATTTATCCATAGAATGAAATGGAATTTCGGATTTACTTCCACCCTTTGCTTGGAAAACGACCTTGGGAGATTGGAAGCAAGACGAGAACGACCCCCAACCTGTTGGTAAGTCCTTGACCTTCGTTCTCCTTGATTCCATGATGGAAATAAAAAATAAATCATTGATTTCTTGTTTTCTTCACTCCATCTTCAACCCTAGCCAATCTTTTCAACCAAAAGCTTTAGGACGAGCTTAGGGGGAGTTGCAAAAGCTTCATCCACCATTGTTGGCGTGAGATTGGAGCTTTGGAGCTCAGTTGGAGGTGGTTTTTATAACTCAAACCCTTAATCATTGCAATTGCATCCATTCCTATAATAATCGTTGGTTATTCTTATCTATTTGATACTCTTTTGGTTCATTGCTGAAATCCCCATGAAAAACGGTTGCTATTCTTGGTTGTTCTAAGGAGGACGAAGATGACATCATCATAAATGTTTATCTAAAAGAAATCCCTATCCAAACGGTTTCATTTGATCATCTCAAACGGTTTCCCAAACCATTTGGGAGCAAACAGTTTCAAACCGTTTGAGGGGAAACAATTTCACCAAACCGCACGAGGGCAAACAATTTCAGACCGTTTGGTGATGTTGACCAGGGTTGACCATTTGGGGATTTGTTCATAATGATTCAGGTTAATGACCCATCAATTATATTTGATTATCTCCAATTGGTTCATGAGTTGAAGGTCCATCAATCACCAAAACCCTAATTGGGTTAAGTGCTGATTTCCAATTTTATTGAGTTTGAAACTTGGGTTGATTGACCCAAACGGTTTCAAAACCGTTTGGGGATCACCCAAACGGTCTCAAGACCGATTGGTGATCACCCAAGGCCGTTTGGAGGTCCATGGTTAGGTATGGTTGATAATTTGAAGATCTAAAACTATTAAGTTGAAGTATAATCAATTGCTGATTTGGTGATCAATCCAATGATCCAAACCCTAATTGGATGACTTGGATTTAAGTGATCAGATGGGAAAACGGTCTCAAGACCGTTTGGAGGTCATCCAAATGACCTCAAGACCGTTTGGGGTCAGGACATGTTCAATTTGGATGATGGTTCAATAGTTTTAAAGCAACTAGACTCACATTGGTTAATGTTGAAGGATCATCGATTCCAAACCCTAATTCAGTTGATTCAAACCCTAATTTATGATCAATTGAAGGTCAAATCAGTTGAAGGATGACCTAATTAACTCAATTGAAGTATGGTGATAGGTCCAATTGAAGATTGGTTACATGAATTCAATGATTGAAGGAATCAACATTGAGAACCCCAAATCGATTTGATAGGTTGAGAACATAATTGGTCCATGCGGTTTTGAGGAGGTTTGGACCAAACGGTCTCAAGACCATTTGAGTCCAAACAGTCTCAAGACCGTTTGGGACCAAACGATCCCAAACCATTTGAGGCCCAATCGATCTCAAGAGTGCTTTCACAAACGGTTTCAAGTATTTGCTTTAGCAAACGGTTTCAAGTGACCACCTTTAGCAAACGGTTTCAAACCATTTGAACTTTGAAAGACCAAGACTGTTTGGGGCTCAAGTAGTCAAAAATTGATTGAGGACTCAATTGGTCAATCCTTTTGGATACCTAATGTAATTGAGGACTCAATTGGTTAATCCACTTGGACACCTATTGTAATTGAAGATTCAATTGGTCAAATCAATTGAATACCTTATGTAATGGAGGTCCAATGTGATTGAATCTCTTGAGAATTAAGATGATGAATGATCCATTGATCCAATGATGTTTAGTAATGATAATCAATGAAGGTATAAAGGTAGAAACCCTAATAGTACCTAAGTGATTAGTGCCAATTAAGGGATGAACCCTAATTGCTTATAGGAACTATGACTTGGTACACTATGTTAATCATAGCTGTATGTACTTGATTGAAGGGTTGATATGACCTAATCAAGTTGAGAGGATAATAGCATGAAATTCATACATGAATATGATTCATGAGGTGATTAATGGTATGATGCTTAAGTAAAGAGATCATGAAACCCTAATCATGAACATAAACCCTAATTGATAGGGATATTGAATTCTAACCCCAATTGAGGGCAATTCTAAATGTAACCCTAATCCAGGGTGAGGATATAACCCTAATCCAGGGTAATGATATGTGAAACTCCAATTTAGGGAAATGAGATGTAAACCCTAATTGGGGATGAATAGTGAATCTCTAATTATGGACAATTGAATAAAATCCTAATGGAGATGAATAGTAGACCCAAGTTGGGGGTAACCATAGTGGAAACCCTAGTTGAGGGTGATTCCATGTGAAACCCTAGTTGAGGGTGATTCCATGTGAAACCCTAATTGAGGGCGATGCCATGAGAAACCCTTGTTGTGATGAATAGTAAACCCTAATATTAGGTAATATGATGAGAAACCCTAATGAAGGGTGATGTTATATGCAATCCTCACCCTAATGAAGTATGATAGTATGGGAAACCCTAATCCTAATAATGGAACGGTAAATAATACATTGATGGGGGAAATGCCTAAAGTGATGGATTGTAGATACCCTTATAGCAAGTAATGCTTTAACTTGAAATGAGTCCATATCATTAAAGATAGTTGGACCATTCTTATGTGCGACCTATGCACTTCATGGCATGAGTGATAGGTTAATGGATGAAATGATTAAGATGGGAAATACATTAATCCAAGATAAGCTGATAACTTAAGGAAGTTGTAAGTGATGAGGAAAGTGATACATCAATATATGATTGGTATCACTTTTAGCATTCCAGGATTGATATACCTTGATGCACCTCAAATCCAATATATTTGGACAAGAAGCACATGAAGTGTGTTATGTAAATTGTTACAATAAAATGTAATGAGTTTGATATACCTTGATAAGCATAGGCTAATATATCTTGAGAATAAGGGTAAGCCAAACTAATGAGTATGATGTAATCATACCATGATAAGGATGAGGAATGAACTCATACCTTGTACTGAGAATCATTTAATGATAAATGTTAAGAGTAATGAACAAGACTGAATTCTAAAGATGTGTAATGGACTTATGAGCCATATCGATAGATGTTGCTTAGTGAGAGGTGACAAGGTGTTCTATGGGCGTTATGAGCTATGAGGATGGTTGTTGCCTCGTAAGAGGTAACAAAATGTTTTAAAGGTTACACAGGATTGACATGGTTCAATACCTGGAATAATATCACAGAATTGATATAGTTCAATACCTGGAATGGATGCACAGGATTAGCATAGTCTAATACCTAGAATAACAAGTGTATAGGATTGGTTAAATCCCAATACCTGGAATAATAACACAGGATTGATTAAATTCCAATACCTACAATAACGTCACAGGATTGACTTAGTTCAATACCTAGAATGATAACAGAGGATTGGTTAAATCCCAATACCTGGAATAATAACACAGGATTGGTTAAATTCCAATACCTGGAATAATGTCACAGGATTGGCTTAGTTCAATACCTGGAATGATAACACAGGATTGGTTAAATCCCAATACCTGGAATAATAACACAGGATTGGTTAAATTCTAATACCTGGAATAATGTCGTAGGATTGAATTAGTTTAATACCTGGAGTGATAACACAGGATTGACTTAGTTCAATACCTGGAATGATAACACATGATTAGTAATAACCCAATACCTGGAATAGTTGCACAGGATTGACATAGATCAATACCTGGAATAGTTGCACAGGATTGACATAGATCATACCTAGAATAGTTGCACAAGATTGACATAGATCAATACCTAGAATAGTTTCACAAGATTGACATAGATCAATACCTGGAATAGTTCCACAGGATTGGCATAGTTCAATACCTAGAATGGTTACCCAAGATTGACATAGTTCAATACTTGGAATGGATACACAGGAATAATATAAGTCTAATGCTTGTACTAATTGCACAAGATTGGTGTAATCCAATGTCTGGAATATTTATATAGGATTGGTATAGACCAATGCCTGAATAAGACATGATGATGTACACTCTCATGTCCAATATAACCAAAATCTGTTTAGCAGATTGGCTAAAGCCAATAAGTGAAATAAGAATGTCTCATGGGTGACATATCAAGGTAATGAGTGTCACAAGAGAAGTTTGACATGATGGTATAATATGAAGGATAAGTGGTATACATGTTCTTCCTATTCCTTATTAAGGGAATAGTTGATGTATTGTTCTATCTTAAAAAGTTACAATGCTTTAAGATGATAATGCTTTAAACTGCTTATCCTCTGCTCAGTTTCATATCTTTGTAACTTCAATGATAATGCTTTGGCGGAGAGTTATATCTCTCGCCGGGACAATTTACAATTGTCTCACCCCCGTGGGATCCAATGTTTTTAGGTGGATGTGGATAAGGAGGCAGGAAACCTTTAGCAGAGAAAGAGCAGCAGCAACATCAAGGACAACAGTAATATCTCAAGTGGAGATACTGCCTGTCTAGTCTTATAGTTAGAAAGTCCTATGTGTCGTCTCTGTACTCTCAGGTCCTCGGAGTCAGTAGTCAGTGTTTTTATTGTATCAATATGAGATTTTGGCTTGATGCCTTGAGGTTTTATGTTGTCTGTATATAATGATGAATAGGACAGCAAATGTTGTAATCCTTGAGAAGGGATAGTACAAGTTGTGTATTTATGAAATAGAATGTAAATATTATACTTTGGTTCTTGATGAAAAACATTTCCTATGTGTCGATCTCTTTGCAAAAAGTTTTAATTTTTAGTGATTTTTAGTAATCCACAACAAATGATTCGCTTCTGCTTAAGTAAATCTCGTTTTTATAAGTTGGATGCCACAATTTTGTGGTATCAGAGCTCTAGGTTCGCTGAGTCTACAGAGACATAGGACTAAGGTATCGAGTCTATTCTAAGTGTACCTCAGTGTATCTTATAGTGTCTTATGCTTATGCAAAAGAAGATATATAACTTAAAGATGTCTGAAGGATATGAAGAATACGTTGCTGAGAGCAATGTTGCTGCACCAGGGGGAGGTGCAAGGGATCAGGAAAGGGAGGAACCAATGCCTGAAAATCCCCATGTTGATGAAGTCATGAGAGGAAACCCAGATATTCATAATCTTTTTGGGCAGCTCATGACCACACTAAGGTATATGGCAGACTGGATGCCAGCACCAACAACCAAGGCACCAACTCCCAATGAGGGATATGGGTCTGGTAAGACCTTTGAACGACTACATCATGTCAGAGCCATTGAATATGCTGGAACATCTAATCCAGCAGATGCTGATCTCTGGCTCACTGAGTTAGAAAAATCCTTTAAGATTCTTAGTATCCCAGAGGCTGAAAAAGTTAAACATGTGGTGTACCTTTTGAAAGGTAGTGTTGGACACTGGTGGGTTATAGAAGAAATAAAAAGGAATGATGAAGAGGTTGGATGGGAGGAATTCCGTCAAGAATTCATCAATAAGTATTTTAAAAAGACTTATTTAGATGAAAAGATCTCACAGTTTGAGAAAATACGACAGGGAGCCATGTCAATAAGTGAATATGAGGTTAAGTTCATGGAACTTTTACGATTTTGCCCTCAGATGGCTACTACTGAGGAAGATAAGATTTGACGTTTTCAGAAAGGATTGAATGGTGAGATGTCCATTCCGGCATCTTCCCTAGAAAGTAGGGAGAGGTTTGCCACATTTGTGGAGTCTATACGGAGGATAGAAAGATCTACGATAAAGAAACATGAGACAAACCTTAAAAGAAAGTCTACACAGTCACAGGGACCAATGAGTAGTGGCAGTAGACAACCAAAATCTTCACCAGTCCAACCACAATATAGTGCACCTATGCAGGGGTCATCAAGTTGGGGTCGAGCTTGTCATAAATGTGGACAACTAGGACATTTTAGACAAAAATGTCCAAGGAGAAACAGTGAGATGACCCAACAGTCAAGGCATAATCTGCAAAACCCACAAGGACCTCAGTCCAGTGGAGCATATGGTAGAGGACAAAGACAAGTGTCACAGTTTAGTCCATCTACTTCTGGTAGTAGAGGACAAAGGCAATAAAAAATAACAACTAAGTTCATGTTCTGGGTTAGATAAGATGCTAGTTATCTTATAAAGGTAGACTTGTCAAGATAGAAGTTTCTATTTTGAGTTACCTTCTGTTTCCTACTATAAGAAAAGTAGTTGTTGTTTAGTTCATCTGTATAATCCTTTAAGGATATGAGGAAGAGATAAGAAGGATGAAAACTTATGTTCAGTTTAATATTCTCTTATATGTTTGAAAATTCCTCTTTACATGCAGAAAGGGAAAAGATGTAAAAGAAACACTCAGAGAAAATCTGAGATACCAAGTAATGAAAATTAAAGAGATGTTAAGAACATGAAACATAATATAAAACAAATACATACTACCTAATTTCAGTTCTTGAATAACCTGGCCAGGTATTCATTTATTGAAGGCAAGGTAAGTATGACATATATAGATTGTTATCTTTTTGACTACCCTGATCAAGTAGTCATTCTGAAACAATCTACAGAGTTTAAAGAAGAAGGAGATGTGGCATGGATATTTCTACCACATTCTAATTGATATATGAAGGAATTTGATTTACTCATAAATCAACTTATAAAGGAAAATGAAGATGTAATGTGTTACCAACACATGTGTAAATACTAAGGGAAGGAATTCTGGTATCTGAGAAATATCAGGCTATTTTATGATGGTTGCCTGAAAGGGGTAACTATGAAATCAGTCCAGTTACCTAATGAAGTATGAACATCACATGTTAGGGGTTTATGCTTTGCATAAACATAACAATTGAAGATATCTTTGAGATAAGTTCTTGGTTGATAGGTAACCCTTCTTTATGGTAAGAGAATGTATAACTAATGAGATAATTAGTGCAAGTAATAAGGAAAGCTTGTGTTGTGCCATCAGGTAAGATGACATAATCAAAGTATGAAAAGACTTATAGTTTCAAATGAATGACAGAATATAATTGTGATCTAGAAAAAGAAATGCTAAACTAACTAAGGAACATGGGAGTATATGTTCCATGTGAATCATTCCATGATAAACTTGTATGGAATAACTTTGTATTAATCAAAACTCTATGGTGTCTCCATAATAATGAGGTGTTATGTGAGGACATGATGATATGATGCATGGATAATATTTGTTTCCCTTTTATCTGGGATTTCGGGGACGAAATCCTTGTTAGGGGTTTATAATTTGTAACATCCCTGACCTGGGTTATGCTTTAACCCTAGGTGTTTTGATTAAGAAAGATGATTATATGCTTAATCTTATTTTTTGAAAAGTAATTAGGGCTCATGAGAAACTTATGTTTCAATTTTGGTCCTATTTGAACAATGTTGAAGCAATGGTTGCTTATTTTGAACAAAAGTGGAAATTACCCAAGTGGAGGGGTTAAATTGCAAATGTTGCATGATAAGATGTCCCACATGTGTTGAAGAATCATGAGAATGAAGATGATGCAAAGGTATGGCTTGTGGTAGCCTGAGTACCAAGGAAGAGCCGATAAAGCAATGTTTGTGCATTAAAACCTAGTTTTGGTGTAAAGTGCAATTTACCCAAAACCTAGGGTTCAATATGAAAATTACCACTTCAATAAGGTCCCTAATGTTTCTTGGCATCATATAGAGAAAATAAAATGAGAGGGGCGCCTCATTTGAATTAAGTTGGAGGAGAGAGAATCTTGATATTAAAATAATCAAGATTTAATCCTAATTGAAATCCTAATTCAATTTAGGATAAAAATAAATGTATTAATTAAAGGGCCTTCAACAAAAATTAAAATGGTTGTATTCATATGTATGTGGACATCCTTGAGCCTTGAAAAGGCATGAGCATATCCTAAGGTGGTGAAACTCCACTCACCATTATTATAAGGAAAAGAAATATCCACTAAGTCATGGATATTAATATAAAAAGGGTTAAGGTGCTTAATTTGCTTTTCTTTAAAATGTGTATAATTGAAGGGAATAAGAGGCCAAGAGGATAGTATTGTCTCTAAGGAAGGAGAGGGGTCAAGTGGCAAGGGAATTGAGGGGATAATTCCTACTTTCTCTCTCCAAATTGAATTTTTAATAAAATTCACATATAAGCTCATTTATCCATAGAATGAAAGGGAATTTCGGATTTACTTCCACCCTTTGCTTGAAAAACGACCTTGGGATAAAGAATACAGCTACCCCCAACCTGTTGGTAAGTCCTTGACCTTCGTTCTCCTTGATTCCATGGTGGAAATAAAAAATAAATCATTGATTTCTTCTTTTCTTCACTCCATCTTCAACCCTAGCCAATCTTTTCAACCAAAAGCTTGAGGATGAGCTTAGGGGGCGTTGCAAAAGCTTCATCCACCATTGTTGGCGTGAGATTGGAGCTTTGGAGCTCAATTGGAGGCGGGTTTTATAACTCAAACCCTTAATCAGTGCTATTGCATCCATTCCTATAATAATTGTTGGTTATTCTTTTCTATTTGATACTCTTTTGGTTCATTGCTGAAATCCCCATGAAAAACGGTTGCTGTTATTGGTTGTTCTAAGGAGGACGATGATGAGATCATCATAAATGTTTATCTAAAAGAAATACATGTCCAAACGGTTTCATTTGATCATCTCAAACGGTTTCCCAAACCGTTTGGGAGCAAACAATTTCAAACCGTTTGAGGGGAAATTGTTTCACCAAACCGCATGAGGGCAAATGGTTTCAGACCGTTTGGTGATGTTGACCAGGTTTGACTATTTGTGGATTTGAACATAATGATCCAGGTTAATGACCCATCAATTATATTTGATTATCTCCAATTGGTTCATGAGTTGAAGGTCCATCAATCACCAAAACCCTAATTGGGTTAAGTGCTGATTTCCAATTTTATTGAGTTTGAAACTTGGGTTGATTGACCCAAATGGTTTCAAAACCATTTGGGGATCACCGAAATGGTCTCAATACCGTTTGGTGATCACCCAAGACCATTTGGAGGTCTAGGGTTAGGTATGGTTGAGCAATTGAAGATCTAAAGTTATTAAGTTGAAGTATAATCAATTGCTGATTTAGTGAGCAATCCAATGATCCAAACCCTGATTGGATGACTTAAATTTAAGTGATGAGATGGGAAAACGGTCTCAAGACCGTTTGGAGGTCATACAAACGACCTCAAGACCGTTTGGGGTCAGGACATGTTCAATTTGGATGATGTTTCAATAGTTTTAAAGCAACTAGACTCACATTGGTTAATGTTGAAGGATCATCGATTCCAAACCCTAATTTAGTTGATTCAAACCCTAATTGATGATTAATTGAGGGTCAATTGAGGGTCAAATCAGTTGAAGGATGAGCTAATTAACTAAATTGAAGTATGGTGATAGTTCCAATTGAAGATTGGTTACATGAATTCAATGATTGAAGGACCCAACATTGAGAACCCCAAATCGATTTGATAGGTTGAGACCATAATTGGTC
Source organism: Alisma plantago-aquatica (assembly GCA_963693085.1). NCBI lineage: Eukaryota > Viridiplantae > Streptophyta > Magnoliopsida > Alismatales > Alismataceae > Alisma > Alisma plantago-aquatica. The sequence goes on from OY856410.1 coordinate 488,874,688, forward strand.
CATGCAGTTTTGAGGAGGTTTGGACCAAAGGGTCTCAAGACCGTTTGGGACCAAAGGGTCTAAAGACCATTTGGGACCAAAGGGTCTCAAGACCGTTTGGGACCAAACGATCCCAAACCGTTTGAGGCCCAATCGATCTCAAGAGTGCTTTAGAAAATGGTTTCAAGTACTTGCTTTAGCAAACAGTTTCAAGTGACCACCTTTAGCAAACGGTTTCAAACCGTTTGAACTTTGAAAGACCAAGACCGTTTGGGGCTCAAGTAGTCAAAAATTGATTGAGGACTCAATTGGTCAATCCTTTTGGATACGTAATGTAATTGAGGACTCAATTGGTTAATCCACTTGGACACCTATTGTAATTGAAGATTCAATTGGTCAAATCGATTGGATACCTTATGTAATGGAGGCCCAATGTGATTGAATATCTTGATAATTAAGATGATGAATGATCCATTTATCCAATGATGATTAGTAATGATAATCAATGAAGGTACAAAGGTAGAAACCCTAATAGTACCTAAGTGATTAGTACCAATTAAGGGATGAACCCTAATTGCTTATAGGAACAATGACTTGGTACACTATGTTAATCATAGTTGTATGTACTTGATTGAAGGGTTGATATGACCTAATCAAGTTGAGAGGATAATAGCATGAAATTCATACATGAATATGATTCATGAGGTGATTAAGGGTATGATGCTTAAGTAAAGAGATCATGAAACCCTAATCATGAACATAAACCCTAATTGATAGGGATATTGAATTCTAACCCCAATTGAGGGCAATTATAAATGTAACCCTAATCTAGGGTGAGGATATAACCCTAATCCGAGGTAATGATATGTGAAACTCCAATTTAGGGAAATGACATGTAAAACCCTAATTGGGATGAATAGTGAATCTCTAATTATGGACAATTGAATAAAATCCTAATGGAGATGAATAGTAGACCCAAGTTGGGGGTAACCATAGTGGAAACCCTAGTTGAGGGTGATTCCATGTGAAACCCTAGTTGAGTGTGATTCCATGTGAAACCCTAATTGAGGGTGATTCCATGAGAAACCCTTGTTGGGATGAATAGTAAACCCTAATTTTAGGCAATATGATGAGAAAGCCTAATAAAGGGTGATGTTATATGAAGTCCTCACCCTAATGAAGTATGATAGTATAGGAAACCCTAATCCTAGTAATGGAATGGTAAGTAATACATTGATGGGGGAAATGCCTAAAGTGATTGATTGTAGATACCCGTATAGCAAGCAATGTTTAACTTGAAATGAGTCCATATCATTAAAGATAGTTGGACCATTCTTATGTGCGACCTATGCACTTCATGGCATGAGTGATAGGTTAATGGATGCAAGGATTAAGATGGTAAATACCTTAATCCAAGATAAGATGATAACTTAAGGAAGTTGTAAGTGATGAGGAAAGTGATACATCAATATGTGATAGATATCACTTTTAACATTCCAAGATTGATATACCTTGATGCACCTCAAATCCAATATATTTGGACAAGAAGCACATGAAGTGTGTTATGTAAATTGTTACAATAAAATGTAATGAGTTTGATATACCTTGATAAGCATAAGCTAATATACCTTGAGAATAAGGGTAAGCCAAACAAATGAGTATGATGTAATCATACCATGATAAGGATGATGAATGAACCTATACCTTGTACTGAGAATCATTTAATGATAAATGTTAAGAGTAATGAATATAACTGAATTCTAAACATGTGTAATGGCCTTATGAGCCATATGGATAGATGTTGCCTAGTGAGAGGTGACAAGGTGTTCTATGGGAGTTATGAACTATGAGGATGGTTGTTGCCTAGTAAGAGGTAACAAAATGTTTTAAAGGTTACACAGGAGTGACATGGTTCAATACCTGGAATAATATCACAGGATTGATATAGTTCAATACCTGGAATAGATGCACAGGATTAGCATAGTCTAATACCTGGAATAACAACTGCACAGGATTGGTTAAATCCCAATACCTGTAATAATAACACATGATTGATTAAATTCCAATACCTGGAATAATGTTACAGGATTGACTTAGTTCAATACCTGGAATGATAACACAGGATTGACTTAGTTCAATACCTTGAATGATAACACAGGATTGGTAATAACCCAATACCTGGAATAGTTGCACAGGATTGACATAGATCAATATCTAGAATAGTTGCATAGGATTGACATAGATCAATACCTGGAATTGTTGCACAGGATTGACATAGATAAATACCTGGAATAGTTGCATATGATTGGCATAGATCAATACCTGGAATAGTTTCACATGATTGGCATAGTTCAATACCTGGAATGGTTACTCAAGATTGACATAGTTCATCACTTGGAATGGATACACATGAATAATATTAGTCTAATGCTTGTACTAGTTGCACATGATTGGTGTAATCCAATGCATGGAGTATTTATATAGGATTGGTATAGACCAATGCCTGAATAAGACATGATGATGTACACTCTCATGTCCAATATAACCAAAATCTATTTAGCAGATTGGCTAAAGCCAATAAGTTGAAATAAGAATGTCTCATGGGTGACATATCAAGGTAATGAGTGTCACAAGAGAAGTTTGACATGATGGTATAATATGAAGGATAAGTCATATACATGTTCTTCCTATTCCTTATTAAGGGAATAGTTGATCTATTGTTCTATCTTAAAAAGTTACAATGCTTTAAGATGAGAATGCTTCAAACTGCTTATCCTCTGCTCAGTTTCATATATTTTTAACTGCAATGATAATGTTTTGGCAGAGAGTTATATCTCCCGCTGGGACAATTTACAATTGTCTCACCCCTGTGGGATCCAATGTTCTTAGGTGGACGTGGACAAGGAGGCATGAAACCTTTATCAGAGAAAGAGTAGCAGCAACATCAAGGACAGTAGTAATATCTCAGGTGGAGTTACTACCTGTCTAGTCTTATAGTTAGAAAGTCCTATGTGTCGTCTTTGTACTCTTAGGTCCTCGGAGTCAGTAGTCAGTGTTTTTATTGAATCGATCTGAGATTCTGGCTTGATTCCTCGAGGTTTTATGCTGTCTGTCTATAATGATGAATAGGACAGCTGATGTTGTAATCCTCGAGAAGAGATAGTACAAGTTGTGTACTTATGGAATAGAATGTAAATATTATACTTTGGTTCTTGATGAAAAAGATTTCCTATGTGTGGATCTCTTTGCAAAAAGTTTTAATTTTTAGTGATTTTCAGTAATCCACTGCAAATGATTCACTTCCGCTTAGGTAAATCTCATTTTGATAAGTTGGATGCCACACTATTGATCACCAGGTTGGTTCTCCTCCATAGTGTGACCTCGACCTCGTTGCATGCGGCCACCTAAAAAAATGTGGTGACCCACGGGTGAGACCCAGTCCCAGTGAGAGATATAACTCTCTCCAACATATATTGATTATAACACATTGATTGATAGTAAATGAACTGGGAGATACATTAATGAATAAGCAATTTAGTCAGATTGAATAGGTTAAGCATACTAAGACATTAAGAAAATTAACTTGATAAGAGGTATAATTACTCAAAGGTCATATGATATCATCTTCTAAACACTGAATAGTATAAAGACAAGTTAAAGACTAATCAAACAATGTGAGACATATTTAACCATATCCAGTATACTACACGGCTTATATCACTTCTTTTATTACATTGCCCTGAGGGATTTGAGAAATACCACTCAAGTCCCAACTGACCACTACCAAGTCGAAATCAGTGCCATACAAGATCTAGGAAGAGTCGGACTCCTAAGATATTCTTCACCCTCGGTCAGTACGGGTCCACCACAATGACACATAAGGTCAAGCTACTAATAGCCTAGTCTATCCTTGGCACAGGTCACGACACTAGTGAAAGGAGGCGGGTACGCATACCCTACCATCCGAGTTCATGAAACTTTTACGATTTTGCCCCCATATGGCTACTACTGAGGAAGAAAAGATTCGACGTTTTGAGAAAGGATTGAATGTTGAGATGTCATTCCGGCATCTTCCCTAGAAAGTAGGGAGAGGTTTGCCACATTTGTGGAGTCTATACGGAGGATAGAAAGATCTAAGATAAAGAAACATGAGACAAACCTTAAAAGAAAGTCTACACAGTCACATGGACCAATGAGTAGTGGTAGTAGACAAACAAAATCTTCACCAGTCCAACCACAATATAGTGCACCTATGCAGGGGTCATCAAGTTGGGGTCGAGCTTGTCATAAATGTGGACAGCTAGGACATTTTAGACAACAATGTCCAAGGAGAAACAGTGAGATGACCCAACAGCCAAGGCATAATCTGCAAAACCCACAAGGACCTCAGTCTAGTGGAGCATATGGTAGAGGAAAAAGACAAGTGTCACAGTTTAGTCCATCTACTTCTGGTAGTAGAGGACAAAGGCAATAAAAAATAACAACTAAGTTCATGTTCTGGGTTAGATAAGATGCTAGTTATCTTATAAAAGGTAGACCTGTCAAGATAGAAGTTTCTATTTTGAGTTACCTTCTGTTTCCTACTATAAGAAAATTAGTTGTTGTTTAGTTCATCTGTATAATCCTTTAAGGATATGAGGAAGAGATAAGAAGGATGAAAACTTATGTTCAGTTTAATATTCTCTTATATGTTTGAAAATTCCTCTTTACATGCAGAAAGGGAAAAGATGTAAAAGAAACACTCAGAGAAAATCTGAGATACCAAGTAATGAAAATTAAAGAGATGTTAAGAACATGGAACATAATATAAAACAAATACATACTACCTAATTTCAGTTCTTGAATAACCTAGCCATGTATTCATTTATTGAAGGCAAGGTAAGTATGACATATATAGATTGTTATCTTTTTGACTACCCTGATCAAGTAGTCATTTTGAAACAATCTCCAGAGTTTAAAGAAGAAGGAGATGTGGCATGGATATTTCTACCACATTCTAATTGATATATGAAGGAATTTGATTTACTCATAAATCAACTTATAAAGGAAAATGAAGATGTAATGTGTTACCAACACATGTGTAAATACTAAGGGAAGGAATTCTGGTATCTGAGAAATATCAGGCTATTTTATGATGGTTGCCTGAAAGGGGTAACTGTGAAATCAGTCCAGTTACCTAATGAAGTATGAACATCACATGTTAGGGGTTTATGCTTTGCATAAACATAACAATTGAAGATATCTTTGAGATAAGTTCTTGGTTGATAGGTAACCCTTCTTTATGGTAAGAGAATGTATAACTAATGAGATAATTAGTGCAAGTAATAAGGAAAGCTTGTGTTGTGCCATCAGGTAAGATGACACAATCAAAGTATGAAAAGACTTATAGTTTCAAATGAATGACATAATATAATTGTGATCTTGAAAAAGAAATGCTGAACTAACTAAGGAACATGGGAGTATATGTTCCATGTGAATCATTCCATGATAAACTTGTATGGAATAACTTTGTATTAATCAAAACTCTATGGTGTCTCCATAATAATGAGGTGTTATGTGAGGACATGATGATATGATGCATGGATAATATATGTTTTCCTTTTATCTGGGATTTCGGGGACAAAATCCTTGTTAGGGGTTTATAATTTGTAACATCCCTGACCAGGGTTATGCTTTAACCCTAGGTGTTTTGATTAAGAAAGATGATTATATGCTTAATCTTATTTTGTGAAAAGTAATTAGGGCTCATGAGAAACTTATGTTTCAATTTTGGTCCTGTTTGAACAATGTTGAAGCAATGTTTGCTTATTTTGGACTAAAGTCAAATTACCCAAGTGGAGGGGTTAAATTGCAAATGTTGCATGATAAGATGTCCCACATGTTTTTAAGAATCATGAGAATGAAGATGATGCAAAGGTATGGCTTTTGGTAGCCTGAGTACCAAGGAAGAGCTGATAAAGCAATGTTTGTGCATTAAAACCTAGTTTTGGTGTACAGTGCAATTTACCCAAAACCTAGGGTTCAATATGCAAATTACCACTTCAATAAGGTCCCTAATGTTTCTTGGAATCATATAGAGAAAATAAAATGAGAGGGGCGCCTCATTTGAATTAAGTTGGAGGAGAGAGAATCTTGATATTAAAATAATCAAGATTTAATCCTAATTGAAACCCTAATTCAATTTAGGGCAAAAATAAATGTATTAATTAAAGGGCCTTCAACCAAAATTAAAATGGTTGGATTCATATGTATGTGGACATCCTTGAGCCTTGCAAAGGCACGATCATATCCTAAGGTGGTGAAACTCCACTCACCATTATTATAAGGAAAAGAAATATCCACTAAGTCATGGATATTAATATAAAAAGGGTTAAAGTGCTTAATTTGCTTTTCTTTAAAATGTGGATAATTGAAGGGAATAAGAGGCCAAGAGGATAGTCTTGTATCTAAGGAAGGATAGGGGTCAAGTGGCAAGGGAATTGAGGGGATAATTCCTACTTTCTCTCTCCTAATTGAATTTTTAATAAAATTCACATATAAGCTCATTTATCCATAGAATGAAAGGGAATTTCGGATTTACTTCCACCCTTTGCTTGGAAAACGACCTTGGGAGCTTGCGAGAAAGAATAGAACTACCCCCAACCTGTTGGTAAGTCCTTGACCTTCGTTCTCCTTGATTCCATGGTGGAAATCAAAAATAAATCATTGATTTCTTCTTTTCTTCACTCCATCTTCAACCCTAGCCAATCTTTTCAACCAAAAGCTTGAGGATGAGCTTAGGGGGCATTGCAAAAGCTTCATCCACCATTGTTGGCGTGATCTTGGAGCTTTGGAGCTCAATTGGATGTGGGTTTTATAACTCAAACCCTTAATCAGTGCTATTGCATCCATTCCTATAATAATCGTTGGTTATTCTTTTCTATTTGATACTCTTTTGGTTCATTGCTGAAATCCCCATGAAAAATGGTTGATGTTCTTGGTTGTTCTAAGGAGGACGATGATGAGATCATCATAAATGTTTATCCGAAAGAAATCCCTGTCCAAACGGTTTCACTTGATCATCTCAAACGGTTTCCCAAACCGTTTGAGGGGAAAATGTTTCACCAAACAGCATGAGGGAAAACAGTTTCAGATTGTTTGGTGATGTTGACCAGGATTGACTATTTGGGGATTTGATCATAATGATCCAGGTTAATGATCCATCAATTATATTTGATTATCTCCAATTGGTTCATGAGTTGAAGGTCCATTAGTCACCAAAACCCTAATTGGGTTAAGTGCTGATTTCCAATTTTATTGAGTTTGAAACTTGGGTTGATTGACCCAAACGGTTTCAAAACCATTTGGGGATCACCGAAATGGTCTCAATACCGTTTGGTGATCACCCAAGACCATTTGGAGGTCTAGGGTTAGGTATGGTTGAGCAATTGAAGATCTAAAGTTATTAAGTTAAAGTATAATCAATTGCTGATTTGGTGATCAATCCAATGATCCAAACCCTGATTGGATGACTTGGATTTAAGTGATGAGATGGGAAAACGGTCTCAATACCGTTTGGAGGTCATACAAACGACCTCAATACCTTTTGGGGTCAGGACATGTTCAATTTGGATGATGGTTCAATAGTTTTAAAGCAACTAGACTCACATTGGTTAATGTTGAAGGATCATTGATTCCAAACCCTAATTTAGTTGATTCAAACCCTAATTGATGATTAATTGAGGGTCAATTGTGGTTCAAATCAGTTGAAGGATGAGCTAATTAACTAAATTGAAGTATGGTGATAGTTCCAATTGAATATTGGTTACATGAATTCAATGATTGAAGGAATCAACATTGAGAACCCCAAATCGATTTGATAGGTTGAGACCATAATTGGTCCATGCGGTTTTGAGGAGGTTTGGACCAAAGGGTCTCAAGACCGTTTGGGACCAAAGGGTCTCAACACCGTTTGGGACCAAACGATCCCAAACCGTTTGAGGCCTAATCGATCTCAAGAGTGCTTTAGCAAACGGTTTCAAGTACTTGCTTTAGCAAACGGTTTCAAGTGACCACCTTTAGCAAACGGTTTCAAACCGTTTGAAATTTAAAAGACCAAGACCGTTTGGGGCTCAAGTAGTCAAAAATTGATTGAGGACTCAATTGGTCAATCCTTTTGGATACCTAATGTAATTGAGGACTCAATTGGTTAATCCACTTGGACACCTATTGTAATTGAAGATTCAATTGGTCAAATCGATTGGATACCTTATGTAATGGAGGCCCAATGTGATTGAATATCTTGATAATTAAGATGATGGATGATCCATTTATCCAATAATGATTAGTAATGATAATCAATGAAGGTACAAAGGTAGAAATCCTAATAGTACCTAAGTGATTAGTGCCAATTAAGGGATGAAACCTAATTTCTTATAGGAACAATGACTTGGTACACTATGTTAATCATAGTTGTATGTACTTGATTGAAGGGTTGATATGACCTAATCAAGTTGAGAGGATAATAGCATGAAATTCATACATGAATATGATTCATGAGGTGATTAAGGGTATGATCCTTAAGTAAAGAGATCATGAAACCCTAATCATGAACATAAACCCTAATTGATAGGGATATTGAATTCTAACCCTAATTGGGGGCAATTCTAAATGTAACCCTAATCTAGGGTGAGGATATTACCCTAATCCAGGGTAATGATATGTGAAACTCCAATTTAGGGAAATGAGATGTAAAACCCTAATTGGGATGAATAGTGAATCTCTAATTATGGACAATTGAATAAAATCCTAATGGAGATGAATAGTAGACCCAAGTTGGGGGTAACCATAGTGGAAACCCTAGTTGAGGGTGATTCCATGTGAAACCCTAGTTGAGGGTGATTCCATGTGAAACCCTAATTGAGGGTGATGCCATGAGAAACCCTTGTTGGGATGAATAGTAAACCCTAATTTTAGGCAATATGATGAGAAAGCCTAATAAAGGGTGATGTTATATGAAATCCTCACCCTAATGAAGTATGATAGTATGGAAAACCCTAATCCTAGTAATGGAATGGTAAGTAATACATTGATGGGGGAAATGCCTAATGTGATTGATTGTAGATACCCTTATAGCATGCAATGTTTAACTTGAAATGAGTCTATATCATTAAAAATAGTTGCACCATTCTTATGTGCGACCTATGCACTTCATGGCATGAGTGATAGGTTAATGGATGAAAATATTAAGATGGGAAATACCTTAATCCAAGATAAGCTGATAACTTAAGGACGTTGTAAGTGATGAGGAAAGTGATACATCAATATGTGATAGATATCACTTTTAGCATTCCAAGATTGATATACCTTGATGCACCTCAAATCCAATATATTTGGACAAGAAGCACATGAAGTGTGTTATGTAAATTGTTACAATAAAATGTAATGAGTTTGATATACCTTGATAAGCATAGGCTAATATACCTTGAGAATAAGGGTAAGCCAAACAAATGAGTATGATGTAATCATACCATGATAAGGATGATGATTGAACTCATACCTTGTACTGAGAATCATTTAATGATTAATGTTAAGAGTAATGAACATGACTGAATTCTAAACATGTGTAATGGCCTTATGAGCCATATGGATAGATGTTGCTTAGTGAGAGGTGACAAGGTGTTCTATGGGCGTTATGAGCTATGAGGATGGTTGTTGCCTAGTAAGAGGTAACAAAATGATTTAAAGGTTACACAGGATTGACATGGTTCAATACTTGGAATAATATCACAGGATTTATATAGTTCAGTACCTGGAATAGATACACAGGATTAGCATAGTCTAATACTTGGAATAACAACTGCACATGATTGGTTATATCCCAATACCTGGAATAATAACACATGATTGATTAAATTCCAATACCTGGAATAATGTCACAGGATTGACTTAGTTCAATACCTGGAATGATAACACAAGATTGACTTAGATCAATACCTGGAATGATAACACAGGATTGGTAATAACCCAATACCTGGAATAGTTGCACAAGATGACATAGATCAATATCTGGAATAGTTGCATAGGATTGACATAGATCAATACCTGGAATAGTTGCACAGGATTGACATAGATCAACACCTGGAATAGTTGCACATGATTGACATAGATGAATACCTGGAATAGTTGCACATGATTGGCATAGTTCAATACCTGGAATGGTTACTCAAGATTGACATAGTTCAATACTTGGAATGGATACACATGAATAATATAAGTCTAATGCTTGTAGTAGTTGCACATGATTGGTGTAATCCAATTCCTGGAATATTTATATAGGATTGGTATAGACCAATGCCTGAATAAGACATGATGATGTACACTCTCATGTCCAATATAACCAAAATCTATTTAGCAGATTAGCTAAAGCCAATAAGTTGAAATAAGAATGTCTCATGGGTGTCATATCAAGGTAATGAGTGTCACAAGAGAAGTTTGACATGATGGTATAATATGAAGGATAAGTGATATACATGTTCTTCCTATTCCTTATTAAGGGAATAGTTGACCTATTGTTCTATCTTAAAAAGTTACAATTCTTTAAGATGAGAATGCTTTAAACTGCTTATCCTCTGCTCAGTTTCATATATTTTTAACTACAATGATAATGTTTTGGCAGAGAGTTATATCTCCCGCTGGGACAATTTACAATTGTCTCGCCCCCGTGGGATCCAATGTTTTTAGGTAGACGTGGACAAGGAGGCATGAAACCTTTAGCAGAGAAAGAGCAGCAGCAAAATCAAGGACATCAGTAATATCTCAGGTGGAGTTACTGCCTGTCTAGTCTTATAGTTAGAAAGTCCTATGTGTCATCTTTGTACTCTTAGGTCCTCGGAGTCAGTAGTCAGTGTTTTTATTGAATCGATTTGAGATTTTGGCTTGATGCCTCGAGGTTTTATGTTGTCTGTATATAATGATGAATAGGACAGCTGATGTTGTAATCCTTGAGAAGAGATAGTATAAGTTGTGTACTTATGGAACATAATGTAAATATTATACTTTGGTTCTTGATGAAAAAGATTTCCTATGTGTGGATCTCTTTGCAAAAAGTTTTAGTTTTTAGTGATTTTCAGTAATCCGTTGCAAATGATTCACTTCTGCTTAGGTAAATCTCATTTTTATATGTTGGATGCCACACTATTGATCACCAGGTTGGTTCTCCTCCACAGTGCGACCTCGACCTCGTTGCATGCGGCCACCTAAAAAAATGTGGTGACCCACGGGTGAGACCCAGTCCCAGCGAGAGATATAACTCTCTCCAACATATATTGATTATAACACATTGATTGACAATAAATGAACTGGGCAGATACATTAATGAATAAGCAGTTTAGTCATATTGAATAGGTTAAGCATACTAAGACATTAAGAAAATTAACTTGACAAGAGGTATAATTACTCAAAGGTCATATGATATCATCTTGTAAACACTGAATAGTATAAAGACAAGTTAAAGACTAATCAAACAATGTGAGACATATTTAACCATAGTCAGTATACTACACGGCTTATATCACTTCTTTTATTACATTGCCCTGAGGGATTTGAGAAATACCACTCAAGTCCCAACTGACCACTACCAAGTCGAAATCAGTGCCATACAAGATCTAGGAAGAGCCAGACTCCTAAGATATTCTTCACCCCCGGTCAGTATGGGTCCACCACAATGACACATAAGGTCAAGCTACTAACAGCCTTGTCTATCCTTGGCACAGGTCATGACACTAGTGAAAGGAGGTGGGTATGCATACCCTACCATCCGAGATTCAACCACAGTTGTCCTCCAATCTCATCATCATATATATAATCACCGAGACATGACCGCATCCGTTCTCAAATTGAGGGCTAGGTATGACCACTGTCATCCTCCCTAACACTTGAATTCAGGATGACAAGCACCCCGCATACGCATCAATATGCGCTCTGAGTATCCCTTAGGAATACACATTTCACTATCTGGCAATTTTTAACACTCAGATAGATCTATGGCACATGGCACTACATGATTAGAGTTTCACTTAATTAGTTATGCCAATTGGGTGAACTAAGGGAAAATCATACAAATGGACATTCAAACCCTAATTCATTTCTAACAAGAGTATATGTATAACAACTTCAAAAGATATAAAACATTTGAGATAGAAATCTTAATCACATTACCACATTCTATCATTCATTGCAAATTAATGAACCACTCTTATCATCATACTTTTACAAGATACCAATATCTTATTACAAGTTCCAGGGTTTTAACCCTTATTAGAACATGAAGAGGATTTCACCTCAATCATGGCTTTAAACATGCCCAAAGGTCGTTAAGACCATCACATTATTCATAATAAGGTTATCATCATCATTCCATGCCTTAAACAAGATACATGACATGGGAGTTACACATCCATAGATACTAACATGGCAAGGAACTATGATATTCAAATAGTAATACAATGTGGTTTCAACACAAGAAGAGTGTAATTCATTATCACATTAATCATTCAAGAGGTCTGATTATAACCAATCAACATCATATAATCACACTAAGGTTAGGTATAACAAGCTAGAACACATGGGAGTTACGCATCCACTTATTATAGTGATTTATCAAATATAACTATATGATGGAAAAGGTAAGACTACAAATTAATGGTATTCAACCATAGAATTATCTTCACTAGGACCAACATATAATACCATGTGATTTAATCTAATCTATTGTATGTTGAAGCATCCAATATTATTCATTGAATCAGGTTCATTGTTCAAGGTTTTCAATTGAAGTATATGTCTAACTGTTAGATCAATTGAACCAAGGAACCATTAGTTCAAGATTTAGTCAAATCTACAACTACATTCCTAATTCATCATATATGGTGATGACCTAATCCACCATTAATTGTGATCATTAGGTCACCATTGGTTGCTAGATCAGTAATACATTCAGTTAACACCATCAATATTAAGCCAATATCATCATCGATTGATAATATCATTAGAATACTTAGTGGATGATAATTAAACGTCTAATTGAGTAAAAACCTGGCCTAAGGGGGTGACCATAGGTTGTCACCATAAATTTGACACCCTTGATCATGAACATCAGTTGCCAAGATAGCAGCACCATTGGTTGTTGAATGGTATGACAATCAGTTGTGTGATAGGGAAGGAAATAGCTTGAAAACCCTAATTTGAACCATCAATTATTTTGTGCTTAGCACCATAGGTTGATGCTATCAACCTGTACCAGATAATGTTACACCTTATAAAGGTTGTACACATGTTTACAAGTTCATATAGAACTGGAACAGAATAGGGAACACTACAAAAATTCGAAATTCTAAACAAGCATGGTTTCCCTATGCTTAAATCAACACATTAAGGCATAAACATGAACTAACAAGCTTCTAGTAAGAAATATAAGTGAATAATGTTATATAACTCGCCTCTATAGTGTAGGTCAGATCACAAACATCAAGAATATCTAGAAAATAGGGCAAGAAAACCTTGGATTCAGATCTGAACTTGGCCAAATAGGTACTTCTCTTCACAAAGAAGCAAAATCCTAGAAAAATAAGCAAGAAGGATAGATTTTTGAGTTGTAGAGCCACTTTCACCATGGAGCAGCAGGGTTCCAACCTGGAGGAATGTCTAAGGAAGGAGAAGAGAAAGAGAAATGGAGAAGTAAGGAAGAAAACAACTTGCCTTGGTCAAAATCCCTAGAAGATGACCTTGGAAACCATAAGTAGGGCTATATGGAGCTCTAGGAGACCTTCTTCTCCAAAAAGAGGTTGTCTTCTACCTTACAACACTTGGTTCTGTAGAAAAATAGAGTGGATTCGTTGCTCCAGGTTAGAGGAAAGAGAAATCAAGCATATTGTAACATCCCTGACCTGGGTTATGTACTAACCCTAGGTGTTTTGCCTAATTAAGTTGATTAGATGCTTGTTTTTATACTTTGAAAAGTAAGTAAGGCTTTTGAGGAACTTGTATTTCAATTTCAGTCCTTTTTGAATAATGTTGAAACTTTATTTTGTTAATTTTGGACTAAAGTGCAAATTACCCAAGTAGAGGGGTTAACTTGCAAATTGCACATGATAAGATGTTCCTCTAATTCTGAGACATCATAAGAATGCATATGATGTAGTGGTATGGTTTCTACAAGCTTGGGCACCAAGATAAAGCTTGTAGAGCAATCCTTGTGCATTAAAACCTAGTTTTGGTGTAATGTGCAAATTACCCAAAACCAAGGGTTCAATATGCAAAATATCACCTCTAGAGGGTCTCTCATGTTTCTTGGCATCAAGTAGAGAAAAGAAAATGAGAAGGGCACCTCATTTGAATTATCTTGGAGGAGAGAGAATCTTGACATTAAAGTAATCAAGATTTAAGCATAAATGGCTCTTTAATATAATTTAGTGCAAAAAGAAATATATTAATTAAGGAGCCCTAGCCAAAGAAGTGGCACCCAGATGGTAAAAGTATTGATGTAAGATTAAGAGGTCGCTGGTTCGAAACCCCCCGGCCACAGGATGAATGAATGGCCATTTTTTTCAAAAAAAAAAATTAAGGAGCCCTTCAACCAAAAGTTGAGGGATGTGTTTGCAATAGTTTGGACGATATTGTGCCCTGCTTGGGCACAAAAAAATCTTGGTTGAATGGAATCCATTCACATTAATATAATATAAAACAATATTCAATAAAAAGATGGATATTAATATACATCTCTTTAAGGTGCTTAGTTCCTTTTCCATTATTTCTTGGATAATGGAGAAAGTTTTGCGAGGAAATAGAGGGTGGCTTAGTGGCCAAGGAATGGAGGAGGCTTTAGTGGAAATTAGTTGGAATTAAATAAGATAACTCTCTTTTTCTATTTCCTTAAAAACCCATATACATATCTCTTATGTATATCTTTTGCAATACACATGACAACCATTTCCTTAGTTTCTTTCTCTTTTCACCTTGCTTTGGCTGACCAAAGGAGAGCTCTGGAGCAGAGGAAGGGCGACCAAACCTATTGGTAAGTTTGGATCATCATCTACCTCGGATTAATGGTGGAAACCCTAAAACAAGGCTTGATTAATGGTTTTCTTCACACGATTTTCAGCCATCTTGTTCATCCAAAAGTTGAAGGATGGACCTTGGACAACTTCTGGAGCTCAATCCACCATTAGAGCCATGGAGCTTGGAGCTTGGGATCAGTTCTAGAGGTGGGTTTTATAACTCTAACCCTTAAGCATTGATAATGCATCCATTCCTTTAATAATCGTTGGCTACTTTCTTCCTTTAATACTTTTTGTAATTCTTGCTAAAAGTTCAGTGAAGAACATCAACTGTTCTTGGATACACGAAGGAAGAAGATGATTATACAAAAAGTTACTTTACCAAATGGTTTCCTTTTGTTTCTCAAATGGTTTCCCAAACCATTTGGGAGCAAACGGTTTCAAACCGTTTGAATGCAAACGGTTTCAAACCGTTTGAATGCAAACGGTTTCACTAAACCGCATAGAAGCAAATGGTCCAAGACCGTTTGGTGGATTTGACCAAGCGTTGACCATTTGGAGACCTGTTGAGAATAATGTAGGTCAATTCTCCATCAATAATTATTAATTAACTTCAATTGGTTCACTAGTTGAAGGTCCAACAATCACCAAAACCCTAATCGGGTTAGGTGCTGATTTGATAATTGAATAAGTTTGAAACTTGGGTTGAGTGACCCAAATAGTTTCAAAACCATTTGGGGATCACCCAAACAGTCTCAAGACCGTTTGGGGATCACCCAAATGGTCTGAAGACCATTTGGTGATCACCCAAGACCGTTTGGAGGTCTAGGGTTAAGCATGGTTGATCAATTGAAGATCTAAAGGTACTAGGTTGAAGAATATTCAATTGTTGACTTAGTGATCAATCTATAGAGCCAAACCCTAATTGGTTGACTTGGTTTTTGATGTTGACTGGGGCAAACAGTCACAAGACCATTTGGAGGTCATCCAAAGAACCTCAAGACCCTTTGGGGTCAGGTCATGTCCAAATTGGATAATGGTTCAATGGTTTCAAATCAATTAGACTCACATTGATTAATGTTGAAGGGTCATCGATTTCAAACCCTAATTCAATTGACTCAAACCCTAATTGATGACTAATAAAGGGTCAATTGAGGGTCAAATCAGTTGAAGGTTGACCTAATTAACTCAATTGAAGCATGGTGATGTTGGATAAATTGGACATTATGATAAATCCCTTTGTTTCGATGATGACAAACATTTCATTCTTGTTGATCTAACGTGCTACTTGAGTGTGCAGGATTAAGGTGGATGACAAAGTAACTAGGGAAAATCCAAAGAGCTTACATATTTATATTTCCATGCAATGAAATCACTGTTGTAAAAACTTGTACAAATATATAATGTACAAGTACTTAGATTGCATGTAAATCAAGCGTTGGATCTTCCTAGCTAATCACCACACTTAGATAGGTCATCCCCTTCAAATAGGATCACATATGTACACTCATACACATGCTTAGTGGTAAATTAAAAGATTGAAAACAGAGTCAATCTCGGTCGACCACACTCCTCGACCGAGACACTCTCGGTCGACAAACTCCTCGACCGAGAATGACCCAAGTAGTCGTTAGACACAGCTGACAAAGTAGTTGGCAGTTGCAAATGAACGTTGATTCAGAGAGCCTGTCGGTCGACAAAACTTCGACCGAGTAGGTGTCTCGGTCGACCATTTGTCGACCGAGATGGTCTCTGACAGCAACTGCAGAATAAAGTAACTAGCCGTTACTAATGCACTTAACTTATATCTAACGGCTAGTTAAGCACTTAGAAGCCCCTAGAAGTTGTCTAGAACGTCCTTAAGTATCCATAGGCCATTCCTATAAATAGGACATGCCTTAGGACACCAAAATACACCTAAGCTATACTTGTGCTATACTTGAGCTTGAATACTCACTTGCAATCTGTTTTAGAGCAATAGAGCAATTCCTATACTTGCCATTCATTCCTATTGCTCCCATTTCGTGTCCTATAGGCTAGTATCTCCTATCCACTACAATCACATTGTCATACACATTGGTTAGGAGATCTAAACGCTTGATATAGGAAAATCAAGCCTTGTGCTTACAACGGTATTGTAATTTCTGTTTTCTTTCTTGTTCCTTTGTATCTTTTGTACTCTCCTTGCTACTCCTAGGGTTGGAGGCTGCGGATTGGAGAGGTTTGACTTCTCAGGTGGAGAAGGGGACTTCAAGCTACTTCAAGAAGGCTATCGCACGGGAAGCTACTTCAGAAGGCTGGTGCAACGGGTGTTGGTGCATCTACTTCAAGGGAAGGCTGCTTCAAGGTTGGGCGATTACTTCTAGGTGAAGGCTGCTTGAAGGGTTTGGGAAAAGAAATTGTATTTTATGTAAAGTCCTTGCGAGGTAATAAAATTGATTTCTTTTCAAATCCCGGTTGGGTAAGCAACCGGGTAGTGGACTGACTACCTTAGTATTTGCTAAGGCTAGGAACCACTCTAAACCCTTGTGTCTCCTTGTCCAATATTTTCTTTGTGGTTGCTTGAGTTAAATTATTATTAAAATCTTTATAAAACTCTATTCACCCCCCCTCTAGTAGTTTTCAATTGGTATCAGAGCAGGCTTCAAGGAACCCTAACCAGGTCTTGAAGAATGAAGGGTGGAGGTGACTACAACCGCAGGCAAAGGAACAACTTGGACCAACCTACAACAAGTTGCAATTGGTGTCTAGGACCAAACCATACAACAATCGGTTGTCCATGGAGAGAAAAGAAGAAAGAGGAAAAGTACAAAAATTGTTTCATTGCTACAACCAATGAAGAAGAAGAAGAAGAGGTAAGCCTTCTTGATTTATCAAAAGAAGAGTTAATTTCTAGTCTTGAAGAAACACACAATAAGTATATTGAGTGCAAGAAGAAATTAAAGAAATCTAGTAAAGCAAACGATGAGTTAAATGCTAGACTTATTGCTCTTACATCCGAAAATGAAGATTTATATGCTAAATTGAATACTCTTGGTTTTGAAAAAGATAGCATTGTTTCTGAAAATCGTACTTTGAAATCATCTCTAAGTAGTAGTGATGTGAAGATTTTTACTCTAGAAACAAATTATGATCTTCTATATCAAGAAAAGGTTGAATTACTTGCAAAGTTAAATGATTTTCAAAAACAACCTATTTTGTGTACACATCTAGACTATGATAATATAGTGAAAGAAAGGAATTCTTTATCATCAAATCTAGATCAAGCAAAACTAGACATTAAGAAAAGAATGGATGAGATCGCTAAGTTGCAACAAGAAGTTACTAGGCTAAGCAACAATGGAATCCTTGATAGAATATTGGATGACTCCTATCATCAAATTGGGAGAAGAGGACTAGGTTACAAGCCCAAAGGGAAATCTCATCAACAACCTAGTTGGAGAAAGACACGAGCACATCAAGCCACATTTGTACAAAAGAACAACCTAGAACAAAACCATAGAAATAGACTTGAGGTTGATTCTATATGTTGCCATTATTGCTCACGTCTTGGACATTACTCTTTTTCATGCCCATATAAGAAAAGGAATGTTGAGTTAGTATGGGTTCCAAAACCCCCAAATTGAATTGATTAGACTAAGTTGAGATATGACCGAAGACTTTAAATTGCACATCCTTATGTCTATCTCAACTTAACATAAAGGGATAACAAAATGATTTAAGTAACTAAAATCTCTAACTTGAAAATTTATCTCAATTAAGGTCCTCAAAACTTAACATTTTGAATATGATTAGTTGAGATTTGATCTAAATGTTACTTTGATATTCACATGTTTTATCTCAACTAAAACTGATTCTTAAACTGCATAATTGATTTAGACATAGTCTACATTTTACTTGACATCAATAAATAGTTCTGTAGGTAAAACAGAAACATTGTCGGTCGAGAAATCGTCGACCGAGCAGTCAGTCGGTCGAGAAATCGTCGACCGAACTGGTCACTGATTTCAATCTGCAGTGAAATTACTGAACAACTGATTGATAAATGGCTATCTATCTGTTGTTAATGACTGTTTTACAAAACAAGTTGAAGATTTTTTTATAAATGACATCATTCTCTAAATAAGATAAAATTGAAAATCAAGTTTAGAAATCCCTATTTTAAAATGTTTTACATGATTTTCTTTAAAGCATCTATCTAGATAGAAATCATATGTTTAAATGATTACAATCACTGTATTTCATGAAATTATCATTCTATTGTTCTATCATTACATCATGGACATGCTTTCATTATTTCATCATTAAGCATGATGTTGTGTTAACACAAATAGATAATGATAATTGCATGCATAATTCTTGATGATAAGCAAGCAAAATAATTCATTGGTGATATGACTATTAAAAATGCTTGCAAAGAACAAAATGTTATAAAATTGCTCAAATTAAAAAGACTTGAGATATTAATCATGCATTCATTTTTAAGAAAATGTTTTCATATTGAGAATCACTTAACATGCTTCATCATGATCATCATGGATTCATTGGTTTAAAATAGGCTTTGATTCATATGTTCAAATCATGAATGATCATTGTGATTTAGATAATTGCAAATGTCATCTTGACATAATAGATAATGCTTATGGACACAGCTTGTAATGATGATGTTGCTATGACAAGCCAAACGGTGCCTCTTAGAACAAAATATTAATGTTTTTATCTATTTGCTTGTTCTAAGAAATTAAAAGCAAAAATCTTGACTTTAAGATATTAATCTTGCTTTCAAAATATATGTTTCTAAAGGATCTTATGATAAGGGTATAAGAAGAAATGGGATTTGATATTTATGTACCCATAGCAAAGCATATAAAACATCTTTTACAATGAATGTAAAACATGCATTCTAGAAAAATCAAGGTCAAAGACTTCACTATGATGCTCATATTAAGTCTTCATAATAGGTATATCTTAATGTGCTTCAAAATTGATAATTATAGCTATCTGCAAAAATTATACTTCACATATGAATGTTTATCTTGGAAATCTGCAGAATTTGCCTCTTGGTTAAAATTAAAATTGACCAAGGGGCGCCATGGTCGTAGTCAAGGGAGACCTAAAATAAGCTTTGACAAAATGCTTATTTGGACATCATTTTATTGCACTTAATCTTAGTATACTTTTAATAAAGGTCAAAATCAAAATTTAAAATTATTTGTGACCTTAGAAGCATCAAACTGCTTAAATTGTAAGATTAAGGGGGAGCTCATAACAACAAATTGGTTTAATTGATTAAGAAGCTTAGAAAAACATTGTAAACATCATTTGAAGATTGTTATGACCTTAGTATTTTTACTCCTGATTATGAAGCAATCTATGAATTTCATAAAAATGATATATCTTGTACTTAAAGGAACTCTCTGAACAAATCAGGGCATAACATCCCTTACATTCGGTTGGAGACATTTTTATGTACTCTAAGATTAAAGGATTCTCATTTAATTTAGGACCTAACATCCCTTGATAGATGAGAAATAAATATACATTCATCATAAGCTTAAGGGAATCTCATATCATTTCAAGACTTAACATCCTTTACGAATGATTGAGAAACAAATTGTGGATAAATTAGACATAAATCCATGTTCCTAATAGGATATCTATTTAAGGGGGAGCTTAATATAAAATTAAGGGGGAGAAGAAATAAAATGTTTAAACCTGGATATCTTTTTGAAATGACAAAGGGGGAGAAAGAATATAAAATCAAAAATATAAATATAAATGAGTTTCATCTTGATGGCCAGCACTCACTTGTAAAACAAGAATGGCTACAAAAGGTAATCTTCAGGTATGAAACTCA
Organism: Alisma plantago-aquatica; assembly: GCA_963693085.1. Classification (NCBI taxonomy): domain Eukaryota; kingdom Viridiplantae; phylum Streptophyta; class Magnoliopsida; order Alismatales; family Alismataceae; genus Alisma; species Alisma plantago-aquatica. The sequence goes on from OY856410.1 coordinate 488,895,559, forward strand.
CATGCTTTCTTATTTCATATTTTAGGAAATGTTTGTCATCTTCAAAAAGGGGGAGATTGTTGGATAAATTGGACATTATGATAAATCCCTTTGTTTCGATGATGACAAACATTTCATTCTTGTTGATCTAACGTGCTACTTGAGTGTGCAGGATTAAGGTGGATGACAAAGTAACTAGGGAAAATCCAAAGAGCTTACATATTTATATTTCCATGCAATGAAATCACTGTTGTAAAAACTTGTACAAATATATAATGTACAAGTACTTAGATTGCATGTAAATCAAGCGTTGGATCTTCCTAGCTAATCACCACACTTAGATAGGTCATCCCCTTCAAATAGGATCACATATGTACACTCCTACACATGCTTAGTGGTAAATTAAAAGATTGAAAACAGAGTCAATCTCGGTCGACCACACTCCTCGACCGAGACACTCTCGGTCGACAAACTCCTCGACCGAGAATGACCCAAGTAGTCGTTAGACACAGCTGACAAAGTAGTTGGCAGTTGCAAATGAACGTTGATTCAGAGAGCCCGTCGGTCGACAAAACTTCGACCGAGTAGGTGTCTCGGTCGACCATTTGTCGACCGAGATGGTCTCTGACAACAACTGCAGAATAAAGTAACTAGCCGTTACTAATGCACTTAACTTATATCTAACGGCTAGTTAAGCACTTAGAAGCCCCTAGAAGTTGTCTAGAACGTCCTTAAGTATCCATAGGCCATTCCTATAAATAGGACATGCCTTAGGACACCAAAATACACCTAAGCTATACTTGTGCTATACTTGAGCTTGAATACTCACTTGCAATCTGTTTTAGAGCAATAGAGCAATTCCTATACTTGCCATTCATTCCTATTGCTCCCATTTCGTGTCCTATAGGCTAGTATCTCCTATCCACTACAATCACATTGTCATACACATTGGTTAGGAGATCTAAACGCTTGATATAGGAAAATCAAGCCTTGTGCTTACAACGGTATTGTAATTTCTGTTTTCTTTCTTGTTCCTTTGTATCTTTTGTACTCTCCTTGCTACTCCTAGGGTTGGAGGCTGTGGATTGGAGAGGTTTGACTTCTTAGGTGGAGAAGGGGACTTCAAGCTACTTCAAGAAGGCTATCGCACGGGAAGCTACTTCAGAAGGCTGGTGCAACGGGTGTTGGTGCATCTACTTCAAGGGAAGGCTGCTTCAAGGTTGGGCGATTACTTCTAGGTGAAGGCTGCTTGAAGGGTTTGGGAAAAGAAATTGTATTTTATGTAAAGTCCTTGCGAGGTAATAAAATTGATTTCTTTTCAAATCCCGGTTGGGTAAGCAACCGGGTAGTGGACTGACTACCTTAGTATTTGCTAAGGCTAGGAACCACTCTAAACCCTTGTGTCTCCTTGTCCAATATTTTCTTTGTGGTTGCTTGAGTAAAATTATTATTAAAATCTTTATAAAACTCTATTCACCCCCCCTCTAGTAGTTTTCAGGTGATAGGTCCAATTGATGATTGGTGACATGTATACAACTGTTGAGGGAATCAACATTGAGAACCCTTAATTGATTTGACTTGTTGAGACCATACTTGGTCCTTGCGGTTTTGAGGGGGTTTGGGTGGTCTCAAGACCGTTTGGGACCAAATGATTCCAAACCGTTTAGGTTCATGCAGTTTCCAAATCGATCAAGTTCATGCAGTTTCAAAAGTCAACTTTGGGCAAACGGTCTTCACCACCTATTTCACCAAACGGTTCCAGAGGTTGTGCAAGACCGCATCGAGGTCTAAACGGTCTTAGACCGTTTGAATGTTTGTGGTCAAGATCGTTTGGGTTCCTTGTAGCTAGGATCGTTTGGTGAATAGTTAACCAAAACCGCATGGATACTTAAAGTGGTTAAAGGTTAAGTTGGTTAATTGTTTAATACAAGATGGAATCAAAGATGATTATGGTACTTGTATCTTAATGGGATAGTGTGATTAATATTCAATAAGTAGTTAAGCCTTAATGATCATAATGATAATGACATAGCCCATGATGTCAACTCTCTTTCATGTTGAGTTGACTTATCCTAATTAAGGCTGAAGTAAACATCATCCTATAAAGGATGAGAGAGAAATGATTACATACATAAATGTTAATTATGTAATGGACTCTTATTATGAATAGATGTCTAATTAGGATATGATCCATGATAATGAGATCATGAAACCCTAATTATGAAGGTTAATGAATCATAACCCTAACTGAGGGTATTATTGGAAGTAATCTTAATACACGGTGATGGTATGATCTCAATTTATAGTGATGACATAGTAAAACCTAATCAAGGGTGATGCAATGTGAATAGTAAACCCTAATCAAGGGTGATGCAATGTGAATAGTAAACCCTAATCAAGGGTGATGCAATGTGAATAGTAAACCCTAATCAAGGGTGATGTAATGTGAATAGTAAACCCTAATCAAGGGTGATGTGATGTGAATAGTAAACCCTAATTCAAAACAAGGTAAATGAAAGTGTAAAACCCTAATTCTGGGATGTGCTTTATAGCACGAAGCTCTAAAGTTGGATAACGAAATGATAATTCATTAGTCCTAATTTAGCTAAAGGGGTTGATTAACCCTAATTGAATTGAAAAGGGAAACCCTAACCCTAGTATGGGCATAGTGGTGCAACCCTCGAATAGTGATGTTATCATTGTTTTGCATTATGCTGCTATAAAATTGATGTACCTGTTATCATCTGTACTAATCATGCCGGTTTTATGAAATATCGAACATAGTCATGTATGAGGTATGATGCTTTGTTATTAAGTGTACTTTATGAGCTTTGTAAGCAATGATATGCTATGCTGCCTAGAAAAAGGTAACAAAAGAGGTAGATAGGCTTTAAGAGCCATGTGAAATACCTGCATTACAAATATTATGTTTACATTTTCAAATGACTTGATGGCATTAAGTTACCTGTTAAAGTGGTAACAAGTGTTTTGATGATCTAAGGGTCTGAATACCCATATTCATGAATTATGATGAAGAGCTGACAAGGGATTGAGATCCCAATGCTAATAAAGCTGTGAAATGAACTTAATAGAAATAGTACTCATTCTTTATAGTAATTGTTATAAAGGTTTATGTTTGAAAACATGCCTGATGCTAAAAGAATGTTTTAATGTACTTAAATAATCAAATAAAATGATATCATGTAGAGCTCTGACCATAGATCCATCATTGTTAGTAGTTTGGTGATGGTGAAACAAGTTTTCCTAAGGGAACTCCTAGAGAGCATACTTTTGAGTATGTGGGGGTAATGGGCGTGAATATCCTTACGCCCTAGTGGAGGAATAGATGTGAGATAAACAATAAATCTCTCAATCCTTCATTATATGTATATGCCGGGATGATGTATCACTAATCTCCCGATGATAATGTTAATGCCGAATCGATGTGAGATAAACAAGAAATCTCTCGATTGCGAAGAGAGTACATCATGCCACTGTAACTCTAAATAGCAAAGTTGACAGTATAATCTGGAAAGCTATTTTTGGCAGAGACATAAGATGTCTTGCATGTTGTTCCTCACACTGACTGAGGAGGATGAGGTCATAGAAATCCGGCTCTTCTAGTGACCTATGTATGGTACCGATTTCGACTTCGCAGTGGTCGGTTGGAGTATGAGTGGTATACCTCATCTCCTCAGGGCATAAAGTATGTTTGAAAAATGTAAACAACCGTGTAGCATGTTTGCTTAGGGTTGAACTATGAGAAACAATGATTGATGATACATTGTTTATTATGTCCTAATTGGATAAATAATATACATGTTCTTCATATTCCTTATTAAATGAATGACTTACTGCTTAATCAAGTTATAATTGAAATGATTGCATAGAGAATACTGCTCTGCATATCTTATTCAATGATTTATATGTTGTTGAATATTTATAATTCTACTGCTCAGTGTTATTCTATTATTTGCAATAATAATGCTTCTGGTGGAGAGTTATAACTCTCGCTGGGACAATGTTCAATTGTCTCACCCCCGTGGGATTCAACTTTTTAGGTAGACGCCGAGGAAGGAGAAACTTATCAGTGGGTGAGCAACAACAATAGTCACAACAACAACAGCAACAACAACAAGGACAAGAGTGATCTTCAGGTGGAGACACTGTCTGTCAAGTCTGGTATATAGAGAGTCTTATGTGTCATCTCTGTACTCTCAGGTCCTAGGAGTCAGTAGATGGTTTATTATAGTTCTGAGATTTTTGGCTTAATGCCTCGAGATTTTTGTATATTTCTCATGTACAGTTTAACATGGCAGTCAATGTTATGACTCTCGAGATGAGATAATACATAGATATACTGATGAATCAGAATGTAATTAACCTAATTTAGTTCTTTATGAAAGAGTTCTTACATTTTATGGATCTATGTGCAAAAAGTTTTAATTTTTTAGTGATTTCAGTAATTCCGCTACTAAGTATACACTTCCGCATCGTTAATAACGTTTTGATCACACGGGGTATCACAATTTGGTGGTATCAGAGCTCTACATTCGCTGAGTCTATAGAGACATAGGACTAAGATTGTTGAGTCTGTTCTGGTGTCTTCCAGTATATCTGATAGTGTCTTCTGATCATATAGGAGGAGAAGAGAAAACTAAAGATGTCTAGATCACACTAGGAACATGTTGCTGAAAGTAGTATTGCTGCACCTAGAGGAGGTGTAAGAGACCAAAGAAGGGAGGAGCCTATGCCTGAACCACCCCAGTTCAATCCAGCTGACATGGGGAACCCAGCCTTTCAAGCCATGTTTGGGCATTTCATGACTGCCATGACACACATGACTGATAGGATGCCTATACCTGTACCAGGGCACCTACCCATCTAGAAGGACAAGGAGCCGACAAGACGTTTGAACGACTACGCCAGGTTGGAGCCATGGAATATGCTGGGACAACTGACCCAGCAGGTGCTGACATGTGGCTAACTGAGTTAGAGAAGGCCTTTAGAATCCTGAACATCCCAGAAGTTGAGAAGGTTAGACATTTTGTGTACCTTCTTAAGGGGAGTGCTGGTCACTGGTGGACCATAGAGGAGGGGAAAAGGCCTGGTGTGGAGATTGAATGGGAAGTATTTTGACAGAAATTTGTCAACAGATACTTTCCTAAGACATTCATGGATGATAAAATCTCTCAGTTTGAGAGGTTAAGACAAGGACCAATGAACATTAGCGAATACGAGGCTAAGTTCATGGAGCTGTTGCAGTTCTGTCCGCATATGGCCACTACAGATGAAGAAAGGATTCAGTGTTTTGAGAAGGGGTTAAACGCTGAGTTGACCACCCATGTGTCTGCTCTGGAGAACAGGGAAAGATTTGCTACCTTTGTGGAGTCAGTCAGGAGGATAGAGAGGTCTGTGACGGAGAAGCGATAGACCAAGAACAAGAAGATGTACCCCCAGTTCCAAGGATCCTCATCCAAAGGTTTCAAGAGACCAAGGTTTTCTGTGCCTACACCACCACCTAGATTCAGTTTCCAGACGCAGTGGACGTCATAGGGGTAGAGGATGAAGTTTACCACCAGAAGGAGCTCACAGGACCATCCAGACCACAGTAAGGGATCAGAAGTTGTTATATCTGTGGAAAGGTGGGTTATCTGATGAAGGACTGTAGAGCCCGAGAGGCGAGTGTGACTCAACCTCAAAGGCGGAGTCAACAAGGATCTCAAAGGAGACAGTTTCTACGTAGCGCTACAGGATGTGGACAAGCGTCCCAAGTTGGATCATTAACACCAAGTCATCGAGCACCGAATCAACCATAGGCGACGGTGAGATTCTATGCGATGAATCCACCTGATGCAGTTATCAACCCTCGGGTTGTGACAAGTCAGATGAAGTTATTTTATTCTGATATGTCTACATACTGCATCATATCTATTTTAATTGATCTGGGTTCTACACACTCCTTTATCACTCGAAGAGTGATTCTTGACTGCAATATGACGGTTGGTCATAGGACAGAGAGTTTGAAGTTAGAAACTCCTTTGATGGGATCTGCTATGTTGCGGGAGGTGTGTTCCCCCTGCATTCTTTTCTTTTCTGAACATCACATTCAAGTGGATCTTATACCACTTGAGATGCATGGGTTTGATATAATCCTTGGAATGGATACCTTATAAAGGTATAAGGTTGTCTTGGATTATGAGTCCAAGCAAGCTGTATTCACAGATGATAGTGACACATGGATATTTCAAGGAGATAGAAAGATTCTTCCGACCTGTCTTGTGTTAGCTATGGTTGCAGAGAAGTTGATGAGGCAAGGATGTTTTGCATTCTTGGCCCATGTGGTAGATACCACCATGGAGAGTTCTAACCCTACTGAAGTTCTTGTAGTCAGGGAATTTGAAGATGTATTCCCTGAAGAACTTCCAGGTGTACCTCCACCCTAAGAGATTGATTTTGAGATTAATCTAATCCTGGGCACGCAACCAATAGAACAAACACCGTATAGGATGGCGCATGATGAGATGGCAGAACTCAAGAAGCAGCTGTAAGAATTGCTTGAGAAAGGTTTCATCCGACCGAGTACTTCACCCAAGGGTTCTCCGATCCTCTTTGTTAAAAAGAAGTATGGATCGATGCGGTTGTGCATTGATTACAGACAATTAAATAAAGTAACTATAAAGAATAAGTATCCTTTGCCAAGGATCGATGATCTCTTTGATCAGTTGTGTGGTGCAACTATCTTCTCAAAGATAGATCTGAGGTCGGGATATCATCAGCTATGTATTAAGGAGGGTGACATACCTAAGTCTGCCTTTAGGACAAGGTATGGTCACTATGAGTTCACAATTATGTCGTTTGGACTAACTAATGCACCAGCTGCATTTATGGAACTCATGAATATAATCTTTAGACCTTTTCTTTGATCAGTGTGTAGTTGTCTTCATAGATGACATCTTGATCTACAGTAGAGATGCTCAACAACATGAGAACCATCTTCGTCAGGCTCTAACTTTACTAATAGAGCATAAGTTATATGCTAAGTTTACCAAGTGTGAGTTCTGGTTACCTGAAGTTTCTTTTCTTGGACACGTAATATCTGCTTCAGGTATTCATGTTGACCCTAAAAAGGTAGAATCTATCCTGCAATGGGAGCAACCGAAGACACCAACAGAGATTCGCAGTTTCTTAGGGTTGGCAGGCTATTACAGGAGGTTCATTAAGAACTTCAGTTCTATAGCTTTACCCTTGACTAAGTTGACCAGGAAGGATGTTCCTTTTGCCTGGAGTGACAAGTGTCAGCAATCATTCCAGTTGTTAAAGGAAAGGCTGACAAGTGCACCTGTGCTTGTGTTACCCGAACAAGGGAAAGGGTATATAGTTTTTTGTGATGCCTCTAAGAATGGACTAGGATGTGTGTTGATGCAGGATAAACAAGTGATTTCTTTTGCTTCTCGATAGCTTAAGAAACACGAGGAGAATTATCCGACACACGATCTAGAACTAGCTATTGTAGTCCATGCCTTGAAGATCTGGAGACATCATCTCTATGGAGAGACATTCTAGATTTTCACAGACCATAAGAACCTAAAGTACATCTTTTCTCAGCATGAGATTAACATGAGGCAACGCCGCTGGATGGAGTTAATCAAGGACTACGATTGTACAATTGATTATCATCCAGGGAAGACCAATGTGGTTGTTGATGCTTTAAGTAGAAAATCAGCAACACTAGCCTTAGATAGAGCACAGTTGAATTCTTTGGTGTGTTCTAGGAGGGATATGCTTATCTCTTTAAGGCAAGACAATGTACAATTAAAAGTATCATTGTTATCTGGGTTGTTAGCTGAGATGCACATAAAACCTACCCTGAGACAGCAGATTAAGGAGGCACAACAAGCTGATGCTATAGTTCAGCAGATTAGATCAGAGTATGGTAGTGAAAAACAAGATGGTTTCCATGATTCAGAAGATCAAGTAGCTTGTTATCATGGTAGAATGATAGTACCAGATGTTGATAATTTGAGGAAGTTAGTCCTGGAAGAAGCTCATTCTTCAATGTATGCTATGCATCCAGGAAGCACCAAGATGTATCATAACTTGAAAGAAATGTATTGGTGGCCCGGTCTGAAGAAGGATGTTGCTGAGTTTGTTATGCATTGTCCAGTGTGTCAGCAAGTTAAAGCTGAACACCAGAAGCCTGTAGGAACAATGCAGCCTTTGCCTATACCTCAGTGGAAGTGGGATCATGTGACCATGGATTTTGTGGTTGGTTTACCCAGAACAACCAAAGGTCATGATTCCATTTGGGTAATAGTTGATAGGTTGACAAAGACAACACATTTCTTACCTGTCAAAACAACCTATTCTGCAGAGAGACTGGCACAGTTGTATGTAGATGAGATAGTGCGGCTGCATGGGGTCCCAGTTACCATTGTTTCTGACAGAGGTCCCCAGTTTACAAGTAGTTTTTGGGAGTGACTTCATAAAGCCTTAGGCACACAGTTAAGGTTTAGTACAACCTTTCATCCTCAGACTGATGGACAGTCAGAAAGGACTATACAAACCTTCGAGGACTTGCTTAGGGCATGTGTCCTCCAGTTTACAGGAAGTTGGGACCTACATCTAAGTTTGATAGAGTTTTCCTACAACAATAGCTATCAACACAACATTGACATGGCACCTTATGCAGCTTTGTATGGTAGACGTTGTAGATCTCCCCTATGTTGGTATGAAACCGGTGAATATCAACTTTTAGGTCCTGATCTTGTGCAGCAGACCACAGAGAAGATTAAAATAATACAACAACGGCTAAGGACTGCACAGGATAGGCAGAAATCTTATGCTGATAAGTGTCGTAGACCTTTAGAATTCTAGTTTGGAGACAGAGTGTACCTCAAGGTCTCACCCTGGAAGGGAGTTCTTTGATTTGGAAGGAAAGGAAAGTTAGCTCCTAGGTTTATGGGGCCTTAGACAATCATTGAACGAATTGGAAAGGTAGCTTATAAGCTAGAGTTACCACCAGAGTTGCAAAAGTTACACCCAGTGTTCCACATTTCCATGTTAAGGAAATGTCATCCTATTACAGAATCAGTTCTGCAGCCTATGGAAGTAGAGTTGAATGATGATATATCTTATATAGAAGACATGTGTTGATTCTTGATAGAAGGATCAAGAAGTTGAAACAGAAAGACATAAGTCTTGTGAAAGTCCTATGGAATGACTGTGGTGTTGAAGAAGCTATGTGGGAACTAGAGGAAGAGATGAAGAGGAAATATCCTACTCTTTTCTCTTAAAATGTTTTGTTAATGATTTCGGGGACGAAATCCTTGTAAGGGGTGGATAATTTGTAACATCCCTGACCTGGGTTATGTAATAACCCTAGGTGTTTTGCCTAGTTAAGTTGATTAGATGCTTGTTTTTATACTTTGAAAAGTAATTAAGGCTTTTGAGGAACTTGTATTTCAATTTCACTCCTTTTTGAATAATGTTGAAACTTTGTTTTGTTACTTTTGGACTAAAGTGCAAATTACCCAAGTAGAGGGGTTAACTTGCAAATCGCTCATGATAAGATGTTCCTATGATGCTGAGACATCATAAGAATGAATATGATGTAGTGGTATGGTTTCTATAAGCTTGGGCACCAAGATAAAGCTTGTAGAGCAATCCTTGTGCATTAAAACCTAGTTTTGGTGTAATGTGCAAATTACCCAAACCTAGGGTTCAATATGCAAAATATCACCTCTAGAGGGTCTCTAATGTTTCTTGCCATCAAGTAGAGCAAAGAAAATGAGAAGGGCGCCTCATTTGAATTATCTTGGAGGAGAGAGAATCTTGACATTAAAGTAATCAAGATTTAAGCATAAATGGCTCTTTACTATAATTTAATGCAAAAAGAAATATATTAATTAAGGAGCCCTTCAACCAAAAGTTGAGGGATGTATTTGCAATATTTTGGACGAGCTTGTGCCATGCTTGGGCACAAAAAGATCTTGGTTGAGTGGAAGCCATTCACATTAATATAATATAAAATAATATTCAATAAAAAGATGGATATTAATATACATCTCTTTAAGGTGCTTAGTTCCTTTTGCATTATTTCTTGGATAATGGAGAAAGTTTTGCAAGGAAATAGAGGGTGGATTTGTGTCCAAGGAATGGAGGAGGATTTAGTGGAAATTAGTTGGAATTAAAGAAGATAACTCTCTTTTTCTATTTCCTTAAAAACCCATATGCATATCTCTTATGTATATCTTTTGCAATAAACATGAGAACCGTTTCCTTAGTTTCTTTCTCTTTTCACCTTGCTTTGGCCGACCAAAGGAGAGCTCTAGAGCATAGGAAGGGTGACCAAACCTGTTGGTAAATTTGGATCATCATCTACCTCGGATTCATGGTGGAAACCCTAAAACAAGGCTTGATTAATGGTTTTCTTCACACGATTTTCATTTCTAGCCATCTTGTTCATCCAAAAGTTGAAGGAAAAACCTTGGACAACTGCTGGAGCTCCATCCACCATTAGATCCGTGGAGCATGGAGCTTGGGATAAGTTCTATAGGAGGGTTTTATAACTCTAACCCTTAAGCATTGCTAATGCATCCATTCCTTTAGTAATCGTTGGCTACTTTCTTCCTTTAATACTCTTTTTAGTTCTTGCTAAAACTTCTGTGAAGAACAAAAACTGTTCTTGGATACACGAAGGAAGAATATGATTATCCAAAAAGTTACTTTACCAAACGGTTTGCTTTTGTTTCTCAAACGATTTCCCAAACTGTTTGGGAGCAAACGGTTTCACTAAGCCGCATAGAAGCAAATGGTCCAAGACCGTTTGGTGTCTTTGACCAAACATTGACCATTTGGAGACCTATTGATAATAATGTAGGTCAATTCTCCATCAATAATTATTAATTAACGTCAATAGGTTCACTAGTTGAAGGTCCAACAATCACCAAAACCCTAATCGGGTTAGGTGCTGATTTGATAATTGAATAAGTTTGAAACTTGGGTTGAGTGACCCAAACGGTTTCAAAACCATTTGGGGATCACCCAAACGGTCTCAAGACCGTTTGGTGATCACCTAAGACCATTTGGAGGTCTAGGGTTAAGCATGGTTGACCAACTGAAGATCTAAAGGTACTAGGTTGAAGAATATTCAATTGTTAACTTAGTGATCAATCTAATGAGCCAAACCCTAATTGGTTGACTTGGTTTTTGATGTTGACTTGGGAAAACGGTCTCAAGACCATTTGGAGGTCATCCAAATGACCTCAAGACCGTTTGGGGTCAGGTCATGTCCAAATTGGATGATGATTCAATGGTTTCAAATTAATTAGACTCACATTGATTAATGTTGAAGGGTCATCGATTTCAAACCCTAATTCAATGGACTCAAACCTAATTGATGACTAATTAAGGGTCAATTGAGTTGAAGTTTGACCTAATTAACTCAATTGAAGCATGGTGATAGGTCCAATTGATGATTGGTGACATGTATACAACTGTTGAGGGAATCAACATTGAGAACCCTAAATCGATTTGACTTGTTGAGACCATACTTGGTCCTTGCGGTTTTGAGGGGGTTTGGACCAAACGGTCACAAGACCGTTTGAGTCCAAACTGTCTCAAGACCATTTGGGACCAAACGATCCCAAACCGTTTAGGTTCATGCGGTTTCCAAATCGATCAAGTTCATGCAGTTTCAAAAGTCAACTTTGGGCAAACGGTCTTCACCACCTATTTCACCAAACGGTTTCAGAGGTTGTGCAAGACCGCATGGAGGTCTAAACGGTCTTAGACCATTTGAATGTTTGTGGTCAAGATCGTTTGGGGTCCTTATAGCCAACATCATTTGGTGAATAATTAACCAAAACCGCATGGATACTTAAAGTGGTTAAAGGTTAAGTTGGTTAATTGTTTAATACAAGATGAAATCAAAGATGATTATGGTACTTGTATATTAATGGGATAGTGTGATTAATATTCAATAAGTAGTTAAGCCTTAATGATCATAATGATAATGACATAGCCCATGATGTCAACTCTCTTTCATGTTGAGTTGACTTAGCCTAATCAAGGCTGAAGTAAACATCATCCTATAAAGGATGAGAGAGAAAGGATAACCTACATAAATGTTAATTATGTAATGGACTCTCATTATGAATAGATGTCTAATTAGGATATGATCCATCATAATGAGATCATGAAACCCTAATTATGAAGGTTAATGAATCATAACCCTAACTGAAGGTATTATTGGAAGTAATCTTAATACATGATGATGGTATGATCTCAATTTATAGTGATGACATAGTAAACCCTAATCAAGGGTGATGCAATGTGAACAGTAAACCCTAATCAAGGATGATGCAATGTGAATAGTAAACCCTAATCAAGGGTGATGCAATGTGAATAGTAAACCCTAATCAAGGGTGATGTGATGTGAATAGTAAACCCTAATTCCAAACAAGGTAAATGAAAGTGTGAAACCCTAATTTTGGGATGTGCTTTATAGCATGAAGCTATAAAGTTGGATAATGAAATTATAATTCATTAGTCCTAATTGAGCTAGAGGGGTTGATTAACCCTTATTGAATTGAAAAGGGAAACCCTAAACCTAGTATGGGCATAGTGGTGCAACCCTCGAATAGTGATGTTATCATTATTTTGCATTATGCTGCTATAAAATTGATGTATCTATTATCATATGTACTAATCATGCAGGTTTTATGAAATACCAAACATAGTCAAGTATGAACTATGATGCTTTGTTATTGAGAGTACTTTATGAGCTTTGTAAGAAATGATATGCTAAGTTGCCTAGAAAAAGGTAACAAAAGAGGTAGATAGGCTTTAAGAGCCATGTGAAATACCTGCATTACAAATATTATGTCTACATTGTCAAATGACTTGATGGAATTAAGTTACCTGTTAAAGTGGTAACAAGTGTTTTGATGATCTAAGGGTCTGAATACCCATATTCATGAATTATGATGAAGAGCTGACAAGGGATTGAGATCCCAATGCTAATAAAATTGTGAAATGAACTTAATAGAAATAGTACTCATTCTTTATAGTAATTGTTATAAAGGTTTATGTTTGAAAACATGCCTGATGCTAAAAGAATGTTGTAATGTACTTAAATAATCAAATAAAATGATATCATGTAGAGCCCTGACCATAGATCCATCATCGTCAGTAGTTTGGTGATGGTGAAACAGGTTTTCCTAAGGGAACTCCTGGAGAGCATACTTTTGAGTATGTGGGGGTAATCGTCAGTAGTTTGGTGATGCCCTAATGGAGGAATTGATGTGAGATAAACAATAAATCTCTCAATCCTTCATTATATGTATATGTCGGGATGATGTATCACTAATCTCCCGATGATGATGTTAATGCCGAATCGATGTGAGATAAACAAGAAATCTCTCAATTGCAAAGAGAGTACATCATGCCACTATAACTCTAAATAGCGAAGTTTCCAGTATACTCTGGAAAGCTATTTTTGGCAGAGACATAAGATGTCCTGCATGTTGTTCCTCACACTGACTGAGGAGGATGAGGTCATAGAAATCCAGCTCTTCTAGTGACCTATGTATGGTACCGATTTGGACTTCGCAGTGGTCGGTTGGAGTATGAGCGGTATACCTCATCTCCTCAGGGCATAAAGTATGTTTGAAAAATGTAAACAGCCGTATAGCATATTTTCTAAGGGTTGAATGACGAGAAACAATGATTGATGATACATTGTTTATTATGTCCTAATTGGATAAATAATATATATGTTATTCATATTCCTTATTAAATGAATGACTTGCTGCTTAATCAAGTTATAATTGATATGATTGCATAGAGAATACCGCTCTACTGATCTCATTCAATGATTTATCTGCTGTTGAATATTTATAATTCTACTGCTCAGTGTTATTCTGTTATTTGCAATAATAATGCTTCTGGCGGAGAGTTATAACTCTCGCTGGGACAATGTTCAATTGTCTCACCCCCATGGGATTCAACTTTTTAGGTAGACGTCGAGGAAGGATAAACACATCAGTGGGTGAACATCAACAATAGTCACAGCAACAACAGCAGCAACAACAAGGACAACAATGATCTTCAGGTGGAGACACTATCTGTCAAGTCTTATATATAGAGAGTCCTATGTGTCGTCTCTGTACTCTCAGGTCCTAGGAGTCAGTAGATGGTTTATTATAGATCTGTTATTTTTGGCTTAATGCCTCGAGATTTTTGTATACTGTTCATGTATAGTTTAACAGGACAGTCAATGTTATGACTCTCGAGATGAGATAATACAGAGATATACTGATGAATTAGAATGTAATCAACCTACTTTAGTTCTTTATGAAAGAGTTCTTACAGTTTATGGATCTATGTGCAAAAAGTTTTAATTTTTAGTGATTTTCTGTAATTATTCTGCTAAGTACATGCTTCGGCATCATTAATAACGTTTTGATCACATGGGGGTATCACACATATTTTTGAACTTGGGCAAAGAAGAGGTAAATATAGCCCATGGATAAGGATAGAAGCAAGCATGAGGTGTAAAAGTAGCTTGCCCATGTGTCTATGGCCTTAAATTATTAAGAATATATAAGAAAACACACAAGAAGACCCCCAACCATCCATATTGACGTTTATAGCTTTCCTTTTTCGAATTTCCCAGCCAATCACATAATTCATTAGTTGGTAGCTACTAAAGGTAGCTCATCCCTGAAGGGGTAAACCCTAAAATACCCTTGAGGAAAACACCTTTAAACCATGGCTCAAAAATCTAAAGAATGATAATATAACATATAAGAAACATAATGTATGTGATAAATTGCGAAGAAAACCACTCAATTGGGTAAATTGGAGAAAAGTCCAAAATGTACAGAAAATTGCATAACTTGCTCAAACAATGTCCAAATTGGACCAAATTTGAAACTTAAGCTTGTTTTATGATTTCAAAATAGAGAAAAAGGTTATATTAGGGTTATAAGAATTCAATTATGGTAATTAAGATCATTCAACTCATTAAGAAAGTTTAGGGGCCTTACACACAAGGCTTCTTGGACTAAGTTAGAGAAGATACATTGACAAAGTATTGAAGTGCTTCAGCATGGAGAACTCAAATAGAGGAAACCTATGGATGTTGCATGGAGTGACCATCTCTAAAAGTCAATGTCTATTTTTTTGAAGAAAGCAAGCACATGAGTGATATTCCATATGCCTCAACAATTGGATTAGTGATGTACGCAATGTTGTGCACCCGTCCAGATGTCTTGTATGCCTTGAGCATGATGAGCAGATATCATTTAGATCTAGGTGATGCTCACTGGACATCCGAAAAGAACATCCTCAAGTACTTGAGAAGGACTAAGGATCATTTCTTGGTATATGGCTAAGAGGAAGAGTTGGTGGTAAAGGGTTACACTGATGCAAGCTTCCAGATTGATCAAGATGATTACAAATCACAATAGGGATTTCTATTCTGCCTCAACAATGGAGTTGTGATTTGGAAGCATTCCAAGCAAGAAACCGTTGCCGATTCTATAATAGAGGCCGATTATATTGTTGCATTGAGTGCAACAAAGGAGGTTGTATGGATCAAGAAGTTCATTATAGAACTTAGGGTCGTTGCAAGCATCGATGACAAAATCGAGCTATATTGTGAGAACAATGGAGCTATTGCACAAGCTAAGGAACCCATATCACATAAACGCTCAAAGAATATACAGAGACGGTTACATATCTTCCTGTGACAAAGGCACTCTTACAATAGAAGCATGATGGTCATGTTAGGTCACTCAGAATAAGATTTATGGGTGATTGCCTCTAAGTTCAAGAGGGAGTGTGTTGGTTATGTATGCACAAAGAGCCAATCATGTGATGATTGTAATGGCATATCATGTAAAAATTATTTGATTATTAATAAAAGGCCAACTTCCAATTTGTTAAGTTTATTTCAGTTATGAGATAATGATGTAACATTATAAATGTCTAGAGAATTATATTACTCAATGACATATGTGTTCAGGTTACTACCTTTGTGGATGAGATCATGCGGATGTTAAGAGTACATATACATATTCTCATTATCTCCCTGATCCATTATTATTTTGGAATGTTGATAGACAACAATGACAAATAAGATCAAAGTGTAAGTTGGTTGATGACTAAATCTCATTAGTCATGATATGGTGATATCAAACAAGCACACTTAGAGAATAGTGTATTCAATAGACCCACTGTGAGACTGACACATGGTAGCCTTCTTCATGGAAGTCATAGTCAGGTCTCACATTGATGGTGGTGGTTGTGGTTCTTAGACCTAAAATCATTACACTAATTGCATGTCGTTGGGTACACTTTGGCATCATCAAATGCAGTCCTAAAACATGGATTGTTATAAAGGTGATGATTGGGTGGCTTTGACACATGGGGATAGACTGTGAATGATAGATATGGGATTTGTCCCTCCTACTAGATTTTGATGTTCCAGGCCTATTCATTAGTGAGATTGAGCCATGCACATGTGAGTCAATATGTTATATTGAGCTTACATATATCTCAAATAATCTTGTGAAAGACTGGATTTCTGGCTTAATTATGAGGATGGAATTTCTTTTAAGGTGTGTAGGATGTGATGGAGTGGACTTTTGTAACACTAAATGTCCAATGACATAAGTGAAATCATATGGTTGAGTTATATTAAGAGTTCTAAGTTTTTGACAAAGTAGGTGTGTTGATGTAAGGTTGACATCATGATTAAGATATCTCTTTTTTTAATGCCTTCTTGAGGAATTTAATATAATGATAAAAAAGATGATTTTTGTCACCAAATTTGAGTGGAATGTAGATCAATAGGTGCAGAAGCTATGGTTAAAATTTGGTGGTAATTGGATGTTCCTAAAGGAAGTTATTAAGGTTTGAAATTTATGTGCATATTTGATGATTCATAGGCCTAAGTTTGTGATTTTGTATCAGTATCACGCCCCTTAGTTGAGCCAAGCTATGTGGCTGAATCCTGGCCCTTTAGTCTTCTCGATCCAGTGGCTATCAGCCTAGAGGAGTGAGCCGTAGACCTAGTCTCATGAGTGACCTGTCACAGCCGTTTGATGCAAATTCGATGGCAGTCAGATCTTCTCCAAGCTCTGGATCTTAAGGAGTCATGGAGCAGTGAGCCGTGCAAGTACCCACACCACCACGATCTATGAACGTGCATAGAATATAATAGGTGACCGAACAGTTAGTCTCGACTCATCTTAAGGAGCAACCTGAACCCTTAGCCATGGCCATTGGTTCTCAGTGCAGATAGAGAGAGATCCCTCCTTACCCACCGACTCTCCATTGCAACCTACAGGTGGTGGCCATGAGTAGAACATGGAGTTAGTGAGGAGATAAGAGGAAGATAAGACAGGGAAAGAAGGGTCGAGATCAAGGGAGTCCAAGGCGGCAGGTCCTAGGGGCTGTCGTTAAGCTTCCATGGCTAACGATCTCCTGTTAGTTGACGGAGAAGGCGAAGCTCCGAGGAGGGTTGCAGGGCTTCCGCATCATTCACCAAGGACTGAGACAAGTTCAAGGAGGGTCTGTAGTGCTTTTGGGAAGATTTCCATATGATTTTCATGCTTGGGGATGTTTTTCCCCTTTCCTGATGTCGCGGTGGCTGCCATTTCCAGTGACCTTGTGGTCATAGATCTCCAGAGGCCAACCTAGAAGCTACACTAGCCATGGAGATCCAATGGTTGACACTGAAGTTGGTTGTGGTCTTAGTAGCGGATGAGAACCCCTGTGCCTCAGTTGATCACTCACCAGAGGGTAGGATCGCGGCGGTGGACCTACTCCAGAGTCACGCTACAGATCACATGAGAAAGAAAGAGCGAGAGGAGAATTGGATCAGGTTCTTTGATCCATGAACCGGCTGAATCGACTGAACTAGGGAGTTAAGCCAGAAATAAACCGGCCAGCATCAACATGAGAATAGGAGAAGCGAGTTGTGCCCCCAAAGTGCCACATGGCAGCTATTAATTCGCTGAATAAGGTAAATATCTCAGAAATGCCTAGATCCTGTATAATTCATAGTAAATAACACAATTATCAGAAAAATACAAGATACCAAAATCCTCAGAAAAATGCGTAGAACAATATGAAACCATCATATCAGCCTTTTTATGCTTAAATCTCAGTGATATCATGTAAGATGTGTAATGCTTGCTTAATGGATAATAGATACCAAACAATGGTATAAAATTATGAGAAAATGTCAGTAAATCTATAATCATGTCTATAATCCATATAAGGTCAATGATTATGATGTTGATGCTCGAAATTATGTAAATTTCTTTATATAGCTAATTAGGGATAATAACCCTAAATAAAATGCAATAAATACATACATGCTCAATAAATGATAAAAATTATAGAGTAAGCTCATATCAGTATATGGAACCTCAGTTTTAATGATGTGATCAGTTTTATACACGAAATCCATGTTATATGAAGATGACCCATAATACATGTGATGAAACCCTAATTTGAGTAATACATGTAACTTAGGGTTAATATGTATAAATAATGATATGGAACCTGATATTCATATTATGTATCTTAATCTAGAACATAATATCAGTAACATAAATCCAACATAAGGATGAAGATAAGACAAGTAATATTGTATATAACATAATGATCTAAGGGAAACCCTAATGAACACATTTAGGGTTAAGATGAGATGTATGATGATGAGACTCTGATGATAGTACATGATCTTGTCTTAATCAGGGTTGACCAAAGATATAGATGACATGTGGATATGATGATCATGTTTGTTCTTGATCAAGGTACACCATTACCTCTTGCTTGGCTTATTATACATTATGCTTATGTTATATGGTAGTAAAGACTTGGCATATGGTATTTATTGAAATGATTGTCTTGTATGATATGTTGCTTGAATTTCCATACTTATTTCTATGAACACATGAAACATAAAATATATGATCCATCATATGATAACACTAAACTCTTTGGTAGTATAATGCATTAGAGTGATCACAAACTCCTAAGGGGTAGATCACATGTACAATGATCACAAACTCCTTGGGGGTAGATCATAAGGCCCAAAAACATCAAAACCCTAGGGGTAGATGTATGAGATATATGATGGAAATGTGCTTAAAATATATGTTCTCTTTTGTTAATGAACATATTTGTGCAAGTATATGTTTTTCTTATATTTCTTTATAACTACCAAGTAATAGTTTTATCTTATTGCCAAGATATGATGATAGGTATATAAAAGACACATAGACGTACTTAGTACAATATTCTTGAATATTGTGCTGACGTGTACCACATGTAATCTTTTGTTTAGGTTGTGGACATGTGTTCTTGAAGATCCATGATAGTTGAGAGTTGTGTAGCAAGCTGATGCACAGGTGGACCTGTTGTCTTAAGATCCTGTAGTTTAGTGGTAGTACATGTATATGTATAGTTTTCTATTCAATATGTAATATAAAATGTTGTAACAATTCATGTTGTGATTATATGTTGAATGGTGAACATGTGTGTATGGTTTTATTATTGTTCATGTACATGTGCTACTGATCTATGTTCCTTATGACTCCCTCAATTTTCTTCTTCTTAGCCTGGTGTGGGGTGTTTAAATTGGGATTCTCACTGAGGATGTCACACATTAGATTAAGTTTTAGAAAATCCAGGGACGTCACAAATCTGCTCTTGGTTCAAGAAACAAGATTGAATGATGAAGAGGGTGATTGCTCCATGCCACAAGTTCAATATGAATATCAATGACAAAGGAACTATACAAACACCGCAATACCATACACAGATTTTAGGTTAAGCTTGTTTTCCAACTTTCTGTTTACTTGGGTAGCATTGATGCGCAAGTAGGAACCACTCATTGCTAGTGATGCCATAAGTGTGATACGCCGCCATCGCATAGATAGCAAGGTGACACGTGAAAACGTGCGGAAACACCAAAAGCCACATATTACCAAAAACACGGGTTAATTAAAACCGTTTGCGGAAAGCAGATGAAAGAGAACTATTACATCGAGATCCTGTAAGGAAACATGTTATATAAACATTTACAAGCCTTGATATGTGTCCACAACTTATCAGAACCAACTATATTGTCAGCACCAGAGTTCATCACCTGTTTATACATACATAACGGGCCACGTAAGGCCAGCAGCAGGATATACAAAAGGTTCAACACCTAGTCATCGTGAACCGTCGTCAAACACCTCCGAGGACCTGAGAGTACATGGATGACTCTAAGAATCTACTACAAAACACCAAAACAGTATCCTGTCCATCTCTTGTCTTCTACTGCTCTTCCTCTTGCTACTCGGCCGCAACCTCGCGACCACCACTACATCTAGCGCGATCACCTAAAAAGGTTGTAAACCAGCGGGGTGAGACACACTCCCAGCGAGAAACATAACTCCCCGCTGAAACTATAAAACCTTAGAAGGTTTAAAGCATATAAAGTAGATAGCTGGTAAAGACATATAATAAGAGCAGCATACTGAGAAAAACTATCATTACCATCAATCTCACCAAAATATCCATGAGACCTATATCTAGATATTTCTTTATGGAACATGATTGACAAGATAAGCTTTATAAGAACTTATCACACGATATCAAGATCGTATAAGTAACTGTAAGAGATAACTGGATCATCTGCATAAGCAAGGAATCAACCATTGTTCTATGTTTTTCTCTAAGTACTATATACTATTCGGATGGATTACATTTTATTATGCCCTGAGGAAGTTAGTTGTCCCTGCTCAAATCCAACCTTCAGCTCTGAGGCCCAAAACCGGTGCCATACAAGGTCAATGGGAGAGCTAGACTCCATGACCTCATCTCCTCATGGTCAGTGCATGAAAACCAAAGCATGACCACAGTCTCATGCTTATGTGGCCTCAGCCTCAGGGTCAGCTTCGCAAGCTACCCATATCTCTAGCTCACCTTGACACATGCGCTAGTATACTTTTTGAGCCATGAGCCTGATCACCATGCTCTTGAGCCATGAACGCATGCATGCTCTAACTCATTGAGTCATGGGCCTGTTCACCATGCTCTTTACCATACGAAGTCTACAACTACAGTTGTACTCTAATCCTCCTATTTTCGGCTAGGAGAAAACCCCGCATATTCAAAAATATGCGCTCCAGGTAATCTCGCAGGATAAACCTATTTCACCATCACCAAATTCTGATGATGATGGATCTATGGCTAGGGAAAACTACATGATATGTTCCACTATAATCAATTAGTATATTTTAAGGGAGTTGTTGAGGAAACCAAGTTATACAACATCGAGTTACATTAATATTGTCACTATAATGGGATCTCAATCCCTCCTCACAGATTGCTACTGCCTCTCAAGGCATCAACATCCTGCATCAACATCCTAGGATAGCAATCCATTATCTCATCATCAGAGGATAACACCTTAACTAGGCACTCAGCCTTTATCAGGTCCTCATACCTATCTCATCATACTGGTGATGCATGTTATCTCATCAACAAGGATTATTAACATTTAGTGTTATTCAAAGCACATATACCTCATAGCTCTTACCTGGCTATGAATCCATTTAATATACCTGCATGGTTAGTATGCACATCAAGAGAGATAACTTAAAATCACTAGACATAACTCTTACAGATTATCATGTCATTAGGATTTGTAGATGCACATGTCATAATTATAAATATGTGTGTCATACTATATCAATTGCATCACTGCTATCAAATCATGGGCATCCATCTAAGATCTTAAACATAAACTAACATCATATCATCTTTATTTGGCATTATCTTTAAGCATCGAACATGTCATTGGTTTACAAACCATTTTCCATATTTCATAAGCAACAAAGATGTGACTACATGATAAAGGACCACTAGGTAGGGTTTTCGGGTCAGGCATAACCCTCACCAAAGGATCCCGCTACCCTCACTAGAAGTATGATGGGTAGAGCAACCCTCACTACAGGTGGTATCGGGTAGAGTAACGATCCTCACTAGAGGCCTATCGGCCAAGCACTTAGCCACATATCAGCCAACCCAAAGGCAAGGTATATCGGGAAACCACTTCATGGTGTGTCATGCACCTAGAGAGAAAAGGTGCTATCGTGCAGCTCAGATGTAAGGACTACGTCGTGCAACAAAGACCAAGAAGTGTATCGTGTACTTGGGACCATGGGGCATATCATGCACACAAAGAGACATCATCCCACTGAATCAGGCAAAGCCCTATCGACCCACTATGTTTAGGGTTAGGGTTATGTCGGGTAGCAACTACCACATCGGCTAAGATCATGGTGCCCAGGTCAACCTTGTATCACCCACTAAGGTACTCATCATCAAACAACACAAAGGAACCATAAGGAAGCCTATCACCCAACTAAAACCAACACACCATATCGGTCACCACAAGGTACTCACAAGGGCCACCACTCAACCCATGTTAGGCAAGAACCCGACCCAACATGTATCACCCAAGACTTCAAATAGAGATATCAACTAGGCACTCTATCGGCTAGGGGGGCAACAATTACTAGGTCAAAGGATCATCTAGATCAAGGCATATCACCCAAGCTTATCATCAAGGTCAAGAGAGCCATATCGGGCACAAAGCCAACAAAACACATCATATCGGCGAAGATCAAAACCCTAGACCAAGGGAGGTGTGTCGGGCAACACTACTACAAGGCGTATCGTGCAAGGTACCAAGCTCATCCCGACAAGGTCATCATCAACCTCAAGATCACCATCATCAAAATCCTAAAATATCAAGAGGATTGGCTCACCTCTCAACAACCAAGAGAGAGGGGTTTTGCCCAACGTCCATCACCAATCGGGCAGCATGATGTATCATCTCCAACTTAGATCATCACTCATCCAAAGGCTCACCTCTCAAATCCATGGCGAGAGGAGGGTGTTGCCCAAACAACTAGAGCATAGACTCACCTCTCAATGACTAAGTAAGAGAGAGGTTTTGCCTACACCACTAGAGATCAAACTCACTTCTCAAAACCAAGGAGACAAAGGGGTATTTCCCCAAATGAAACCCTAATCTATGGGTTCAGCAAACTAGGTCAATATCGGCCATAGATTAGGGTTTCCTTTGGGGAAATACCCCTTTCTCTCCTTGGTTTTGAGAAGTGAGTTTGAGCTCTATTGGTGTAGGCAAAACCTCTCTCTTCCTTAGTCATTGAGAGGTGAGTCTATGCTCTAGTTGCTTGGGCAACACCCTCCTCTACAAGCTCCTCAAGCTCCAAAGCTCCAAGCTTTAAGCTCCTAGCTCCAAGGCACACCACCTATGGTTCGGCCACCAAGCTAGAGGAAGAAGGAGAAGACTCCAAAGAGAAGGATAGGCCACCAAGCTTAGCTTCTCCAAGGGTATCGGCCACCAAGGTTGCAAAGGAGAGGTGTCATTCACCAAGGAAGAGGGGAAACTAAGGAATTAAAGGGATCCTTAACAAGAGAAAGGAGATACATATATAGAAGAGGGTGGAGGAGAAAACAAGGCAATGTGTCACCCACCTAGGGACACTTGTCCATGGGAAATGCCACCTTCTCATCCCACTCATACACATGTCCAAGGCAATTTCCACATGCAAGAATCATGCACCAAGTGTCCACTAGAGTGGTGACATATACGAAGATAAGAGTCAAAGATGGTCCATGGCCGATACACCTCACTCCCTTGCCTAATATAGCCCCATGGGCGACACACCCATGGCCAACACAAGACACTCCTATCTGATACAAGGTCCAACAAGGAAGAGCAAGGCCCAAACAAGGCAAAACAAAGCCCAAGGTTACTCAAGCAACGAGCCCAACCCATCCTCTCCACTCTAGAGGATGCAAGGAGAGAGAAAACATCTCTCAAGGTGACAAACTTGCTCATCAACCCTAAACTTAGGTTATATGCAAGTAGCACCTCCAACTCTCAACAAAGCACAAACAAACCCTAATCACCACTTGAGGTGATTAGCAAGCAACTAAACACCAGGGTTAGGCAAAGCAAATAGGATAAGCCCAAAATAGAGGTTAGGGTCCTTACAACCCATAAACCCCTAAAAAAAGATTTCACCCTCGAAATCTGAAGAGAAAAGCAAGGGATACTTCCTCCTCATCTCTTCCTCAAGTCCCGCATGGCTTCCTCAACACCACGATGATGCCAAAGAACTTTCACAAGTACCGGGTCCTTCCTTTTCAACTTCTTTATTCTTATGACAAGGATCGTCACTGGACCTTCATCGTAGGTCACATCTTCATTGAGCTCAACCTCAACTGGCTGTATCAGTATCCCTGTGTCTGGATGACTTCTCTTTAACATGCTGACATGGAACACTGGATGTAACATGTGCAACTCTGGCGGTAGCTCTAACTTGTAAGCTACCTTTCCAACACGTGTTATCACCAGATATGGCCCCATATATGTGGGTTCCAACTTTCCTTTCCGGCCAAACCTTAGCACGCCTTTCCATAATGAGACCTTGAGATACACTTTGTCTCCCACCTGGAACTCTAAAGGTCGTCGGCGATGATCTGCGTACAACTTTTGTTTGTCCTATGCCGCTTTCAACTTTTGTTGTATCACTCTGATCTTCTCTGTTGTCTGCTACACTAACTCAGGACCCAAAAGATGATTCTCACCTGTCTCATACCAACATAGAGGAGATCTGTACTTCCTTCCATATACAGCCTCATAAGGAGCCATGTCGATGCTCTGCTGGTAACTATTGTTGTAGGCGAACTCTATCAAACTGAGATGTACATCCCAACTACCTAAGAACTGCAAAACACAAGCTCAGAGAAGATCCTCTAAAGTCTGAATAGTCCTTTCAGACTGCCCATCTGTCTACGGGTGGAAAGCAGTTTGAACCTCAACTGCATTCCCAACGCTTTGTGCAACTGTTCCCAGAAATGACTCGTGAACTGAGGACCTCTGTCGGACACTATCGTTGCTGGTACACCGTGCAAATGCACTATCTCCTCTACATACACCTGAGTAAGCTTCTCTGTGGTATACGCTGTTTTTACCAGTATGAAGTGCGCATACTTTGTCAATCCACTATCACCCAAATGGAATCAAAATTCCTAGTTGTCCTTGGCAGACCAACTATGAAATCCATAGTTATATGATCCCAGTTCCACTGCGGTATCGACATGGGTTGCAACGTACTTACCGGCTTTTGATGCTCAGCCTTGACTTGTTGGCATACCACACACCTAGCCACAAACTCGGCTACATCTCTCTTTAAGCCATACCACCAATATAGGTCCTTCAAATTATGATACATCTTGGTGACACCTGGATGCATTGCATATATCGATGTGTGTGCTTCCTCGAGCACTAGCTTTCTCAGATCATCAACATCGGGGACCACCATCCTACCATGATAGCAAACCACCCCATCCTTGGACTCATGGAACCCATCACGCTTCTCACTGCCAAACTCTGATCTTATCAACTGAACTGAAGCATCTACCTACTGTGCGTCTTTGATTTACTATCTCAACGTAGGCTTTACTTGCATTTGTGCTAAAAATCCTGCCAACAAGGAAACTTCTAACTGTACATTATTTGCCGCAAAGAAACAAACATATCCTGCCTATGGCATACCAAGGAACTCAATTGTTCCTTCTTCATAGGAAGAGAAGAAGACTTTCTACTAAGCGCATCAGCTACCACATTCACCTTACCAGGATGATACTTAATGGTGCAATCATAATCATTTATTAGCTCCATCCAACGACTCTATCGCATGTTCAACTCACTCTGTGAAAAGATGTACTTCAAGTTTTTATGGTCTGTAAAGATCTGACACACTTCCCCATAAAGATAGTGTCTCCAGATCTTTAACGCATGCACCACCGCTGCCAACTCTAAATCATGTGTCGGGTAATTCTCCTCATGCTTCTTAAGCTGTCGTGAAGCAAAAGAAACCACATGATCTTCCTGCATCAGCACACATCCTAAGCCTTTCTTGGAAGCATCGTAGAAAACAATATAGCCTTTCCCAGGCTCTGGCAGCACCAACACCGGAGCACTAGTCAGCTTCTCCTTCAAGCTTTGGAAAGCTTGCTGACAATGATCATCCCAAACAAAAGGTACATCCTTCCTGGTCAACTTCGTCAATGGCAACGCGATCACACTGAAGTCCCTTATAAACCTACGGTAGTATCCAGCTAAACCCAGAAAACTACAAACTTCTGTTGGCGTCTTCGGTTGCTCCCAATCTGCAACTGACTCCACCTTCTTTGGGTCTACTCTGACTCCTTCTACAGATATTACATGACCCAAGAAAGTCACTTCTTTCAACCAGAACTCACACTTACTAAACTTGGCATACAACTGATGTTGGCGAAGAAGAGTCAAAGCTTGTCGAAGATGTTGTTCATGCTCTTGACTGTCCCGACTATAGATCAAGATGTCATCTATAAAAAATACAACAAAATGATCTAGAAACGGATGGAACACTCTGTTCATCAGATCCATGAAAGCAACAGGTGCATTGGTTAGCCCAAACGGCATAACCACAAACTCAAAGTGACCATACCTCATCCTAAACACTGACTTAGGTATGTCCTCATCCTTGATCCACAACTGATGATATCTAGACCATAGATCGATCTTTGAGAACACTGTAGCACCATGCAACTGATCAAACAGATCATCTATCCTTGGCAGCGGGTACTTGTTCTGGATCGTAACTTTGTTCAACTACCGGTAATCTATGCACAAATGCATTGATCCATCCTTCTTCTTTACGAGCAGGACCGGAGCACCCCAAGGTGATGTGCTCGGCCTGATGAAACCTTTAACCAACAACTCATGTAACTGCTTCTTCAGTTCTGCCATCTCAGCTGGACCCATCTGGTACAATGTTTGAGCAACTGGATGTGTCCCCGTCACTCGATTGATCTCAAAGTCAATCTCTCGAGGTGGGGGAACACCGGGAAACTCTTCGGGAAACACATCCACAAACTCTCAGACAACAGGCACCTCCTCAAGACTAGGACCTTTTGCCTTGGTATCCACAACATGACCTAGGAACGCCTTACATCCTTGCCGCAACAACTTCTCTGCCACCATCGCTGACACTAAACACGTTGGAAGGATCTTTCTATCTCCTTGGAAGATCCACTTCTTACCATCGTCATCAAACACTACTTGCTTGAAACCACAGTCCAACACAACCTCATACTTCTCTAAGGTATCCATCCCAAGGATCATATCGAATCCATGCATATCAAGTGGTATAAGATCCACTTGTATACTGTGTCCTGAAAAAGATAGAACAGAAGATGGGCACACCTCTCGAAGCATCAAGGAACCATCAAGAGGGGTTTCTAACAACAGGCTATCTTTCTTACAACTAACAGGTAAAAGACAACTATCAAGCATACTACGTGCAATAAAAGAGTGTGTAGAACCTAGGTCAACCAGAACAGATATAAAGCAAGAAGAAGACAAATCAGAATGAAATAACTCCATCTGACCTGCCACCACTCACGGGTTGACTATCGCCTCTGGCTGACTCATAGCATATAATCAAGCCGTTGCTTGCTGTCCACGTCCTCTACTTCCTTGAGCAGACGATCCCGCTTGCGATGCTTGACCGCGTCCTCGCCCTCTGCTACTAGTGGGCTACTATCTATCTGACCCTTACTGATTCTGCCTCACCTGTTGTGTCACTTCAACATCTCTCTTTGGGCAATTTGACCTCAAGTGTCCGGTCTGTCCACAGTGGTAATATGACCTTCCTTCTATCTACGGCCTAGATGGCCCTGCCACTGTTACTGAAGCTGTACTATGAGCTTTGGATGGTGAAAATCCACGCCCTCTTCCCTTACTCAGAGACCATTGAGATGGTACACGAGAACTCTACATTGTGGAAGGCGCTGAATACCTTGGCTTCTTGAAGCCATCAAACCTCTATTTCTTGAACTGAGCAGGCCTTTCCTGGTCATGGACTCCCTTTTCTCCCTGACAGACCGTTCAATCCTACAGACAGACTCAACGAACGTGGCAAACCGCTCCCGATTTTCCAAAGCAGCAACAGGTGTCGACAGCTCGACAGTCAAACCTTTCTCAAACCGCCTGATTCTCTCATCATCTGTCGCTGCCATGTGAGGACAAAACCTCAATAGGTCTATGAACTTGGCTTCATACTCGGTGATGCTCATCGATCCTTGGAACAGACACTCAAACTGGTTGATCTTGTTATCCAGATACGTCTTTGGGAAGTATCTACTGACAAACTCTTGCCGGAAAACCTCCCAACTGATCACCTCATCGGGTCACTTCTCCTCCTCGATGGCCCACCAGTGGCCAGGACTACCTTTCAGAAGTAGATAGCGTGCTTTACTTTGTCCACTTAGGAGATGTTGAGGATCCGAAAGGCCTTCTCGAGATTTGTCAGCCACAGATCTACATCTACCATATCAGCCGTTCCAGCGTAATCCGAAGCTCTGACTCGGCAAAGCCGCTCAAAGGTCTTCCCAATGCCAAATGATTCACCATGGGGAGCCTGTGCTCTTGGCAGAGGCACTGGAAATCTATCCACCATGTGATCCATCATAGCCATTAACTGCCCCTTAAGATTCTGATAGGTAGGGTTTTCAAGAATGGCTGGGTCAAGTTGGGGGACCACATGCACCCGATCTTCATGTGCCTGCACTCTTGCTCCATCAACTGATGCAACATCACTACTCTCAGCAGTATGTTCTTCATGGTTTCTAGACACTTTAAACTTTATCTTCCGCTGAGGGCAGAAGGTTATTGTAAGAAAATCTGGAAAACTCACAAGAACAAACACAACCCTAGTCCTAGATTCCTATAGACTCAGTGAACCTAGAGCTTTGATACCAAACCAACTGTGACACCCCGCCATCACACAGACAGAAAGGTAACACGCAAAAACGTGCGGAAACACCATAAGCCACATATTACCGAAAACATGGGTTAATTAAAACTGTTTGCGGAAAGTAGATGAAAGAGAACTATTACATCCAGATCCTGCAAGGAAACATGTTATATAAACATTTGCAAGCCATGATATATGTCCACAACTTATCGGAACCAGATGTACTGTCAGCACCAGAGTTCATCACCTGTTTATACATACATAACAGGCCACGTAAGGCCAGCAGCAGGATATACAAAAGGTTCAACAACTAGTCATCGTGAAATGTCATCAAACACCTCCGAGGACCTGAGAGTACAGGGATGACTCTAAGACTCTACTACAAAACACCAAAACAGCAGCATGTCCATCTCTTGCCTTCTACTGCTCTTCCTCTTGCTGCTCGGCCGCAACCTCGCGACCACCACTACATCTAGTGTGATCACCTAAAAAGGTTGTAAACCAGCGGGATGAGACACATAGTCCATGCGAGAAACATAACTCCCCGCCGAAACTATAAAACTCAGAAGGTTTAAAGCAGATAAAGTAGATAGCTGGTAAAGACATATAATAAGAGTAGCATACTAAGCAAAACTATCATTACCATCAATCTTACCAAGATATCCATGAGACCTATATCCAGATATTTCTTTATGGAACATGATTGACAAGATAAGCTTTATAAGAACTTATCACAAGATATCAAGATCGTATAAGTATTCGTGAGAGATAACTGGATCATCTGCATAAGCAAGGCCTCAACCATTGTTTTGTGTTTTGCACTAAGCCGTATATACTATTCGGTTGGGTTACGTTTTATTATGCCCTGAGGAAGTGAGTTGTCCCTGCTCAAATCCAACCTCTGGCTGTGAGGCCCAAAACCGGTTCCATACAAGGTCAATGGGAGAGCCAGAATCCATGACCTCACCTCCTCGTGGTCAGTGCACGAAAACCAAAGAAGGACCGCAGTCTCATGCTTATGTGGCCTCAGCCTCAAGGTCATCTCTGTAAGCTACCCATTTCTATAGCTCACCTTGACACAGGTGTTAGTATACTTTTTGAGCCACGGGCCTGATCACCGTGCTCTTGAGCTATGAACACATCCATGCTCTAATTCATTGAGTCATGGGCCTGTTCACCATGCTCTTTACCATACAGAGTCTACAGCCGCAGTTGTACTCTAATCCTCCTTTTTTTGGCTAGGAGAAAACCCCACATATTCAACAATATGAGCTCCAGGTAATCCCATAAGATAAACCTGTTTCACCATCACCAAATTCTAACGATGATGGATCTATGGCCAGGGAAAACTACAAGATATGTTCCACTATAATCAATTAGTATATTTTAAGTGAGTTTTTGCGGCAACCAAGTTATACAACATCAAGTTAAATTAATATTGTCATTATAATGGGATCTCAATCCCTCCTCACAGATTGCTACTACCTCTCAAGGCTTCAACATCCTACATCAACATCCTGGGATAGCAATCTCTTATCTCATCATCAGAGGATAACACCTCAACTAGGCACTCAGGCTTTATCAGGTCCTCAGACCTATCTCATCATATTGGAGATGCTTGTTATCTCATCAACAAGGATTATTAACATTTAGTGTTATTCAAAGCACATATACCTCATAGCTCTTACCTGGCTATGAATCGATTTAATATACATGCATGGTTAGTATGCACATCAAGAGAGATAACTTAAAATCACTAGACATAACTCTTACGGATTATCATGTCATGATTATAAATATGTGTGTCATACTGTATCAATTACATCATTGCTATCAAATCATGGGCATCCATCTAAGATCTTAAACATAAACTAACATCATATCATCTTTATTTGGCATTATATTTAAGCATCAAACATGTCATTGGTTTACAAACCATTTTTCATATTTCATTAGCAACAAAGATGTGACTACATGATAAAGGACCACTAGGTAGGGTTTCTGGGTCAGACATGACCCTCACCAAAGGAGCCCGCTACCCTCACTAGAAGTGTGACGGGTAGAGAAACCCTCACTAGAGGTGGTATCAGGCAGAGTAATGATCCTCACTAGAGGCCTATCGACCAATCACTTAGCTACATATCGGCCAACCTAAAGGCAAGGTATATCAGGAAACCACTTCATGGTGTGTCGTGCACCTAGAGAGCAAAAGTGCTATCATGCAGCTCAGATGCAAGGACTACATCGTGCAACCAAGACCAAGAAGTGTATCATGTAGCTGGATCCATGGGGCATATTGTGCACCCAAAGAGACGGCATCCCAGTGAATCAGGCAAAGCCCTATCGACCCACTATGTTTAGGGTTAGGGTTATGTCAGGCAGCAACTACCACATCGGCTAAGATCATGGCACCCAGGTCAACCTTGTATCACCCACTAAGGTACTCATCATCAAACGACACAAAGGCTCCATAAGGAAGCCTATCACCCAACTAAAACCAACACACCATATTGGTCACCACAAGGTACTCACAAGCGCCACCACTCAACCCATGTTTGGCAAGAACCTGACCCAACATGTATCGCCCAAGACTCCAAACAGAGATATCAACTAGGCACTCTATCGGCCAAGGGGGGGAAACAACTACTAGGTCAAAGGATCATCTAGATCAAGGCATATCGCCCAAGCTTATCATCAAGGTCAAGAGAGCCATATCGGGCACAAAGCCAACAAATCGCATCATATCGGCCAAGATCAAAACCCTAGACCAAGGGAGGTGTGTCAGGCAGCACTACTACAAGGTGTATCGTGCAAGGTACCAAGATCATCCCGACAAGGTCATCATCAACCTCAAGATCACCATCATCAAAACCCTAAACGATCAAGAGGATTGGCTCACCTCTCATCAACCAAGGGAGAGGGGTTTTGCCCAACCTCCATCACCAATCGGGCAGCATGATGGATCATCTCCAACTTAGATCATCACTCATCCAAAGGCTCGCCTCTCAAATCCATGGTGAGAGGAGGGTGTTGCCCAAGCAACTAGAGAATAGACTCACCTCTCAATGACTAAGGAAGAGAGGGGTTTTGCCTACACCACTAGAGCTCAAACTCACTTCTCAAAACCAAGGAGAGAAAGGGGTATTGTCCCAAAGGAAACCCTAATCTATGGGTTCAGCGAACTAGGTCCAAAGGTATACAAGAAACAACAACGTCATCAACAACATGATAACTATATCCACAAGATTAGAGGTACATGCTTGAGCAAGAAACATATCTAACAACACGCATGGCCGATCATGATCATATATGAACATGCAACATTAAAGAAGGTAGTATAGTTAGGGTTAGAAGTTACATAACCTACCTTAAGCAAGATCCTCAAGATCAAAAGATCCAAGCTTTAAGCTCCTAGATCCAAGGCACACCACCTATGGTTCGGCCACCAAGCTAGAGGAAGAAGGAGAAGACTCCAAATAGAAGGATCGGCCACCAAGCTTAGCTCCTCCAAGGGTATCGGCCACCAAGGTTGCAAAGGAGAGGTGTCGTTCACCAAGGAAGAGGGGAAACTAAGGAACTAAAGGGATCCTTAGCAAGAGATAGGAGATACATATATAGAAGAGGGTGGAGGAGAAAACAAGGCAATGTGTTGCCCACCTAGGGACACTTGTCCATGGGAAATGCCACCTTCTCATCCCACCTCATACACATGTCCAAGGCAATTGCCACATGCAAGAATCATGCACCAAGTGTATACTAGAGTGGTGACACAAACGAAGCTAAGAGTCAAAGATGGTCCATGGCCGATACACCTCACTCCCTTGCCCGATATAGCCGCATGGGCGACACACCCATGGCCGACACAAGACACTCCTACCCAATACAAGGTCCAACAAGGAAGAGCAAGGCCCAAACAAGGCAAAACAAGGCCCAAGGCTACTCAAGCAATGAGGCCAACCCATACTCTCCACTCTAGAGGATGCAAGGAGAGAGAAAACATCTCTCAAGGTGACAAACTTGCTCATAAACCCTAAACTTAGGTTATATGCAAGTAGCACCTCCAACTCTCAACAAAGCACAAAAAAACCCTAATCATGACTTGAGGTGATTAGCAAGCAACTAAACACCAGGGTTAGGCAAAGAAAATAGGATAAGCTCAAAACGGAGGTCAGGGTCCTTACAATAAGTGTTATGGACATTCACTGCCAATGTAATATGGGACCTATAGGGTCACACACACAGGTCTTGACCTAGAAGAGGAGTCTGATCTCGAATGACATATGAATCAATTGCAAAAGTGTTTAGGTAATTGATTCATGCAACAACAAACTAATTGCACTTCCAGACACCCATATCATGGCATGAGACTACCGTTAGGAGTGCCAAATAGTCGTCTCAATTGTTTAGATGAGTGTCTGGGGAGTCAGGCATGTATTGAGTTTGAATTGGAAAAGGAAGTGAACTGACCAAACAGACCGGCTCGAATCAGGTCACCAGACGACCATCTTAGTGAACTGAGATGGTCGTCTTGCATTGGTGAGATGGTCTGGTTCGTCTGAGGGAAGGTTCTAGATATTTCCAAATTTGTTTGAGTTGTACATTACTTGTTGTGTAAGGAAATTAATATGGGATATTAATTGGAAACAAATTGTAAAATTTGTGAACAACTTGGAAACAATTAAATGACCATATGGGTTATGCCAAACGACCATCTGGCATGCCAAACCATCTGGGCTGTAGTAGGTTGTGAAATTTCCATAAATGTTGCAAAATTTTGAAATCTTTCAGTCCCTTCCACTCCCGCAAGGACTGGGAACCTGGACACCAACCCCGCCTATAAATAGAGGGGTATTGGGGGCATCTCATAGCACAACATAGACAATTGAGAAATAGTTGCTCTAAAAAACATTATCCTCTCTTGTTTTAGTAACCACGAGAGCCCAGGAAAGTCCTACTTGATTAGGGAGGGATAGCCAAAGGGAGAGAAACAACTGTTTTCATTGTTGTAGGAGAGAAGGATGGTGAATAGTATGCTAGTGGGAGGGACAACTCATTCCTATCTAGTCTAGAAAGATGACAAGAGTTCTAGGCAGTCCGTGTGGACTTCTCTAGAGGTGGGAGGTCGTTGTTTGCCTCTGCGGAGGACATCATCAACCAACAACCCGTGATGAAAGGAGTTGATGTAGATGATGACGCTCAAGTCTGGTGTCCTAGGACGAGTAGTGAGGCAAGTCCCAATGCAACTAGGATTTAGAGTTTCCCATATACAATGATGAGGATTATTATTGGACTTGCTCTAGGACCATGTATATCCTCATAAACCATCCTCCCTATCTTATAGTAATTGATGTGATCCGTTGGTCATGGGAATATGGTAGATAAATTTTTTTGTTTCTGCTGCCTATCTTGTAGCCATATTTCCCTACACTCCATTGCCAAGCAAGATCACCTCAAGAGAATAAGAACAAACCTAGGTCAAACGGTGCACAAAGAAGAGAGCATACAAACCCTAGGCCAAAAAGGAAGGGAAAAGAGGAGATCTTCATCTCACTTAGGTACTACCATGGGAGAACCATGCATTTGACCTCTATTGGAGAGACGTTCCTCAAGAGAACCACCACAGAGAACCATGGATTGTCTAAGAGAAGAAAAGATAGGGGTAGGATTGCAAGAAGATGAAATCAAGAATGATAAATCACTTACCAAGATCAAGGATCAACAAAAGAGAGATGATCCAAACCTAGATCACCACATGTAAGGGTTTGACCTCCTTCTTCAAGCTCAAGCACCTCCACTTGCACCACCAAGAATAAGGGCCGACACCAAGCAAGAAGGGAGAAGGAAGAGAGAGCTAAAAGGGTCACTATCATGTTAAGAGAGAGGTATAAATACCTAGGGGTTGGAGAGGTGAGGGTGATGAGGTGTCAAGGCACTAGTGACACTTGTCCATCAAATTCTCAGACATGCAACCACTCAAGACATGCATGCAAAAACGGGTGATAAAACTAAGGTAGGGTAGTGACCAGTTGATCACCAAGACATTTCGGTCAAAACAAACATGGTGCCAACATGGTAGCGACCTCTACACCATCATGGGGACTAAAAGAAAATGATTGCCACAACCAAAAGCTCAAGCCAAAACACCTTTGACCACAAAAAGCAAGGTACAAAAAAGGCATCAATCACCACAAATAAGACCAAGGAAAACACTTCGGTCACAACACACAAAGGATCAACATCAACATCAACTCAAGCATCCATGCAACCCATGCAAAGCCTAACTTCAACACTCATGATGCCACCACATCAACCAAGGTTCAACAAGGTTCCACTAAGCATCATTATCTCTCTCATGATGCTAGAACATAGGAGGCACATCAAACATGTGACAAATTGCAAGATAAAACCTCAACATGGGTATATCACAACTTGGTCCAAAACAAGCATACATAGAGCATAACTAGCTCAAACATCTAGCAAACTAGACCAAACTCAAAACATAAGCATGTAACATGTTACTAAGGTGCATCCCATAATTATATTAAGGTATCAAGCACCTAATTATGCTAATCAAGAAAGATTAAGCAAAAAGCTAGGTTGGGGGTCTTATAACTATAAAGCTATGATACCAACCAAGTATGAAACACCGATCACACCAACCGAGATGACTCAAAACAAAAGCATGTGATCAACTACTAAAAAAGCACATTACCACAAAATAGGATAAATTAAAATTGATATGAGATAACCATCTTAAGTAGAAACATATACACCAAGGTTCACAACTGGTACCATATTACATGACATAAAGGTATTCACATCACTGTACAGTGGCCATCTTTCCCACAAACTTGTTAAAAATATCATGTTCACATATACAAGCCATGCATGAACAACTAAGGCCTACTGCAAAAAACCTCATACCGATATACAACATCTACAAAACACCCCTTTCCAGGACCTGAGAGTATAGGGATGACACATAGGAATATACTACAAACACTAGCAACATATCAAACCTTCTGCATTCACTGATCTCCTTACTACTCTTCCTCAACAACATAGTCTCTACCACATCATTGACCACCGCCTAAAAAGAAGTGAAAACCCATGGGGTCAGACCAACATCCCATCGAGAGATATAACTCTCTGCCAACAACTATTGTGAAAACATATTATACTTAAACAGGAAATAACATTATTAACAGGATGAGAAGATTCAACTAAATGAATATTTAAAAATTGTTTACATAAGTTGAGCAGATTAAGCAGCTACAACTGATACATAGAACATCATATAATTTTAGAAGGAATATGAAGAACATGTATAACCATTATCAACTAAGCAGTATAAGAAACAAGGCAAGGGTAAGCACCCTATGTAAATCATGTTTAACCCTAAGCAGATATACTATACAGACATATTACGTCTTTTAAGACCCATGGAGATGACGTATACCAGTCATACTCCAATTGGAAACTACTAAGTCAAAATTAGTTCAATAAAAGATCTAGAAGAGCCTGACTCCTATGATCTCCTCCGCCCAGGATTAGTACGAGTGTGCCACAATGACATATAGAGTCCAACTGCATAACAACCTACTTCACCTTGGAATATAGGTCATGAGACAAGTGAACATGGTATACAAACCTAAACATCTGAGGTACAACTGCAACCATCATCTATCACATCATATATACTAAGATACGACCGCAGCCATTCTCCTACCAAGGCATGACCACAACCATCCTCAAAATCATGGAATCAAGATGTCAAGGACACTTGATCACTTGCACCTTATATATTCAATAGTATGCACTTTGAGTTTCCCTCAGGAATACTCGTTTCACCATCCAGCAAGTCCTGACACTAGAATGGATCTATGGCACTAGGCATCTACATGATTAAGGTTCACTTGATTTAAGCCAATTGGGTATCTTTTATAATATCAATCAAGTTACAACGCACAAACCCTAAACAAATTCTATAAAGATAAGGGTAGATTGCAACTCTAGAAGATATAAAACATATCAAGCATAAAGCTGGTCACATCACCACATGATATTGTCTCACTTACATACAAAAGGCTATCACCATTATCACATCACTATGGGATAACAAATCCCTCATCACATCACTAGAGGATATCACCTCAAATTAGGCACTAAGCCTCTACCAAGGTCAGCAGACCTAATTACATAGTTCTTACATAACATCATTATCTCATGATGCCTCATCAAGGCTCATAATCACCACATATGTGTCGTATAAGAGTTATCATAGCAATCATTAGCTATAATGTTCATTCAACCTAGAAGTTAGGTTATGACAAGTAGGAGAGAGAAAATGATTCATCAACATGCTAGTTACTCAAGAAACTAATCAATGTTCACCATGTACTCAAATTAGGGTTAGGGTTACTCATAGTTAACCAATTAGGGTTTTCATAACCACACATAACATCCAACCTTAAAGTACACCACTTCCCACATTCTTGGAAGCCATAGACATTATCATCATTAAGTCAACATGACCAAGATCATGAAATCAGGGAAATGTAGCAGCCATGTATATTAATACCTTGTAGTGACCGCAAGGATAGATTAACCTAGCGGCCATTAGGGTTAGACCCTTCAACGTGGAAACCAACATATTCTTGGTATGTATGCAAAAAGAACCAACCATATGATCATTGTAATGGCATAGTATCTAAATAATTTGATTAATGATGAAGACAATCATACTTTGTGGCCGTATTTCCCTATAGTGGTATCTGAGCCACATCAATCTACTATATTTTGGGATAAGAAATATGATCGTATTTTGGTTTGCATGCGATGTGAATAATTATATCCAATCAAATACCAGGATTAATGCCAAATTAATATATATATGTGTATATGTATATATATGTATATTATATATATATATATATATATATATATATATATATATATATATATATATATATATATATATATATAATGTAGAAACCATGTATATTAATACCTTGTAGTGACCATTAGGGTTAGACCCTTCAACGTGGCAACCAACATATTCTTGGTATGTATGCACAAAGAGCCAATCATATGATATTGTAACGGCATAGTATCTAAATAATTTGATTAATGATGAAGGCAATCATACTTTGTGGCCATATTTCCCTATAGTGGTATCTGAGCCACATCAATCTACTATATTTTGGGATAAGAAATATGATCGTATTTTGGTTTGCATGCGATGTGAATAATTATATCCAATCAAATACCACGATTAATGCCAAACTAATATATATATATATATGTATATTATATATATATATGTATATTATATATATATGTATATTATATATATATATATGTAATTTACACGCATCACCCTAAATGTGACTTGTGATGGTTGATGTATAGTATAGTTATGGCCAATAACCCCTATTATCTACGCATGGTTGAGTTGTTGGTTAATCATGTTTATCTCAGTCTGCTTACCAATCCTCTTTGTTATGTTTCCAATGTAAAGTTAATTTTTTCCTACCCTTGCTCCCCTCGAATGTAACTTGAGGTTTCTCTATAATCATGTAATAGTAGGATGGTTTACTTTCCTGTTATGATGAAAAAGAAAGATGTTTTGACAATGTCAGATGACCATCTTAAAGGCAAGCCAACCAGCTGGAGGACCGAGGAGGACAAGAAGGACGAGCCAAACTGATTGGATGGTTGATCCAACCAATTATCTAGAGGAGCCAAAAGATGGTGGACTAAAGAACCCAGATGACTGGTGAGACGATCAAACAACCGGCCAATTGGCGAGTTGGTCAGTTCAAAGGTTGAATAAATAAACCCAAATTGGCAAGCACAAATCTTCATCAACAACATGTTTTTGCATGTGATGTGGACCCTAGATTGTGGTAATTCCTTGTGGCTCCAAGCAGTCATATTAGGATGGCCATTACCATCTCTTTTTGTTTATTAAATGTTTCCATTGTGGGGTATAGCATGTATATGATACGTACTATATATGTGGTGATTGGATAAAGTATATGTATTTATAAATACAAACTCCCTCAAATATGAAATATTAAGCCTTTTCCAAAAGTGGCACACATGAAAAGCTTGATTGACCAAGCGTAGGTTATGCCCTAACATGGTGCACTGTCTATCTCTTGGAGGTGTGATGGTAATGATGTAGGTTCTGCCCTAGCGGAGTGCATTATTATCGTGTTAGCTTTTGGGTCAGGCTTAACTGGTTATTCTTAGAGCGTTTAGGCCCAGAGGCATGCATATGATTATGGCAAGGAGTTGTGTATATCATCTATCCAGAATTGCATATGATGCAATTAGCAGAAGTTGCCTACCTTGATAATTGAATATCGATGCTGATGTTGGTCGGGTCATAGTTGAATTATCTTGGATCTGGCTCACTAGAATATTGTACGTTGTAATATTCCAAATTGATATGTGAGGGATATCAATTTGAATAAAATAATGGGAGAGGAAATTAAATAAATACCTAATTATTATCATAAATTTTTTCAAATCAAAATTTTTTTGACAAATGCAAATTTTCTCTTATAGAATCAAATGACGAACAAATATGTATTGCGATCGGTCCTTCATAAGGACAAACTTGATGGGACAAATTTCCATGACTAGTTTTGGACTTTGAGAAGGGTTCTCATTGAAGAGTGCAAGCTATAAGTCCTTGACAAACTAGTTCTAGAAATATTTTCTCCCTTTGCACCTAGGGAAGAGGTGGATGCTTATTGGAAGCATGCCAATGATGCCTTGGAGATAAAATACCATATGCTTAGCTACATGAACTATAATTTGCATGAGCAGTGCAATGACATGGGTGTTCTTGAGATGGTAACATGCCTTAAGAAAGTGAACCTAGGCCTTGCAAAGCAAGAAAGGGATGATATCATAAAGGTGCTACTTGAGTCAAAACTGATAGAGGAAACCTCAGTAGAAGAACATGTGCTCAATATGATTGGACATGGGTATCATCTTGAAGAAGTGGGATTCACTTTAAGCCAAGAGTTGGCCATGGATATGATTCTAAAGACATTGCTAGAATCATATAGCCACTTTATTGCATGTTATCATGTGAATAATATGGCCAGAATGATGTTAAATTTGCTTGGTATGTTGATACATGCCGAAGTAAGAATAAAGAATCACAAATCTGTGATGATGATGAAGGGAGATGTACTGAAGGATCAAAGCAAGGCCATAAAGAGTTATTAGGGCAAACCCAAGTCCAAATCTTCAACACTCAAGATAAGGAGAAATAAAAGTACAAGAGGAGATCTTCCTTTGTACTTGAAGGCATTCAAGAAGAAGAAGATGAGGATAAGTATATACATTATTGAGATAAATTGATATACTTCTTCATCATGGGTACTAGATATCAGATGTGGATCTCACATATGTTCTAATATGTAGGATCTGAAAAGAAGTAAGCCTTTGGATAAATGCGAGGTAGAACTGTGGGTTGCTAAAGGCGCAAGAGTTGCGGCTAGCATAGTTGGGACCTATAGTTTATCTCTACCCACAGAGCTTGTAATAAAGTTAATGAACTACTATTATACCTTCTATAAATAGAAACATCATTTCTATATATTTTATGGACAAGGATGCATTTGAATTTCATATTAAAAATGGTTGATGTTCTATTTCTAAAGATGGGATCTTTTATGGCAGTAACCCCAATGTCTTATGGTCTTTATTTTTTAGATCTAAAGACATATGTATATATTGTTAATAACAAAATGCTAAAACTCAACAACTCAAATAAAACATAACTTTAACATTGTTGTCTAGGGCACATAAATAAGAATCACATATCTAGACTCCATAAAGATGGTTATCTACACTCTTTTGGTCTGGATCAATAGAGACATGTGAATCTTGTTTGTTGGGCAAGATGACAAAGACCCCTTTCACTAGTAAGAATGAGAGTGCTAGTGATCTATTAGGACACATACATACTGATGTGTGTGGACCTTTTCGAACAACTGCTAGAGGTGGGTACCAATACTTCATTATCTTCATTTATGACTTCAATAGGTATGTATATGTTTGTTTAATGAAACATAAGTCAAAAACTCTTGACAAGTTCAAGGAGTTTATGAATGAAGTATATAACCAACTTGGGAATTGTACCAAGGCACTTCATTTTGATTGAGGTGGAGAATACTTAAACTAAG
Source organism: Alisma plantago-aquatica (assembly GCA_963693085.1). Taxonomy (NCBI): domain Eukaryota; kingdom Viridiplantae; phylum Streptophyta; class Magnoliopsida; order Alismatales; family Alismataceae; genus Alisma; species Alisma plantago-aquatica. The sequence continues at coordinate 488,936,666 of OY856410.1, forward strand.
AGTTTGAGGACCTTCTTAGATCCCAAGGGAGTATTTCTAATGGACTCTACCGAGAACACCTCAGCACAATGGTGTATCAGAAAGAAGGAATCACACATTAATGGAAATGGTGCGATCAATGATGAGTTTAGCCATGCTTCCATCAACATTCTGGGGATATTCTCTAGAAAACACCACATTTATACTTAAGAAGGTACCATCTAAATCAGTTCAAAGGACACCATATGAGATATGGTATGGGAAACATACCAAAGTGTCTTTTATGAGGATTTGGGGATCTGAAGCTTATGTTAAAAGAATGTTTTCTAAAAAGCTTGGCCCAAAATTTGATAAATGTTGTTTTGTGGGATATCCTAAAGAGACAAGAGGATATTACTTCTATTCCCTAACTGATAATAAAGTGTTTGTTTCCATGGATGTTGTATTCCTTGAGGTGGATATCATTTCCAAAGGAATTAGTGGGAGAAAAGTGGAACTCGAAGAGGTTCAAGACCAACAAGAAAACATTGAACCAATATATGAACATGAGGAACAAAGATAATCACAAGATGTTTTGGAATCTCAAATTCCTAAAATGATGCAAGTACCTCATATATCTAATAGGATGTGCCTTGAGCCTGAGAGATTTGGATATCTTGTGACTTAAGAAGGCGGTGAGTCAGTCATAGATGATGAACCAACAACCTATGTAGAAGCCACTGAATGACTAGAATTTTAGAAATGGCTTGAAGCCATGAGATTCAAGATGGAATCCATGTATACCAACAAAGTATGGACTTTGGTAGATTCACCTGAAGGGGTAAAACCCATAGGGTGCAAGTGGGTCTTTATGAAGAAGATTGACATGGATGGAAAAGTCCAAACCTATAAGGGTAGATTGGTTGCAAAGGGTTTTAGAGAAGTTCAAGGTGTTGAGTATCATGCTTGCCATTGCATTTTATCATGAATGAGATTTGGAAGATGGATGTTAAAACTGCATTCGTTAATGGGAATCTTCTTGAGGACGTGTACATGACACAACCTGAAGGTTTTATAGATCCAAAGAATGCCAATAAAATCTATAAGTTATAAAGGTAAATCTATGGATTGAAGTTAGCATATGAGAGATGGGATCTTCATTTTGATGAGACAGTCAAAGAGTTTGGATTTATTCAAAATGAAGATGAACCTTGTGTATACAAGAAGGTTTGTGGGAGCATGATGACATTTCTCATATTGTATGTAGATGACATACTATTAATAGAGAATGACATCCCTACTTTACAAAAGGTAAAGACGTGGCTGGGAAATATGATTTCTATGAAAGACTTAGGAGAAGCATCCTACATATAGGGGATAAAGATCTATAGAGATAGATCCAAGAGGCTTCTTGGACTAAGTTAAAGCACATACATTGACAAAGTGTTGAAGTGATTCATCATGGAGAACTCAAAGAGAAGAAGCCTATCCATGCTACATGAAGTTACCATCTCTGAAGTTCAAAGTCCCAGTTCTTGCAAAGAAAGGGAAGGCATGAGTTTGATTTCATATGCCTCAACAATTGGATCAATCATGTATGCAATGTTGTGTACCCATCTAGACATCTCGTATGCCTTGAGCATGACGAGCAGATATCAGTCAGATCCAAGTGATACTAATTGGATAGACGTGAAGAACATCCTCAAGTATTTGAGAAGGACTAAGGATCAGTTCTTGGTATACGATGGAGAGGAAGAGTTGGTGGTAAGAGGTTACATCGATGCAAGCTTCTAGATTGATAAGGATGATTACAAATCATAATCAAGATTTGTGTTTTGTTTAAAAAATGGAACTATAAGATGGAAGAGTTCCAAGAAAGAGAGATTTGCTAATTCTACAATAGAGGCTAAGTATATTGCTACATCGAATGCATCAAAGGAGGCTATATGGATCAGGAAGTTCACTACATAACTTGGGGTCATTCCAAACATCAGCGCTGCAATTGATCTATATTGTGACAACAATGGAGCTATTTGACAAGCTAGGGAATGCATATCACATCATCACTCAAAACACATAAATAGGCGATTATGTATCATATGAGAGATCATACAATGAGGAGATGTAAATATTTTTAGAGTACCAACTGAGATCAAAATTGCTGACCCCTTGACAAAGGCACTTTCATAGAAGAAGCATGATGGACATTTTAGATCACTTAGAATATGATTTGTCGGTGATTGCTTCTAAGTGCATGTGGGATTCTATTGGTATGTATGCCTAGAGATCCAATCATATGATGATTGTAATGACATAGTATGTAAATGATTTGATTAATAATAAAGGCAAGCTTCAAATTTATTCTATTAAATTCAATTACGAGATAATGATGTAACATTATAAATGTCTAGAGAATGATATTATTCAATGACATATGTCTTCACGTATGTGACTTGAAGAAATGAGCTCATACAGATGTTAAGAGTATACATATATATTCTTATTATGTCCCTAATCGGTTGTTATTGTGGAAGGTTGATAGACAACAATAACACACAAGATCGGAGTGTGAGTTGGTTGATGAAAAAATCTTATCAGTCATCAAATGGAAATATCAAACCAAGCACACAGATACATGTTAGAGAACAGTGTATCAGAAAAACCCACTATGAGACTGACATAAGGAAGCCATTACCATGGTAGTCATAGTCATCTCTCATAGTGATACTGGTGATTGTGGTTCTTATCCCTGAAGTCACTACACTCATCACATGTCGTTCGGTATGCTTTGACATCATCAAACACAATCATGAAACATGGGTTGTCATAAAGGTGATGATTGGGTGACTGTGACACATGGGGTTCAAATGTGAGTGATGTAGATGGGATTGGTCCCTCCCATTAGAGTTTGATATCCTAGGACTCTTGATTAGCGAGAATGAGAAATGCATGGCCATGCACATGTGAGTCAATATGTGATATTGAGCTTACATATATCTCAGACAGTCTGGTTTGGTTTAATAAATAACATTGAATGTTGAAGAGGTGAGTACTCCATGCCTCGAGTTCAATCTGGATATCAGAGACAAAGGAACTATACAAACATTGTAACACTATACACAGATTGTAGGTTGAAGTTGTTCTCAAACTTTCTATTTACTTGGGTAGCATTGATATGTGACTAGGTATCGCTCATTGCTTGTGATGTCATAAGTTGTTATGGACATTCACTGCTAACATAATATGGGACCTATAGGGTCACACACATAGGTCTTGACCTAGAAGTGGAGTTTAATCTTGAATGATGATTGAATTGATTACTAAAGTGTTTAGATATTCGATTCATGCAATAGATCAACTGAATGAATTGCCAACCAATCGACTCACATCAATGATACGACATTTTGGAGTGCTAAACAATTGGCTCAATTGTTGAGATGACTGTTTGGATTGTCGGGCTGATTGAAACTGAATTAGCTAATGTTGTGCATGAAACAAGAACCAACTGATTGACTCACTGGGTGAACCGACAGGCTTTGGTAGAACGAGATGACTAGTTCACCTGGTGAACCGATTGGCTCGGTTGGCTGGAGGAAGGTTCTAGTAACTTTCCCAAGTTAGTGAGAAAGTTTAATCATTTCGATTGCATACTTCTATTGATGTGAGGAATTGATGTTTATCATTAATTGGAAATGAATTGCCAAATTAGTACATAATTGGGAAACATCTGAAACCACCATCTCACTGAGCGAAACGATCAAATCGCGTGTTAGAAGACTGTCTCGTCTGCTAGCTGACTGGCTCAACACTCACAGGTTGTGAAAATTCAAGATCTTCCAATCCATTCCACTCCCACATAGATTGGGAACCCAGACCCTAACCCCTCCTATAAATAGAGGGGTACTAGGGGCTTCCCAGAACACAACTCAATTGCCTCTCTCAATCGTTGTCCTATCTGGTTGTAGTAACTAATAGAGATCCCAAGAAAGTCCTATCTATTAAAGGGAGGGATGCAAGGGTGAACAAATTGTGGGATGGAAAGTTGGTGACTAGTACACCAATGGGAGGGACAACTTCTTCTTGTCCATTCTAATAGGATGACAGAAGTTCTAGGTGGTCTGTGTGGATTTCCATAGAGGCGTGGAGGTTGTTGTCTGCCGCTAGGAGAACAATGTCAACATGCAGTATGTGGTGCAGACCAGGAGGCGCAACAGTCATAGGAGTCCCAGTGTAACTAGAAGACAATTGCGATCCTTCCCATCTTATAGTTGTTGACGCGATCTGCTGGTTTATGGGAATATGGTAGTTAATTTTTTTTCCGATGCCTACTCTATAGCCATATTCCCTACACTTATAAGATTAGACGTAGAGACCAAAACAAGCATCAAATCATAGTGACCTACATCAAACCATGCGTAGAAACCACAAGAGAGGACTCCACGTGTAGCGACCATAAGAGACAAGTACTTCAACTAGCACATAACGATCATGAGGCTTAGGGAAACACAATGACTATGCAAGGTCAAGGGAATACATAGCCACCATTATCGAAACATGGAGACCAAGGGAGTTAGGGTTAGGGATATGGTGTCCATCATGGACCTGGCACCACTTGAAAATAGAAGATCATGGAAACTGAACAGATGTGTGACATCTAAAATCCAAAGTGTCACCAAGGTGAAAAATCCATGAAGATGATGAAAAACAAAACTCTAAAACATGGTCATTACAAGGTCAACATAAACACCACATTAAGAGAGATAAAAGCAAACATTATACCCACTCATGTGAGAATCATAACCTCCATCTTCAAGAGAGAAACAAAATAATGATCATGGTGCTAAAACCAAACGCCCAAGATGTGCATGTAAGAACCAACCACTCCAACATCCATTAGATTTTGGGTACAAGAATTAGGGTTTAAGAGAAAGAGTTAATCTATGAAAGATCACCACATAATCATAAACCCTAGTTCAAGGTATCATCATAAGGAAACTTGCAATAACATTTTAGAGATAGATAAAATTGCATGTAAGATTAAGTGCAACAATACTTGAGGAGAGAGTTATATAAATCATCTTGGATTGTGAAGAACAACTCCAAAGCAAAGAATCTCCAAGAGAGAGAGAGGAAAACGAAAGCTTGGATCAACTCCACGTCCAAGCAAGATCACCTCAAGAGAAGAAGAACAAACCTAGGTTAAAAGGTGAACAAAGAAGCGAGGGTACAAACCCTAGTTTGAAAAGGAAGGATAAAGAGGAGAGCTTCATCTCACTTAGGTACTTCCATGGGAGAATCATGGATTCAACCTCTATTCGAGAGAAGTTCCTCAAGAGAACCACCATGGAGAACCATGGATCAGCCAAGAGAAGGAAAGATAGGTGTAGGATTGCAAGAGAATTGAATAAAAAAAGATAAACCTCTCACAAAGATCAAGGATCATCAAAGGATCAATAAAAGAGAGATGATCCAACCCTGGATCACCACATGCAAGGGTTTTCCTTCCTTCTTCAAGCTAAAGCACCTCCACTTGCACCACCAAGAATAAGGGCTGACTCCAAGCAACAAGGGAGAAGGAAGAGAGAGATAAAGGGATCACTTGCATGCTAAGAGAGAGGTATAAAGACCCAAGGGTAGGAGAGAGCTGAGGGAAATGAGGTGTTAAGGTACTAGTGACACTTTTCCCTTGAAAAATCAGACATGCAAACACTCAAGACATGCATGCAACAAAGGGTGATAAAATCAAGGTATGGTAGTGACCCCTTGATCACCAAGCAATTTTGGTCAAAGCAAACATGGTGCCCAACATGGTAGCGACCGCTACACCATCATGGTGAACTAAAGCAGACGATAACCAAAAGCTCAAGCCAAAACACATTTGATTGCAATAAACAAGGTTTAAACAAGGAACATTAGTGTTTACAAATAATCCCAAGGAAAACACTTCGGTCGCAACACACAAAGGATCAACATTAACATCAACTCAAGCATCCATGCAACCCATGCAAACCCTAACTTCAACACTCATGATGTCACCTCATCAACCGAGGTTCAAAAAGGTTCCACTAAGCATCGTTATCTCTATCATGATGCTAAAACATAGAATGCACATCCAACATGTGACAAATTGCAAGATAAACCCTCAACATGGGTAAATTGCAACTTGGTCCAAAACAAGCATACATGTAGCATAACTAGCTCAAACATCAGGTAAACTGGACCAAACTTAAAACATAAGCATGTCACATGTTATTAAGGTGCTCACATGATTATATTTAGTTTTCAAGCATCTAATTATGCTATGTAAGCAAGATTAAGCAAAAATCTAGGTCAAGGGTCTTATAGTTTAGGCTCCTATAAACAAAATGCTAAAAATGACCCCTTTTGTCATCACTTATTTAGGGTAGGAATATGAAATATTCTGATAGATTATAGTTTTTTTTAATTTCAAAACATATCTATCTTCTAATTTATGAATAATAAATCATTAGATATGAATTTTTCATAATTTAAGATAATGAGGAAAACCCATAAATATCACATATTAAATTTACTAGAATTAGATCACTAAAACTATATGAAATGATCAGACTTGTTTTCTAATTCCAACACATATCTTGGTTTATTTTTCTAAACTTCCAGTGAATTACTACAATTTTTCCAAGATAACTCAACTTATTAATCAATTGAAAACAACACAAATATTGGCAATGCAACCCCACGCTGAAGTGGACCAATAGTCGCCCACCAAGGAAACACTTGCATGGATGCTGACCAAGAGTAGTGCACCCTCTCAAGTAGAGGAAAGAGGATGATCCACATGAAAAATAAAATGAAATAGAAAATGAGGGCTAGAAACCAAAACTCGCAAGCCTTCATCTTCTTTGCTTGTGTCCTTGGACCCATACACGCACATCTCAGAGATAGAGCTCGAAGGAAATGAGAAAAAGTCACAAATTGTGAAACTAGATAATCAGAGCATAACATCAATAGTTTCAGGATGATTAGGTGAACTCACTGACCTCAACAGCAAGTACCTGAGGTCACAATCCTTCATTTGTGACCTCTGCCACTGCAGTCAGGAAGGGGGAACATGGAAACCCTCAAAAAGGAAGATGAAGAAACCTTAGGGAAATAACAACCTATTCACAAAGACCAAGTGAAGGCAAAGGCAACAAAATCAGAGAGGAAAAGCAACCACAGAGCAAGAATCCAGATTGATCGCACAACTACAAAGACGAAGAGCAAAAAGAGTGAAAGGTAATCCACACTTTGGTTGGAGCAAGTGAAGACACCCAGAGTTTCCCCAAGGTTTGTGGAAGTGGGTCGAAACCTTAATGTAGGACACCCACTCCCTAAAGGCATCAATGAGGTCCACCTATCTAGCCTAAGCCACCAACATTGATATATGAGGCCAACAACTGAGCAAACCCACACAAAAGGTTTGGAAGGGTCTCAATGGATGTGAAATAATTTGGGTAGGGTTTTATATCATCATGATACCTTGATGTAGCTTGGAAATGCAACAAAAATGGAAATAGGGTATAGGGAAGAGGTTTGATGCCGACTAGAATCTTGGTGACAAGAATCCCTACCAAATATGGGATCAAATTGCTCGACTATGCATGAGGATCAAGAAGTGTATAAAAATATGAGAGAGAGGAGGAGAAAAGAGAGAATGCATGATGAGAAGAGGTGGGGGGACAATAGATCATAAAGTCCCAAATCATGTGGGAACCAAACAAGGAACACATGTGAAATGGAACCCGGACCAGAGTCCAATCCAGACTGGGAGAGAAACACTTAGCATGACACCAACTTTGGGAGAGACAAGGAAAATAAAAGTGTGACATTGAAATCTGAGAAATGAAGAGATAAACCCAAGTCTAGTTATAATTCGAATTGTATAAATAAATATTATCTCTTATAAACAAATTTGGTTAGAAGCAATTATCCAATTAAGTTGAGACTTTACACCTAGATTAATTAGGACCCAAATAATCCAATTTTGGATTTGGATTTAGTTTTTAACAATATCTTGTATGAGTTCCAATACAATTATGATTAATACAATTATCTTTATATTTATTATCATATATCAAGATTATCCTCAATACCCCAGATTTAGAGTTTATGAACCTCATATTATCACCATCGGGGTTATATTAAACTATCATACATGATTTAGGTTATTTTGATCAATTGCGTAATAAGTTCACAAATTTCGATGCTAATTTAAATAACGACACATTACCAACTTCGAATTACATGTAAAGTATGATTATCCTTCCATTACACATATTAAGGACATTAGATATCATCATATCCTTTTTCACATTTATACACATCCAAGCACTCATTAACCACATCAAAGTCATTCGTTGAATATTAATGTACAATGTGACATGTATGATATGTATTGAGATCACCTCATCTATTAAGCGATGCTATATATAATACTGGATCACTTTGTTGTGTATTAAGATACATTATGTGATTAAGCACCTAAGGTTATGGGTTATGAAACATATATATGTAAGGTTACACAGCTAGCAGTTAGGGTTTTGGTCACCCTGATCACCACACGTAACATGCCCCTCATTAACACATACAAAGATTATGGTTAGGTTCCATACATCATCTCATCCTCACTTTATGGTTTATAGGTTCATGACATGGTATAGATCATATGTATTGATAATTAGGGTTAACATGTGAGTTACTCATATCATGTTCATTATGGTACAAACGAGCATGTCAGGGTTTATTCTTAACCTTATTTGACCAAATCTAAGCATCCAGACACACTAACCTCCTAATCATGGGTTCAGGGTTTCTCAAGTCAGGATAACCAATTCTCATTAAGTTATAAACATTTTAGTGTCATTTGTAGAAAGAATGACTCACAATCATTTTAGATTTTAATTTTAGGGGAAAACATGAGTATCACATTCATTACAATGTCAATATCCTAAGAGCAATTGTTGTATTAAGTAGCCCTAAAAATTTAATTTCCTAGAAAATCCGGGGTAGATATAATGTCAGTTAGTTGTGAACTGACACAATAAGATACCTTGCTTTTCTATTCGCAAGATAAATATTCTCTCCAAAGAGCCTATTGCATCCGTTTTTGTAATCAAAATTGTGGCTATCAGTTTGAATTTTTCATAAGGTGCGGCGTCAATTTCTATGCTAGAAATTGAAGTTATATGGTTCTCACAATTCTCCTCTTGAAATAAATGTTTCCTTCAAATTAGCTTGTAACTTTGTTTTTGCTATCAAAACTGACAATGCGTATTAGATTGTTTACTAAAATGTGGTTTTGGTTTTTATTCTCCACATTGGTTAGTTGTTATGTTAGTTTGCAATCAAAAGAGTTAATAAAAAACGCGTCTATCGTTTTGGCCACATCTTAGTTTTTGCTCGAGAATAGGTTTTGTAGCCATTCTAATACACAAACAAAATTCTTTTTTTCCAAGATTTTTGTTGTCTCTATCTTGAGAAACCCTTGATTTCAGAGAATGTGACCCCGATACTGACATTACAAAATGTGAAATGAACACATTCTTTGCACCGACGTGCTCTTCATCCCCACCGCTGTGGACATTACATGTCTTTTCATCGAAGCCATCATCATTGTCATTACTACTTAGGACCTTAACTACTTAGGATTACCTATCTTGGTCCCCTATTTCTTGGAGCTCACCATCCATAAATGTCCACCACCACGTTTGTTGACCACCCGCTACCACATACTCAATGGATTCTACCTCTTCTTCTTCCCTTCTTTCCTTCCTTTTTCCTTGTCACAACCCTTTGTCAGGTGTACTATTGCTTCTCCTCTATTTCTCTTATTGTCATCTTCAATTTCTCATACGTTAGACCAACAAATCAACTCTTCCTATCACCACCACTAATGGTGTTGTTCTTGATCTTGCTTTTTGTAGTGCATGCTTTCTATCACCACGGTCATAGGCGAATCTCTTTATCATATGATGTGCCAAGCTCTTGTTGTTTGTATAATTAGTAAACATGTGTAATTTCATGCTTAGCATATTAAATTTCATGTATAATTGTAATTCATGTATAATTTCCTATTCAGTGAATTTAATTGCTAATTTAGTGCATTTAATTAGAATGCCCTACATTTCTAAATAGTATTAACAATTCCATCATTCTCTAAGTTGACTGGGTTTTTTAGTGTTAGCAATTTGAATGGTGTATGGGTGAATAATCACATATAGGAATTAATAATCTATAGAAAAAATATCTAAATTAATATCATTCAAACTAAAATTGATATATATTTACATGAATCCTAAACCCCAAAACATAAATCCTATACCCTGATGACCTAGAAACATGTCCAACATTTACTCATTAGAAGTATACTTTGTATAGTCCCTAGTTAGGGTCTGTTCTTGAACATTTAATCTCACTTAGGATGTGAGTGTATATTTTTTTTTCAAGAATATTTTGACAAAATTATATCATTTGTTTTCCAAGTACTTATGTAAGTGGGCATTATCCCATCTACATTGATATACTTTGGGAATTGTGGGAAATTACTACTGAAATACTTTTGAAAATTGAATACACATTATAAACTTACTAATGAGACTAAGTGTTCAAGAATGAGATAGGCGGTACATATAATGCATGACAAATACAAGTGTTTGTTGGCTTAGAAACTCATCCAAGATATACTCATTAGGAGAAAATCTTGGGGTAGTCCTCATTAGGAGTAAATCTTGGATAGTCCTTGATTTAGGGGTCTCACTTAGGAGGTGATCGTATAATGTGTCTTTGGTTTTCTAGAATATTTGGACATTAATTTATTGTTTGTTCGTTGAGTACATATGTAGGTGGGAATTTGCCCATGTACATTGATGCGCTTAGAGAACTATAGGAAAATGCTTCCAAAATATTATTTAAAACCGAATAGACCTTGTCCACTTACTAGTGAGATTAAGTATTCAAGAATGGGATAGGTGGTACACATTCATCAATAAGAATCTTAAAATATATATTTTATTGGACAAAATCCATACAAGATTTTAGGAGTAACTTTAGATAGTTCCCGATTGGGGACTGTTCTTGAACACTTAATCTCACTTAGAGTGTGAGTGTATAATGTGTGCTTGGTTTTCAAGAATATTTTGACAGTTGTTTCTCTATTTTTATTCCTTAGTTCATATGTAGGTGAGTATATTCCCATCTATATTGGTTTATTAGAAGAACTATGGAGAAGTGATGCCGATGTATTCTTAAAAGTTGAACATGTAGTATACATATACTAGTGGGATTAAGTGTTTATGAATGGGACATGTGATACACATTCTTCAATATACATTTTAAACATTGTTTGTAAAACATACAACTTTTGTCAATACTTAAAAATATTTTATAGCAAAAGATGTATGTTTTCTATTTCAAATACCTTTATATCCATTTCCAATCTCTTCACTCCCATGTATAGAAGTGGTTTTTACGAGTTTATGAGATATGTGGAGTAACATAGGACAAGATTTTAAGATAGGTTCTATTTCCCATGTAGGAATTGTGGTAACAACTTGAAAGTTGGCACTGTTGAAGAAATTAAAAGTCATATAATTTGCAATGGTACTATACATGGCTATATAGAACGGTACTGGCATGGAAAGATACCACATTCAGATCAATAAAGATAGTCATGCGGAAGAAGAAATGGCGAACAATGTTTGTGTAAGAAAACCATTTCAGAATGATATGGTGGATGTGGTGCTAGATAGAGGTGGAGTAAATCTTTGTAATCCACCTTCCTTATTTAGAAACATTATACATGATGCTGAGAAACCATTGCATTTAGGTTTTACTAAGTTTACAAGGTTGAGTGTTGAGTTAAGATTATATACTCTAAAGGCTAAAAATAGGTGGAGCGACAATAGTTTTGCATCCATATTGTCTTTATTGAATAAAATTCTTCTTGAAGGCAGTTAGCTTTCAATATTAACATAGAAAGTAAAGAAAATAATGTTCCCAATAGAAATGTAGGCTAAGAAGATAAATGTATGCCTAGGTGACTGTTGTTATTTAGAAAATACTATATCAATTTGAAAAATTGTCCAAAACATGGAGTGTCACAAAATGGTGACTTTGAGTAAGGCCAATGATGGATCTCTTGCCAAGTTGATGTGGTAACTGCCTATAATACCACAATTTCAATGCTTATTTTCTATTTCAAGATGTATATAATTTATCAGGGCATACAAAGGGAAAGGCAAACTAGGATGGGGTCCTATGACATATGTCTAATTCACCATAATGGAAGAAAATTGATTTTTCATAACCTCGATTCAGTGAATAAGTGAGGAATCTAAGATTTGTACTTTGCATGGATAAAATGAATCCATATGATACTTTAAGATTCCAACATAAAACTTGGCATATTATGATTGTTATATACAATCTTCCACCTAGGTTGTGTATGAAAAATAAGTATATCATGTTTTCAATGTAGATAGTTGCGCCCAAACAACCTGTCGATGGTATTGATGTTTAACATGAACCTCTTATTCATAGCTTAAGGAATCTCCGGGAAGAAGGCATTATGACTTATGATGCTTAACATGAAGATACCTTAAATTTTCATGCTATTTTTTGCACGAATAATGACTTTCTGACATACGAGAATTCATCTAGATATAGTTGAAAGGTATCAAAAGCATGTCATGTAAATGACAAAAATATTGATTAAATATAACTAAATATGATAGAAAGACCGCATATCTTGGTCATCGAGTACTTCTCCCAAAAGTGCATTTGTAGCAAATGTTTTACAAAGCATTTAATAGCTCAGCTGAGGATCAAAGTGCCCCTAAATCTATATCATGGAAGGGTGTTTATGAAAGAGAAAAACTCATTTTCAATGTATTTGGTAAGAGACCATGTAGTACTCCAACATGTGATAAATCTTTATACAAAAAGTGGGTCAATGTTCTAGGATCTTTATTAGTGGAGTTGTTTAATAATTAGATATTATAGTGAGATCATTTATGCTGAGAAAAATGTCTACTACAATGTCATTAATATGCTACAGAGTATAATAGGAAAGACTAAAGATGTCATCAAATGCAATATGAACTTAAAAGCAATGGGTACAAGTTAAGAGTTAATATGAAAGGTTTAAAGTGGTCATCACACATATTTGTTTAAAGTGGTCATCATGCATATTTTTCTTCTGTTGTTACACTTTGTCTAGACATAATTGTGAATCATATGGATTAGTAAAAATCAATTTTGAATTATACATGCTTTCTTTTTCCCAGCTTTGAATAGTATATATACTTAAGACCAATATCAACATAGTGTATTTTGAATTTTAAGACCAATATCAACGCAGTGTACATAACTAGTCAAATTAAGAAGCATGATAGTACGTAATACACATTTCTAGACCCTGAGGCATTGAAACTTTTTTTTTACTTCTAGGCAATCAGATGAGTTTAAGTTATTAAGTATATCTAATATATACTTATATTAATAAGATTGATGGATATCTTAAATAATATAAAATCTCTTGAATTGATCAGCCTATCTGTGAAGAAAAAAGCAAGGTGTCAAAAGAATATAAACAACCATAGGTTGGGTCATGGTGGTTATGCCTTGTGCTGCCAAATCAACGGAAAATACTTGTCTTGGTAAGAATCAAGCACAATTCTAAGTCCACGTCCTCTGAAATATGATGACTGGACAAATCCTACAACAAACATCTCATGATTTAATTCTCAACCCCACAACTGTTGAGATGGCATAGAAAATAGTGAAGTTCAAAACTCACAATACATATTTATTTTCTTTCTAGTTGCAAGACTCTATTGAATAGTTTCAGTTACTATGATTAGAGGTAGTAATAGAAGAACATAGGGGGAGTTGAGGCCATGCCCCCCACCCAAAAATTCCTGATAAATTAACTAAGTATGTAGGGGTCTAGGACTTGCATCTATTGCATGCAATCTCATTGTCCAACACTGTCAAGATACATATATTTGTTACAGATACAAAAGTCATTTGACGAGAGGTATGTGGAAGTCCAAAACTCACACTACATATATCACTAAATACTATATAGAATTCAAAGGAAATATTAATAACTCCTTATGAATCTGTAGTAATCTCTACCTTCAATTTTTATTTTACACCAAGAAAACATTTTTATCCCATTTGTATTTTATGTCATTCCATTTTAATCAACGACACTACACAAGAAAGCAATTGTGTGAGCCTATGAAAGAACCATATCCTCGATAGTGTATGATATGCTTGACCTCGAAGCACCACACAATGTTGTGTTGTGGAGGCATTCTCGAGAAGTCAATCATTTATTGGTCATTTTATTTGTGTTGGTCATTGAATCATTGAGTGGGTGTAAATGCAGCAGCTGTTGGCGTCTATACTTCAATTGGAATGGAAGATTGTGGTATGCCAATCTAATCTAAACCTCTTGAAGCTATTTTGGTTTGTAAGGAAGTCCCACACATAAACTGGTAGTGGATTTCTTTGGAGGATACACATGGCTTCAAATGATTTGAATAGAGACAATTCAGCCTTTAGAAAATGGTTGGTTACAGAGCCTTACTCTCTTACTAGACAAAAAATGATATGCCAACCCTTACCTCCAAAATTTAAGTTTTGACACTAGAAAGACTACCATTTTAACTTTGCCTTTTATATTATTTGGCCATGGTTAAGTTAACTATTTGATGTTGTTTTCTCATATTACAATCACATTTGATATTTAATGTATCCAGTTTTTGGTTAAAAGAAACCATTGGTTTTTTTGAACATAATATTTAATTTGATTTGCAAACGTTCAAGACTATAAGGAAAGAGACTCTCCTCCTTTACAATAATTCAAAATTATATGCTGAAAAGTTCATTACTATATTGACGGAACACAACGATAGTTGAAAAAGTATTAAAGACAAGATCAAGCAAGTCATCTTACTTATAAACTTTGACATGAAAAATATTTTCACATTTTTATATCATAGACTGATTTGTTTTGCATCACTTAAAGGTTTGCTTTATAATATCTAATAAACTAATTTTCTAGAATTTGTTAAATATTTCATCTGCCTAAAACCTACACATAACTACATGGTGTTAGTTTTAAACTTTTTGAATACTACATGTCCTTCAATAGGTATATTAATACGTAAAAACATTTTTACGTCAAATTAGACTCACATAACTTCAATTACGATTAACATAAAGTTTATACTCTATGATGAAAAGTCATTTTCTATCTATGAATTTCCCCCATAGTCTTCAACTCATGGTTCCACTCCTGATTAGAGGGATCTTCATGAGTAAAGAAAAGAGTAAATGTTCATCCCTGAGGGCCAAAAAGATAAATTGATAATTGTTTTGGGTACTGAAGAGCATCTTAGACATGTTAGGAAAGTCAGGGCTAGTGTAGGAGTGGGATTATATTTTGTCTCTTCTTGATGGAAACATAGATCTACTCAAAAAGTTGATACGCCAGAAGAGGAAATAAAAGTTCTTATAGTAGAAAAATTATTTGAAGCATGGAACTAATTTTAGTCTTCCCAACCTGCTCAAATTAAACATGTCTAACACCAGTTCTCTGATGAGGTACAAGAACGTTGATGGAGTACTCCAACAAACCCTCCACTTCAGACCAATGTAAGTTTCTTAATGAAATAATTATTATTTGAATTCGATATATAATGTTTTGTTGTTTATATAATTATTTTCAAATTTGTAGATGGCTAGAAGTTGTAAACTTGCAATTCTAGAGACCGAATGCCTAATTGTGGAATGGGTGAGATGCTTCACAGTGGTAGCACGTTGTATTCCTTACCAATGTCTCAAGACGTGATCAATGGGTGTCGAATTTATCAATGATTGAATTAGAGACATACCACCACCATTAGCTCATCCTAGTAAAGCAAAAAGTAGTAATCAATGTCTGGGAGGACATGGTACTAAATAGAGTATATATAGTATGAGGAAGTACAAGTCAATATTTTTAATCGATTTGAATTTTTTATAAATTAATTTATATTTACATAAATTTTTATATTGAGCATATATAATGTGTAAAATCACATCAAACTAAACAAACACAAGACAAGAAGACTACAAGTACAACAATATATGCTAACATACTAAAATGGCCATGCTGGGTTGCACGTCATAGTCGTCAGTTTACTTGATTTCATTATCACTGTACCTCATAATCTTCAATTGTATGTGATGAAACAGACGACTTAAATTCTAATGAGGTGTTAGTTATTTTGAAAATCTATGACTTAGATAACTTTCCAAGTTATAAGTGTGACCTGGTATGACATTATGGCGTTGGTTGTTTCTCTAGAACTGACGACTTAGACTCCTACCGGTGCCAGTTATTTTGAAAATCGACAACTTAGGAACCTTTACAAGTTTTAATTGTGACCCAATATGGAATGATAACATCAGTTCTTGTACCAAAATTGACAACTCAGACTCCTATCGGTGTTGGTTTTTTCAAACATAGCAACTGAGGCTGTATCTCCATCATTGGTTTTTGCGTACCCTAATAACTAATAACTTAGGTCTATGACTATAGTGTTGTCCACTTAGGTGTCAATTTGAAACTGATGTTATAGGTCATTTTAACCGATGCTAGAGGTAGTTTCTGTACTAGTGATGATTTTTATAGAAGAGAGAGAAGGAGAAAAATCTAAGGGTATCTTTACCCTAAAGGAGCCTAAAGAGAGCCCAAGATCTTTCCTAACCTATTCCAAGTGGTCAATGATATGATACAAAGCAAGGAACATCAAAGATGAGCAAGTTAAAGGTCAAGGTGTAAGGAAGAAGCCTCAACATGTCTATGGTACATATCCATAGCCATGGTGCAAATTCTCCATGTCACAGTTGAAGTGTAAGTTTGAAGCTACTAGCCACTAGTCCAGTGGTGACCCACCACCCCCATGGGGACCGAAGTCTACCATGCCCGTGGTGACTACCACGATTGTGGTACTGACCCTCCAGAATTGTAAATTTATCTAACTTTCTCATCCAATTTTTACCTCGCTTATGTCCATCCACCACGGTAATAACCCCACCACCATGGCCGTGGTGACCCAAACGGTCGTGGTGGCCAACAACCCTACTATATTTCCGACACTACTCTACCCAAAATGTCCCCACTTAACCTAATGCTTCCCCACTACCTATATATACCTAGGTGGTGGCTGTAGCATGAGGTTACATCCCCTTGGCATTCATTTATACACCCATTAGCATTCAAGACCTCTCACCTACCTCCCATCTACCACCCACTCCATTTCCACCTTCTCCCACCTCAAAACCCTAGTTTTCTAGGATTTCCACCACTAAACCTCACCTTTCAATGTCTTTTACCTATCTTGGAGGGAGATGCTCGAGCTACAACATCTAGTAGGTGAATAATGAGGAGCTTCAGTGGATTTCTATGGCCATCTTATTATTTCTCATTTCTCTTTTTCTATTTTGTTTGGTCATGTGTAGCTAAGTCCCCTTAGTGGGTTGTTTGGGGGATTAAATGTTACTTTAATACCATGTTCATGGAATATAACTTGTAATGAACATATGTTTTTTCTATGATGATTGTCTCTTGCTTATATCACTTTTTCTACTTGTGACATGTGCCTCTAAACATTGTTTTCTTGTTGTTGGATGCTTGAAAACACCTAGATTCTAGGGGGGAAATGAATTGTATGTGGTTATCTTAGGAACTGCTCCTAGGTCCAACTAGTGGATCCCTAGATAACACCTTACATTCCTATATACAAATCTCTTCTTCTACAACTAGGTTTGAGATCTAATTGGCTAGTGTAAGAGTGACTAGTGCAATTGCCTAGAGTTTTCGAAAGGTTTGGTGTGAGTAACATGAGGTGAAATACCCTAATCCCTACTCCCTATTCCTACCCTTGTCTCTCAATTTCCCTAATAATACTTACCTTAGAAACATACACTTGCTTATTCCTAATTGAATTACACCTAAAACCTAGTTCAATTGAGTCTCGTAAGGTTGGATGAGGTGTGCAAGGGTGTAATTCCCCTACACACACTCCATACCACCCATGACCAACTAGTAGTTTAGGATAATTCGATAGAACTTATCTTATTGTTTGGTCTGGAAATGTAGGATGAAAAGATAGAATTTGCATGTTATATCATCCCTCAACTTGGTTTCATCTAACATTCCCCCAAACGTCCCACACTTCCCATAACTTGCTAAAACCTTATTTGGCTTTCTTGCTAGCTCATGCTTCCTTAGTTTCTTAGTTTAGTTACTCTTTAGTCAATTGCCTTATTCTTGGTAGTTAGTCCTTGATAGGGTAGTTAGTGCATATTTGTGCTTTCTTAATCTAGATAGTGGTAATTAGGTCTCTAATCGCTTTAGCGTCTTAATTGCTAGTCTAGTAGTCTTGTACTCTTTCCTAAGTAGTTGTTTTCTTTGTTAATTAGAATTTCTTGTTTAGGGTTTTTCTTGTTTAGTTTCCTTTATTTCCTTATTTCTTGAATACTTAGAGTAAACAAAACCAAACCAACTATAAAACCTAAAATCCCTGATCTCCACTTTAGGAACATATCTACATTAACTAAGCTCTAGTACTCCCTCTCTCCCTGTGCATTGTCCCTTATCTTGCCTCTTGCCTTTAACACGATCCTGTGTGCTTGTGGCTGAAGTGTGATTGATGTAAGTGAGTGTATTAGACTTGGTCCTTATAGATTCAAAAGATCCAAGTGTGTGAAAATGCACCAAGCTTTTTGGTGTTGTTGTCGAGGAAAAAGACAATTGGCCTAACTAGTTAGTGTCGCTTTGCTTTTCCTACTGCCCTCACCATTTCTATTATGTATTCTTTGTGTTGTTTTTGCATCTTGGTTTGCTAATTTGTGTTCTTTTGTTTGGTTGTGCTTTATGCATGCTAGAAGAAACCCTTTGAAGTCAAGATGGTAGATCGAGATGCACAAACCCCTCAAATTCTTCAACCACCCTACATGATGAAGATATTGGCAGACATGGTAAATCTCATGAAGATTCATGTGGGAGGTTCTTCAAATCACTCTGCCAACTCCATGGAGGCTCTTGTGAAGATGTGCAAGTTCTACAATCCTATGGATTTCAAAACAATTTTGGCTCCATGTCGAGCTCTTACACTTCAGAATGGAGAAATCATCCAAACTTTTCATGAGAGCAACAAGGAGACCAAGAGCCAAGAAACAACTCCATGTTTGAAGAAGAAGTTCTTGTGAAGTTAAGAATCCTTGATGAAGTGAAGAGAGAGGCTTCATCCCATGGAGAAACTATTAATTGGCTTGATAAAAGGCTGGATCATATTACCTTTCACTTTCCCAATGTGAGGAGGGAAGACTCCCTTCCCAAACCATGTCCCACCCAAATAGTAAAAATGGTTCTATGGGTGTCCGTCGAGGTGTCTATGCTCCACCACAAGGGCAAGCATCTACCTTGCAACCATATCAACCTCCCTCCAACCCTTATGCTCCACCATCTCCTCAACGTTTTTACAACTTCCAATTCACCTCACAACCACGACCACAATATCAACCACAACAGTCACCCCCATACCAACCACCTCCACAACAACCATCCTACATCCTTCAAAATCCTAATACACCACACCAAAGACCACCACCACCACAACCATAAAATTCTCCCCCTCCTTCCCATGAGAAAGTGAAGATGATTTTGGTATTGAGGTGTGACAAGGTTGTTGAGATGTTGAATAAGGGAGGGAAGGAATTTGATAAAGATCATGATGGAGAACCCCTTTTCAGAATGTCCTAGTGGGAGTGGCACGTGCACTAGAGATTTTGCCGTACCACCTCATGTTGAGAGTGACAAAGGCAATAGAAATTTTTCATTCAAACTCCTTTTGAAGCAATGATACCAAGTGCCCTATCAATCTGTGAGAATGCCTAGTGCAATAATAATTCTAAAGTCCCACTGAATTATAAAAGATAATATATTGTGTCCCAACTTCCTCTAAGATTACACCACCAAGTGTCCCAATCGCCAATCAAAGACATCCTAATGTGATATTTCAAGGTTCTCAAGTGTCCAATATGATTGAGACCCCTCTTTGATGCCTATAAATATGCATTCCTCAAGGGAAAGCAAAACTATGGCACAAAAATTCTGAAGGTCTTACGGTTGATTAAGGTAAACACCTTATTGTTTAACATCATTAAGAAAACCCCAACTTATATGAAGTTCGATAAGGGTGTGTATACCTTCAAGAAGAAGATAAGAGGGAATCTTCCTTAGGGGCTCATCTTGAATGAGCTGAAAAGTTATCTTGATGAGGATTCTTACTTCGAGATTTATGATAATGATCCAAAAGGAGAGAATAATGAAGAAAAACACTTGAGAATCTTACATGACTCTTGGGAGGAAGATCAAGTAGTGAAGGAATTCGAGAGAATATCCTATGATGAGTATGGAAACATTTTTCTTTTGGATAATGGTTGATTGAATCAAGAACAACAAGCTTGACTGAAGGCTCTAAATTTAGCACTAGCGGGAGGCAAACCACTTGGTTTGAGACTTTTTTCCTCAAAACCCATGTTGTCTTGTTATGCTTTGTTTTTACACATTCCATGAAATGCACACCCACACTATAATTTTTGGTTTCTCTATTTATGAATCATTTTAGTACAAGAACAATGGTGGAAGGATGACACATGAAGAGGCCTACCAAAAGGAAGATCAGAATTGAAGAAAAGATTACAAAATAGTGAAAAAGATACATGAAGGAGTACAACATGGTCGTTCCACACAACACAATCGTGTTGTGGCCAGCTAGAAATGTTGTGGTAGTATGGCTTGCTCACCTAATGCATGTTGATCTTTCCCCTCACTTGGAAGATGTCTACCATGACTCCATACCCTCTTCCTTATCATTCTAAACTTCTATTTCATGATGAATATGGCATGATATATTAGTTTGCGGTGGTAGGGTGGTAAGTCCTTCCTTTACCTCATTTTTCTATACATTCCTTATTATAAAGTTTTTCTGAGATAATCAAATAGTCTAACTAATTCTTATACTTGTCCATCCATACTTTGTGTGATTTCTTTACATGCATGCATACCATGTAGTTAAATTTCATGCATTTTGTGTAATTTTTCAAAATTTTAGCTTTACATGCCATGCATTGCATTTTATGTAGATTTTGCTAATTTTTGCGTGATGTATCTAGGATTTACATGATTAATGCTTTCCATTCCTTAAATGTAGGATTAGATGTGATTGAATGCAATTTGGCAAAATTTTGGCCAATTTTGCCCAAATTCAGAACTTCTTGCCTAAAAACATGTTTTGACTCAATCTCTACTTAATGAATTGAAATTGTTGATATTTGAAAAATGCATGCTACATTCTTATGTTCTATTGCTAAATAGTATTAATTGTTGACTTTCTACATGTGAATCACTTCTCTCATATTTGTGCATTGTTCGGTTGAATTATGATTTGAGCAAGCTATATATGCTTAGGGTTTGTGGAATTCCATGGTAAAAGTATGAATTTCATGTTGTTCACTCATTTGGTGTGACATAATTTGATGAAGTGTTAGAATAATTTTAATGCATAAGATCTTATGTTGACCCCCATTTTACTCGACTTTTCTTTCATCATCTTCTTACCTCTCCTCCTCATGAAAGGATGCCAAAATGCACATATTTAGCCTTGGCAACCTCCACACTTTGGGATGGCCATATCTATATCTCCCTATTTCACTCTCAGCCCTATCTACACCAGCAACAAAGAAAATATAAAAATGCAAAAAGAATATAAAAGATGCTTCTATCAAATAGCATCTAAATAAAGAAAAGATGACCGCTCCTATGTAATAGCACTTGAATCTCTTACCACAACCCTTCTTCCTTTTGCATACCCATTGAGCAAGGAAACATCAAACCTAGACCACTTCACCCTTTTTTGCAGCCATGTGGGTCATACAGTTCGATTTGAAGTATGAAATTGAATGCATGAAATAAAAACACCACTCCTAGTCATCATTGATTATCGCCATCACGAAATGGTCTAATCGGAGCTACATGAAGGCCATATGTATTACTTGTGTATTCTATGTACTATATATGAAGCTTGTATGATTAGTGTTAGAATCATGATTAGATTGCGAAAAGTGAAGAGGAGAGAGGTGGGATACATGTACTTAGTCATCATTGAGTCCATTTAGTCAATATACATATGTTGCAATGCATTTGTCATTCCTTATTTGTTGAAAAATTAAAGAGAGGTTGAATTGAAGCATACTTGAGGACAAGTATGTTTTAAGTTTGGGGTGGTGATGCAGTCCTATCTTAGTGCTTCATCTTGTGTCTTATTTCACTTCAATCAAATCTACAACTATTATATTACATGTTATTTCCCTCTATATGCATATTACTATAAAATGCACTTATAGATGTTCTTTGCATCATTTCAGGTACTTTTACCATGATCTAGATGGAAGTAAGAGAAGGAGAAGAATATAAGGGTTTCTTTACCCTGAAGGAGCCTAATGAGATCCCAAGATCTTTCCCAACCTATTCTAAGTGGTCAAGGATCAACCCAAAGCAAGGAGCATCAAAGATGAGAAAGTTGAAGGTCAAAGTGCATGGAAGAAGCCCCAACATGGTCGCGGCACATGGCCATGACCGTGGTACATATACTCCATGTCACAGTTAAAGTGCAAGTTTAAAGCTACTAGCCACCAGGCAAGTGGTAACCCACCACCCCCATGGGGACCCAAGTCCACCATGCCCATTGTGTCTACCAAGACCGTGGTACTGACCCTCCAGAATTAACCCCATGGGGACCCAAGTCCACCATGCCCATTGTGTCTACCAAGACCGTGGTACTGACCCTCCAGAATTATGAATTTTTTTGACTTTCTTGTCCAATTTCCACCTCACCTGTGGCCATCCACCATGGCCATAATCACCCCACTCCACCACATCTGTGATGACCAAAATGGTCGTGGTGGCATGCAACCCTACTGTATTTTTTGTACTACTTTACCCAAAATGCCCCCACTTAACCTAATGTTTTCCCACCATCTATATATACCTAAGTGACAATTGTACCATGAGGTTACATCCCTTTGGAAATCATTTCTACCCCTTGTAGCATTCAAGATCTCTCACCTACCTCCCATCTATCACCCACTCCATTTCCACATTCTGCCACCTCAAAACCCTGGTTTTCTAGGGTTTCCACCACAAAACCTCACCTTTCCATGCCATTTACCTATCTTGGAGGGAAGTGAACAAGCTATAGTATCTAGGAGGTGAAGAAGGAGGAGCTTCCATGGATTTCTATTGTCATCTTCTTCTTTCTCCTTTCTCTTTTGCTATTTTGTTTGATCATGTCTAGCTAAGCCCCCTTAGTGGGCTGTTTGAGGGATTAAATGTTACTTTTTGATACCATGTTTTTTTTGGTCGGTCAAAAAGGCGTGTTACTATTAATACCAAAAAATTTGGGCACTAAGTACCCCATTACATCGGCAGAGAGCTAAAGAGCTCATTTAAGGGTCAAAATCCCCACGTAGGGGGGACACACAAGTTGTCTAGGAGAAAAAACAAAACTAAGAAAACCAAACAAAATAGACAAGCTAGGTTCAGGCGGACCAACCAGAAGAAGACTACAACAAGCCACTATTACATACATTCAACATACCCACAAAAAGTAATAGCAACTTGACATAGAACAAACACTAGTAATCCAATCTGTAGCTAGACATGAAGTTTCTGGCCTTCTTAGCTATCCAACTCCAAGTTTCTTAATGGGAGAAACACCCAAAACAAGGAACCCCAAGCAACATATCAGCAAGAAGCTGAACAAGACACAAGAGAAACAAGAACCATCACGTTTTAACAACAAATATTGGGATTGAAAGGTCATATCCAAATCACTCCTTCATGCGTAGCACAATGCCAAACTATCTATTAAAAGTACCCACAAATTGTGGTACTATGCCAAGATTAGGGAGATCCTTCGAGCAAACATCCCGCCACACAACCTAGTTGCTCATCATCACTAGTCTATGATCTAATGGTAGAAGTTGTTTACACATAAGCAAACACAAACACCCACAGGGTGTTTCCTGCACGTAGGAGCAAAATAGGCAAAGAAGTAGAGAAGAGGAATCTACCCCTCTTTAAGCCCAACCCCTCGTGAAGCACCTGAATGTGTCAAAGCATTTCATCGAACACCTTGAAGGTGTTCCAAACCAGCTGTAGCAGAGACACCACCGTGAGCATGAGGCCCTGACTGCGACGAGGCTTGATCAGCTAGAGGGCAACCCAACCGCACCTGTAGAGAGCATCAAAGCACAAACACGTTGAAGGTGTACCTGCACTTCAGAAGAAGGGACCAAAGAGGAGGAGAGGTGCTCTGCATCCCCTTAAGCCCATTCCCACATGAGGCACCCGATTGCAATGAGGCACTCAATGACCAGCTTGAGGGAGACCCAAACTGCGGCTGCAGAGAGGCCACACAAGAGCTTTTTGATACCATGTTGAGGGAATATAACTTGTCATGATGATTGTCTCTTACATATATCTTGTTTTCCATTTTTCTACTTGTGATGTATGCCTCTAAACATGGATTGATTGGTGAATAATGCTTTAAAATGCCTAGATTCTAGGAGAGAATTAATTGTATATGGATATCTTAAGATTTTCTCCTAGGTCCAACTAGTAGATCCCTATCTAGCACCCTATATTCCTATATACAAGTATCTTCTCCTACAACTAAGTATGAGATCTAAGTAGTTAGTATAAGAGTGATTAGTTCTATTGCCTAGAGTTTTCTAAAGGCTAGGTGGTGAGTAACACGAGGTGAAATACCCTCATCCCTACTCCCCATTCCTACCCTTATCTCTCAATTTCCCTAATAACAGTTACCATAGAAACCTAGGTTTGATTGGTCTTATTAGAATTACATCTACACCCTAGTTCAATTGAGTCTCATAAGGTTAGATGGGATGTGCAAGGATGTAACTTCTCTACAAACACTCCATACCACCCATGGCTAACTTGTAGTGTAGGGTAATTCAATAGCACTTATCTTGTTGTTTT
This sequence comes from Alisma plantago-aquatica, assembly GCA_963693085.1. Taxonomy (NCBI): domain Eukaryota; kingdom Viridiplantae; phylum Streptophyta; class Magnoliopsida; order Alismatales; family Alismataceae; genus Alisma; species Alisma plantago-aquatica. Next base: position 488,961,768 of record OY856410.1, read on the forward strand.
GTTTGGCAATCTAGGATGAAAAGATAGAATTTGCATGTTATAGAATCCCTCAACTTGGTTTCATATAATATTCTGCAAACAATCCACACTTCCCATAACTTGCTAAACCTTATTTGGCTTTCTTCCCAGTTCATGCTTGCTTAGTTTCTTAATTTAATTAGTCTTTAGTCAATTGCCTCATTCTTGGTAGTTAGTCCTTGCTAGTATAGTTTGTGCATATTTGTGCTTGCTTAATCTAGATAGTGGTAGTTTAGGTCTCTAATCTCTTTACTATCTTAATTGCTAGTTTAGTGTAGTCTTGTACTCTTGCTTAAGTAATTTATTTCCTTGTTAATTAGAATTGCTTGTTTAGGGTTAAATTAGGGTGTAGCTTGTTTAGTTTCCTTTCTTGCCTTCTTTCTTGAATCCTTAGAGAAAATAAAACCAAACCAACTTTAAACCCTACAAACCCTAATATCTGATTTAGGAAAATAGCTATGTTTACTAAGCTCTACTGCCCCCTCTCTCCCTGTGGATCAACCCTTATATTTCCCCTTGCCTATACTACAACACGGCCCTGTGCACTTGCAGGTGAAGTGTGATGGGTCTAAGTGAGTGTGTGAGACTAGGTCCTTATAAATTCAAAAGATCCAAGTGTAAGAAAACACACCACCAACCCCCCATAATCACGACCTAGAGAGTCAAATAGGTCCTTTGTTGGGTGTGGTTGGCAGTGTTGGTGGCCCAGGAAAAAGCTCAAAGGCTTCCAAGCTCCAATTTTTGGCAACGACATCCAAGATCCATAATAGTGCTGTCTAAGCTCCAAGTTGTAAGCGATGGAGGCATCCAAGATCCAAGAAGTGGCATCAGAGAGCTCCAGTGGATGGAGGCGATGTCAGAGAGCTCTGATGGACGTTGATGGTGACAAGTAGTAATAGTAGCAGTGACAGAGGCAAGTAGCAGGAGAGAAGTGGATTATGATGAAAGCTCGATCAAGGTGATATAACTAGATCTAGGTATATGTCCAATGATGAAACAAAGAATGGGGGAAAGAAATTTTGCGGGTGATATGTAGTGGGACATTGTCATCAGTAATATGTAAAATTGACAACTATATACTTAGTCTTCAATTTGATAGAGGGAAATGACAACAGAGGTAGTCCTCTCTCGTCATTTTCTTTGGGAAAAATTGACGACTATGCCCCTTATCCTACTAAAAAATGTCCACCTCATTAAGGACTTAGTCATCCTTTGTGGAGAGAGAAACCAAAGACTAAGGGATCACTTGGTCATTAGTTTGCTAATAGAAATCGATGCCAGAGGCCCTTATCCAAACTAAAAATAAATAAACCTCGGTCATTAGTTGTTTCTTGACAAACTGACACTAGAAAGAAATTTGGGGGGAAAATATTTTTGTGAGGGTGTGGCGCAAATACTCTGTCGTAAGTTTCTTGACATCAAAACTGACACCAACTATACAATTTTTCACAGTTCATAAGACTTACAATGCCGATCTTGCTACTAAAAACCAGATAGAAGTATTTTGTAGGCAAAATTTATTTTGTGCGAAGGTGTGTGTCGCAGGTCCTTACAAAGTCGACAATAATCTTAAAATTGTTGGAGGCAAATTATTTTTCCTGAAAAAATGTATTTCACGAGTTATGTAAGATGTCATTTTCATTAATAAGAGACTTACATTTTAGAAAAAGTGGTATTGATGTCTTTTCTAAATTGGCATGAATTGACTAGTGATGATGGTTGAACCAAGGTTCTTTTATCTATGGTGCCAGTTTTTATGTGGAATCGATATTAGGAGAAGTGACATTAGAGGTGAGAAATGTACTAGTGGTCATAATATTAAAGGGACTCAAAGAGGCATGAATATTGAACTTAGGAGATCAAAACTACTAGAGACTATTACAAACTGAAACATATCAGCTAGGTCTAAGAAAATATTTCATTAAGTGATCAAATTAACACAAAAAAATTAAAATTGCAAAAGGTAAAGTGGATGAAATATGGATACTTTAGGGTATCAAATTCACCACGATGTTAACTCATGTATGAATTTTATCTAATTAATAGAACTTAATTTGTATCTTTAGATTAAGTTGTAGTTTTTACTATCTGCTTTCTTAGTATAGTACAACATTTAGCCTAATTATTAATCCACTTTCACAATATCAAGATAAATGACAAGATTTGTATGTTAGTTGATACTTCATAGTAGTTAACCAACTTTCACAGTTCAATCTAGACTTTGATGATAACATAAAAGCAAACTAGTAATCCCACTTTCACAATAGTTAACAACATAACAACTATTCATATTGATCAACCATAAATAAGGCAATAAAGCTTTTCTCCTATAAAAATATGAAAGAAAAAGATAAACCATATTGAATTAAACATAAACATGCATATAATTAATAGAGGGCTACGGTCGCTTCCTAAAAAATGAGAGTTTTAGCACCTCATGCTCAACATAGAAACAAAGGAAGGAGACGAGGAAGAGAAAGCCATATAAAACTCAAATAATACAGTGTAAGGTTTCTCTGGTGTGTTTGTCTCCTCTTTAGGAGTTGGTGTCATCAAGGACGACCAATGAGATGGCCTTCACATGACATATCATGCTCTCTGGTGAGATGCCTCCTTGTGCGTACCCTCCTTGTATTTATATAGGAAGAATTAGTGAATTACTTGTTTAATAAGTCACCAGACATGTCTTTCTTAAATCTTGGCCATTAGAGAGAAATTGGAGCCACAAAATTTTTCAATTTGTTGCAACTTAGGACTTTTGATCTAGGTGCTACCGATATGGGTCGATGGTATTGAGAATTCTTTTAGCGATTCTCTTTCACCTCAACTAAATTTGTATTCTTTATATTTCACTTCCCGTCATTATCATGTCAATTCCACCTACACTAGTTGGTGATATCGACTTTCTTCTATTTGTTCTTATTCAGATATATAATTAACCAACAATGTATTACATAAATAATAAGATAAAACAATTTTGGGCCAAATATATGGAAAATAGATAATAAAAATGCATAAGAGTTATTTTGGGCATTTTAGAAAATTGTACACAAAACACATGAATATGAGAGAATCCTCAATAAAAATGTATGTGTTAGCCTCAAATTTTGTAGAAAAATTATGTGTATCAAAATCTTCAAAGCGTAAATGTTGCTCGACCTCGAGTAATATTGGTATGGATTTGGTTGAAAAGCCAAAAGAGAGACACAAATATGGACTTGATCATTCTTATTACCTTGACTGAATGTTCCCAAACTATTCATGTCCAAACACAGAGCACATAGCTACTATATAGGCACTCAATTAAGAAAACCAAAACATCAAAATTAGTTCGCTTAACACATAAGCCAAAATAGAGAGATATCATGGGAATTATGAGTTGTGTTGAATGTAACACAAGAACTCCCTATGTACACTATTCTATTCAATAATTTCATTGAATACATATGTAGTTCCCTATATATAATTGCAAAAAAAATAGTGGATGGATGAAACGAGTGACAATAAATAGAAATCACACATAATCCAAACAATTTATGCAATACAATAAAATAATGTACCAAAATGATGGATGTAATGAAATTGAATGTGTCCTAAGGCCTACTGTTTTAGGTGGAATGGTAGTATAATGAATGCATCATCCTAATGATGAGGTGGAAGGTGATTTAGCATAGAATTCCACAATTTATACTTTATACAACAGGCAGGTTTTAAGACCCCTGACCTGGATTTATGGTTAACCATGCTTAATTAACTTAATTGGGTGGTTAATTCCTTAATCAAACCCTAATTAATGATTTTATATCATATGACAAAACTAAGTTTCAAATTTGGTCAAATTTTGACTTTGTTTGCTTAAGTTTTGCAATATATGTGCTTATATGGACCTTTGTTAATTTTCCCATTTCTAGGGTTTTATCTGTAATTTTCACACATGCATGTTGTGATTTATACTACTCTTCATAATGTTTGATATATTTGCACCTATGGATGCCTAGATGCACCATCAGATTGTTTGTTCTTTCCCTCTATGGTTGAGAACTTATGGTTTCTCATCTGAGTGATGATTTTCTTAAGTATGTTAGGAATCTGATGGTATCACCTAGTAGGAGAATGATTTGATGGTTTCTCATTGTGGTAGAAGATCTTATGGGTTTCATTTGAGGTCCATAATCTGATAGTTACCCTGGTTGAAGCACACAATCTGGTGGGAGATCAAAACTTGCAAAATGGCCAAGTAAACCCTAGAATCTGATGGATTTTCTAACGATACATGTGCATAATCTGGCAAGTTCTCTGAAAATGCATCTTGGTGATTTCACTAATGCATGAACTAATGGAAAAATATGGTAAAGATCTGATGGATGTTTTGACATGCATGGATAAGATGGATTTCAAGTTTTGACACACAACAAGATAGTTTTTCAACCTTTTGACCACCCTTCTCTCTCTTCTTGGATATATATACCCTCCACCTCTCTCCAAAATGAACCATTTACACCCTTTTCCTGTTCTTGCTTCTAGAGATACCCTAGACCATAATCTTGTGAAGGGGAATCTCTTGGAGGTCGAAGCTTGGAGAGATCATGGATGCATGTTGCTCTAGAGTTTGGATCAAGCTTCTCTAAGGATGTTTGAAGATTCATAACCTAGTTTCTTTCCCTAACCTAGTAAGATATCCTTCTCTACCCTAGTTTCCTTGATGTTTTCTTTCTTAGCTCCTCATCCATGGGTGGAACTCTAGAAGTTCTTGATGGAATGTCATGCATGTGGTGGAAGAGACTCTTTCCTTCTCTGTTTTGCCCTAGATCTACCTTGTTCTTGAAGAGAGGTGCTACCTTGGAGCTTTGGGAGTGCAAAGTTAGGGTTTTTCTTGAGTCACCTTGTTGTTTGAACGTTCACCTTCATCTTGAGGTGAGTTATATAATTTTCATCTGGGGTCTTTCTTTCTTTTGAACTTGTTCCATAAACCTTGCCCTAAAACTTGGTATTATGTAAAGAAATGATCTTATGCGCATTACTTTACTTACATACATGGTATATGTGAGTTGTTTGACTATCCTTATATTATATAAACGTTCCTTCTAGTATGGACATGGACTACCTTGGTTTTGCTGGTACGAAATAAGGTCTTCTTAGTGTAAAGAAGTGGTCTTTACTTAGTGTAGAAATTGTTGGTTTTACTTGGTGTTGGATTGATAGTGATAATTAGTCTAGATGGCTTTGTCTTTCCCTTGAAACAATGTTTTGTTAAGTATAGCAAACAATGGTATTGCTTAGTGATCTGAATAAATGACTCTACTTGGCCTCTAAATCGATGGCTTTTACTTAGTGCTGAAAATGATAGTCACACTTAGTCTCAAAATTGATGGTTCAACTTGTCAGTAAAATAATGGGTGTTAAAGAATAGGAGATGATGGTGTTGGATCCTAGATGTGTGATTAGATGCTCTAGAGGGGGGGTGAATAGAGTTGAATGCACTTAAACAAAATTCATTAGACCTTCAAGATATATCACAAGATAAGGTTGCTAAATAGGTAATTTGAGTGCAACTAAAACATGCATAGCAAGGATGAGAGAGATTGAGCAAACACAATTAGACAAGATATTTAGAGTGGTTCCACACTACAAACTAGAAGTATGTCAGTCCACTTACCTAGAGAGGTCAACCTCTAGGATTTCCTAACCATTGCATTCTTATATTCATTCATAAGACTTACAATACATGACCAAACAAAGGACTTACCTATCCAATACAAAGAGTCTTCAACCTTACCAAGGACTTACCCACTTTGCAAGGAGGCTTCCGCCTTCTTCCAAGGACTTACCTACTCTTGCACAAGTCTTCAGCCTTGTAGGAATTACCTACTCTTCTTGGATCTTTCACCTTTGACTTCACCTTCACTCTGAGAAGATTTCACCAAGGACTTACCCACTTGAGCAAGGAGTCTTCTGCCTTCACCAAGGGCTTACCCACTCTTGTTCCAAGTCTTCAGCCTTGATCTTCACCAAGGGACACCTTCCCTTGTTCTTCTTCACCTCTCTTAGCCAAGAGAGAGAACCTTCATCTTCATTGTTGAAAAGAGAGATGGGGAGGTGGTGGAAGTGAGAGCCTCACAAGATGTACATGTAGGACTAGCTCTCTTACAGATTTCCTACTCACTCTAATGGATGTAGCAAGTGATTAAGCTTAGAGAGATAGAGGAGGCTGTAGGAAGCACTCAACTATAGAATAGGAACCTCACATAGAGCTTGCATTGAATGTTCAACCTTGGAATGAAGTCCAAGGGGTCCTATTTATAGCTGGAGATGCCTCTTAGCCTTTGAGAACACTTGAGAATGAAAACTAGCCATTTTGTGGCTTGCAACGGATATATTTTCACTTGTTGCAACTCAACAATGGCTAGAAGCACTTTTCTGCACTTTTCTGTACAGTGCAATCAGTCGAGTTTCTATAAGGGTAACTCGACCGATAGAGTAAAAGACAAAGCCTATATTCAGACCATCGGTCGAATTTGTCCTGGGGAAACTCGACCGACCAATGAAAATTGAATTGGTTTGGTTACTCCATCGGTCGAGTTCTGTGTAAACACAACTCGGACGATCAAAAGTCATTTTCAAGATCCAATCAGGATCGGTCGAGTTTGCAAGTCACAGAACTTGACTGATGAACAGCCTGATGTGAATTTTGGAAAATGGCTTTTGAGTGCTTAAACATTCGATCTAAGTGCTCCTGATTTTTTCTAAGCTTAATTACAAGTCATACAATCATTACATGTGATTTACAACATGATTCTAATGGATTTACATCATATTACAAAAGCGTGCACTTGTATTGACTTTGACTTGTCTTTTCTCTAATTTGATATGCGCAAGTTAGGGCATTTGGAGTGTGTCTATACCTAATTTGAAATCACTCAAGTAGAGACATTAGACACTAAAATGTGGAATGGTTAGTCATCATCAAAACATGAGTTTAGTCAATTTAGACGTGAGTCAACATTGACATAATTGACCTTGAGTCAATAGATGGTGTTACCTAGGGTGAGAAATATCAACACTAATTAGTAAGTGAACTAATGAATATGTTACTGAATAATCTAATGGTTAAGTAAATGAGTTGATGAACCAATGGCTTGATTTGGTTAAGTACTTTGATGACCTGATGGCTTTTGTGATAAACTGAACTTTTGGAATCCTTGGATGTTCAGTGATACAAGTGAGTGCAAGCATCTTATATATATTAAGAGTTCCAAATACTTTGACAAAGTATGGATGTGGTTGATATCAATATCCAATTTATAATCCATAAATGTATGCCTTTGTGAAGTTTCTAGTTGATAGGTTAAATGGTTGAATACCAACATCAAAGCTTATTAGATGGTAAAGGAAGCGGCAAGGAATCCATGGCTAACTTTTGGTGATGTTTTGATATTCTTACAAGGAGTTATGAGTTTTGAATATCATCAAATAATCTGCTTTTTTTTAAGTATATCAGAACAAAGGAGATATCTCTAGCCTATTTGTGCCTTGTCACACACCCTAACCTTTGGATGACCTGTGTGGCCATGTTTTAGCATTGGATCGCAGACCCAGTGGTCGTGGGCACTAGTTCATAAACACTGGATCACCATTGCGAGCCCTGTTGCTGACCCTTAGATGGCTCGACTCAAACAGTCAAAACACCTATCTTTAATCGGTGTCAGTTACGAAGTCATGGAGGGTCAGCGCTAGTCGCTTTACCATGTGTCGTGGGTGATCACACGATCTCTTATGGGCAGTTGTCTTCACCAAATCGTGGGATACCCACAGAGTTTACTCATGCCTTTTTGGCACTGAGCATAGTGAGGAACCAGATCCCCACCAGTTCTACCTCCCTACACACACACTAGAGAAACCAGAGGTGGCAAGGAGGAGACACAGAAGCAATAACAGCCTGGAGCTTGGCAGCTCAGCCCATGGACTGTCAAGGAAGGATGCCCGACGGCTATCCAAAGAGGCTGAAGGAGGAGTCACCCGCTGCGAGATTGTGGTCGTGAAGCCCTGTAGTAGAGAATGAGGAGTCCTTCATCGTAGAATCTTAGTGTCTAAGGGACGAATCTGAACACGCAATTAAGAGAAGTAGAGGCTGAGTCGACCACCACAAATCGCTCAACGAATCTCTTTCCTATGGTAGTGGCTGTATCGTAGAGGAGCATCAGCAAACATATGGAGGAAAAGGAGCCACCACAGCAGATCGCATCTAGTAGAGACTTGTGATTGCTCACCGGAGCGCGTGCAACAACTCACAGCAACGGCGGCGGCTACTGCTGATTAACCCATGAAGCATGCGCTCCGAAGTCGGACTGGAGATTAGAGGGGTCAATGAGGTCTGAAAGGCCATGGATCATCTTGTGGAGGTGAGAACGGAATCAAGGAGGCGGCTTTGCAGGATTGCTCGTTGGAGGATGACCGGTTCCTCACTGGCTGAGAGTCGTGCGGCGCCGTCTCCGCAAGACACAGGCGCAGAAAGAAAGGGGACGGAGAAAGAAGAAAGGACGCAGACCGGCCCATATTACAGACCGTTCGGCTCAAGCGAACCAGGGCAAAGGTGTGCGGGCCTTAGTGGCCAGGTGTCGACCTCCGGTTGGCCTGAAGGTAAGAAAATCCCCATAAATGCTCAGACATTTAATAATTCATAGAAAATAGCCCGATTATCAGAAAAGTGCAAATAAGGTATCGAACTTCTCAGAAAAATGAGTAGAACAAGATGGAACCATAATATTAGGATTTTGATGAACTAATCTCTGTGATATTATGTAAGATCTATTATGCTTAGTTTGTGAGTAATAAATATCAAATGATGATATTAAATAATGGAAAAATGTCAGTGAACCCATAATAATGTTTATAACCCATCTGATGTCACTAATCATGATGTTGATGTACGAAATCATGTATTTTACCTAATGTGGCTAATTAGGGCTTATAACCCTAATAAAATGTAATAAATACATGCATGCTCAATAAATGGTGAAATTTACATAGTAACCTCATATCAGTATCTGGAACCTCAGAATTAAATATGAGATCAGAATGATACCCAAAATTCATGTTATATGAAGATGAATCTTAATACATGTCATGAAACTCTAATCTAGGTTAATGATGTAACCTAGGGTTAATTAATGTGTACAAAAATGCTATGGAACCTAATGTTCAGATGATGAACTTTGATAATGAGATTTAATATGGAAAATGACATCAGTGAGATAATCACAAGACAAGAATACAAATAATCATGCAAATACCATAATGAGATAAGAAATACCCTAATGGACATAATTAGGGTTAAGATGAGATATAATAAGATGAGAACCTGATGATAGTATATGATCTTGTCTTAATCAGGGCTGACCAAGATATAGATGACATGAGGAATATGTGATGATTAAGTTTATCTCTTGATCAAGGTACGCCATTACCTCTTACTTGGCTTATTATACAATATGCTTGTGTTATATGTGTAGTAAAATACTTGGCATATGATATTGGATGGAATGATTATTCTTGTATGATATGTTTCATGATTTTCCATGATTACTGCTATGAACACATCAAACATAATATATATGTTCCATTATATGAAAGCACTAACTCTTTGGTAGTGTGCTTGGAAGTGACCTAACTCTTTGGTAGTGGTCACATTGTACATATGACCTAACTCTTTGGTAGTGGTCTGACCTAACTCTTTGGTAGTGGTCACCTTGTACAAATGATCTAACTCTTTGGTAGTGATCATAAAGGCCTTGATATATAATGGAAAATGTGCTTAAAATATGTGTTCTCTTTTGTTGATGAATATCTTTGTGCAAGTATACGCTTTTCTTATATTCTTCTGTTACTGCCAAGTATTAGTTTTATCTTATTGCCAAGATATGATGAGAGGTATATAAAAGACACGTAGGCGTACTCAGTACAATATTCTTGAATATTGTGCTGACGTGTACCGCATGTAATCTTTTGTTTAGGTTTTGGTTATGCTCTTGAAGATCCAGGATAGTGAGAGTTGTGTGGCGAGCTGATGTACAGGTGGACCTGTTGTCTCAAGATCCTATTATTTAGTTGTAGCACATGTATATGTTTAGTAGTTTGTTGTTCAATATGTAATATCAAATGGTGTAATAATTCATGTTGTAATTATATGTTGAATGGTGAACACGTGTGTATGGTTTTATTATTGTTCATGTACATGTGCTACTGATTGTTTCCTTCTGACTCCGTCAATTTTCTTCTTCTTAGCCAGGTGTGGGGTGTTTAAATTGGGATTCTCGCTGAGGTGAGGGTTTCAATTTGGACGTCACACATCAGATTAAGTTTTAGAAAATCTGGGGACGTCACAGCTTTGATTTTGGTTAAGCGTCTCAATGATCCAAAGGTTTTTTATTAAGTATTTTAATGATCTGATGGTCTTGTTGTTGGCTATATATTCTAATGAACTGATGTGTTCAATTGATAAATATAATGATATTTCATCTAACACTTAATATGATGGTTTTGCTATCCACTTATGATCCGATGACTATCTTCTGTGGCTCTAAATAAATTATGATATCAAGACATGAAATTCGATGACTCCAACTACCGTAAAGGGAGCAAACTTTAACATATGGAGCAACTAATTACAAATGTGCTAGGTTTTTGTAACAAATCATAGCTGTGCCGCTTGAGGTTGTAGGTAGAGAAATAAAAGAACACACCAATGATACAAAAAAATTGACAAAGAACTATGTATACATTCACCCGACGATCTATTTCTTCCACTTTTAGAAGACTAGATTTTTCAGTCTTTGATGGAAGGGCCACCGTCTATGAATGAATCTGAGCAAACAAATAGATTACCAAAAGAGGCGGAAGAATACTGATTTTCTAGTTCCATGTTATGTCGTTAATCAAAAGGCAGTCCAGTATCCAAGAACCTCATCAACCGAAAAGATTTTTGGTGGCGGCGGCAAAATAAAACCTTTTCTTGCTTTATGTTATGTGATGATTTGATGCTTCCAAATCTGTTGTATTAGACTTATTCTAGTTGTGTCTCGAAAAATTGCTACCATAGATCTACCCAAAAACCCAGCCTTTCAAAAAATTATTACGGTGTGTGTATGAACTGATTAATAGGGACAGTTGGGACGAACAAGATCAGACCGGATTATTGGTACGTGTGGTCTTCTCGACTGACGACTGATTTGGTAGTTTGTTACTTGCTCTGTCGACTGAGCCGTAATGAGATTTTACACTTTGTTAGTTCTTGGCCGACTGATTAGTGATTACTAGTACATCAAAGATAGAGATTGCAGTTCATCTCCAACTAATTAGTTCCAAAGATGAAAGCTTTGACGATTGAGATCTAATGTCGAGAGCTCAGCGGGGTCAGGTGGATGATGTATGGATGGATAAATGACAATGTGGGTGTGTCTTTGTCTGTGTCTGTGTATGTTTGTATAATAAATACCACTGCCGTCTGAGTGCGTCCGTCCTTCCGTCATCCGTCAAATAGCAAGTGGCGCTACCCAACCGCATGGAGCACTAGCATGTGGGTATAAATTAATCAATGACGAGATGGGAATATTAGGGGTTTTCTGAATTGAATTATGGAAAATATTACCGGTAACCTATTTGTACCTGATTTTAAATTTGGTTTCCACTCCCAAATAACTGGACTCAATAAAATGCACTATTTTCACTGGACTACACTAATAATAAAGATACGAAAGAGGTGAAAAAAGTATGAAGAGATGAGAAATTGTTTCGTTTATAACTTTTGAACCATAATGAACTTTTTTATGAAATAAAAACATTGAATTTCATCTAAAAATGCATTCATATAAAATTAACGTTGACATATATTTGAAAAAAAAATCAAGTATAAAAAGATAAGAAAATGAGTATTGTTATATATATATATATATATATATATATATAATATGTATATATATATATATAAAGTATTATATATATAAAGTATTAATTACAAAACATATATAACACCTATTTTACAAAAAAATAAATTAAAAAATATGTATCTCATTAAAAAATTAATGTATAAAAATATGAAAATGAGTATTGCTATGTATATATGTATATATCTTCAAAAATGAGTATTATTCAAAAAAGTATGTACAATACTTATTTTTGTATAAAAAATTAAAAGTATGTACGATCTCATTAAAAATATTGTTATTCTAAAATCAATACCACATTGGGGATAATACTCATTTTAGAATAACAAAATAATGCAAAATGAGTATCGTATCGTTTTGGTTCATTTTTATGTCATTATTTTTTTGATATTTGTGTTGTGCTTTATTTTATAGGACAATACCTATTTGAAATATAAAGACTTAAAAATAAGTACTATCAACTATATTTCAATACTTATTGTAATACTTGTTTAAAAATACGACATCAAAATTGAGCATTATATCAAAATGAGTACTATACTAAGAACAAGAACATGCAATACTTATTTTTAAATTAGTGTGTTATCTAGAAAATGAGTATTACTCTAACATACAATACTCATTTTTATATTTTGTATTAATTTGTTAAAAAATGTCAAACTATTGTTGGATTTTTTTATAAGGATTTCAATGATTTTTATTTCATCATAAAATTTATTTTGGTCGGAAAGTTATAAACAAAATAAATTTCTCTCTCCTAATTGTTCTATTTTCTAGGCTCTTTTCTTTAACATGCTTTTCTCTCACCAGGTCTGCGGCTGTGCTTGGCATACGATCACAATAGGTTTATTTGTTGTAGGTAAACTAACATGTAATATGTTAATTTTGTGTAAGATGACTTTTGTTTGGAGCAACGACAAACAAATTTGGTGGTAAGATGACCGTCACTTGGTGCCCATGTAAGAAACAATTAATTTTTCAGATAAATTTTTTTATATCCTACACGTAAGCATACAATTATTAAGAGGTCGGTTAAAGGACGTTGTAGGAATTAAACATCCGCAGAAAATAAACTTATTTCTTGCCACAATGATTTCAACCGACACATTGTCAGAATATTTCCTATTAAGTTAATCGTGACTCATCAACGCGCCATTACAAATGCAAGTTAAAACCGATAATGATTGTTTGCTGGGGTGGAACGACACACCAAATGCAGCCTGTATCATTACTTATAAGGTAAGATGTGCTTTTCACATGTCAGTGTGAGTAACGCCGGCAGTCAGCCTCACCACATCATCCTCTGATGCCACATCTTTGTTTTCAGTTGACAATGTATATGCATATGGGATTGACAGAGCATAGGTGAAAAAGTGATGCCAAAAAACCAAAATAGCGTGTTTGAGCATTTTAATTACCAAAATGACATGATTCAAAACTTAATTCCCAAAATGGCAAGTTTCTGACAGAATACGTCCCCAAAGAGGATGTATTACTCCTGGTAGAGCCAATATGTCATATCGGGAGACGTATTACTACTATAAAAAAGTAATACGTCGCCAGTGAGGACGCATTGTCTCTAGCAGAGCAATGCATCTCCACTGAGGATGTATTTTTTAATTTTTTTTTTACTTTTTTTAATTATGATACCATGTATGATATATATATATATATATATATATATATATATATATATATATATATATATATATATATATATATATATATATATATATATATATATATATATATATATATATATATATATATTAAATTGCTAAATGAACATAATCTACATTAACTTATATACAATTAACCATATATGTTGATAATACCTGAACATGATAAAATAATAATATTATATTATATTTTGTTAATATATAATATTTATAAATATAGATAGAAGTATTTAAAATGAATGGATAATGTTTTTTTTTCACTTGCTGCTCGACCAAGGCAGTGTATAAGCCTCGGCCTCCAGGCGCCAGCTGGAGGAGCATGCCAGTCCGTCGCCATCCGTCCACCACAAACTCCCCCTCGTGCTGTCTATGCTTATCTATTAGATTCATATCGCCGGCCGGACATTATTGAATACGGAGGAATGCTGTGACCCAGACACGCCATCATGAGACCAATATATAATGTATCTATGCGAGGCGATGTACATGGTGATGTACTTGAACACCGCCCCCACCAATTACTCTCCGGTACTTCAGAAGTGCTCAAGATGCATAGGAAGTTGGGGTGCAAACTGTGAATACTTACTCATTCCATGTGGTACACATCCTCTATGTCCCCAGCACATCCTAGCATTACACTATGTCATGGGGCCCAAAAATCAAAAGATGAGATGTTAAATGCAGACCCAAAGACAGAACGATCATCTTGCGCAGCTACATTCTAAGAGTTTGCTTGTAATTATATCTTTTGATCCTCATTCTAAGAGTTTGCTAGTAATTATATCTTTTGATCTTCAGTTTACTAGTAATTATAAACATATATCAATATCAATATACTTGGCATCCGTTGATCAAAATCTTCTGTTTTTTCTATTATTTAAAAAGTTAAGCTTTAAGGTTAGATGGTATTTGTACGGGCTTCGAATACCTTAGACATGAGGCATATTGGGGTGATGGGTGTAGGGGTCATATAATGGTGGTTTGGCACCAACATTGAATGGAGATGAGCTTTTGGATGTAAGCATCCTGTGTGAGTTAGCTTTAATAAAAAAAAGCCATCATGTTTGAATTTCTTGGTGCATTCATTTACATGCGAAAGTTTATTAGTGTTTAAAAATGAAATGGAAGCATGATTCGTTTTGTTTTGAAACATAAAACCATACTCCTACTTGTTAAGAAACATCTTATCAAACCAATAAAGGGGAAATATTTAGGCAAGCTTCCCAAGAGAATAGATTGTTGGTTACAAGTCACTTTTTTCTTTAAAGGGCAAGAGCTCTCTTTTGAATTAATGTAAATGCTAAATATTCTGAGAAATTTCCTACATTTGAACCCCGATTAAACAAGGCGTCCTAACAACATATTAAGACATTCATGACTAAAATGATAAAAAAGAAGTATAACATTTTCTTCTCTTCTCCACAAGACATGCTAATCAAAACACTCCCCAGTTAGATACCACATTCTTGATTCCTTAACCATCCTAAAAATTATGTTCGGGTAAACCTTTCTCACTCAGATATGACATTGCACCATCAGATTTAGTTATTTATATATGAGTTTGTTTTAACATCATGCACAAAATAACCGCAATCATAAAAAAGAGAGTACATGGAAAATATGATGTAATAGAACATCATTTCTCACAATATCATCTTCGGGAACGTGCCAATTTTCACAATTAACATTTCCTCATAGTACATTTCTTATGGACATAAAATTTTAAACGCGGATTTTTTAGGGTTTAGATCTCACTAACTAAAACACATCCCTATGTCTTGTTGGTCTAACATTCAAGGTTTAAAGTCACACTCCAAAATCATTTACATAATGTTGTGACTAGTATAATGAAATATATATCATTTCCCTCGTACGGTCCTCAAGGGGAACTCACATTGTTCAAAGATCATGACTAGATTAATGTGATTATTTCATTTGTAAGTTCATTATCATTGTCATATGAAAGAGATTTAAATTCATTACTTATGTCTTTTGTGCATCTTGCAAATTAAGTGAGCTTGTCAATATATCATTATTTGAAACACAACAAGGTTTGCATCTCATTCTCATATAATGTCTCATGAATCATCAACGTTGGTACATTTTCCTTGAACAAAATCTCATTCTTCATTTATTTATACTAAACATGGTATGCTAGAGATTAATCAATACATTTTTGTGACAACCCCGTCAAGTTAAACGAGATTACTCAAAACAAAACACACAATTAATAGCTAATTAACCACATAACCAGAAAAGAGGGCAACTTAAAACTGATTCAAACATTACCATCATGTTCAGAAACATTTACATAAATCCAAATCTTACATATCAACATATACCATATCAGGTATTTACATGTATGTTGAGTGGCTTCGACCCCAACCCATATACCAAAGATATTATTCCACACATACGTGCCATACACACACATGAACACACTGTCAAAATCTCAAGTCATTATACATATCATCTACAAAACATCCCATGCCCAAACTTGAGAGTACATTGACGACTCTAGGACACTCTAACCACGCCAACCTTCTGCTACTACTTCTATTCAAGTTGCTCTTCCACACCACCACAAACCTGACCAAGCCACTGAGATAACCTAAAAAGATGTGGTGACCCACGAGAGCGAGACTATAACATAATGAATCTTAGATGTAATATCCATGTAAACCTTTTTCCCAAGTTTCCCTCTCATTTCTATCCTTTATGTCATTTATGTTTAATTAGTGGAATTTATAGTGGTTTAGTGAACATTTATTCACTAATTGTACCAATATAAGGGTTTATGCACAAATACCTCAGTAAAAGCTTAATTACCATAATTAAGTTCTATAAACCTTAATCTAACTTTTTGATATGATTTGAAAACATAATATTAGGCTAAGTTTCAAATTTGGTTTGATTTGGATGTTGTTTGTGCAAGTTATGCAATTATATGCACATTCTGGACTTTAATGTAATTTACCCAATTGGGAGGTTTTCTTTGCAAATTATCACCTGAATTTTTATCCTTAGATATTTGTGACATCCCCGAATTTTCTAAAACTTAATCTGATGTGTGACGTCCAAATTGAAACCCTCACCTCAGTGAGAATCCCAATTTAAACATCCCACACTAGGCTAAGAAGAAGAAAATCAGAGGAAGTCAAAAGGAAACAATGAGTAGCACATGCACATGAACAATAAACAAACCAAAACACATGTTCACCATTCAACATATAATTACAACATGAATTGTTACAACATTTGATATTACACATTGAAAGGTAAACTAAAACATATACATGTACTACGTCTAAACAACAGGATCTTAAGACAACAGGTCTACCTGTACATCAGCTCGTCACACAACTCTCACTATCCTAGATCTTCAAGAGCATAACCAAACCTAAACAAAAGATTACATGTGGTACACGTTAGCACAATATTTCATGAATATTGTACTGAGTATGCCTACGTGTCTTTTATATACCTCTCATCATATCTTGGCAATAAGATAAAACTAATACTTGGCAGTAACAGAAGAAATATAAGAAAAACGTATACTTGCACAAAGATATTCATTAGCAAAAGAGAACACATATTTTTAATCACATTTCCATCATATATCTCATACATCTGCCCCCAAGGGCTTTGATGTTTTTAGGCCTTATGATCTACTGCCACAGAGTTTGAGATCATTTAACGTGTGATCTACTACCAAAGAGTTTGAGATCTAACACATGTGATCTACTACCAAAGAGTTTGAGATCACTTCAATGCACTGTACTACCAAAGAGTTTAGTGATATCATATGATGGATCCGATATCTTATGTTTCATGTGGTCATAGCCATAAGTATGGAAAATCAAACAAGATATCATACAAGAACAATCATTTCATCCAATACCATATGCCAAGTATTTTACTACACATATAACACAAGCATATTGTATAATAAGCCAAGTAAGAGGTAATGGCGTACCTTTATTAAGACAACCTTAATCACACATATTCCTCAGGTCAACTCTAATCTTGGTCAAACCCTGGTTAAGACAAGGATATATATATCATCAGGTTCTCATCATCATCTTAACCCTAGTTAATCCATTTTAGGGTTTACCTTATCTCATTACGATATCCTCATGATTACTTGTCTTATCTTCTTGTGATTAGGTTACTGATCTTATATTCCAGATTAGGATACATAATCTGATTACTTTGTTACATATGGTTATATGCACATGTTAACCCTATGTTACATCATTAACCTAGATTAGGGTTTTATAACATGTATTAAGGGTCATCCTAATATAACATGAATTCTGTAAATAAGACTGATGTTAAAGTTACATCTTAACTTCAGATTACTGATATGAGCTTACTCTATAAATTTCACCATTTATTGAACATGTATGTATTTTATTGCATTTAATTTAGAGTTATTAGCTCCAAATAGCCACATTAAGCAAATTACATGATTTCACGCATCATAATTATAATCTCAGACATTAAGAGGATTCTAAACATAAATACATATTTACTGGTATTTTCTCATAATTTTAGGCCCTCGTCTGATATTTATTACACATGAACTAAGCATTTTACCACTTACATGATATCACTAATATTAATGTCTCGAAAGACTGATATTAAGATTTCATATGATTCTACTCATTTTTCTGAACAATTTGGTATATTATACTTATTTTTATGATCAACATGTTGTTTTCTATGAATTATCTAAGATCTGATATTAATTGGATAATTACCTTTTATGAGCCAACGACGTGCCGCCACGTGGCGTCAGGGTTGGGTGTCTCTTTGCGCTTGGGTCGGCCGATCCATGCCCTGGACCCGGTCCTCTCTTCTCCCTTTCTCACTTTCTCTTGCGTCTAAGTCCCGACCGGGGCTCTGTTTTCTCAAAGCGCTGCCGCGGTACTCCTCTCCGGTGAGTCCACGAGCGTGCTCCAGCGCCGAGGATCAGATCTAAAAGACTCCATCTGCTTTGGCAATGTCCTCTCAACGCCGTTGGCCACTCTCCCTCTAGCTCACGGTCCTAGGTTGCTAGGACCTGCAGCTACCGACGAGGGTACCGCCATGGCTGGCTCCCGCTCCGACGTGGAATCAGAAGCATCGTAGCACTCCTTGACATTTTCTACGAGATCCACTAGCTCCGTCCACGCCTCACCGAGCTCCCCATCCACTCTGCTTCGCAACTGAGGGTCCCTTCTTCCTCCTCCATAAACTCACCGGCACCAGCCGTTCTGGCGGCAGATGAAAAGGGGAAGAATGTTCCCTCGCTTGGATGTTTGCATCTCAAGCATCAAGGAGCTTTAGTTTACATGTAGGAATCTAGACAACCTCTTAGCTTGAGGTTTAAGAGACTACCACAATGCCCCTAGCTCCAAGCTCATCTCCGCCCAACTGAGCTAAGGTCGGCTCCCATAGCCACCAAGATAGTCCATAGAAACACGGGGTTGGACTCTCCTGAACCTGTGCTTGATTTGTCCTTCTCCATCTTCCTCAAACTTTACCTCTATCAGACTGCTACCTCCACTATCTACTTATGGTCGTCGCCTGCAGTTGCGGTGGAGAAGACAGAGAACGAGAGAGCTCATTCTCTATGCTCGCTTGGTTAAAGAGAGTATGTGACGGGTCAGAGTACTAGCTGGGATGAGACGAGATCAACTGCTCACTCAAACTTCCCTCTCTCTCCACGATCTCAGAGAGTAGTGGGAGGGGAGGTCACAAGAGAAACGGTTCTCCCACCATGCTTTGACCGTAAGGTTAGGGATGAACCAGAAACCCTTGATCTCACATCTAAGGGTCAGCATCAACGCCCATCAAGGCAGATCCGTGGCTGACTCAAAATAAAGGTTCCAGCCACTCGATTTGCTTCAAACGGCCATGATCTATCCTATCATCCCACCATTAACCAAAGGGGCGCGTGACACTGATTAAGACCATAATCTTAGGTCTATTAAACACCAAAAAGTGCATTATTTCACAAAATTCAAACCTTAATAACTCTCTCTAGGATTCTCCGATTGTCACCAAATTTTAACCATAGCTTTACTACACCTCAAGATACGTTATACTCAGATTTGGTGATAAAACTAAGCTATTAGACCATTCAATTAAATTCCTTGAAAAGGCATAACTTATGGATCCAAAACATTATAAAAACCTCAATCTACACTCCAACTTTGTCACAAGCTTGGAACCCTCAATCTATCTCAACCTTGTGCTTTCACTTAAATCATATGAATATTCAAGAATTCCAAAAGTCCACTCCATCACATCCTACCCACCTTAAAAGAAATTCCGTCCTCGAAATTAAGCCAGAAAACTCACTTTGTCACAATATTACCTTACCATTAACGAGATTTGAAACCATTGGAGAACCTAGTTTCACCTTGGTTTGATGGTATTTATTTCCAAGGGCATTATAGGGATTACCCTCTTTATAAAGATGCTTATCCTTAAAAGCTATCAACCAATGAGGTTATTTCTTTCTTGCAAAACGGTGGGGATGGCCTAAAATAATCTATGGGCCCTTAGAACCAACTTTGGATATGGATGAAGCCTCTATGAGCTATCCTCTTGCATGCCCATCAATCCCTAGGCTAAAGACACATGGAAAGTCCCTTAAGACTCCTCATGCTTCACCTCTTTCTATATATAGCCATGTATACCCCTTCCCAACTCATAATTCCAAAATTCTTTCTCTCCTTTTCTTTCCTATAGCTTAGATAATAGTTTCTTCTGTATTTGGCCACGAAGTTGCTGCCCCAAGGCAATAGAGGGAGCCTACCTTGGTGAAGAAGGCTCATAGGGCTTCCAAATTGCTCTATTAGGGTTTCTAAAGCTCCTCCTTGGTAAATTCGACCAAAACTAGTAAGTTTTCTCCATTCCTTCCCTATTTTCATACTGATAGTCTTCCTTACACCTTCTTCTAGGTCGGAACCATGACCATACATGGTAAAACCCCACCTAGAACCCTAAAACACCTCATCTCTATGCTCTTTTTCTTGGGTTTGCACCTCTAAAGTGAAGAAGGTGATCTTTGCTCAAGAAAGAAGCTTGTCTTGGAGCAACCAAGCCTTCTAATCTCGGAATCCTTTCTGTTTACCTTCCTAGAGGCAAGTTTGGTTAACACCCTTCTCATATATTGCTTAGTACATGCTTAAAACTCATGCTTTTATGTTGAAAATCGACGATTTCCATCTCTTTTTACCATGCTCTTCTAAAGTTTTGATTTCTTGCTGTTTTACCTTCTCTAGAAGCTCTAGTTTGGTTACCTATGCAACTTAAAACCTGATCTTAGTCGAATGGTGTTTTCTCCCTCTCCCTCTCTCTTCAATTATCTCAATCGGTTTGATGATGTGGCAATTTCTGATTGGTCAATATTGAAAATTTCATATCTTCTAAACCGCTTATCCAAATTTGAAAATAAAATATGTTTTGGAATCAGGAGAACGAGATCTATCCAATAAAAATATTTTCAAGGTCTGATTTTATGCTTTGACGAAGGGTGATTTTTGTAAAACAAATTTAATGCATAAAATCCATAAAAATGACATCTTGATCATCATAACTCCAAAATTAACATAAATATATGTTTTCTTGATTAGGAAAACCTAATAAGTTTATTGGTGATGTTTTAAGAGTCTAAATCCTAATTTTTCTAAAAAGCTTTAAAAATAGGGCTTCTATATATTAATGTGCACTATGTACTCTAATACATGTTAATACGTTGAAAATAGGCAAAGTGGAACTTGGACTCAATTAAAGTGGTGAAAGTTAGTAATCGATATCAGTAAGAGAGGTATGTGCATTCCTTACACCCTATGTTGGGATAATTGCAGCCAACCCTATATTTCCCTAATGAGGCTTAAATAAACCCTAAATATCCTATTCTTGAATCCTAATGTTGTTCATGCCTCAAATTAGATTATAATTTCTTCTTGTTTGGGTCTTATACCCCACTGCCATGCTTATTGAATATTGTGACTACTCTTGCCATGACTACTACTCTAGCATGTGGATTTATGTTCTATTTAATTTAAAGTTGCGGTACTTATGTACAACCACCCACAGAGGGCATGTAAATAATCGCCCTGGGGAATGTCTTATTCTCCCCATAATATTGTAGGTGACTGGGAATGTCTTATTCTCCCCTCACCTAAGGTTAGAGGTCCGGTAGGTGCCTCAACCCTACTTAGTTAGGTAGACATAATTATCTTACATGCAAATCCTTTTTGGTATAATTGTTAATGGCAAGTTTCTTTTGAATATAGCCTCATACTCTTGTTATCTTCATTATATGATGAACCATATTCTGTTTTTGTTGTTGTACTTATCTTGATATCCTAGATTAGTTTTGTGACGCATACCTTGTTTTCTTTCCCCTTTTTCTGGATGCTTTCCCAACCACCCAGGTGCTGGTGCTGAGCAAGGAGAAGAACAAGTTTGAAGGAATTCATCTCAGGAGTAGATCTCAAGCTATCTGAAAGGATGTCTAGGTTGCTATAGCTAGACCCTTTTCTCTTATCTTTATCATTTGAGAACAATCATGTAATGAACAATGAAAGCCATGTAATAGGCTTAGTTCTTTTATTTCCGCTGCTATTGACATTTTGTAATGTATCTGGTGCATGCTTATTTACTTGGAATATTATACATGCATCCCTCAATATCTTTTATCTTTCTAAAAAGATGGATGTTTTGTACTTCCTTTAAATTTTAGTAAGGAGGTGATCTCGCCTCTTTACAGCATGGTATCAAAGCCTTTAGGCAACTATTAGGACATGAAGTTGAAGCAAAGGTGTCTAGAATGGATCAGGGTTTCGGGGGCTGGCAATATTTTCCTCCGCACCACTAGCTTGGTTTACGAGGACTCCCGTGCCCATATGATATCGGCCTGGCCTGAGCTGATACGAATTGCCCAAAATAGTATGCTTTTAGGCAATAGCATTCTAGATATTCTCTTCTCATCTATGCTTCTAATCTTTTTCATCTATGATTCAAATACTCCTGGGAACTTAACATATTAACCCTACCTTTCAGGATAGGTGACTTGTTCGACAGTGGGATCAAGGGAAAGGAGTCAAACCCTAATGACTCCAATGTGGAAAACACTCTTGTTACTCCTATCGGCCATAGTGTGGTCAACCCTGCTACTCCAGGCACCACCTCCTTCACACTGGAGCAAGAGCTGGCAATGCTACGCCAGGTGCTCTCCACCTTGATGGGGCAACTCCACACAGTGGCTGCCAATGCCAACAAGCTGAGGGAGTTCACCCTCACTGACTTCATAAAGATGCAGCCACCCTACTTCAAAGGTGAAAGTGAACACAACATGGTGGATAAAGCAGATGACTGGGTGTTGGCTTTGGATCGGACCTTCGAGGGTATGGCATGCCCTCCTCACCAGAAAGTTCGGTTCGCGACGTATGTGTTGGACAGACCGGCACGTGTCTGGTGGAATGGTGTCGCCCGCACTCGAGACACCTCTACCATGGAGTGGGACCAGTTCCTAAAGCTCTTTAGGGAGAAGTATATCTGTCCTGCCTTCTTGAGGAAGAAGGAAGCCGAGTTCTACAGCCTCAGGCAGGGAGGCATGAGTGTGGCTGACTACATCCAAAGGTTCCTACTCCTGGAACGCTATGCCACCGACCTTGGAGCCGAGAGAAGGGCAACATTGTTCTTGGAGGGCCTAAACTACCAAGTGGGTCGAAGTCTTGTTCCACAACTTCCACTCACCTTCCAGCAGATGGTGGATAAGGCCCTGGCCATTGAGTCCTACCCAGGATTCCAATCCTATGGACACAGTAATGGATATAGCAACAATAAGAGGAAGAACCCTAGCCAAAATGAGAATCGCGGACGTGATCGGTGCAATAGGTGCTCTCGTCACCATCCTCCAAGGAGATGTCCTACCAACAATGCACCTGCTCATAGAGACAACCGGCCTCCTCTGACCTGCCATGAGTGTGGCCAAGTTGGGCATATCCGACCTCACTGCCCCTGTTTCCAGCAAGGACAGAATAATGCCCAGCAACCGCAACAGCCAAGGCAGAATCCACCTTTGCGGAATAACAACAACAACAACAACCAGAACCCGAGGCGACCACCAGCGGAGACGAGGAATGGGAGAGTGTTTGCTCTCAATGCTGAGGAAGCAGGTGAAGATAATGAAGTTATTGAAGGTACCTTGCATCTTAATATGCATCCTATAAAGGCACTATTTGATTCTGGCTCATCCAATACCTTCATATCATGTCAGCTTGCTTCTATGTTAGAAATAGAGTCTGAGTATATGGATCATATATTAGATGTAAACCCCTAGCGGTAAGATATGCTCTTCATATCTTTAAACTCCAACCATGGACCTCTATATATTTGGTATAATGTTTCCCTCAGATTTCATCTTGCTCAACATGACCGCCTTTGATGTCATCCTGGGAATGGATTGGTTGAAGAGGTACAAAGCTATTTTGTTTTATGAAGAATCAAAGGTTAGTTTGTCACATCCTATTGAGGGAAGATTGTGTGTCAAGGGTAGGAAGCGAGAAGATCGGAAATTTGTTATTTCCGCCATCAAAGATGAAAAGCTAGTCTCGCAAGGGTGTAGAGCTTTCTTAGCCTCTATAGTCCTCGTGGCTACACCTCCTTCTCTCGACCACATAGATGTGGTGAAGGACTTCCCGGACGTCTTTCCCGAGGAGTTACCCGGTTTTCCACCAACTCGGGAGGTGGAGTTCTCCATCGAGCTTGTACCTGGAACTTCACCAATGTTGAAGCCGCCTTACCGCTTGGCCCCTGCCGAGCTTGCCGAGCTGAAGAAGCAGCTAGAAGAGCTTATCAATATGGGCTTCATCCGCCCCAGTGTTTCACCTTGGGGAGCCCCTATCCTGTTCGTAAAGAAGAAGGATGGTTCAATGTGGATGTGTATGGACTACCGCATGCTTAACCAAGTGACGGTAAAGAATCGTTATCCTTTGCCTCGCATCGATGACTTGTTCGACCAACTAAAGTCAGCCACTGTGTTCTCAAAGATGGATCTACAAAGTGGCTACTACCAGATGCGTGTGAAGGATAATGATGTACCGAAGACGGCATTCAGAACTCGCTATGGGCATTACGAATTCATGGTCATGCCTTTCGGATTGACAAATGCCCCTGCTGCCTTCATGGACTTGATGAACCGAGTGTTATGCCCATACCTTGACAAGTTTATGGTGGTGTTTATCGATGACGTTTTGGTTTATTCTGAGACGTTAGAACAACATCGCGAGCATCTGCGGATTGTACTCAACACACTACGAGAAAATCCACTCTATGCAAAATTCTCTAAATGTGAGTTCTGGATAAAGGAAGTGATGTTTCTGGGTCATGTGATTTCTGCCGGACATATAGTTGTTGATCCTGCAAAGGTAGAAGCTGTGACCAAGTGGAAAGCTCCAAAGAATCCCTCAGAGATCTGTAGTTTCCTTGGCTTAGCAGGTTACTATCGAAAGTTTATCAAGAACTTCTCTGAGTTGGCCTTGCCTTTAACCAAGCTGACGCGAAAGGAGGTCAAGTTCTCTTGGACACCAGAATGTGAGAACAATTTTCAGAAGCTAAAGAAGAGCCTGACTTCTGCTCCCGTGCTTGCCTTGCCTGTTGAGGGCATACCCTATGTCATCTACACCGATGCATCCAGACAAGGCTTAGGGTGTGTTTTGATGCAAGATGGAAAGGTGATCGTCTATGCTTCTCGACAGTTGAAACCTAATGAAGCTAATTGGCCTACACATGATTTGGAGCTTGCTGCCATAGTTCATGCTTTGAAGATCTGGCGACACTATCTCTATGGTGAAAAGTTTGAAGTCTTTTCTGATCACAAGAGTCTGAGATATCTGTTGACTCAGAAGGATATGAACTTGCGACAACGTAGGTGGATGGAATATCTTAAAGATTACGACTTCACCATTACCTATCATCCTGGTAAAGCGAATGTCGTAGCTGATGCTTTAAGTCACAAGAAGGATGTTGTTTGTGCTGCTTTGAGATGTTCAGTATGGGAAAACCTTGAACATGTGGCTAGATGGAGACCTCAGCCTGTTAAATCAGTGGATGAAGACAAGTTGTGTGTTCATATGGCCAGCTTGACCATTACACCAACCTGGATCTCAGAAGTCGTGGCTGCACAGTTGGAGAGTTCTGAGCTTGAGGAGATGAAAGCTTTAACTGAGAAACCGCAATCTGACTTCTCTATCGGAGTGGATGGTGTTGTCCTCTTCAAACAAAGGTTGTGGATTCCTAATGTTGGTGAGTTGAGATAGAAAGTTCTGAGTGAAGCTCATGGGTCCAAGTACACTATTCATCCTGGCACAACAAAGATGTATAAGGACTTACAACGAAGCTTCTGGTGGAAGAACATGAAGAATGATATAGCTCTATTCGTCGCGAAGTGCTTGACATGTTAGCAAGTCAAGATCGAACATCAACGACCTGGTGGTCTTCTTCACCCTCTTGAAATTCCAGAATGGAAGTGGGAGAAAATCACAATGGACTTCGTTACTGGTTTCCCCAAGTCCAAGAAAGGTTATGATGTTGTTTGGGTAGTTATTGACCGGCTTACAAAATCTACTCATTTCTTGCCTTTTAAAACCAATTACAAAGTTGCAGATATGGCTCAGTTGTACGTTGAGTGGATCGTACGCCTGCATGGAGTACCTGAAGTAATAGTTTCTGATCGTGGCCCAAAGTTTACTTCTCGTTTATGGGGTCAGATTCAGGAGGAGATGGGTATTGACTTGTGTTTCAGTACTGCTTACCACCCACAGATTGATGGTCAATCTGAGAGAACAGTTCAGATTCTGGAGGACTTGCTTCATGCTTG
The DNA here is from genome assembly GCA_963693085.1 of Alisma plantago-aquatica. Taxonomy (NCBI): domain Eukaryota; kingdom Viridiplantae; phylum Streptophyta; class Magnoliopsida; order Alismatales; family Alismataceae; genus Alisma; species Alisma plantago-aquatica. Next base: position 488,988,287 of record OY856410.1, read on the forward strand.
TGTGATGGATTGGGGTGGTGCATGGGATCGGTATCTGCCATTAGCTGAGTTTGCTTACAATAATAGCTACCAAGCTAGTATTGGTATGCCACCTTTTGAAGCTCTCTATGGTAGACCATGTCATTCACCATTGCATTGGGATGATGTCGGTGAACGTTCTCTAGTGAAGACCGATGACATGCAAATGATGATAGAAAAGGTGCAGTTGATAAAGAAACGCATGAAAGCTTCTTAAGACCGACAGATGATGTATGCTGACAAGAAGAGGTTCGATGTTAAGTTCCTAGTGGGTGACTATGCATTTCTGAAGATCAAGCCTATCCGTTCTATTGCTAGATCTAAAGTTAAAGGCAAGTTGAGTCCCCGTATTGTTGGACCAGTTGAAATCTTAGATAAGGTTGGAGATTGTGCATACCGCTTAGCCTTACCTCCTTCCTATGATAAGATTCATAATGTGTTCCATGTCTCTGTACTGAAGAAGTATGTCAAGGACTCATCTCATGTGCTTACCTTTGAGCCTTTGGAGATACATGAGAATCTGACCTATGAAGAGCTACCTGTGAAGATTCTTGACTCCTGAGTAAAGTAGCTGAAGAACAAAGAGATTGAGCTGGTAAAAGTTTTGTGGAAATATCATGGTCTAGAAGAAACCACTTGGGAGTTGAGAGATGAAATGTTACGTACTCACCCTTCTCTTTTTGCTTGAGATTTCAAGGATGAAATCCTTTTAAAGGGGTGGAGTGCTGTAACATAATGAATCTTAGATGTAATATCCATGTAAACCTTGTTCCCAAGTTTCCCTCTCATTTCTATCCTTTATGTCATTTATGTTTAATTAGTGGAATTTATAGTGGTTTAGTGAACATTTATTCACTAATTGTACCAATATAAGGGTTTATGCACAAATACCTCAGTAAAAGCTTAATTACCATAATTAAGTTCGATAAACCTTAATCTAACTTTTTGATATGATTTGAAAACATAATATTAGGCTAAGTTTCAAATTTGGTTTGATTTGGATGTTGTTTGTGCAAGTTATGCAATTATATGCACATTCTGGACTTTAATGCAATTTACCCAATTGGGAGGTTTTCTTTGCAAATTATCACCTGAATTTTTATCCTTAGATATTACCTTACCATTAACGAGATTTGAAACCATTGGAGAACCTAGTTTCACCTTGGTTTGATGGTATTTATTTCCAAGGGCATTATAGGGATTACCCTCTTTATAAAGATGCTTATCCTTAAAAGCTATCAACCAATGAGGTTATTTCTTTCTTGCAAAACGGTGGGGATGGCCTAAAATAATATATGGGCCCTTAGAACCGACTTTGGATATGGATGAAGCCTCTATGAGCTATCCTCTTGCATGCCCATCAATCCCTAGGCTAAAGACACATGGAAAGTCCCTTAAGACTCCCCATGCTTCACCTCTTTCTATATATAGCCATGTATACCCCTTCCCAACTCATAATTCCAAAATTCTTGATCTCCTTTTCTTTCCTATAGCTTAGATAATAGTTTCTTCTGTATTTGGCCACGAAGTTGCTGCCCCAAGGCAATAGAGGGAGCCTACCTTGGTGAAGAAGGCTCATAGGGCTTCCAAATTGCTCTATTAGGGTTTCTAAAGCTCCTCCTTGGTAAATTCGACCAAAACTAGTAAGTTTTCTCCATTCCTTCCCTATTTTCATACTGATAGTCTTCCTTACACCTTCTTATAGGTCGGAACCATGACCATACATGGTAAAACCCCACCTAGAACCCTAAAACACCTCATCTCTATGCTCTTTTGCTAGGGTTTGCACCTCTAAAGTGAAGAAGGTGATCTTTGCTCAAGAAAGAAGCTTGTCTTGGAGCAACCAAGCCTTCTAATCTCGGAATCCTTTCTGTTTACCTTCCTAGAGGCAAGTTTGGTTAACACCCTTCTCATATATTGCTTAGTACATGCTTAAAACTCATGCTTTTATGTTGAAAATCGACGATTTCCATCTCTTTTTACCATGCTCTTCTAAAGTTTTGATTTCTTGCTGTTTTACCTTCTCTAGAAGCTCTAGTTTGGTTACCTATGCAACTTAAAACCTGATCTTAGTCGAATGGTGTTTTCTCCCTCTCCCTCTCTCTTCAATTATCTCAATCGGTTTGATGATGTGGCAATTTCTGATTGGTCAATATTGAAAATTTCATATCTTCTAAACCTCTTATCCAAATTTGAAAATAAAATATGTTTTGGAATCAGGAGAACGATATCTATCCAATAAAAATATTTTCAAGGTCTGATTTTATGGTTTGACGAAGGGTGATTTTTGTAAAACAAATTTAATGCATAAAATCCATAAAAATTACATCTTGATCATCATAACTCCAAAATTAACATAAATATATGTTTTCTTGATTAGGAAAACCTAATAAGTTTATTGGTGATGTTTTAAGAGTCTAAATCCTAATTTTTCTAAAAAGCTCTAAAAATAGGGTTTCTATATATTAATGTGCACTATGTACTCTAATACATGTTAATACGTTGAAAATAGGCAAAGTGGAACTTGGACTCAATTAAAGTGGTGAAAGTTAGTAATTGATATCAGTAAGAGAGGTATGTGCATTCCTTACACCCTATGTTGGGATAATTGCAGCCAACCCTATATTTCCCTAATGAGGCTTAAATAAACCCTAAATATCCTATTCTTGAATCCTAATGTTGTTCATGCCTCAAATTAGATTATAATTTCTTCTTGTTTGGGTCTTATACCCCACTGCCATGCTTATTGAATATTGTGACTACTCTTGCCATGACTACTATTCTAGCATGTGGATTTATGTTCTATTTAATTTAAAGTAGTGATACTTATGTACAACCACCCACAGAGGGCATGTAAATAATCGCCCTGGGGAATGTCTTATTCTCCCCATAATATTGTAGGTGACTGGGAATGTCTTATTCTCCCCTCACCTAAGGTTAGAGGTCCGGTAGGTTCCTCAACCCTACTTAGTTAGGTAGACATAATTATCTTACATGCAAATCCTTTTTGGTATAATTGTTTTTTTTTTGGTCGGTCTAAAAATCTATTGCTTGAAAACCAAAACATGAGGTACATAGTGCCCCTGAAAGAACAAGTCCCTGATACAAAACTTATCAAGGTACATTGATCATCTCTCATAGCAGAGACAGGAAAGACGAAGTTCCAAGAACTACCCTACAAACAAACACTCAACAAGAATAAGCTGAGGCCCCAACAATTAAAGCACCCACAAAGATAAGGGCCCTCCCCTAACTAGCCTAGCCCTGAAGGTAGGGAGGGATCAGAGATCGACCTTCACGAATCTACCCTATAAGAAAATCCACTCCAGTCCCAATTGCCACAACTGGCTACAAGACCAAGAAAAAAAACTAAGGCAAATAGTTGGAAGGTTCCCAAAGCCGCAGGCCATACAGGGAACCAACCAAAAAAGGGAGAAGCCTCACACCCTCCTCCTTAGCCTCAGATCCTTCACTATTTCTTACTCTTCCTATTCTTCGGACTGCCCTTGCCCCTGAAATCATACTCTGGATCCGGTTCAAGGTCACATGAACAACATGATTCTTCATCTGTGTCCTTGTTCACTGTCCTAGAGTAGTTCAAGTGAATCCCAGACACAAGCATCAGTTTCTTTGCTTCTTGAGAAGAAGCATTCCTATTGACCATGGAAAGCTCCCAGTCGAGATTCAGACCCTCCACAAAGTCTGTAAGAGAGGAACACACCATTTCCGGTTCAAGAAATTGAGGAGGGTCCATTGTAGCTACTTGTGTTGCTGTTGTAGGCTTTTCGATGACTACCAAAGTGTCTTTGACAGCAGGAGGAGGACTGGTGACCTTCCTCTCCTGGGATTTCTGTCGAGCACCTTGGATCCCACTGAATTTACCTACACACAGCTGCAGCTCCTTGTAGCTAGGTCGTCGGCCGGCCACAACAGGGCACGAGGCTTGTCTGTGCCCAAAGCAGCAGCATCTTGGGCATAGGATAGGCCTCGAGACGTATTCGATCTTCAGCTTCTTCCTCGCTCCATCCATTTCCACCAGAGCATCCTGGGGGAAGCCGGAACCTGTGAGCAGCTCAACACAGACCATCTCCTCTTTGAGGCAATCAACTGATAAGGCAACATCATCGAAATCCACTGGGCGACCCAGCAGACTTGCAATTCCGCTGAGGCTGCTCAAGGTCCATGGCGAACCAGGGTTTTCCACCCTCAACCAGACGGGGAGCTTGCTGAAGGAGAGAGGTTCAAGGACAACTCCAGGTTCCCATGGGTGCACGATAACTAAGGCGCCATCTAGCATCCATGGCGCTTCGTCCAGGACTCTCTCCCTCTCTTTAGGCGTTGGCAGCTTGACGATGTAGCCCTCTGGGTCCTCCGCCACCACCTGCGCGTCATCGCTCAACCTCCAGTTCCTCTTGATCCATCCTTGGATCTGGCTTCTGAATGGTTTCCTCACGGTGAAGCGAATTGAGACAAACTCCTTCCATGATGGCACTGTCGAATCCTTGCTAGATATGACGAAGAGCTTCGATCCGTCTTTGACCGAAGGCTCGACGAACTCCATGACAGCTGGGAGAATCGCCTCCCTACCAGGACGAGAGGATGAAATCCAGTCATCTTCCTGTGGGAAGGGTTTCTCCGCGCTATCCCCTGACGGCTGCTGCGAAGATGAGGAGGCTAGGTTTGAGGTTGGGGGAACCGTCGGAGCCTGAGCAGGGAACTCGATTTGTTGTGGACCTTGGTTGATCTCCACTCCACCGGCCACCCTTGAGCCTTATGGAGGAGATGACGATGCCGCTACCCCTTGAGATCGAACTCCTTCAGCCACTCCATCGGCAGCCCTAGATCGCCCTCCGCCTCTCCCCCTCCCTCGCCCCCCTCTACCGTGAGCCATTTTTAGTATAATCCTTTTTTGGTATAATTGTTAATGGCAAGTTTCTTTTGAATATAGCCTCATACTCTTGTTATCTCCATTATATGATGAACCATAGTCTGTTTTTGTTGTTGTACTTATCTTGATATCCTAGATTAGTTTTGTGACGCATACCTTGTTTTCTTTCCCCTTTTGCTGGGTGCTTTCCCAACCACCCAGGTGCTGGTGCTGAGCAAGGAGAAGAACAAGTTTGAAGGAATTCATCTCAGGAGTAGATCTCAAGCTATCTGAAAGGATGTCTAGGTTGCTATAGCTAGACCCTTTTCTCTTATCTTTATCATTTGAGAACAATCATGTAATGAACAATGAAATCCATGTAATAGGCTTAGTTCTTTTATTTCCGTTGCTATTGACATTTTGTAATGTATCTGGTGCATGCTTATTTACTTGGAATATTATACATGCATCCCTCAATATCTTTTATCTTTCTAAAAAGATGGATGTTTTGTACTTCCTTTAAATTTTAGTAAGGAGGTGATCTCGCCTCTTTACAGAGACCCATGTCCCAGCGAGAGATATAACTCTCAACATTGCTTATTGATTACAACATGTTATAATATTTAAACAAGTTAAGTGGATTAAGTCAAATAAGCAGCTTAAGCAGGCTAACCAGATTAAATAGGATAAGGGACTAAAACATATTAAGCTACTAAGAAGGTAAAGCTATCACTATTTATACAGTTGATTTCTCTTAGCGCATCAAATATCAACTAAACATTACCAAAAAAAGGCAAGGGTAAACATCCAGATTGAAACGTGGTTAACCCTAAACAAATATACTACACGGCTGATTACATCTTCTATTAATCCCTGGAGAGTTTTAGGTATACCATTTAAACTCCAACTGAACACTGCTAACTCAAAACCAATTCTATACAAGATCTAGGAGAGACATAATCCTATGATCTCATCCACCCTTGGTTGGTGCGAGTCCTCCACAATGACACATAAGTCCAAGCTGCAAATCAGCCTAGTCAACCCTTGGTATATAGGTCACAACACTAGTGAACAGCCCAGTACACCCTTATAATGGTGACCGTACTGGTGAAACCAGGGTATACAAAAGCCCATCATCTGAGGTACTACCGCAATTGTCCTCAATCATATCACACATACTGAATCATAATCATCTGAGATACGGCCTCGACCATTCCCTGCCAAGGTATGACTACAGCCATCCTTGTGAACATGCATATACTCAACAATATATGACTATGAGCTTGCATTAAAGGAATAATCATTTCACCATCCAACAAGTCCTAACACTGGTATGGATCTACGACATAGAGCACTACATGATTAGGATTTCACTTGATTAGTTAATGAAAATTAGGTATATTTTAACTGCATCAATCAAGTTACATACAAGCCCTACAAGAGTACTACATACTCATGGATAGATTGCAACTTCAGAAGATATAAAATGTAAGAGATGTAACTTTGATCACAAACAACATAGTACTATTCATTACAATACATGAAACCACACTCATCATCATGACACCATAGGATACAAATCCTCATCACGTCATAAGGAGGTTAGTACCTCAATTGGGCTTAAAGCCATGTACAAGTCATAAGACCCTTCATATTGTTCCCTATAAGAACATTATTATCTTTCCATGCCTCATTAAGACTCATCAACCATCACATACATGTGATACATAAGTTTAATATAACATTGCATTTAAGGACTATGATGTTCATAAGATAGAAAATTAGGGTTACAACAACATAGGGAGAGAAAGTACATCTTTCATCATACTAATCACATAAGGAAGCCATGTATGATGGATCGTCATTCCCAATTCTTATTAGGTTCAGGTTTAGCAAGGTGAGTTGAATTAGGGTTTCAAAACATAAATTAAAGGTAAACCATAAATCTTATTATTTCCATCAATCATGAAGGCATAAAGTCAAACTCAACCATTGACCATAGGATATGGAAATCTCATTGTCCATATAGGTCAGGGAAACATAGGGACCGCATAGATTAAGGGAACCTTAGTGACCTCTAGGGTTAGGTGCCTTAGCGACCACTAGGGTTCAAGGTCATAGTGACCATCATGAATCAAAAACTTCATCAACCATTGGAGATTAGGTATATCAATGATCATCAAGAGGTTCAAAAACTTGAAGGCCGATGAAAAAGTGGACCTTGGTGATCACTAAATGATACTAATCTTTGGCGACCATAGTGGGTTCAAATCTTAGCGACTTCTATAGCTCAGAACTTCATCGACTACATAAGGGGGGGACGTAGCGATCATGAAGATGCAAAACAACAACATGGTTGATGCCATCAATCGACATAAGGAAGTAAAGAAAAACTAAATCAAAATGAAACCATCAATTTCAAATACATGGAGGAAAATTAGCTTGAAGACTCTAGAAAACAATTATCATGTACGAGAGAAAAAGCCACCATTTCCACATGAAAACAAGGTATTGGATTATCACTTCCATCAAGAAAAATGTGCACAAGATTTAGGGTTCATCCAATAAAAGTTACCTACTCAAGATCACCATGTAAACACAAGCCCCAGGTGAAGGACACTATCTTTCTACTTATAACCATGATTTAGGGTGTGATCACGTGCATGCATGGTAGAAGTAAGAAACTATCATGGTGAAAGTATATAACTTTCCTCAAAGAATATGGAGAAACTCCAAAATAGTTAGGTGGCTCAAATAATAAAGGTAGGAAACCCTAGATTGAGCACTCCACTCGGCCAAGCTAGCTTCTCCACCACAAAGATAGCAAACCCTAGGTAGAAAATGGAAGAAAGATAGGTTCTTCAAGATCTTACTCAAGCACTACCACGAAATACCATGGCTTCAACCAAGAAGAGAAATAAGAAAGGTAGCACAGAAAGGAAAATGAAGAAAGGAAGGGAGATATCACTTACTAAGATCAATAAGAAGAGCAAGAGAAGCACCAAACACAAGAAGGGTAGATGAAAACCTTATATCAAAATGCAAGAAAAATCGACTTTATTCCTCAACCTTGAGCTCCTCATTCACCACCAAAAAAGAGTGGAAGAGATCCAAGAGTAAGAAGAGAAAAAAGAGAGAGGAAGCTAGGTGTGTAGAGAGATTCATTCCATACAAGGAGAGAAGTTTATATAACGTAGGATTGGAAATAGAGAAAGAGGGTTTCATGTCAAGAAAAACATGCCAAGTGTCCACACTAGTACATAACCTACCTTTAGTGTTGGTTATTTAAGGCCTTTAGTGTCGGTTTCTAAGAGACACCTATGTGGGTGACACTAAAAGCTCAACCATTACACGTCGGTTCCAAAACCGACGCCCAAACTCTTTGTGTGCCACCGAAATCGCGCATGTTTCCTGTGGCACGAAGGTATAGGCGTCGGTTATTAGATAAGAAACTGACACCATATACCTTCGCACCACAGAAAGGGTGCCATCTTGGCCACTATCAGATTCGGTTATTAGAAAAGAAACCGACGCCATATACCTTCGCGCCATAGGAAGCAGGCGCCAGTTATTTATATAAAACTGACACTATAACTTTGTGTGTCGGTGTTATACAAATAACCGACGCCTATTGTTTTGTTTTTTTTTCTGTCAGTCTGCAGACCTGTTGTGGCTGGTCGCAGGATGAGAAACCTGCAGGTTTTACGACATCCATTGATATCAACCAACAACATGCCACAAACCTACAAAATTAACAACAAAAATATTCACACATGCATTTAGCAATGCAACCTGTAGTTCCATTTTATTTTCATACATTTAGAAACATTCATGTAGCTAGCAATCTGTAGTTCCATTCATTCACATTCACACATGTAGAAACATTCATATAGCAACCAACACTTTCATTCATTTTCACTCAGACACATGTAGAAACATCCAGACATGTAGAAACATTCACACATATATTATAATTCAGAAATTCATTTACAAAATATCATTCTTTAGTCATTATTCGCTATCATCATCCCAATTATATTTTAAAACCCCAACTATTTGTATGGCTGTTGCCCATTCTTCTCTTACTTCATTTAATTCTCCCATCGTATAGGGAGCATATACATCTGGTAAGTCTGTTCCTGTAGTGGGGTCAGCTTTAAACACCTGTAAAGAGAATGATGTATATATATAATTAATGAGCTATAAATAAGATTGATATATTTCATATTAACTAATGAGATTATATAATACCTGAGCAATACAATTGATGTCCAGTGCGGCATGTTTGATAATCATGTGCATATATCACATCACATAGTATCCACATGCCCATTCGTTGTCTTGTGTAGCACACTATAAATTCAAACATACAAAATATTAAAAAATACAACTAAAATACATCTTGGACGGGTTTCTAGGCCAACAATTAATGTGTTGTCATTCTTATACCTAAAATCCTAGTTCTTCAAGTTAGGGTGATTATTGATGTCTTTAAAAGCATGATTGGAAATTTAGGGAAAAGTTCATCATTTACATTCCAAGCATGTCACATGTGTGCATTAAAGTTCACATATTCAGAAAAATAAAAACGTATAAAATAAAACATATATACCTCTAATATTGCGATTTTTCATCAATTAACAATCCTTCATTGTGATCTCTGCGCACATACAAGTCATCATTAGCTTCAATATTTGCTGGTGTTGGCAACCCAACTGAGAATGGAATGGAGTCATCATACTTATCATAGTACTGTTCTTCATCTATAGGATCTTCAATGAACTGTCTTTTACCATGAAGAACAACCGACCATTTATCATTTGCAGGATCATCGATATAAAATACTTGTTTCACCTGTGATGCCAATATGAATGGTTCACCCTTCTCGCCAATCTTTTCAAAGTTCACTAAAGTGAAACCCAATTCATCCACTATAACTCCTTTGGTGTTATCAACCCAATTACATTTGAAGAGCGGAATTCTGAAATCTATGTAGTCAAATTCCCATATGTCTTCAATGACACCGTAATATGACATTTTAGCTTCACATGGACTCTTATCCTTTGCACTTGCAAAAAACATATTCGATGCTTGAAGGGTGACCCCACTGTTTTGGACGACACTCTTATCATCTTGGCGCTTTGTGTAATATGTGAATCCATTAATGTCATACCCTTCATAAGACATAACAGTCAATTTTGGTTTAAAGGCGAGGCATTTGATAGTTTCAGTAATATCATCTGGTGTTTGAGATAGTTGATGTAAGACTTTATATTCAAACCACTTAATAAATGTCTTGTTATGCTCTCTAGCAAGCCACATTGTATTGGCTCGAGGATATTGTCTTTTGATGAAATTGGTATGTTCCTCAATATAAATGTTCACTTCGTCCATGTTGTGTAAAATATACAAGTGACCTTGTTCCAACTTCTCACAGCTGATTACTTTCACACGTGATCCCAAAATTCCTTTGCCAAATAGCTCGTCAATATTCTTGTCATTATCAGGAGTGTCATTACCACTGAGAAAGTCATTGCAAAAATCCATAACCTCTCTCGCCACATAACCTTCAATAATACTCCCTTCAGGCCGATAACGGTTTCGAACATCACCTTTAAAAACGCTCATGTATCGTTCAAAGGGATACATCCAATGCAAGAAAACTGGTCCCAACATTTTCACTTCCCTAGTCAAGTGGACAACAAGATGTACCATGATATCAAAGAACGAAGGAGGGAAATACATCTCAAGCTGACATAGGGTAACAACCACTTCTCTTTGCAAATTATCGAGAGTATCAGGGTCAATAACTTTGCTGCAGAGACTGTTGAAAAAGAAACAAAGTCTGGTGATTGCAAACCTTACATGCTTCGGCAATATAGATCGAATTTCCACGGGCAATATTTGTTTCATTAGAGTGTGACAATCATGAGACTTAAGACCTATCAACTTCAGATCTTTCATTGATACCAATCTACGGATGTTGGATGAGTAACCATGTGGCACCTTAACATTTACCAAGCATTCACAAAAAGCTTTCTTCTCCTTTCTAGACAACGTGTAACAAGCGGGAGGTAAGTATGTTCTTTTATTACCCATTTCACATAATTCTGATAATTCTGACCTTATTCCGATTTCACGTAGGTCCAGTCTGGATTTTATCCCATATTTAGTCTTACCTGGTATATTTAATAGAGTACCAATGATGCTATCACATACATTTTTCTCAACGTGCATTACATCGATACAATGCCTGACTGTCAAAGAACTCCAATAAGGAAGATCCCAAAATATTGACTTCTTCTTGAATGAAGAATTGTCACTCCGTGTGGCCATAGTACATTGTGATCTCTTACCAAATTCATTGATAAAGTCTTTTACTCTTTCATAAACAACCTCCCCTGGTATAGGTTTAGGTGCACTCCGTTCCTCATTCAATCCATTGAATGCTTTGCGCTTCCTACGATACAGATGGAATTTTGGAAGAAACCTTCGATGACCGAGATATACAGTCTTACCGCCATTTTTTAGTCTTGTTGAATCAGTGTTCTCTTCACATATAGGACACGCTTTATCTCCTTTGACATTATATCCAGACAAATTCCCATATGCTGGAAAGTCATTAATAGTGCAAAACAACATAGCATGCAAACGAAATGTCTCTCTTCGTGAAGCATCATAGGTCATCACACCTTCACCCCAGAGTTTCTTTAAGTCTTCAATCAGAGGTTCAAGATAAACGTCGATGTCATTTCCAGGTTGTTTAGGGCCCGATATCAACAACGACAACATTACATACTTATTTTTCATACACCGCCAGGGAGGAAGATTGTATATAACAAGCATGACTGGCCAAGTGCTATGTTGGCTGCTCAATGTCCCGTACGGATTCATCCCGTCTGTACAAAGCCCAAGTCTTAGATTCCTGACTTCTTCACCAAATTCAGGGTACAATAGATCAATCTTCTTCCACTGTGGGGAATCAGACGCATGTCGTAGGATCCCATCATTATTTTTCTTAACATCTGCATGCCACCTCCAATTCTTCGCATCTTTCAGATTGGCAAACAAGCGTTGAAACTGTGATATTATAGGTAGATATCACATCACCTTGGCAGGAGAACCAGTTTTAGACTCCCCCGAAGTCGTCAATTTATACCGTGACGCACCACATTTTGGACAATCTTTCAAATCCGCATAGTCCTTTTGAAATAATACACAATCATTCAGGCATGCATGTATCTTCTTGGCATCCATTCCCATTGGGCACAACAATTTCTTTACCTGGTATGTTGAGATTGGTAGCTCGTTTCCTTCAGGAAGCATTTCTTTCAACAAAGACAACAATGACGTGAAGCTTTTGTCACTCCATCTATTGTTAGCTTTCAGCTTATACAATCTCAACACAGCGCTAAGCTTTGTAAACTTAGTACAACCTGTGTATAACGGTATCTCAACATCATGCACAATGTTTCTAAAAATGGGAGGTGGATCGGTGTGCTCTACCCCAGAACTATCCAACATCGCATCAACGATGTCTACTGGAACTGGTTCATTCACATCTACGTCATCGTAGGCAATTTCTTCTTCCACACAAGCACTGCTATCGACATCCACTGGTTTTAGGTTTGAAATCTCTCCATGCCAGTGCCATTCTGTATAGCCTTGTATAATCCCGTTGCACATGACATGAATTTTGATTTCGTCACCAGTGCTGACTTTCAAGTTGTTACCGCAATGCCTACATGGACAGTAGAACCTATCTCCAGGTTGTTTCCTATGTTCCTCGGCAAATCTAATAAACTGGTCAAGACCAGAAATAAACTCTGGGGTGCAGCGATTGCGAATGGACATCCATGATCTATCCATTCTATGATCAAAGAGAAAACAAGTATATATTAGGACAAGATTAGGGTATACACTTACATCCTATCCAAGATTGTTCACTTTCTAGACCAACAAACACATGTCATGTCATTCTTATATATAATAAATGTGTACCACCTATCCCATCCTTGAACACCTAATCTCACTAGTAAGTGTATAATGTGTGTTGGGTTTTCAAAAAAATTTCGGCAACATTTCCCCGCTGTTCTCTAAGTACATATGTACTTAGAGAACAAACGAGGAAATGCTACCGAAATTTTCTGGAAAACCCAATACACATTATACACTTACATCCTAAGTGAGATTAGGTGTTCAAAGAAAGTCCCAAACTGGGGACTATCCAAGATTTACTCCTAATGAGTAAATCTTGGACGAGTTTCTAGGCCAACAAACACAATAATAGATATGTACATGTTAGGGTTTCATCACAATTGATGTTAGGGTTTCATCAATGTTAGGGTTTAATCAAATCAAATTAGGATGCTAAATCTTAGGCAAACATTAATTAAAAAGGCAAACATTAAAAGATGGGATAGGTGGTACACAGAACTCGACCGATCAGGTAACAGTTGATTTACCTTTTTCCAAATAGAATGGATGAGTTGAATATATGGGGAATGCTATCGTGTGCCAATATTTGTGCAAATGGATCCTAAGAAAACCCAGTTTGTGATTGTGTGTACAGGGCATGATGCAGAATTCTCAAGAAATCAAGAGAACTCTAAGCTATAACATTAGTAACTACCTTTCAGTATAGTAATCTGACTACATTGTAGATTATCATCAATAATCATTTCAATTTTGCAATAGAATGTTCTAACCAAATAATATAACTAAAAAATCAGTAACTAAACCCTAAACACAAATAAGTAAATAACTTTAAAAAAAAATAAAAAAATGCCCAGTAGCTGCTTGGGCGTGCCTTGGCACCGCCCAAGCAGCCGCCGGAGCAGAGGAAGAAGGAAGAAGCTAGGCAGGGCGGGCATACCTTGAGGGCAAAGGAGAGCAGCGGCCGGAGCAAGACCTAGCAACAGTCGCCGGAGCAGAGGAAGAAGGCAGGGCGGTGAGGAGAGCACAGCAGCCGCCGGAGTAGAAGGAAGAAGGCAGGGCGGTGAGGAGAGCACAGCAGCCGTTGGAGCAGAAGGAAGAAGGCAGCGGCGGCGAGGAGAGGAGAAGCGCTGGCAGGAGCGGCGATGAGGGCGTCGGCGGCGAGTGATGGTGGCGCGGGGGAGCAACGGCGGATGGGGCAACGTCGGCGGCGAGGACGGGGAGCAGAATCGCCAGACCTAGCAGCTAGAGTCACAATGAAACAGAGAACAATGGGGAAAAGTTCTGTTTGCGGGGCTATTAACTGTACCATAGGCGTCAGTTATTCAAAAAAACTGACAACTAAAACTAACAGTGTCGGTTTTTAACTACAAAAAAAACCGACGTCTATATTCATATGCTGATTAAAAAAATCTTTCTCGATTCATGACCATAGTCGTCAGTTTCTACTTCAAACCGACGCTTAACGGGTGTGAAAAATTCCCCGCGGACAGTGCGGGAAAACTCATAAGCGTCGGTAGTTGTATCAACCGACGTCATATGTCAAATTTTGGAGGTAATTTTTTTCACTGGAAATTTTGGATTTGGCGGTTAATTTTAGGTGTCGGTTTTTTATTAAGTAACCGACACTTAATAAAAGTGGTACCCGTGTCCGGTCGCCCTTCATAGATTGGATGTCGGTTTATGTTATCAACCGACACTGTAGAGTTTAGGTGTCGGGTTATTTGTACAGCCGACACCTTGAAAAGTGACTTTATAAGCCATTTCTGTAGTAGTGCCAAGAGATCTCATCCATGAAAGAACCACACTCATCCATGAAAATAGGGAGACCCCACCAAGAAAACTCATAGACCAACCTGGACCAAAAAAAGCAAAAGACCGATGAGAATCTTGGAAACCAATAGCTCAGACTACTCAAATAGATGCTAACCCTAGATCTTTGCAACCAAGAGGACTCATGAACCTTTATCGACTGCCAAGACTAGAGGGCACACACAAAACTTTATTGAACTCCAAAGACTAGGATCATAAAGAACTTAGTGGTCCCAAAAAACTAGTTAATTAACACCCAAGGTCAAACATTAACTTAGGCCATCTATGCAAACCCTAATCTCTACATGAGATGTCACCATCCAAACCAAGGTGAAACAAGGCACCCCAAATCACAACCATATCAAACATGATGTGAAAACATGTGAGGTACAAAAAGAATGTGAAAAATTGCAAGAAAAACCCTAGATATGGGTAAATTGCAATTAGGTCCAAAACATGCACAAAATTGGATAACTTGCTTAAACAATGTCCAAACTAGACCAAACTTAAAACATAAATTGTCACAATATATAAAAGCACATAACAAGGTTTTATTAAGATTTTAAGGATTTAATTATGATAAGCAAGCATGTTTAACCAAAAGCACGGTTAGGGGTCTTATAGCCATAAACCCCTAACAAGGATTTCACCCCCGAAATCCAATGCAAACAAAGACGGGTACTTACTATGAGTCTCATCCTCTAACTCCCACGTAGCTTCCTTCGCACCACGGTGGCACCACAAAACCTTAAGTAAGACTATGTCCTTCTTTTTCTACTTCTTCACTCTGCTATCCAGGCTCAAAACATGACCTTCAACATACGACACATCCTCTAGCTCCCATGTGGCTTCCTTTGCACCATGGTGGTGCCACAAAACCTTAAGTAGGACTATATCCTACTTCTTCAGCTTCTTCACTCTACTATCTAGGATCAAAACATGACCTTCAACATATGACACATCCTCTCCCAACTCAGCCTCTACTAGATGCAACTTTGCACTGTATCGAGGTGACACTTCCTCAACATGGAAACATGGAAGACATTGTGCAACATGTGCAACGTTGGTGGTAATTCTAACTTGTATGCCACCTTCTCAATAGGGTAAGGTCCCATATACCTAGGATCAACTTACCCTTCTTACCAAACCTCAACACACCTTTTCAAGAGGAAACCTTAAGATACACCATGTCTCCAACTTGGAACTCTAACGGTCTACAATGACAATCAACATAAGACTTTTGTGTATCTTGGGTGTTTTTCAACTACTAATGTATCACCTTGATCTTCTCTATAGTCTGTTGTATAGCTCAGCACCCAAAATTTGATACTGACATGTCTCATACCAACAAAGTGGTGACCGACAACATCTCCCATACAAGGCTTCATAAGGTGACATGTCTATACTCCTATGGTAGATGTTATTGTAGTAAAATTCTATTAAACTTAAATGCACATCCCAACTATCAAGAAACTACAAGACATGTGCTCTTCAAAGATCCTCTAATGTTTGAATGATCCTCTATGACTAACCATATGTCTGAGGGTGAAAAGGTGTGTTGGAACTCGTTGTGTACCCATAGCGACATGCAAGAAGTTCCCAAAAATGACTCATAAACTGCAGACCTCTATTAGATACTTTGGTAACTGGAATACCATGCAGATTAGCTTTTTTATCAACAAATATTTGTGCCAACTTCTCTATTGTATATGTCATCTTGACAAACAATAAGTTAATTGACTTGGTCCACCTATCAACTATTACCCAAATGGAATCATAGCCTTTGTCTATCCTAGGAAGACCAACCACAAAGTCCATGATGACATGATCCCATATACACTATGGTATCAGCAAAGGTTGAAATGTCCTTGTAGGCTTCTAATGCTCTACTTTGACCTAATAACAAATCAGACACTTGGCAACAAACTCTAACACATCACACTTCAGACCTGGCGATCACTGCATGTCCTTTAAATTATGGTACATCTTGGTACTTCCAGGATGCATCACATACATTGAGGAATGGGCCTCCTTAAGAACCATATTCCTCAATTCCTCAACATTAGGAACCACTATTTTGTTATGAAGACAAACTATCTCATTATCCGTCTCATGGAAACCATCATACTTCTTGTTGCCAAACTCTGATCTAATATTTTGTATCACAATACCTGCAACTGTGCCAATAAGGACACCTCCATCTTCACATTCATCTGACGAAGAGACACCAACATGTCTCCCTTGTGACACACCACAAAGTGTATTAGTTCCTTATCTATGGTCAATGACAAAGATGACTTTCTGCTCAATGCATCATCCACCACGTTTGCTTTTTATCTGGATGGTAGTCTATTGTGCAATCATAATCCTTGATCAACTTCATCCATATCTATGCCTCATGTTTATCTCTTTCTTCGAGAAGATGTACTGAAGGTTCTTATTTAGTTAAGATCTGACACCTCTCTCCATACAGATAATGTCTCAAAATATTTAAGGAATGAACCATGGCTTCATTATCTTGATCATGCATTGGGTAATTCTCCTCATGTTTCTTAGGTTGTTGCAAAGCAAAAGAAATCACATTCTTGTTCTGCATCAACTCGCATCTCAAACCATTCTTGATGCATCACTAGAAGACTATATAGACTTTCCCTTTATCTGGTAGGACTAAGACTAGAGCACTAGTCGACTTCTCTTTCAATAAATGAAAAGATCACTGGAACTTGTCATCCCAGACAAAAGGAAGACCTTTCTTAGTCGACCTGGTTAGGGGTAACACTACAACACTGAAATGCATTATGAATATCATGTAGTAACTTGACAAACCCAAGAAGCTTCAGACCTCCATCGGTGTCTTAGGTTGTTCCCACTCCATAAATGAATGTACCTTGTTTGGATCTACACAAACACCTTTAGCAGATATGACTGTGTCATATAAAAGATACCCATATCAACCAGAACTTGTACTTACTAAACTTGGCATACAACCAGTGATGCCTCAACAATGTCAATGCCTATAGAAAGTGTTGTTCATGCTGATGTCTATCTCTAGAGTATATCAAGATATCATCAATGAACACAACCACAAACTAGTCAAGTTACGGTTTGAACACCTTGTTCATCGTATCCATGAACACTACTAGTGCATTGGTTAGCCTAAAAGACATAACCACAAACTCATAATGACCATACCTAGTCCTAAAAGCAGTCTTAGGTAGGTCATCAGCCTTGATCCTCAACTAGTGATATCATTACCTCATATCTATCTTTGAGAATGCCATAACACCTTGCAACTGGTCGAACATATCATTAATCCTTGGCAACAGATACTTGTTCTTTATCATGACCTTGTTCAACTAGAGGTAATCTATAAATAACCTCATGGATCCATCTTTATTCTTCACAAACAACACGGAGGCACCTCAAGGGGAAGTGTTCAATCTTATGAAACCATTCTCCAGCAACTCTTGCAACTGCTTCTTCAACTTTTGCATCTCTACTAGTGCCCTCCTATAGGGTGGTTGAGCTATGGGTTGTGTTCTAAGAACAAGATTGATATCAAAATCAATCTCTCTGGGAGGGGGAACACTAGGAAACTTTTCAAGAAAGGCATGATCAAACTCTCACACCACACGTACCTTCAGGATGTTAGGACTCCTCACCTAGTATCCACCACATGTGTCAAAAAAGTCTCACACCCTTGTCTCGTCACCCTCTCTTCTATCAATACCAAACATGTATGAAGACTCTTCTTATCTCCTTAGAAGATCTAAGAAACATCTTTTTATAGAACACCACTACCAACTACATTCCAAAACAACCATATACTTCTCCAAGATATTTATCCCTAGGATCACATAAAATCCATGCATGCCAAGCGGCATGAGGTCCACTTGAATGATGCATTATGAGAAAGAAAGAATGCAAGATGGACACACATCCTGCAACTCAGTGAAATCAACAAGAGGGGTTTCAAGAAAAAGGCTGTTAGATTTACTACAAACAAGCATAAAACAACTATTTCTCACATCTCTGGTGATAAAATAGTGTGTCACACCCGGGTCAACCAAAATAGTTACAAAAAATGAAGCAGATAAGTCAAAATGAAAAAGTTCCATCTGAACTGTCAAGACCCATGGATTGACCACTCCATGTGGCTAACTCACAACATAGAATTGATCCATATCTTTTTGTTGTTCATGCCCTCTTCCAGTTGGTCTAAAAGATCCCACCTGTGATGCCTGACCGCGTCCTCTACTACCACCACTATTGTACGGTTACTATTGGGATCCTCATTGACTCTATCTTGGATGATGTGTCACTTCTTTATCCTTCATAGGGAAAAACCACCTGATATGCCCCACTTGTTCACACTTGTGACAAGTCCTTGAATCATGCTATGGCCTAGATGACCCTACCATTGACATAATGTTGCACTACATTCTCCAACTGGCGGAAAACTATGACCTCTGCTTTTACTCAGGGACCATTGTGATGACTCTACTGATCTCTGATTAGATAAACCCGACCTCTGTTGTGACCGCAATGAAGAAAACCTTGGCTTCTTAAAGCCACTAGAAGATTGTCCCTGAAACTGAGTTAGGCTCTTCTTAGCATTGGCTTCACGCTTCTTGATAGTAGACCTCTCTATCCTCTTCACTGACTCCAAAAAGGTAGAGAACCTCACCATGTTCTCCAAAGTAGACGTTGTCGTAGACAACTCAAAATTTAGAGCCTTCTCAAAACTATGGATCCTCTCATTCTCTATCTCCACCATATGAGGGCATAACCTCAAAAGTTCCATAAACTTCGCCTCATACTTATTGATGGTCATGGAACCCTGGCGCAACTTCTCAAATTGAGCTATCTTCTCATCTAGACACGTCTCTATAAAGTATCAGTTCATGTACTCCCGCTAAAACTCTTCCCAACTTATCATGAATCTGGGTCTTTTCTCTTCCTCTATGGCCCACCAGTATCCAGCACTGCCCTTCAAAAGATAAATTGGATGATTCACCTTGTCCTCTTCTGGGATATTGAGGATCTTGAACGTCTTCTCAAAATCCATCAGCTACATAACTACATCAGCCGGGTTTGTTTTACCTACATACTCAATGGCTCCAACACGCCACAACCACTCGAACATCTTTCCAAAACCATGGGATTCTACATTAGGTGTGGCTGCCCTCGCTTGAGGTATGATTGACCTATCTGCTAGATGGATAATCGTGGCCATAAGATATCCAAACATGGACTAAAACATTGGATTGGACATGGTTGTTGAGTCCAACTAAAGCATCGTGGCTGCTCCATCCCCATCACTAACACTCTTCCATCATGTGCCTGCCTCCTAGCACCAACTCCTGGTGTGATATATCTACTCTCTACATGTTCTTTGCACTCTTCAGAAATATCTACAGAATAAGCTATGATCAGATATGTTGGATGATGTAAGAACAAACACAAACCCTAGTCATATGTCCCTGTAGACTCAGCAAACCTAAAGATATGATACCAACTACGTGTGACAACTCCATCACACTAAATGAGATTACTAAAAAATGTGATTAATATCAAATGAATCACATAACTATAAAAAGAGGGTAACTTGAAACCAATTCAAACATTACCATCATGTTAGGAAACATTTCATGAAGGTCCACCTCTTTTATATAAACATATACCATATCAGATATTTACATGTATGTTCACTAGATTCTGCCATAACCTATATAAAAAATATATTGTTCCTCATATATATTTCATATACAAACATCGGCACGCTGCCAAAATCTCAAGACATTATACATATCATCTACAAAACATCCCCTGCCTAGACATGAGAGTACAAGGATGACTCTAGGACACTCAATCCACACCAACCTTCTGCTACTACTACTCTTCAAGTTGCTCTTCTACACCACCACTGAACCTAACCATGCCATTGACAATCACCCAAAAGGATGTGGTGACCCATGAGAGTGAAACTCATGTCCCAATGAGAGACATAACTCTCAACAATGCTTATTGATTACAACACGTTATAATTTTTTAAACAATTTAAGTGGATTAAGTCAAACACGTTATAATTTTTTAAACAATTTAAGTGGATTAAGTCAAATAAGCAAGTTAAGAAGGCCTAGCAGATTAAGTAGGTTAAGGGACTAAAACATATTAAGCTACTAAATAGGTAAATCTATCACTTCTATATAGTTGACTTATCTTACTGCATCAAATATCAACTAAACATTACCAGAAAAGAAGATAAGAGTAAACATCCAATGTGAAACATGTTTAACCCTAAAGAAATGTACTACATGGCTGAATTACATCTTTTATTAATCCCCAGAGAGTTTCAGGTATACCACTCAAACTCCAACTGATCACTGCTAAGTTGAAATCAGTTCCGTATAAGATCTAGGAGATCCATAATTCTATGATCTCATTAGCCATCAGTCGGTACGATTCCTTTGCAGCGACACATAAGCTCAAGTTGCAAATCAACCTAGTCTGTCCTTGGTATATAGGTCATGACACTAGTGAACAACCTAGTCTGCCCTCATAAGGGTCACTATACTAATGAAACCAGGGTATACAAAACCCCATCATCTGAGGTACAACCAAAGTTGTCCTCAATCATATCACATATACTAAATCATAATCATCTGAGATATGTCCACGATCGTTCCCCAACCAAGGTATGACTACAACCATCCTTGTGAACATGCATATACCCAATAATATATGACTCTGATATTCCATCAAAGGAATAATCATTTCACCATCCATCAAGTCCTAACACTGGTATGGATCTACAACACAGGGTGCTACATGATTAGGGTTTCAATTGATTAGTTAATGTCAATTAGGTATATTTTAACTGCATCAATTCAGTTATATAAAAACCCTAAAAGAGCACTACAAAAATCATGGGTAGATTACAACTTTAGAAGATATTAATTGTAAGAGATGTAACTTTGATCACAAACCACATGGTACTATTCATTTCCATACATGAAACCACACTCATCATCATGACATCATAGGATACAAATACTCATCACATCGTAAAGAGGTTAGCAACTCAATTTGGAAAAAAGCCATGTCCAAGGTTATTATCTTTCCATGCCTCATTAAGGCTCATCAACCATCACATACATGTGATACATAAGTTTGACATAACATTGCATTTAAGGACTACGATGTTCATAATATAGCAAATTATGGTTACAACAACATAGGGAGAGAAAGTACATCTTTTGTCATATTAATCACATAAGGAAGTCATGTATCATTAATAGTCATTCCCAATTCATATTAGGGTTAGGTTCAGAAAGGTGAGTTGAATTAGGGTTTCAAAACAACAATTAAAGGTAAACCCTAAATCTTATTATCTCCATCAATCATAAAAGCATAAAGTCAACCTCAACCATTGACCATAGGATCAAGAAATCTCATTGAGCATCTAGGTCAGGGAAACATAGCGACCACATAGATTAAGGGAACCTTAGCGACCGCTAGGGTTAGGTGCCTAAGAGGACACTACAGTTCAAGGTCATAGTGACCATCATGAATCAGAAACTTCATTGACCATGGAAGATTAGGTATATCAGCGACCATGAAGAGGTTCAAAAAGTTGGCAATCGGTGAAGAAGTCAATCTTGGCGATCACTAAAAGATACTAATCTTGGAAACCATAATGGGTTCAAATCTTAGCGACCACTATAGCCAAGATTTTTCTTCGACCACATAAGTGGGGGAGGGGGACTTAGAGACCATGAAGATGCAAAATAGCTACAAGGTTGATGCTATATATTGGCACAAGGAAGTAAAGTAAAACTAAATCAAAAGCAAACCATCAGTTTTAAATACAAAAAGGAAAATAAGCTTGAAGACTCTAGAAAGAAACCATCTTTTTAGAGAGAAAAAGCCACCATTTCCACATGCAGACAAGGTCTAGGATGACCACTTCCATCAAGAAAATTGTGTACAAGATCTAGGGTTCATCTAAGAAAAGTTATCTAGTCAAGATCACCATGTAAACACAAACCCCGGGTAAAGGACATTATGTTTCTACTTCTAACCATGATTTAGGGTATAATAACGTGCATGTAAGGTAGAGGTAAGCAAAAATCATGGTGAAAGTTATATAACTCGCCTCAAAGAAGATGGAACAACTCCAAATAGTAAGGTAACTGGAATAAGAAAGGTAGGAAACCCTAGCTTGAGCACTCCACTCGGCCAAGCTAGCTTCTCCACCACAAAGAGAGCAAACCCTAGATAGAAAAGGAAAGAAAGAGAGGTTCTTCAAGCTCTAAATCGAGAAATATCATGGAATACCATGGCTTTAGCCAAGAAAAGAAACAATAAAGGTAGAACAACATGGAAAACAAATAAAGGAAGGGAGATCTCACTTAACAAGATCAAGAAGAAGGGCAAGAAAGCACCAAATAATTACAAGAAGGGTAGATGAAAACCCTAGATCAACATGCAAGGAAGATTATCCTTATTCCTCAACTTGATCTCCTCCTTCACCACCAAGCAAGAGAGGACAAGTTCCAAAAGTAAGAAGTGAAAAAAGAGAGAGGATGATAGACGTGTAAAGAGGTTACTTGCATGCAAGAAGAGTGGTTTACATAACATAGGGTTGGAGAGAGAGAGGGTTAGGTGTCAAGTAAAACATTCCAAGTGTCCAAGAGATCTCATCCATGCAAGAACCACAATCATACATGCAACTAGGGAAATACCACCAACAAAACTTATCGACCAACCTAGACCAGAACAAGCAAACGACTAATGAGAATCTTGGCGACCAAAAGCTCAGAAAACTCAAATGGTTGTTAACCCTAGATCTTAGCAACCAAGAGGAGTCATGAACCTTCATCAAATGCTAATAATAGAGGGCACATACAAAATTTTGTCGATCACCAAAGACTAGGATCACAAGGAACTTGGAGATTGCTGAAAACTAGGTGGTCAACACCCAAGGTCAAACATCAACTTACATCCATGCAAACCATAATCTCACCATCCAAACTAAGGTTAAATAAGTCAACCCAAGGAACAAACATATCAAACATGATGTAAAAACATGTGAGGCACAACAAGCATTTGGAAAATTGCAAGAAAAAACCCTAGAGATGTCTAAATTGCAACTAGATCAAAAATGTGCACAAAATTTTATAACCTGCTCAATGGTGTTCAAACTGGACCAAACTTAAAACATAAGCTTTTCACATGATATAAAGAATATCACAAGGTTTTATTAAGGTTTTAAGCATTTAATATGATAAGCAAGTATGTTTAACTAAAAGCAAGGTCAGTGGTCTTATAATTTCATTCTAATCAGGTACTTTACATCTATCGCAATTGTAGTCCATTTTATAATCTATGCTAAGCATTTGTAATAACATCAAGGCCAATAAAAAATGTCAACTTAAGAATCGTATTTTTATTACCCATCATGCTCAAATCAAGTTTATTTTAAACACTTGACATATTCTATATGAATTCAATCAATTATAAGGAACTCCCATTACTTAAACATTTTTTTAGAAGAAGTCAAGAGGCTATCTTATTCATCCCGCCCTCCTCTTGAAAGCATCATTAAACTAAAATTACATTTACTAATCAAATCATTAACTGAAAATAAGGTAGTACTACTACCCTTGCAAAGATCCCTAGCTAAAAGGGGTTGGATTTCGACATGGGGTTTTGCATAACAAGTGTGCCCTCCTCGATTTTTGTGGAATTTTGCTAGATTGTCTGCAACCTCATTGGCCTCCTTGGGGATGTATCTCACCTTCTAGACTTCTCTTTTCAATCATTGGAACTTGATGATGGACTTGGTATATTTGGGAAACTCCTGAACCGCTCCATTCACCACCTTGACTGTAGTCCTGGAATCTGATTCAAACACCATTGGTATCTCATAAATATCTTATTACTTTCAAACTTTATTTGATATGTTCAATAGATTTTTTTGTTTATAAATAGAATTCATTATACTATACTCATTATTATTACCCATTTAGTTCATCATCTATTATTTAATGTTATTTATTGATAGTTCTCTCTTATTTATTTTGGTTCACAAAGCTACTTCCCAACCAAGTTTACACTATAACCCTATATTGTTTGTAGTTTCTTCAAGTTAAGATGATTCCATTACATTTGTGAAAAAAGCTAGATTAAACTTGTATATATTCTCATTTAGCAACATGCATTCATTACTCATAATTTCCAATTCAACCCAACTATCTATTTCTTTGTTTACCTTAATGGTTGTCATATCCCAAATTAACCACCTTTAGTGGCATCTTGATAATTAAATGTATACTATTCTATTTCTAACATAACTATTTATGTCAAGAACATAGCGATTTATGATTACATCTACTTATATTACATGGATTTGTATTACTTAAATTATCAATTTTGTGTATTATAAGAAAGGGCATGCTTCCATATAAGATTTGCCACTTAACATTATAATATATTATAAATGGGTGCTAGATTAGAGTACATGTAACATCATTGGAGACTTCATTTTTTAGTCATCCATGTCAAACAAATGAAAGCATAACCAATGTCAATTCAAAACAATTAAAAAAATCAAATTGACATATGTGAACAAATTTAAAATTAGAACAGGTTTGACGATGAACTGTGGGTTTATCCATAGTCCATAGTATCTTTCCAAGAGTTTCTAAAGGACAACTTGGAATGGGAGGAAGCAATATGAACATATTTGTTGGCATGTAACACCCTAATGGATACCATGTCACAAGAAGATGATTCAGCAAGATACTCAACTAATTCAACTGTTACTAGAAAATCTTATTATGAGAGAATAAGGATTATAGGGAGTCATGTATAGTCTGGTCTCAAGGTATTATGCATTGTAGACAAAAGATAACATTAACTAAACTAATGCTAATTGGCTTAAGAAGAGGAATCCCGATTAGCTAATACATAGATAATAACTAATATAAAATATCACCAACACTCCCCCCTGAAGCTGGAGAGTTTACACCATGTTTCCTATATTTCCACACATATATGAGAAGGAAATAGGTGGAAGAGGATTGAAAAATATATTAGTAGTTTGTTCTCGAGTATTCACATATGATGTACTGATACTTTTATCATGAATTAGGTCTCTCGTGAAGTAGTAGTGAACCTCTATGTGCTTGGTAAATTCATGAAAAAATGGCTTATTAGCTATATGAATAGGTGTACGATTATTACACTTGAGAGTGGCTAGAGATGAGAGAGGAAAACCTAGTTTTTGATAATAGAAGTCACTTATTAAATCCACAACAAGCATGTTCCATGGCACAATATTCAACCTCAGTGCGTGAATAGGCCACAACAGACTACTTCTTACTCTGCCAACTCACAGGATCCCCACCTAATAGAACATAGAACCATAAATGGATTTCCTATCATTCACATCTTTGGCCCAAACAAAATCAACATAACAAGTCAATGAATATCTACAAACTATAGTTCTTATATAGGAGACCTTCGACATGTGCTTTTTTAGATATTGTAAGGTACGTTCTGTTGGGAAATAGCGACACAGGCAAGGCAACACAAACAAAAATTGTATTACTCTATTCCCATGAATAGTAAGATTGTGTCAACAACTATGTAATGGGAAGGATGGTTTTAACGAGTTATTACCTAGTCATGGAGCAAGTCCAATGGCAAAAACTCATTGCAGTACAACTATCTCCTAGTTGTTCTTGGACGGTGTCTTTGGAGATCCTATTCTTCACCACAGACAAGAGACTTGAACAACGTATGTAGTAGCTCCAAGACTCGCTATGGGGATTGCATGCTGACTTTGTCCTCTTAGTGGAAGACAACAACCTCCTCACCTCTAGAGAAGTCTGCACAGACCACCTAGAACTCTTGTCATTCTATTCAAACAGACAGGATGGATTTGTCCCTCCTGTTGGTGTACTAGTCACCAACTTGCTCTCCCACACTGATTCTTAGTTGTTCACTTCCTCACTATCCCTCCCTAGTCGGGTAGGAGTTGCTTGGGTTCTCTTGGTTACCACAACCAGAGAGGACAACAATTGTCAGAGCAATTGATTCTCAGTTGTGTATGTTGGGAAGCCCCTAGTACCCCTCTATTTATAGTAGAGGCCAAGGCCATGGTTCCCAGTCTATGCGGGAGTGGAAAGGATAGGAAGTTCATGAATTTTCTCGATGATTCACAACCTACAACTACCAAGATGGTCATTTCGCACACGAAATAGTTGTCTCGTGTGCAAAATAGTCGTCTTTCTTTAAATAAATGGTCATTTCATGCAGTTTCCTTTTCTAAATCAAATTAGCAACTCAAATCCAATTAATGCACTACATGTCATCGATACTAATCCTTGATGCAATCCAATTTCCCCACAAACTAGTTGATCTCACTCACACGAGACATTCTTCTAGTGACCATCAGTTGGGAGTCTCACTCATGTGAGATGGTCATCTCATAACCACCAACCAGTCAGTTGGTTGGAGTCAAGATGGTCATCTCGCTCATGCGAGACAATCTTTTCTCTCCCTAATTCTGGAAGAACTTAGCCAAATAAGTTCTAATCAACCCGACACTCCAAACTGTCATCTCAAAACTTGAACCAATCTGTTGGTAGTCCAGTCAGCTAATTTGTTTCTAGAATTGAATACCTAAACACTTTAGTAATCAATCCAATCTTCAGTCATGATGAAACAACTCTTCTAGATGAGTTCCTTTGTGTGTGACCCTATAGGTCCCATGTCACATTGGAAATGAGTGTATATAACTATCTTACGATGTCACAAGAAAAGAGTGGTGCCTAGTCGCATCAGTGCTAGCCAAGTGAATGGAAAGTTGGAGAACAACTTCATCCTAAAATCTATGTAAGGTATTGTAGTGATTGTATAATTCCTTTGTCTCTGATATCTGAATTGAACTCGAGGCATGGAATCATCATTGTCTTCAACATTCAATCCATGTCCCTTGAACTAGAGCAGAATGTCTGAGATATATGTGAACTCAATTTCATATATTGATTCACATGTGCATGCACATGCGTTTCTCAGTCTCACTTATCAAGTGGCCAGGATATCAAACTCTAGTAGGAGGGACAGATACCATCTACATCGCTCACAAACAGCCCCCATGTGTCAAATCTACCCAATTATCACCATTATGGCAACCCATATTTTAGGATTACATTTGATGATGTCAAAGTATACCCAACGACATGTGATGAGTGTAGTGACTTAAATATTAAAAACCACAATCACCACCTAAACTATGAGATATGACTATGACAACCAAAGATGGTTTCCATGTGTTACTCTCAAGGTGGGTTCATCTTGTACACTATTTCCTAACATGTATCTGTGTACTTGGTTTCATATTCCATATCATGAACAATGAGATTCTATCATCAACCAACATACAATCTAGTCTTATGTGTTAGTGGTGTCTATCTGCCTTCCATAGTAACAACTGACTAGGGACATAATAAGAATGTACATACTCTTATCATCTGTATGATCTTGTCATTTAAGTCACGTGCTTAAAAACATACTTCATTGAGTATTGTCATTCTTTAGACATTCATAATGTTTCCACATTATCTAATAATTGAGTGAAATAGGATGAATCAAAAGCTTTCCTTTATTGTAATTAATCAAATCCTTTATGTTATATGACATGTCAATCATCCCATGATTCTCTCTCTGGGCATACCATACCAACAGACTCTCACTTTCACTTAGAGCCAATCATCCATGAATCATATTCTTAGTGATCTAAACATGTCCACCATGTTTTTACTACATAAAAGTTGATCTTGCGGGTTAACAACACTTTGTTATAGCCAATATATTGCATGTTTCCTTATCTATTCTCTATGAGATGAAACCATCGTAATATGATATTTGATATTCCTTGCCTAACAATTAGCTCCATTGTGGTCACAATATCTCTATTGAGACATCGATGGTTGGAACATGTTTAAGTTCATCGTATGAACTTTTAGATCTATATATTATCCACTCCAGTGTTTGTAACACTGGGATAGTTAGCTTCTATTGTGGAATAGAATTAATGGAATGTGGTTTGTAACCCTTCCAACTCATAACTCTTTTCTTAATATCAAACATATTTTATTGTGATCACTTTTCTCATTTTGAAAGCTTGCATCAGTGTAACCCTGTACACCCAACTCTTCCTTGTTGTTATGAATGTATGAACTTGTCATTAACTACTTCACACATACTAATGGATGGCCTTAATGACATTCCATTAACCGTTATTAGAATTTAATACTATCATGTCATGTCCAATACGTACAAGATCATATGGGAATAGCACAATTATTGCATTCATGATAGATCCACTACTACATCCTATGGATTCCTGATCATGTCATTTCCATTCTTCACAAGATTTGGAACATATGGTTCATGAGAGACTAATCTAGATTCTCTCTCATTCAATCCTTCACGTTGAACTCTTTCAACATCATGCTATTTTATGTGCTTGAACTTATGTTGTGAAACATTCAAGAACTATCTCTATAGATCTTGATCTCTTTCTCATAAAGTGTTTTACTTAATCCTTCATTGCCAATTCTCAATACTTACAATATTTGACTTGTTATCCCCATCATATGTGGAATATTCCCACTAAATCTTTTGTAATCATAGATTTTCATCTTTTATCTTGATTCAAGTCAAACTCTTTGACTCTCTTATCAAGTCAAAATACCCATCCCTGAGATGCTTGTTTCAATCATGGATTTAACTTTGTATCTTATAGACCTTATTTGCATTATTGAAGTTATAAAATCATTAGGTTGTGTCACGTTAACACCCTCTCATATATCCCTCTAAAAGAATCTAGTTTTAATCTTCATATGCCAAATCTCATAGTCTATTTTATCTGCATTAACAAGCATGCCAGTTGGTAAAGGGACTTTATTATGTTCAAACAACCCATTAGCTTGCTCATCATCTTATGAACAACCCATCTATGTTGATTTTTGTTCAAACACCCTCTCATATATCTCATAGTCTATTTCTCAGATTTTTGTTCTCAATAGCTTCTAGTTGATTAGTTTGCTCATCATCTTATGAACAACCCATCTATGTTGTTGGATTCACAATCCTACAAATTTAGATGTGTTCTACTAGAACTGTGAGGTTTTGTGTAACAAGAGCAAACCGAGATTCCACAACAATTTGTACGTGATTCTCACTTGTTCTCATTGTACCTTTCTGTTGAACCCAAAATTTTCGAGTATTCCTTTTCCTCCCTCTAATTCTTTTGGAACTCAGTTATCCTTGAAACAAAACATTTTTGCTTTCGGATTGGGACCAAAGGCAGTATTCAACAATTATGGTTTGTGGAAAAGCCTTTTCAAGAAACTAATTTATTTGTATAGGTTTCAACCCTTTGGATAAATTGGGACATTCCCATATCATATCATATCATATCATATCATATCACATATGATATCCTTTAAACCATTTTAGATGGTACTTAATTTTAGTGTGATGCATGTTCTCATGAAGAGATTAGAAGATTAGTTTAATATGATAATCATATCAAGATTCATCAAGATGTAATTCCTTCTTTCTAAAACATCATTATGTTCAGGTGGATTTGTCTTGTGATACACTATCACCATCTATCCAAAAGGTTCTCAAAATATGTAATGTATTTCAACATTTGATCATATCAAAGTATCTTAATACCTTTAAGGAATTTGTACACCATGTATGTAATCTTCTTAAACCCTTCAAGATATTTCTATTTTACTGAGGCATATCGTCATTTCATCAGCAAATACTATGAAGTATAGGTAATTATCTACAACATTCATTCCATAATATCTTCATGCATCATAAATGAGGTCTAGTGGAAGGATTATCCTCCCAATACTTTTAGTGAAGAATGTTATTTCATGTTGTGTGTAAGTAATACTTGCATATTTCCTTAGGTTCTATAACAAAGGGAGTCTAGATTAACATCAATATGTAATCTAGATATGCATTTCTTATATATACGTCTAAGGTGACCATTACTATAGATTCCTTGAGTTATCAATCATCATCTGTTAGGTATTGAAACATTCATCTTTTAAATCTATCAAACAAAGATCATTAGATATTTGGGAATTGCCAAACAAGATCATATCTTTTGAAATAGAAGCATTAATAGGTCGCTTTATTGATTTACCATCCTTGTCTTACAAGATGCATAAAGAAAATGTTTCTATTTGATTGCATAATGAAATAGCAGTTCAACTAACTTTACTACATGCCCATTGGGCTAAGATAAATTTAAATGTAGACTAAGGCTTTCAACAACTCTTGCTTCACTTTTTCTATGTTTGTCCTTTCATAAAGGCCTTACTTCTTATCAGATTCTACACATCATGTATGTCAGATCTCTATCCAGTATCACATACTGAGATAAAGAAGTAACCAAATTTATATTATAACGTTTATACCTAAAGTGGAGGCCTCAATGACTTCCTTCTTTGTCTTTAATTCCTCTATCCAGAAAGGGCAACTTCTTTTCAAATGTCCATGCTGGTGACAGTGGTGACAATCGCCTCTTTTCTTTACTCCTCCCTTTGCCTTGAGATATGAAGATTTGGGCTTCTAGCCAGGTTTAGAACTCTTCTTAGCTTTGTCTTTTCCTTTAGACTTTCCCTTTGTGTTGTTGATCATCATCACAGACTTGGACTTGTTTTTCTTCATTTGTTCCTCAGTTGTTCTCAATATGCCCAACAACTCTGTCAATGACTAGTCAAAGTTGTTCATGTTGTAGTTCATGACAAACTGACTGTATGATTATGTAGAAATTATTGAACTACATCAGTGGTCAACTCTTAGCTTAAGGGGAATCCAAGTAAATCCAGTTTCTCCACATACCCAATCACTTTGAGTACATGAGGACCTATTGGATATCCTTCTATCATGTTGCACTTGAACAATGCCTTGGAGACATCATATCTCTCTTTGTTTTTCCTGATCTTGAAACATGATCTTGAGATGTGTAACCATCTCAATAACATTAACATTCTCATGATGCCTCTACAACTCATAGTTCATGGAGCACAACATCAAACATTTAACAACAATGACATCTTCAGTATGCTTCTTGTAAGCATCCTTGTCAGCCTTAGGTGTCGTAGGAAGGGGTTCTTCTGGCTCTGGTGCCTCTAGAACATAGAGCTTGCACTCCTGTGTGAGAACAATTCTCAACGCCCTGTACCAGTCATGGAAGTTGTTCCCATTTAATTTGTCTTTCTTAAGGACTGATCATAGTGAAAAGGTGTTGATGTGTGTTTCCATTTGATTCTACAAAAGAGTTTGCAATTTTGTCAAAAACTTAATTTTAATTTGAAATTTTTTGGAGATATTAATTAGGCCTTTAATTATTATCATTCTCATTATTTTATTCAAATTTACAATCCTCATGTATCAATTTAGAAAATTGCAGTGAACAATTTTATATTGAGCCAATATCCATATTTCATCAAATCATGAGACAACTTTGGCTGATCTCCCACAACTTGATTATTTAGGCAGGCAACTTTTTCCAATTGGATCTATATTCAACTATTGGATAGATGATCTATGAAACTCCTTGCCATAATCATCTACATGCCTATGGGATTAGGCTCTCTAAGAATCACTAAGCCTAACCCAATATCTAACATGATAATAATGTATCCCACTTTGGTGGATCCTACATTAAAACCATCACACTTCTACGAGATAGGTGACACATCACGCTTTGGCATATCATATGCTTGGTCATTCAAGATTTTAAAGTGTGCCAATTTTGTAAAGCATCTTAGACTTAATATATTTGTTTGAGGGATATATATATATATATATATATATATATATGTATGTATGTATATGTATATATATATATATCATATGTATAAATATACATATACAGTATCTAGTCACCACATATATAGTACGCATCATATACATGCTAAATCCCACAACATAAACATGCTATATAAAATAAAAATTGATGGTTATGGCCATGTCTACTATAATTCCTCAGAACCACAAGGAATTACTACCACCTAGGTTTATCATCATGTCATATGTATGAACTTGCTATTGATGTAGATCTATGCTTTGCCAATCTGGGTTGATTGGTTCAACCCTTGAACCGATCGTATCGCCTCTTAGCCGGTCGGTTGGTTGTCTAAAATGCTCAGTTGGCCACCTATCCAACCGATGTCTGGACACTTCCGGATGGTTGATTGGATCAACCATCCGGTCAGATCACACCTCTTATATTCTACCCTCCTCGGTCTTCCAGACAGTCGTATCGTTGATGTTGATCATCTTCTTCATCATTGCAAGAAAGGAAACTATCATATTTTCTATTAAACTTATTACATGGTAATGAGAAACCTTGAGTTACATTTGTGGGGAGCTGAGGTAGGAAAGAATTAACTTTACATTGGGAATAAGGAGGTTGAGGCTCAGTCTGTAGACCAAGATAAAATAAGAATAAAACCAAACCATCCAACCATACACAGATCTCGGGTTATTGGCCATAACCATACTACACATCTACCATCAAAACTCATTTTAGGACGACATGTGTAAATTGCATATATATCATATCACACACACACATACTCTCTCTCTCTCTCTCTGTATATATATATAATATATACATATATATATATATATATATATATATATATATATATATATATATATATATGGGTATTCATTCATTGCTCGCGCGGGTAGCCTGGATTTTCGCTACCCGACAGCCAAAAAAGTAACTCTCCTGGCTAAGAAAGTAAATCTGCTGTAAAAAAAGTAACTATGGTGTCAAAAAAGTAACTCTACTGGCCAAAAAAGTAACTTTGTACAAAATATACAGTAGATATATATATAAGGACGGGTTTTTTTATTTTAGGGGGCAAATGATATTATTTTAGGATGAATATTTTTGGGGAGCTAGACAAAATGATCCTCTGCAATTGTGAATTTTTTTTTTCGAAAAAAGGTGCTTGGAAGGGTGGGCGGGTAGCTACCCGCGCGGGCAATAAAGATGGGCCCTATATATATATATATATATATATATATATATATATATATATATATATATATATATATATATGTATATGTATATATATGTGTATATATATATATGCATATGTATATATATGTGTGTATATATATCTATATATATATGTATATGTATATATGTATATATATATATATATATATATATATATATATATATATATATATATATATATATATATATATATATATATATATATATATATATATATATATATATATATATATATATATATATATATATATATATATATGGGCATTTATTCGTTGCCCGTGCGGGTAACCAGATTTTTGCTACCCACTGGCTACTCGCACATCCAAAAGAGTAACTATATGGTACACAAGAGTAACTCTTCTGATCAAAAGAGTAACTGTATTGATATAAAAAGTAACTATGTGACTAAAAAGTCACTGCATAGAAAATATACAGTCAGTAAATATATGGACGGGTTTTTTTTATTTGGTGGGGCAAATGATATTATTTTTGGATCAATTTTTTTGGGGATCTAGATAAAATGCTCCTCTACAATTGCAAAACAAAATATTTAAAAAAAATATCAAGAAGGGTGTGCGGGTATTAAAGATGATCCCTATATATATATATAAATATATATATAGAGAGAGAGAGAGAGCGAGAGAGAGAGAGAGATAGAGAGAGAGTCAGGATAGTGTACCCTCGAGTGTACCGGAGACACTGTACACCTCAGTCATTTCAAAGATGTAGTAATTTTTTGAAAAATTTAAACCATTGATCTTCATAATATCTTAAGAACATACTATATAATAAATTTCATCTCATTTGGGCACTTATAGGTCATGCATCTAAAGGAGACAATAATCATGCATTTCAAATTAGTTTTGTGTGTTGATTTTGTTGTCCTTGGATGAGTGACTGAAACTCATCCAAATGAGCTCAAATTTTGTATGTGGCCTATTATTATTGTAATCATGAAGATCAATGGATTAGATTTTTGAAAAATATGGTCTAGATTGGAAAACACTATTGGGGTGTACAGCGTGATATGTACACTTGAGTGTATTCTAGCCTGACTCTTTCTCTCTCTCTATCTACCTATCTATCTATCTATATATATTAGTTTGGGATTATGTGATGTTTGATCAGATGTGCGCATTAAGCAGTGTAAATATTTGCATCGTTTGCAATAAATAAATGATAAAACTAAAAATTCAATCATATCGATTATCCTAAAACATAATTAGTTGAAGTGGCTCTTATACCACTATTGGGAAATAGTAGCACAGATAAGGCATCAGAAATAAAAAAAAATATTTCCCTATTTCCATGAACAACAAGATCCCATCAACAACTATGTTATGGGAATGATGGTTTTAATGAGTTCATATTTTTTCTTGGAGCAAGTTCAACAACAACAACTCATTGTGGGACAACTATATCCTAGTTTTTCTTGAATGATGTTTGTTCAACTCCTAGTCTTCACCACATATGACAGACTCAAACAACATCTGCAGTAGCAGCTGGACTCACCATGGACTATAGGATGACGTTGTCCTTCTAGCAGCAAACAACATCCTCGTAACCTCTAGTAAAGTCTACACAGACTACCTAGAACTCTTGTCATTCTACTAGAACAGACATGAAGGAGTTGTCCCTCCCGTTGGTGTACTAGTCACCAACTTGCTCTCCCACAATGAATATCAACTGCTCTCTCCCTTATTGTCCCTTCCTATTTGGGTAGGACTTGCTTGGGCTCTCTTGGTTACCACAACCAGAGAGGACAACAATTGTCAAAGCAATTGATTCTCAATTGTGTGTGTTGGGAAGTCCCCAGTATCCCTCTATACATACTATAGGCTAGGGGATCAGGGTTCCACGTCTATGCGTGAAGGGAAAGGACCATAATATCATGAATTTTCTCAAAGATTCACAACCTTCGACTATCGATACGGTCATTTCACACACAAAATGATCGTCTCGCTTTAGCGAGATGGTCATTTTGTGCAGTTTCCTTTTTTGAATCAAATGGCAATTTGAATCCAATTAATGCACAAATGACGTCAACACTAATCCTTGTCACAATCAATTTTCCACAAAAATTGGTTGATCTTGCTCACACGAGACAGTCATCTCGTGACCTTAAACTGGTCATCTCACTCATGTGAGACGTTCATCTCATGACCACCAACCGATCGGTTGGGTGGAGCCGATATAGTTGGGTCACTCATGTGAGATGGTCATTTTGCTCCCTAGTTCTAACAGAACTTAGCCAAATCAGTTCAAATCAACCTGAGACTCCAAACCGTCATCTCAACACTTGAAGCGATCTGTTGGTAGTCCAGCCAGCTGATTTGTTGCTTGAATTGAATACCTAAACACTTTAACAATCAATCAAATCATCATTCATGATCAAACTCCTCTTCTAGATGAGTCCATTTGTGTGTGACCCTATAGGTCCCATATCATGTTGGCAGTGAGTGTCCATAACTAGATTATGACATCACAAGCAGAGAGTGGTGCCTAGTCGCACATAAGTGCTACCCAAGTGAATTGAAAGTTGGAGAACAACTTCAAAATACAATCTTTGTAAGGTGTTGCGGTGATTGTATAATTCCTTTGACTTTGATATCTGAATTGAACTCAAGCCATGGAATCATCATCCTCTTCAAGATTCAATCCATGTTCCTTGAACTAGAGCAGACTCTCTGAGATATATATGAACTCAATATCATATATTGATTCAAATGTGCATGCACACACATTTCTTAGTCTCTCTTATCAAGTGGCCAGGATATCAAACTCTAGTAGGAGGGACAAATCCCATCTGGATCACTCACAAGTAGTCCCCATGTATCAAAGCTACTAAATCATCACATTTATGGCAACATGTATTTTAAAATTACGTTTGATGATGTCAAAGTATACCCAAGGACATGTGATTACTGTAGTGACTTTAGGTCTAAGAACAACAATCACCACCTACACTATGAGAGATTACTATGACCACCAAAGATGATTTCCATGTGTCACTCTCAAGGTGGGTCTGTCTGATACACCATTCCCTAACATGTATCTATGTACTTGGTTTGATATGCCATATCATGACAAATGAGATTTTTTCGTCAACCAACATTACAATCTAGTCTTAGGTGTTACTGGTGTCTATCCGCCTTCCACAGTAACAACTGACTAGGGACATAATAAGAATGTACATAGTCTTATCATTTGTATGATCTCATCGTTCAAGTCACTTACTTAAAAACATATATCATCGAGTATTATCATTCTTTAAACATTCATAATGTTTCTTCATTATCTCATAATTGAGTGAAACATAATGAATTGGAAGCTTGCCTTTATTGTAATTAGTCAAATCCTTTATATTATGTGCCATGTCAAACATCACATGATTGTCTCTCTAGTCATACCATACCAATAGACTACCACTTGCTCATAGATCCAATCACCCATGAATCATATTCTTAGTGATCTAAACATGTCTACCATGTTTCTACTGTACTAGTGCTGATCCAATAGTTTAGCAACACTTTTCTATAGTTAGTGTATTGCATGTTTCCTTATCGCTTTGCTATAAGATGAAACCACCATAATATGGTATCTGATATTCCTTGCCTAACAATTAACTCCATTGTTGTCCCAATATCTCTATTGAGTCATCGATGGTTGGAACACCTTTAAGTTCATCATATGAACTTCCAGATCCATAGACCACCACTAGCCATATCTATGTGCTTTATTCACACTCATGCGCAAGCCAGGATAAACTTCCTGACTAGTCATCTGTCTTAGTACTACTCTAGATTGAGCATGATTAACCATAGAGTTCTTTAGCGATGCGGTCCCTAAAAAGGAGATCCACCTTGGTGATATGGGTATTCCAATCGTTTCTTTTAAGATCATTTTATATGAGGCCTCAAATCCTGGCATGTTACAACCTGAATCTAGTGGAACACAAGAAGTTAGCCATGTGTCACATAAAAAAATAAAGAACAATGCCAATGTTGGATCGTCTAACAATAAGATAGATGAGTTTCCCAACTTTGTGTTTCCATTATTAAGGATGGGAAAAGGACACTCCCTTATATAGAAATTTGTTGTGATAGTCCACATGTGAAGAAACATATTTATAATTCAGCATACCAAAACCCTTCAAGAGGTCAAGGACATACTTCCACTAAGATAAGTAAGTGCCCTGGCGAGAATGTATCACCTTGATTCCTAAAAAGTTGTAAGTTTCCCAAATCCTTGGCATGAAAATGTCGATGGAGTTCTTGTTTCAATGCTACAATCTGATGGACATTACTACCACTGATAATGATATAATCAAAATAGACGACGGGGATGATGGTTCCATTAGATAATAAATAAATAAGTTTTACATAAAATTATTTTAGATGTTTTTTCAAACACACTAGTACAGAAATGGGTTATAACGTCACTACCTGTAGGGTCGGTTTTTCCAAATAACCGACCTTATATGTCTAAAAAAATGCGGGCACCACTTAAGACCCCTTGGGTCGGTTTTCTTAAAAAAAAGTGACCTTGTAGTGTAACTCTATAGGGTCGGTTTTCCAAATAACTGACCTTTATATGTCTATAAAAAATGCGGGCACCATTTAAGACCTCTTGGGTTGCTTTTCTTAAAATAACCGACCTTGTAGTGTATCTCTATAGGGTCAGTTTCGAAATAACCGACCTTATATGTCTATAAAAAACATGGGCACCACTGAAGACCTCTTGGGTCACTTTTCTTAAAATAACCGACCTTATAGTGCATCCTTATAGGGTCAGTTTTCATAAAATAAGTGACCTTATAGAAAATTGGATTCAAAAGTCAATTACAGTTTCCCGCGGCAAAAATTTGCTTGATTTTGGCTTCGCGCCTCGATCAATAGGGTCGGTTTTTCCAAATAACCGACCTTATATGTCTACAAAAAACGTGGGTTAGACATCTTGAATTCAGTTTGCCTTCACACATGTATAAACACCTTTACGGTCAGTTTTTCCCTTATAACCGACCCTAAAGGGCTCCTCGGTCGACAAATTTGTCGACCGAATAAGAGCCAGATTTCACGTCTATAAGAACATCTAGGGTCGATTTTTCCCTTATAACCGACCCTAAAAGACTCCTCAGTCAGCAAATTTGTCGACCGAATAAGAGCCAAATTTCACGTCTATAAGCACCTCTAGGGTCAGTTTTTCCCTTACAACCGACCCTAAAAGACTCCTCGGTTGACAAATTCGTCGACCGAATAAAATCCAGATTTCACGTCTATAAGCACCTCTAGGGTCGGTTTTTCCCTTATAACTGAACCTAAAGGACTCCTCGGTCGACAATATTGTCGACCAATATCGGTTTGCCTTCACTTTAGACATCTTGAATTCAGTTTGCCTTCACACATGTATAAACACCTTTACGGTCAATTTTTTCCTTATAACCGACCCTAAAGGGCTCCTCGGTCGACAAATTCGTTGACCGAAAAAGAGCCAGATTTCACGTCTATAAGCACCTCTAGGGTCGGTTTTTCCTTTATAACTGACCCTAAAAGACTCCTCGGTCGACAAATTCGTCGACCGAATAAGAGCCAGATTTCACGTCTATAAGCACCTCTAGGGTCAGTTTTTCCCTTATAACCGACCCTAAAAGACTCCTCGGTCGACAAATTCATCGACCGAATAAAAGCCAGATTTCATATCTATAAGCACCTCTAGGGTCGGTTTTTCCCTTATAACCGACCCTAAAGGACTCCTCAGTCGACAATATTGTCGACTGATATCAGTTTGCCTTCAGTTTAGACATCTTGAATTCAGTTTGCCTTCACACATGTATAAACATCTTTACGGTCGGTTTTTCCCTTATAACCGACCCTAAAGGGCTCCTTGGTCGACAAATTCGTCGACCGAATAAGAGCCAGATTTCACGTCTATAAGCACCTCTAGGGTCAGTTTTTCCCTTATAACCGACCCTAAAAGACTCCTCGGTCGACAAATTCGTCGACCGAATAAGAGCCAGATTTCACGTCTATAAGCACCTCTAGGGTCGGTGTTTTCCTTATAACCGACCCTAAAAGACTCCTCGGTGGACAAATTCGTCGACCGAATAAGAGCCAGATTTCACATTTATAAGCACCTCTAGGGTCGGTTTTTCCTTTATAACTGACCCTAAAGGACTCCTCGGTCAAAAATATTGTCGACCGATATCAATTTTGGATCCAGTTTAGATCAACACCTTTAACGTCGGGTTTTTACTTTTAACTGACCCTAAAGGGCTCCTCGGTCGACAAATTTGTCGAGCAAATAAGAGCCAGATTCTCGGTCGAAAAATTCGTCGACCGAATAAAAGACAGATTTCACGTCTATAAGCACCTCTAGGGTCAGTTTTTTACTTTTAGCCGACCCTAAAGGGCTTCTCGGTCGACAAATTCGTCGACCGAATAAGAGCCAAATTTCACGTTTATAAGCACCTCTAGGGTCAGTTTTTCGCTTATAACCGACCCTAAAGGGCTCCTCGGTCGACAAATTCGTCGACTGAGAATGAGTTTGAGTGTTTTTAAATAATCCGAAACGGGCACCGCTTATCTTTAGCGTCGGTTTTTTTGTGTTAACTGACACTACAAGTCTTTCTCTCTATGAAAAAGCCGAAACCTAGTCTTTCCCTCCTCCCATGAAAACCCTTTCGGTTCTATTTTTCTCTCCCGCGGTGCCGCGAAGCCATTGCCTTCTTGTGTCATTCCGCCGCGAAGCCCTTGCCTCCTCTCTGTGAAGCCGTTGTCGTGAAGCTGTGCCACCTTTCCGCACCGCCAAGAGGATCGTGGTGTCCGTGAAGCCGTTGCCAACTCTCCGCGTCGCCAAAGCCTTGCCTCCTCTCTGCAAAAAGATCTCATCGTCGCCGCTTCTCCACTCTTCCATGAAGGTCACCGCCTCTTCGTGAAGGTCGTCTCATCCTCTACGAAGGTCTCCGCCTCTCCGTGAAGGTCGTCTCATCCTCCACGAAGGTCGCCGCCATTTCCAAGTAAGTTTGTCGCTTCGTTCGTTCCTTTGTTCCCGCCTTCCTTCGTTCCCGCCCGCCGCCATGGTAGCGTCCAGGTCCACTCTCGGTCGACAATTAGTCGACTGAGAGCCCACCTGCGTGCAGCGTCCAGTTCCACTCTCGGTCGACGAATTCGTCGACCGAGAGTGGACCTAGACGTTGCGCGCAGGTGGGCTCTCAGTCGACTAATTGTCGACCGAGAGTGGACTTGCTCCTTATTTATGTGGGAGCTATAAATGTTTTAATCATATTTGCTGTAATGTTCACAAATAGTTCTGAATATTATAATGATTTCAATCTTTGGACTGTTGGAAACGGCCTTACTTTGCTAATTTGTACAAGTATTTTCCATTTTATATGATTTGATAACCCAATAATAAAAACATATCTTTTTTCATATGTAATCATTATATAAATTCTAGAAATTAATACAAGATTAGACATGTGTACTCCTAGATTGACACTTTAGGGTTGATGCATGATTTTTAACTTAATATATAAATATGAAAATAATGCATTTATATATTAACTTAGAAACCCATTCAAAATTTACTCATTAGGAGTAAACTTTGGATAGTCCCTGGCTTGGGACTATTTTTGGATATTTAATCTCACTTAGGATGTACCTGTATAATGTATGTTTAGTTTTATAGAAAATTTCAGTAGGATTTCTTCATTTGTTCTCTGGGTACATATGTGAGTGGTTATTTGTCATTTACATCAGTGTACTTAGAGAACTTAGGGGAAATGATGCTGAAGTTTTCTTCAAAACTAAACATACATTATATAGTTACTAGTGAGATTAAATATTCAAAAATGGGATAGGTGGTACACTTTAGTATATAAGTAATTAACTTCCTATCAATAAAAAGTTACAGATTATAATAGTATCAAGATTAAACGATTAGTTTTATAATCAATTTTAATGTGATATAGAAAATGGATCGAAGTTGGATGTCTATCAAGAACCATTGCAGTCCAGAGTTTGCCAAAGGTCTTGATGAATTTATCAGATTGGCTGAGGAACATAGGAAACTACCTATAGATAGGCTATATTGTCCATGTAGAAATTGTTGTGACAATTTGAAAGTTGATATTGTTGAGGAAATTAAGAATCATGTCATATGCAATGGGATCATACAAGGTTATAATGAATGGTATTGGCATGGAGAGAAATTGAATTATGGATCAGAAAATGTCGATACTAATAGTTGTGGCATAGAAGATATAGATAATGATGATAATGTTAATGATGAACCGATTCAAGATGACCAGATTCAGGATGATATGGTTGATGAGAGGCTACGTAGTTGTCGGGACAATGTCATTGATCCACCTTCTTTATTTGCAAACATTGTCCATGATGTTGAAAAACCATTATATAAGGGTTGTACTAAGTTCATGAGGTTGAGTGTTGTGATGTGATTATATACTCTTAAAGCTCAAAACTGGTGGAGCGATAAGAGTTTCACTTCACTATTGTCTTTGTTAAAGGAAATTCTTCCTGAAGGCAACGAGCTTCTAATTTCAACATATCAAGCAAAGAAAATAATGTGCCCAATGGGAATGGAGGCTAACAAGATTCATGCATGTCCAAATGATTGTGTGTTATTTTAGAAGGACTACAGTAATTTGATAAATTGTCCAAAATGTGGTGCGTCAAGGTATAAGACCACAAATTCAGCTAAGGCTAAAAATGGCTCTCCTGCCAAGGTGATGTGGTATCTACCAATAATACCATGATTTCAACGCTTATTTGCTAATATAGAAGATGCACAAAATTTGTCTTGGCATGGGGAGTTAAAGGCCAATGATGATGGCGTCCTACGACATGCATCTGATTCACCACAATGGAAGAAAATTGATTTATTATACCCTCAATTTGGTAAATAAGCAAGAAACTTAAGACTTGGACTCTGTACAGATGGAATGAATCCCTATGGTACATTAAGAAGCCAACATAGTATGTGGCCTGTTATGATTGTTATATACAATCTTCCTCCTTGGTTGTGTATGAAAAATAAGTATGTGATGTTGTCAATATTGATATCATATTGATGTTTACCTTCAACCTCTAATTGATTCCCTAATGAACTATGGGAAGAAGGTATTATGACATATGATGATTCACGTAAAGAGATCTTCAGTTTGCGTGCTATGTTATTTTGCACGATTAATGACTTTCCAGCTAATGGAAATTTGTCTGGATATAGCATAAAAGGATACAAAGCATGTCCTGTTTGTGAGGAAAATACTGATTCAATCAGACTGAAACATGGTGGTAAAATCGTATATCTTGGTCATCGAAGATTTCTCCCACCATTGCATCCTTATCGAAGGCAATGCAAAACCTTTAATGGGTCAACTGAGGAACGAAGTGCTCCTAAACCTATACCAGGAAATGTTGTATATGATAGGGTGCATATTGTTAATGAATTTGGAAAGAGTTCAAGTAGTCGTCCACTCGCATGTGACAAATCTCTATACAAGAAGAGGTCAATATTCTGGGATCTTCCTTACTGGAGATCTTTGACAATTAGACAGTGCATTGACGTCATGCATGTTGAAAAAAATATTTGTGATAGCATCATTGGTACGCTATTGAACATACCTTTAAGGCCCTTGAACTTACTTAATGAGTTGAATGAGCTTAATTACCATAATTGAATGCTTATAACCCTAATATAACCTTTTGATATGTTTTGAAATCATAATACAAACTTAAGTTTCAAATTTGGTCCAATTTGGACACTGTTTGAGCAAGTTATGCAATTTTCTGTATATTTTGGACTTTTATGAAATTTACCCAATTGAGGGGTTTTATTTGCAATTTGTC
Organism: Alisma plantago-aquatica; assembly: GCA_963693085.1. Taxonomy (NCBI): domain Eukaryota; kingdom Viridiplantae; phylum Streptophyta; class Magnoliopsida; order Alismatales; family Alismataceae; genus Alisma; species Alisma plantago-aquatica. The sequence continues at coordinate 489,031,929 of OY856410.1, forward strand.
ACATAAATTATGTTCCTTAGTTGTTATATTATCATTCTTGAGAATTTTGAGCCATGGGGCTCCTAGTTTAGCCATGGTTTGAAGGTGTTTTTATCAAGGGTATTTTAGGGTTTTTCCCTTCATGGATGAGCTACCTTTAGTAGCTATCAACTAAGGAATTATGTGATTGGCTGGGAATTTCGCCAAAGGAAAGCCAAGAAGGTCTAGAGGGACGGTGGGAGAGCTACTTGTGTGTGTGCTTATGTATTTTTTTATAATTTAAAGCCATGGGCACATGGATATATACTAGAATTGCAACTTTTTCTTTTTCTTAATATTAAAGTGTCATATACTTATCCAAAATCCCCCAAACGAGCCATTTCCTCTCCATTATCTCTCTCCTTCTCCCAGATTCGTACTCCCTCTGTTCAGCTGCGATTTTTGCTTCCCAAGGAAGAAGAAGGTGGGGATCCTCTTGGAAACAAATTCTAGGGTTGAAATTGATTCTCTTTTTGGGTGTATGAAGCTTCCCCCTAGTGATATTGACCTAAAGGTGTAAGTTTTTCCTTATTTCCTCCGTTTAATTCTTTGTTCCTCTTTCTCCTACATCTCTCCAGGTCGGAACCATGGTTTTCCATGGTGAAAGTTCCCCAAGAACTCAAAACTCCTTCCTTCTTGTTTCTTTTCTAGGGTTTTGCTTGTTGTGAAGAGAATTGCATAGTTGGCCAAGTTCAGATCTGAATCCAAGGTTTCCTTGCACTATTTGTTCGATATTTTTTCTGTTGGATATCTGACCTACTTTATAGAGGCGAGTTATATAACATTCTTCACTTATATTGCTTATTAGAAGCTTGTTGGTTCATGATTATGCTTGAATGTGATGATCTAAGCATAGAGAAATCATGCTTGTTTAGAATTACGAATTTTATGGTGTTTCTTGTTTTATTCCAGTTCTATATGAACCTGTAAATATTTCTACATCCATTACAATGTGTAACATGATCTGGGACAGGTTGATAGCAACAACCTATGGTGCTATGTACAAAACAAATGATGGTTCAAATTAGGGTTTTCAAGCTATTTCCTTCCCTATCACATAACTGATTGTCATACCATTCAACAACCAATAATGTTGCTATTTTGGCAACTGATGTTCGTGATCAAGGGTGTCCAATTTATGGTGACAACCTATGGTCACCACCTTAGTTCAGGTTTTGACTCAATTAGACATTTAATTATCATCCACTAAGTATTCTAATGATGTTATCAATCGATGATGATATTGGCTTATTATTTGATGATGTTAATTGAATGTATTACTGATCTAGAAACCAATGGTTACCTAATGATCACAAGTAATGGCGTATCAGGTCATCACCATATATGATGAATTAGGAATGAAATTGTAGATTTGACTATACCTTGAACCAAGGGTTCCTTGGTTCAATTGATCTAATGGTTAGACCTATGCTTCAATTGGTAACCTTGAACAATGAACCTGATCCAATGAATAATATTGGATGCTTTAACATCCAATGGATTAGAATAAATCACATGTTATTATATGTGGGTCCTAGTGAAGATAACGCAATGGTTCAATACCATTAATCGGTAGTCTTACCTTTGCCATTATATAGTAATATTTGATAAATCAATGTAATGAGTGGATGCGTAACTCCCATGTGATCTAGCTTGTTATACTTAACCTTAATGTAATTATATGATGTTGATTGGTTATAATCAGACCTCTTGAATGATGAATGTGATAATGAATTACACTTTTCTTATGTTGAAACCACAATGTAGTATTATTTGAGTATCATAGTGCCTTGCCATGTTAAAATCTATGGACATACATGTGCTATTGATCTTTTGAGCCTTGTTTAAGGCATGGAATGATGATGATAACCTTACTATGAATAATGTGATGGTCTTAAAGACCTTTGGTAATGTTTGAATCCATGATTGAGGTGAAATCCTCTTCATGTTCCAATAAGGGTTAAAACCCTGGAACTTGTGATAAGATATTGGTATCTTGCAATAGTATGATGATAAGTGTGGTGTGTTAATTTGCAATGAATGATAGATGTGGTAATGTTATTAAGATTTATATCTCAAATGTTTTATATCTTTTGGAAATTGTTATACATATACTCTTGTTAGAAAATAATTAGGGTTTGAATGTCCACTTGTATGATAAAGCCTTAATGCATTCAATTGGCAGTAATTAATCAAGTGTAACCTTAATCATGTAGAGCCCTGTGTCGTAGAGCCATCTTCAGTGTCAGAATTTACTGTATGGTGAAACGAGTATTCCCAAGGGAAACTCGGAGCGCATATTGTTGAGTATCCAGGGGTGGCAAGTTGAGGATATATATATATATGTGTCATCCACAATTGCAGGTTATGGAGGATGACTATGGTCATGCCTCGGGTATTTGATGTGATTGAGGACAGCTGCGGTTGTACCTCAGATTAGAGGGTTTTGTATACCCTGTTTTCTAGTGTCGTAACTTGTACCAAGTACGGACTAGTTGTTATCAATTGACTATATGTCACTGTTGGCAGTTTGACTGGTATGTCACTGCAGTTTACTCGTACTGACCGAGGGGAAGAGATCTTAGGATACCGGTACTCCTAGATCTTATACGGAACTGAATAGCACTTCACAGTGGTCAGTTGGACTTTGAGTGGTACAACTCAAACTCCCCAGGGCATAATAATAAAAGATATAATATCAGCCGTGTAGTATAATTGCTAGGGTTTAATACGTATCACATTGGTTGATTAACCCTTGTCTTGTCTTTATACTACATAGTTCTTACATGATGCAGACTTCTGACAATTGTACAATTCTACTTGATGTTACAACTTATTTGCTTAACTGCTTAGTATGCTTAAACTGTTCAATCTGTTCATATTGTTTAATCAATATCCTAACTGCTCAATGTATTTTCTATTAATTAATGTTATAGTCAATATATGTTGGAGAGAGAGATATCTCTCGTTGGGACTGGGTCTCACCTGTGGGTCACCACATTTTTTTTAGGTGGTCGCGGGAAATGAGGTCGAGGTCGTGCTGTGGAAGAGAACCAACCTGGTGATCCATAGATTCAGAAGGTTGGTTAGTTGTAGATGTTAGTCATAGATGCTAGTGGTAGAGTCCTAGTGTCGTCCCTGTACTCTCAGGTCCTGGTATGGGATGTGTTTTCTAGATGATATAATTGTATCGACACTAGATTTTGGTATTATGCCAATGTTTGTAAATATATGGCACGTACATGTGAAATATCTTTTGTATGCAGGATGTGACTAAGGTCTTTGGACCCATATGCAAATGCTTGTTAAAGTATATGAGAATGGAATTATGGACCTTTTATAAATGTTCTAGAGTTTATTTACATTGTTGGAATCGGTTTTAATTGTTTCACATTTTTTTACTATGTGATTAATTAGCAGTTGATCGTGTTTTGTGTTTTGAGTAATCTCGTTTAGCGTGATGAGGTGTCACAGTTAAGTTGGTATCAGAGCTCTAGGTTTACCGAGTCTACAAGGACATAGGACTTAGGTTTGAGTCTATTCTTATGTATCCAACATATATGATCATAGTTTATGCTTATGCAGATATGTCTGGAGGACATGAAGAACATGTTGAGAGTAGCTATGTTGCACCAGGAGGAGGTGTAGGGAGACAGGCACATGATGAGAGAGTGCCAGAAGCAGGGCCAGAGCAGCCCGCAATGCCTCATCTAGACCCGACAATGATGGCCAATCTTGAGTTTCAGTCTATGTTTAGACAGATGATGGCCACAATTACACATATTGCTGACAGAGCGCCAGCACCTCAAGCTAGGGCAGTCGCCTCTACTGTGGATTCCCAAGGTGTCGGGAAGACATTTGAACGTCTTAGACGTGTTGGGGCAATTGAATATGCAGGTACTTCTGATCCAGCAGACGCTGACATGTGGTTGACCGAGCTGGAAAAGGCATTCAAAATCCTAAACATCACTGAAGAAGATAAAGTTAAGCATGCAGTATACTTGTTAAAGGGTAGTGCTGGTCACTGGTGGGCCATAGAAGAGGAGAAAAGGCCAGGAGTTGTGATAGGATGGGAAGAGTTTTGAAGGGAATTTGTTAGTCGATATTTTCCAGAGGCCTACCTAGATGAGCAAATCTCTCAGTTTGAGAAGATTTGTCAGGGAGCTATGACTATCAATGAGTATGAATCAAAGTTTATGGAACTTCTAAGGTTCTGCCCACACATGGCAGCAACAGACAAGGAAAGGATCCAGAGATTTGAGAAGGGTCTGAGTACATAGTTGACTACTATAGCATCAGCCTTGGAGAACTGGGAAAGGTTTTCCACCTTTGTTGAATCTGTCAGGAGGATTGAGAGGTCTGTCATAGAGAAGCGTGAAGCTAATGCTAAGAAGCGACCTATGCAATTCCAAGGGCAATCATCTGGAGGCTTTAAGAAGCCAAGGTTTTTCCCACCGCTGTCACAACCAAGGTCAACCTTCACTGAACCAAGATCACATGCACCATCACAGTGGACCCCGAGTCAGGGTAGAGGTCATAATTTTCCACCGACTGGAGCCCGTAGTACCTCATTAGTTTCAGTGATAGGTCCGTTTAGGACATATCAGGGTATCAAAACATGTTACAAGTGTGGGAAAGTGGGTCATACAAGACCTTATTGCCCTATGAAAGATGAGGAGGTGACTCAGCAGCCAAGGCAAAGTTAACAAGGTCCACAACAACGATAATTTAGTAGTGGCAGTGGAAGAGGACGTGGTCAGGCATCCCAGGCAGGATCCTCTAGATAAGCAAGTAGAGGACGTGGATGACAGCAAGCGACAACAAGGTTCTATGCCATGACCCAGCCAGAAGCAATGGTCAATCCTCGAGTTGTGACAGGTCAGATGGAGTTATTTCATTCTGATAAGTCTGCTTCTTGTTTCATATCTATGTTACTAGACCCAGGTGCAACACACTCTTTTATCACCAGAGAGGTGATAGATAGTTGTTATCTACCTGTTAGTCTTAGATCTGATAGCTTGCGACTGGAGACTCCTTTGGTTGATTCTGCTGAATTGCGGGAAGTGTGCCTTTCTTGTATTCTTTCTTTTTCTGGACACAACATTCAAGTGGATCTTCTACCACTTGACATGCATGGTTTTGATGTAATCCTAGGAATGGATACCTTGGAAAAATACAAGGTAGTCTTGGACTGTAGTACTAAGGTGGCGACATTCCATGATGGAGATGTACAGTGGATTTTTCAGGGTGATAGGAAGATTCTTCCTACATGTTTGATGTCAGCCATGACAGCTAAACGATTGATGAGACAAGCATGTGAGGCTTTCTTAGATCATGTTGTGGATACCAAGGTGGTAGGTCCTAGTATCCAGGAGGTTCCAGTGGTGCAAGAATTTGAGGATGTCTTTCCTGAGGAATTTCCTAGCATTCCTCCTTCTAGAGAGATTGATTTTGAGATCAATCTTGTTCCTGGAACACAACCCATAGCACAGTCAGCATACAGGATGGCATCGACATAGATGCAGGAGTTAAAGAAACAGTTACAAGAACTATTAGAGAAGGGTTTTATCAGGCCGAGCACTTCCCCTTGGGGTGCTCCCGTGTTGTTTGTTAAAAAGAAGGATGGTTCAATGAGGTTGTGTATAGACTATAGACAGCTGAACAAGGTGACAATAAAGAATAAGTATCCTTTGCTGAGGATTGATGATCTTTTTTATCAGTTGAGAGGTGCCACTGTGTTTTCAAAGATATACCTGAGGTCAGGTTACCATCAGTTGAGAATTAAGGCTAATGACATACCCAAGTCTGCTTTTAGGACTAGGTATGGTCATTATGAGTTTGTGGTTATGCCGTTTGGGCTAACCAATGCACCTACAGCTTTTATGGATCTGATGAATAGGGTGTTTATACCTTATCTTGATCAGTGTGTGGTTGTGTTCATAGATGATATCCTGATATACTCAAAGGATAGTCAACAACATGAGCAACACCTTTGCCAGGCACTGGAATTGTTGAGGCAACATCAACTATATGCTAAGTTTAGCAAGTGTGAATTCTGGTTATCTGAAGTGTCTTTTCTGGGCCATGTTATATCTACAAAAGGCATTTGTGTTGATCCCAAGAAAGTGGAATCTGTACTAGAATGGGAACAACCAAAGACACCGACAGAGATCCGTAGTTTCCTAGGTCTGGCAGGTAACTACAAGAGGTTTGTCAAAGACTTCAGTTCTATAGCATTACCCCTAACTAGGTTAACCAGGAAGGATGCTCCTTTTGCTTGGAATGACAAGTGTCAACGTTCCTTACATCTTTTGAAAGAAAAGTTGACTAGTGCACCGGTGTTAGTACTGCCAGAGCAAGGAAAAGGCTATATTGTCTTTTTTGATGCTTCAAATAATGGGTTGGGATGTGTGTTGATGCAGGATAAAAATGTGATTTCTTTTGCTTCACGACAGCTTAAGAAACATGAGGAGAATTACCCAACACATGATCTAGAGCTTGCAACAGTGGTCCATGCCTTAAAGATCTGGAGACACTATCTTTATGGAGAAAAGTGTCAGATCTTCACTGACCACAAGAATCTACAGTATATTTTCTCAAAATAGGAGTTGAATATGAGGCATAGGAGATGGATGGAGCTGATTAAGGATTATGATTGCACAATAGACTACCATCCAGGGAAAGCTAATGTGGTAGTTGATGCATTGAGTAGAAATTCGTCTTCATCATCAATGGTAGATAATGCACAGATAAATTCCTTGATGTGCCATAAGAGAGATATGCTAGTGTCTCTTCGCCAGATGAATGTACAGCTAGAAGTTTCCTTGTTGGCAGGATTGTTGGCACAGTTACAAGTGAAACCTACCTTGAGACAACAAATTCATGATGCACAACAAAATGATACTATGATACAGAATATCCAATCAGGGATTGGCAGTGAAAAGTATGATGGCTTTCACGAGGCAGATGATGGTATAGTTTGTTACCATAATAGGATAGTAATTCCTGATGTTGATGGGTTGAGAAAGATGGTACTTGAGGAGGCTCACTCCTCCATGTATGCAATGCATCCTGGAAGTACCAAGATGTACCAAACTTTGAAGGACATGTATTGGTGGCAAGGTCTAAAGCGTGATGTGGCAGAGTTCATTGCCAAATGTCCAGTTTGTCAGCAGGTGAAGGTTGAGCACCAGAAGCCTGCAGGGACATTACAACCCTTGCCAATACCATAGTGGAAATGGGATCATATTACTATGGACTTTGTGGTTGGTCTTCCTAGGACAGCCAAGGGTCATGATTCCATATGGGTGATAGTAGACAGATTGACTAAGTCAGCTCATTTTCTGCCAGTTAAGACGACATTTACATCAGAGAAATTGGCACAAATATATGTTGATGAGATAGTCTGTTTGCATGGCATCCCAGTGACTATAGTTTTTGACAGAGGTCCACAGTTTACAAGTCGTTTTTGGGAGCGTCTACATTCAGTAATGGGAACACAGCTGAGATTCAGCACATCTTTTCATCCGCAGACCGATGGCCAGTCTGAAAGGACTATTCAGACTTTCGAGGATCTCTTGAGGGCATGTGTGCTTCAATTTCTTGGTAGTTGGGATGTACATCTAACTCTGATAGAGTTTGCATACAACAATAGCTATCAAAGAAGCATAGATATGGCTCCTTATGAGGGTCTGTATGGGAAACGATGTCAGTCTCCTCTTTGCTGGTATGAGACAGGTGAATATCAACTTTTGGGTCCTGAGCTAGTATAACAGACTACAGAAAAGATTAAAGTGATACAACAATAGTTGAAAGTAGCACAAGACAGGCAAAAATCTTATGCAGACAACCGACGCAGACCACTTGAGTTCCAAGTGGGAGATAGAGTATATCTTAAGGTTTCTCCATGGAAAGGTGTGTTGAGGTTTGGAAAGAAGGGTAAGTTGGCTCCTAGATTTATGGGGCCATACCCTATCCTAGCTCATGTTGGAAAGGTAGCATATAAGTTGGAGCTACCACTAGAGCTACATAGATTGCATAATGTCTTTCACATCTCTATGTTGAGGAAATTCCATCCAGATACTGACCAGACAATCCAACCAGTAGAGGTTGAGTTAGATGAGGATGTCCCCTATGTTGAGGGTCATGTGTTGATCATGGATAGAAGGGTGAAAAAGCTGAAGAGAAAAGATATAATACTAGTGAAAGTTTTGTGGAATCATCATGGCGTAGAGGAAGCCACATGGGAACTAGAGAATGAGATGCGAAGAAAATACCCATCTCTTTTTGCTTAGGATTTCGAAGCGAAATCCTTGTTAGGGGATTATAGTTGTAAGGCCCTTGAACTTACTTAATGAGTTGAATGAGATTAATTACCATAATTGAATGCTTAGAACCCTAATATAACCTTTTGATATGTTTTGAAATCATAAGACAAACTTAAGTTTCAAATTTGGTCCAATTTGGACACTGTTTGAGCAAGTTATGCAATTTTCTGTACATTTTGGACTTTTATGCAATTTACCCAATTGAGGGGTTTTATTTGCAATTTGTCACATAAATTATGTTCCTTAGTTGTTATATTATCATTCTTGATATTTTTGAGCCATGGGGCTCGTAGTTTAGCCATGGTTTGAAGGTGTTTTTATCAAGGGTATTTTAGGGGTTTTCCCTTCATGGATGAGCTACCTTTAGTAGCTATCAACTAAGGAATTATGTGATTGGATGGGAATTTGGCCAAAGGAAAGCCAAGAAGGTCCATAGGGACGGTGGGAGAGCTGCTTGTGTGTGTGCTTATGTATTTTTTTATAATTTAAAGCCATGGGCACATGTATATATACTAGAATTGCAACTTTTTCTTTTTCTTAATATTAAAGTGTCATATACTTATCCAAAAGCCCCCAAACGAGCCATTTCCTCTCCATTATCTCTCTCCTTCTCCCAGATTCGTACTCCCTCTGTTCAGCTGCAATTTTTTCTTCCCAAGGAAGAAGAAGGTGGGGATCCTCTTGGAAACAAATTCTAGGGTTGAAATTGATTCTCTTTTTGGGTGTATGAAGCTTCCCCCTAGTGATATTGACCTAAAAGTGTAAGTTTTTCCTTATTTCCTCCATTTAATTCTTTGTTCCTCTTCCTCCTACATCTCTCCAGGTCGGAACCATGGTTTTCCATGGTGAAAGTTCCCCTAGAACCCAAAACTCCTTCCTTCTTATTTCTTTTCTAGGGCTTTGCTTGTTGTGAAGAGAATTGCATAGTTGGCCAAGTTCAGATCTGAATCCAAGGTTTCCTTGCCCTATTTGCTCGAGCTTTTTGCTGTTGGATATCTGACCTACTCTATAGAGTCGAGTTATATAACATTCTTCACTTATATTGCTTATTAGAAGCTTGTTGGTTCATGATTATGCTTGAATGTGATGATCTAAGCATAGAGAAATCATGCTTGTTTAGAATTACGAATTTTATGGTGTTTCTTGTTTTATTCCAGTTCTATATGAACCTGTAAATATGTTTACATCCATTATAATGTGTAACATGATCTGGGACAGGTTGATAGCAACAACCTATGGTGCTATGTACAAAACAAATGATGGTTCAAATTAGGGTTTTCAAGCTATTTCCTTCCCTATCACATAACTGATTGTCATACCATTCAACAACCAATAATGTTGCTATTTTGGCAACTGATGTTCGTGATCAAGGGTGTCCAATTTATGGTGACAACCTATGGTCACCACCTTAGTTCAGGTTTTGACTCAATTAGACATTTAATTATCATCCACTAAGTATTCTAATGATGTTATCAATCGATGATGATATTGGCTTATTATTTGATGATGTTAATTGAATGTATTACTGATCTAGAAACCAATGGTTACCTAATGATCACAAGTAATGGTGTATCAGGTCATCACCATATATGATGAATTAGGAATGAAATTGTAGATTTGACTATACCTTGAACCAAGGGTTCCTTGGTTCAATTGATCTAATGGTTAGACCTATGCTTCAATTGGTAACCTTGAACAATGAACTTGATCCAATGAATAATATTGGATGCTTTAACATCCAATGGATTAGAATAAATAACATGTTATTATATGTGGGTCCTAGTGAAGATAATCCAATGGTTCAATACCTTTAATTGGTAGTCTTACCTTTGCCATTATATAGTTATATTTGATAAATCAATGTAATGAGTGGATGCGTAACTCCCATGTGATCTAGCTTGTTATACTTAACCTTAATGTAATTATATTATGTTGATTGGTTATAATCAGACCTCTTGAATGATTAATGTGATAATGAATTACACTCTTCTTATGTTGAAACCGCAATGTAGTATTATTTGAATATCATAGTGCCTTGCCATGTTAAAATCTATGGACATACATGTGCTATTGATCTTTTGAGCCTTGTTTAAGGCATGGAATGATGATGATAACCTTACTATGAATAATGTGATGGTCTTAAAGACCTTTGGGAATGTTTGAATCCATGATTGAGGTGAAATCCTCTTCATGTTCCAATAAGGGTTAAAACCCTGGAACTTGTGATAAGATATTGGTATCTTGCAATAGTATGATGATAAGTGTGGTGTGTTAATTTGCAATGAATGATAGATGTGGTAATGTTATTAAGATTTATATCTCAAATGTTTTATATCTTTTGGAAATTGTTATACATATACTCTTGTTAGAAAATAATTAGGGTTTGAATGTCCACTTGTATGATAAAGCCTTAATGCATTAAATCGGCAGTAATTAATCAAGTGTAACCTTAATCATGTAGAGCCCTGTTCCGTAGAGCCATCTTCAGTGTCAGAATTTACTGGATGGTGAAATGAGTATTCCCAAGGGAAACTCGGAGTGCATATTGTTGAGTATGCGGGGGTGGCAAGTTGAGGATATATATATACTTGTCATCCACAATTGCAGGTTATGGAGGATGGCTATGGTCATGCCTCAGGTATTTGATGTGATTGAGGACAGCTGCGGTTGTACCTCGGATTAGAGGGTTTTGTATACCCTGTTTTCTAGTGTCGTAACTTGTACCAAGTACGTACTAGTTGTTATCAGTTGACTATATGTCACTGTTGGCAGTTTGACTGGTATGTCATTGCAGTTTACTCGTACTGATCGAGGGGAAGAGATCTTAGGATACCGGTACTCCTAGATCTTATACGGAACTGAATAGCACTTCGCAGTGGTCAGTTGGACTTTGAGTGGTACAACTCAAACTCCCCAGGGCATAATAATAAAAGATATAATACCAGTTGTGTAGTATAATTGCTAGGGTTTAATACGTATCACATTGGTTGATTAACCCTTGTCTTGTCTTTATACTACATAGTTCTTACATGATGCAGACTTCTGAAAATTGTACAATTCTACTTGATGTTACAACTTATTTCCTTAACTGCTTAGTATGCTTAAACTGTTCAATCTGTTCATATTGTTTAATCAATATCCTAACTGCTCAATGTATTTACTATTAATTAATGTTATAGTCAATATATGTTGGAGAGAGTTATATCTCTCGCTGGGACTGGGTCTCACCCGTGGGTCACCACATTTTTTTAGGTGGTTGCGGGCAACGAGGTCGAGGTCGTGCTGTGGAAGAGAACCAACCTAGTGATCCATAGATTCAGAAGGTTGGTTAGTTGTAGATGTTAGTCATAGATGTTAGTGGTAGAGTCCTAGTGTCGTCCCTGTACTCTCAGGTCCTGGTATGGGATGTGTTTTCTAGATGATATAATTGTATTGACACTAGATATTGGTATTATGCCAATGTTTGTAAATACATGGCACGTACATGTGAAATATCTTTTGTATACAGGATGTGACTAAGGTCTTTGGACCCATATGCAAATGCTTGTTACAGTATATGAGAATGGAATGATGGACCTTTTATAAATGTTCTAGAGTTTATTTACATTGTTGGAATCGGTTTTAATTGTTTCACATTTTTTTACTATGTGATTAATTAGCAGTTGATCGTGTTTTGTGTTTTGAGTAATCTCGTTTAGCATGACGAGGTGTCACAATACCAGGAAAGACTAAAGATGGCATCAATTCTAGAAAAGATTTAGAATTAATGGGTATTAGAAAAGAATTATCAGTGGAGATCAGGGGTCGCCGCACATATTTACCACCAGCTTGTTACACTTTGTCAAAGAAGGAGAAAAAGACTTTTTGTGAGTGCTTGTATAATATTAAGGTTCCACAAAGATACTCTTCTAATATTCGTAGATTGGTAATGAAGGATCTGAAGTTGATAGGTCTCAAATCTCACGATTGTCACACCTTAATGCAACAAATTTTACCTGTGGCTATTCGATCTATACTACTGAAGCATGTAAGGTTTGCAATCACAGGACTATGTTTCTTCTTCAATGAAATATGCAACAAAGTGATACATCCTGATACTCTCGATAAATTACAGAAAGATGTAATTGTTACCATGTGTCAGCTTGAAATGTACTTTCCTCCATTTTTTGATATCATGGTTCATCTTGTAGTACATATTACACGGGAGGTGAAGATGTCGGGTCCAATTTTCTTACACTGGATGTATCCATTTGAACGCTACATGAGTTTTTTTAAAGGTGATGTTCGGAATCGTTATCGTCCTGAAGGGAGTATTGTTGAGGGTTACGTGGCTAGGGAGATGGACTTTTGTAATGATTTTTTGAATTGCAATGAAACTTCTAGCAATCTAAAAAATTCCCATCACACTGAATCTTATTGTAGCAATGGAACTCTAGGAGGACGAGTGAAAGGAATCAGTCGTGAGTTGTGGGAACAAGCGCATTTGTATATTTTACACAACATCGATGAAGTTAGTAGCTACATCACAGAACACAATGATCTTATCAAGAGAACTCATCCGTGATCCATTTCAATGTGGCTTGCAAGAGAGCATAATCAAACATTTATTAGGTGGTTTGAAGAGAAAGTATTTAATCAACTATCTGAATGACCGAATAATGTTGCTGAGAACATAAAATGGCTCGCCTTTAAGACAAAAATGGATGTCATGTCATATGAAGGTTATGACATAAATGGATTTTCATACTACACAAAGCGTCAAGATGAAAGTAGTGTGGTCCAAAACAGTGGGGTCACTGTTCAAGCTTGTTCGTTGTATTTTTCTAGTGCCAAAGATAAAAGACCACGCGAAGTTGAGATGTCATATTACGGCGTCATTGAGGACATATGGGAATTGGACTATACAAATTTCAAAGTTCCTATCTTTAGGTGTAATTGGGTTGACAACAATAAAGGAGTTTCAGTGGATGAGTTGGGTTTTAAATTAGTGAATTTTGAAAAGATTGGTGAGAAAGATGAGCCATTCATCATGGAAGACCAAGCAAAACAAGTATTCTATATTGATGACCCGACAAATAAAAATTGGTCTGTCGTTCTTCATGGAAAAAGACAGTTTACTGTAGAGCCTATAAATGAAGAAGAATACTATGAAAAGTATGATGATTCCAGTCCATTCTCAGTTGGTTTGCCAAGTGTAAATGTTGAAGATAATACCAATGAATATTATAAACGTCATGACCATGCTGAAGGAATTTTACTTGACTAACAACTCAACCAATACTAAAGGCATGTATTCTTTGAATTATTTATTTTATTATCATGTATACCTTACCACTTGTGCTTTTATTATCACTTGTTTTTTTTATCATGTATACTTGCAGGTTCTAAAATGGTGAGTGCAGATGAACATTTTGAGCATGAGCACCATGAGGATGGTAGTGGTGATGCTAAGAAAAGTAGAGGTCCTACATTTATGCGTAGGCTGCAGGAGCTCAGGGATAAAGGGGATAAATTGCCAGTCCAGTTTGATAGGACAGGAGCACCTATTGGGGAACATGCTAGTGCTTTCAAGCATTACGTAGGGGCGACCGCACACAGTAAGGTGGCAATAGATATAGAAAATTGGCATGATGTTCCTAATGCCCAAAAAGACCTCATATGGAAAGATATATCTGTGAGTGGAAGTGATATTATTTTAATATGTTTTTTATCTATTGATTCTAATTTAGTTTGCTTGAAATTAATTCCTTTTCAAAACAACATTATTAATTGCTTCTTTTGTATGTATAGGGTGTTTTTCATCTAAATGAAAAAGATCACAAGAAAAGAGTGCTACAACGTTGTGGTGTACGACGGAGGGGTTTTAAGACATCTTGTAAGGGAATTTATAAATAATCCTAAACAAAAGAAGAAAGCTACAGATGTATATATTTTTATAGATGCTGAGGTGTGGGAAAGATTTGTTGCAGCTAGGAGATCAGAAGAGTTTCAGGTAATAAAGATTGTGATGTATTGTATGAATATTTAATTTTATACAATTAAGGAGGTGAATCTTTTAATACATGTTTGCCAAGTCTAAATTGCAATACCTCATTTTAAATGATAAGGCTATTCACCAGGATCAAAAGGAAAGACGGGCTAAAAATGTGCATGACCATCGCTTGGGGCCCGGTGGTTATGCCTTCCACCGCCAACTACAAGAGAAGCCATCCTCTTCTGGAGAAGAATCTAGTACAACTCAAGTTGAGTGACCACCCCGACACATGACATGGATTGATGCTAGAAAGAATCGAGAAGGTGAAATTGTCAACCCTGCAACTAAGGAGGTGGCACAAAAGATGGTAGGTTTATCCCAACTAAGTAAAGAGTAACTCCCACAAACTTAGATTTATTTATATCTAATTGATATTGTGATTTAATATTTTTATTAACTATGAATAGATTGATCTCCACAAGCAAAGGAAGGAAGGAAAGTTCATCCCAATTGGTTACATGGATGAACTAGCAGTTGCTCTTGGTACGAAGGAGCATCCTGGCCGTGTTAGGGGATTAGGAGCTAGCATAGGATTCAAGTCTTATTTTGGCCCTTTGCAATCTAAAAGAGGTCGTGCAGGAGGTCTTACACAAGAGGATGTTGAAGCATTAGTAGCACAGAAAGTAAAAGAAATAATGTCTTCATTTCAGCCTACTCAACCTTCTCAACCTATTCATATTGTGTGCCTCTCAAGTGATGAGGTACAAGCCCATGCTCCAGTTGTACAAGGTCATGGGAGCACTCCCGATGACCCACCACGACAATCTACAGTAAGTTTCTGTTCTATATGTTGTGTTATTAATATGATAAATATATGATAATATATATAGTTGTAACATGTATCTGTTCTACTGTTTCTTATATAACTTATATTATTTCAATCTAGGTTGGTATGAACTGTAAACTTGCAATGGAGGTTACAGAATATAATGTTGTGACAGCGGGCAAGGTGTACAACCTTGGTGGTACATTGCATTACCAACAAATTACTGATGACATTTGTCGTGTGTCCATCCATCTTGTGTATGACAGAATGGGGGACAAACCACTACCCATACCTAATCCTGAATATAGTACAGTTGAAGAAGCTGAGGGTGCTATGGTGGGTTGGCCTAGACACTTGGTTATCAATGACAAGGTATACCTTATTTCTATCATATTTTTCATATTTGACTGCATATATGAACTCATGTAATATAAGTATGTAATTTAGTTAACAGGTTTCTAAACCAAAAAGTAAAACTTTTACTAGTCGTCCTCCTATGCCCAAGCCATCTTTCATTCCCGAAGCTACATTCGACAAATTGGGAAGCAAATCTAAATGTTTGTGTCGATACTTAGCCAACCAAAGCTCGGGATCACATACGTTGGTCAATTTAATAGAAGATGCAGCTGGGAGGGACTTTGAGAATTTTATTTTTCTTGATGATATTATAGAGTTGTTCCGGTATGATTGGTTGAATACTTCGATAATAGAAGTATGGATAAGGTAAGGATCCATCAATATATATAGAAAATTCCAATACACATTTTTATCTTATTTCTACATATGAAAATAATTACAAATGTTTAACAGCCATTTATATACCGAGGCCACAAACTTTGATATAAAGAATGTTGGATTCTTAGTTCCTTCCGTCACTAGTCAGGTGGAGACACATATTGAGGATGTGAATGAGTACTTCTCTGATGCATTCAAATATTTTTCTCGTGAGGGGAAGGAAATTATCCTAATTCCTTTTAACGTCCAGTAAGTATTATTATTCAATATAATTTTAATAATGAATAAAATTATTCATTTTAATGTTTGTTTTATTCTTACTCAGAGCTATACATTGGGAATTAGTGGTGATTGTACCAAAATTGATGACTCTTTATTATCTTGACCCAATGGGTAAAACAACAAGGAGTCACAAACTGAAATTGCCAGCTATGGAGTAAGCATAAATTTAATCAATGCTTCAACATGATATTTCTATTTAGAATTTCTATTTTACCAACAATCATTTAATTGATAGGGGTATAAAGGCTTTTCGTGAAGCTGGAGGACAAATACCCAAAAAATTAATGACATTGACTTTGAAAAATGTCAAGGTAGCTACTTTGACAACTGCTTACTCTTATATGTATTAATTTTCAACTGTAATATGTCAACTCTTATACTCTTATCTCAATTGTTGTTTACAATAGTTTACTAACATTAAGTATAATTTGTTATTTGTAGTTTCCTATGCCAAATAATGACTAGGCTTGTGGCTACTATGTAATGAAATATATGCAAGCTATTGTCAAACAAGCATCACATGACATTCAGACTATAAGTCAGGTAATAAAGAATAACATCATAAATTTACAAGTGATTGTAGTCATTTTATAAAATATTAGCATGTGCATTTTCTGTTACAGATCTTTACAACTCAGCCTTACACACATGTGGACTTGGATGAATTCCGAGAAGAGTGGTCATAGTCTTTTCTAAATGAAGTCGATATAGCACTGGATTAAATATGTCAGCTCCATTTATGTATGTGGTTTGGGTACTCTTTCATATTTACTTTTGTATCTGTTTAATATCATCTCAGACTTGCACTCTATCATTTTGTAAATTATGATGTGATTATGAATCATTTTTGTTATGAATGTGTGGTTTTGAATGGTGATGGTTGAGCATCAATGCTCCCCTCTCCCAGAATATATGAATCTTCTTGTTCTTATGTTCTATTTCAATTTCTGCAGAAATTTTTAAAAAAAATCGTAACTTCTAGCGTCGGTGTTTTAAATAACCGACCCTAAAGATTGAATTCAGTGTACACTCTTCAGTCGAGAAAATTTTCGATCGAAATATAACTTCTAGCTTTGGTTTTTGTACAAAACTAACTCTAAATGTCCTTTATAAGGTCAGTTATTCACAAAAACCGACCTTATAGATTGAATAAACATTTTCAGTGTACCCCTCGGTCGACAAGTTTGTCGACCAAAATATTTTCGGTCGACAAATTTCTCGACCGAGTGTTACACTGAAATGTTTATTCAATCTTTAGGGTCGGTTATTTCAAAAACACCGACGCAAAAGGTTGTAAAAAATATGACCTAGGCGAGAAAAAAGGAGCCTGTAAGGTTGGTTATTTTAAAAAAACCGACCCTGTAAACTCTCTCCGTCGAGAAAATTTTTGACCGAAAAAACTTTCGGTCGACAATTTTCTCGACTGAGACAGTTTACAGGGTCGGTTTCTTTTTTAAATAACCAACCTTACAGGCTCCTTTTTTCTCGCCTAGGTCATATTTTGTACAACCTTTTGCGTCGGTGTTTACTTTGTAAGGTCAGTTTTATTTGGTTAAATAAACCAACGCTATATAGCAAATTCTATAGCGATGGCCACTTAGGCGTCGGTTATAAAGTGACGTTACAGGCTTAAAAAAACCGACGCTACAAACCATTCCTGTACTAGTGACATGCTTCAATCTATTATGCCACCTATCATCGACCCAACACAAAGTTCCTTTTTAAAAGGTGCATCCATTATTTATTCTACTTTTTCATTGAATGAGATTATTATTAACATCATGAAGAGTTCAAGCCCCAATAAATGTGTAAATATGCTCATTATGAAGGATTATGACTCAGTCAACTAGAATTATCTTCTTGCTATTATTGAGAATGAATTTTACCTACTTCTTTATCCATGGTTTAATAGAAAATATACACTATAATAGTCTCTTAGGCCTATTTAATGGAGTCACCATAGAGAGTTTATGTCCTTCCCCAAAGGAATTCATAGGAGGATCATGTAGGCACATGACTTTTTGTTATTTCTATGGAGGGATTCTCAACTATCATTAATGGGGATGCTAAATACAATTTCTGTGAACCTATCATAGTCTCTAACAATGTCTGTCTCTCATGATTTGTTTTTGGATGATGTGGTCCTATCTTCTGAGCTAATCATGACTCTATCTCTTATCTAGGAGACATGGTGAAGGAGTTTGACACTATGTCTAGTATGGTTAGGATTGATGAGAAAAGTGTTATCTTGTGTAATTAAATTGCATCTAAAGGTGCAACTCATTTTCAAAGATGGAACCAAGGTTCTCATCTAGAGAAATCCTCGGGTGGATTCTAGGTTGTTTCTCGATACAATTATAGACAATGGATATATTCTCAAACTTGGAAAAGGTAAACTTCCCAATTAGATATGTAATCAAATGGAGCGTGGATCTCTTAATAATTATTTGGATAAATTCCTAGGTTTTGGAGATGATATTATGTTTTTCGATGGTAAAGTAAATAAGTATGATGAAATACTGCTATGAGGTTTTCAGGAGGAAGGATGATGATATGCCCTGAGTGATTGGATGTAGAAGTAAGTTGCTCCTTATAGGTGTAATATTTTCTATTGCAGAATGATGTTGGACAAAGTTTTGATACATGACCATCTTCAAAATAGGGGATCCATATTACATTCCATGTGCATGTTATTAATGTGTGATTGGGAGGATGTGGATCATCTTTTTCTTAAGTGTGATTATGCATACAAAGTTTGGAATACTATGATTATCGATACATACATGTTGCTTCTTTTTTTATTCAGAAGATCTTCCATTTAAAATATCTGAAAGAGGTGGTTGGCACTTTTGGCCCTCTATGGTATTTGGAAGGAGAGGAACCAAAAAAGTTTAGACAACGAAGAGTTTTTGAGATGTGACAAACTAATGCGATGATAGATACATATTCTATTATAGATTAATTGTATAGTCCTTCTCTTCTCTAATTGTGTGTTTTCTAAAGGGTTTTTTTCATCATCAAACCTTACCTTTTTACTTTCTTTTTCTTCACACAATGTACATACATGATTTGAAATACATATAAATAGGGGGAAACACACTTTTAGGAGACCAAAAAAGTCTAATTGTGTGTTTTGGGGCATCTCTTTTTATTATAATAAATGCTAACCATTAGAGAGAGTTCCTATGCCTAAACCCAAATTATGAAACAAAACAATGAGTTCTCAAAAAAGGCAATTAAAACAATATATGAAAAAAAACACATGTAAAATTTTCCATTTTTCTTTCTTGACAATTTTCAAAACCCAATGGCACATCATGAATATCACATTACGATATCAAAATTCATATAAAACTCTCTCAAAACTAGAATCAAATTTCACTACTCACATATTGTTTAGTTTACATTAAATACATGTACATGAAAGAATAAACTCAATATACTACCCATCCCAGGAAACAGAGTGTATAGGGACAATATAATCTATCTAGATGATTCTATTTATATCTTCTTTATTAGGACCTCTCTAATGGATATCATTATACCTAAAAACATTTGAAATAACCTCACAAGGCTCATATAGAGCCCCAATGAGTGGATACCTCCCACTAAATCTAAGTACATCCATCAACATTAGATTAAGTATAATGAACTTAAAAGAAACTTGCAGATAATGAAAAGTCTAGCATATAGTTCTAGCATCTAGTCAAATTAAGTTTACAATGGTAGTCTAATCAATTAGATAAGGTAATCACTTAAACCAGATCCAACTTTAAAACATCTTTTAGAGCATGTCTATGAACAAATGAGTAGATACATCTTAGTTCAGATTAACAATCTTTAGTAAGAGTAACAAGTCAAGGTCTAAACAGTTTGATCAATACATAACAATAGCATCATCTTTGTGACACCCCACCAGCTGGACCAGGAACACATCTTGTAATCTTGAAGTTGAATTACACATAAGACATGACTACCAAACAATACTATCAAATGACAAGCAATGCAAATAATCTTCAGAGTGGATATAAATCTTAACATTCACTACTTGTCAACAAGACAAATCAAAATATGAAATAGATAATCTCTACAATAGAATGATTATTTTCAATGACAAGAAACATAATAAAAAATGGCAAGGTGTCATCTAGCAGTACAAGAAATGTAACAAAAATTCACATCATATTTTGTATGACTTGTCATCTTTTGATATATATACCCTAAAACTACTTGGCTTTTACCTCACCAAGTAAAATTTGCCGCACTTGATTCTCGTGTCAATGATTCATTGACACTAGCTTAGGGTCTATCCATCTACCCTAAGATATCAACAAGATACCCTAGACACCTCAGGGTTTCCTAAAGAGGCTCACATCTTCATCTCAGGTACAAAATATAGGAACCATCAAAATAGTATATCACATATCACAATATTTCTCATATTTTCATATTTTACATCTTTCAATTTATCAAAATCTATTCATCATGGATATATACTTTCACAGCAAGGATTTAGGGCCAGAACCATTCCATATGTCTCACTCCTAAATCCTAGTGGTCTAACCTTTAAGATCTCAATATGCACTCCATAAATCCTTCTCATAATTCATTGATCACTACAAGGAGATAATTTTGTTTCCCCAATGTGGACCTCAGAGGAAACTCATGGTGTTTAGGGTACCTAGCTAGATGTGTCATCATTTCTGTTATTATTAATCTCTTTTACTCATCTTCAAAGAATTCAAAAGATAATGTATCATATGTGTGTATTCTCATGTAATTCACTAGTACAGAAATGACATAACATCACCTTTGATGGCATCAGTTACACAAAAAAATCGACGAGAAAGAATAAAGATGCAAGTTGTTTAAAGATAGTTGTCACCATATGTGAAGTCCCACCGAATTAGAATAGACACGTGTACCATTTTTACTTTAACGTCAGTATCATTTCAAAGAAACTGATGTCTAAAATTACCCAAAAATACAATTTTCTAGGAAAAAAATGTGCCTCCAAAACTTTCAATCTAGCATCAATTTTTGCTAAAATCGATGACACATGTTTTGCTCCATGTCCCCATAGAAACATTTATCCCCTCATTAGTCATCGGCTCAATCAACTAACTGATGACTAATCACCCTTTGTGAGACAAATTTTCTTTTAAGGGGATGGGTCTATATCGTTGGTTATTTACTAGAAACTGATGACTAGGTCTTTTCTCACCTTGTCCCCACAAAAATATTCACCCCCCAATTTACTCCTTCATTATCGGTTTTTATTGGACAACCAACAACTATGGTCCTAACAGTAGATTAAAATCTTTTATTTCAGTATGTCTATAGATGTTGGTTTTTCTGTTGGTAACCGATCACTATGTCAAACTATTTTTTTTAGTTTAGGAGTTAGTTGTCAATTTTTCTCTAGAAACTGATGACTAAAATCCTAATTGATGGCAACTTTTTTGTTTATATTTGGACTTAGTCATCGGTTTTTTCACTCATAAGAAATCGACGACTATACCCCTAACCCGAGAGCAAACTTTAGGAGTTAGTTGTCGGTTTTCCAAAATAATAAATGACTATGGGTAACTTAATAGCACCCACATGAAACTTTTTCCCCATTCTCCATTTCATCACAATACCTAAACTAGCTCTGGCAATTTTTCTACTCCATTCGTTGCTCCTGTGCTCCAGTTGTTGTGCTTGTGCTACCACTGCCGCCTGAGAAGTTGTTGTTCTCATGCTTATGGTTTCATTATTATGCTCACCATCATGAGTGTGATGTCAATGAGATTCTATTGCTCCAGCTCAGCACTAGCCACCGACCGCCACTCCAGCCTGCTCCAATCACCGCCACCAAATGCCGGTCCAGCCTGCTCCAGTTGTCACCACCATAGTCTGCTTCACCTCCATCCATCGTCTTAGTCCCACCTTCCTTCTTCTCTAGTTGTGACCACCTCCACCTCTATCCGCCACCGTCATAGCCTGCTCCACCATTGATGTCAGTGGTTAATTATAAGTAGATTTTGATTAAGTAGGTTTATGATGAATAAATGAACTTAATTAATTAATATTGCTTTCTTTCTCTCTTGTTAGTGATTGATTTAACTTAGTTTCATAATTTCTCATCAAGATTGTCTAGTTGATTAATATTGATTAATTAGGGTTAATGATGCATGAATAAATTTAATTAATTAATATTGCTTTCTTTCTCTCTTGTTAGTTATTGATTTAACTTAGTTCAATAATTGCTCATCAAGATTGTGTAGTTGATTAATATTGATTAATTAGGGTTAATGATGCATGAATGAACTAACCCAAATGGAAGAATGAATTGAATTAAATGATGTTATATAAAATATAGGATATGAATGATGAAAATATGATTATAGGTATAAGAATGACAACATATATACATATATATTGTTTGGCCAAGAAACCCGTCCAAGATTTACTCACTAGGAGTAAATCTTGGATAGTCCCTGATTTGGGAATGTTCTTGAACACTCAATCTCACTTAGGATGTATGTGTATAATTTATATTCGATTTTCAAGACGTTTCTCCAGCACTTTCCCATTTGTTCTCTAAGTACATATGTTGGTGGGCATTTGCCCATGTAAATAGGCATACTTAGAGGGGGAAATGATGTCAAAATTTTCTTGAAAATCAAATACACATTATACACTTACTAGTGAGATTAGGTGTTCAAGAATGGGAATTTGGTACACACATTCATTACTTAACCCCTAACCCCTAACCCCTAATCTTTTAACCCTAAACCCTAATCTTTTAACTCTAAACCCAAATCATTAAACCCTTATCCCTAAATCTAAAATAATAAATCCTAATCTATTTGTAAATTCTCAACCTAATATATAAATCCTAAACCCTAATACTTGTTTTCTCTTTGATCATAGAATGGATACATCATTGACGTCCATTCCAAATCACTATACCCCAAAGTTTATTTCTGGTCTTGATTAATTTATTAGATTTGTAGAGGAACATAGGAAAGAACATAGAGATAGGTTCTATTGTCAATGTAGGCATTGTGGTAACAAATTGAAAGTTAGCACTGGTGACGAAATCAAAATTCATGTCATGTGCAAAGGGATTGTACAAGGCCATACAGAATGGTACTGGCATGGAGAGATTTCAAACCTGAGATTAGTGGATGTCAATAGCAGTGCTTGTATTGAACAAGAAATTGTTGCCGATGACGTAGATATGAATGAGCCGATTCTGATAGACATTGTTAATGTGATGTTGTATAGTTGTGGGGTAGATCACACCAATCCACCTTCCTTGTTTAGGAACATTGTGCATGATGTTGAGAGATTGTTATACACAGGTTGTACTAAGTTTATGAAGCTGAGCATTGTGTTGAGATTGTACAATCTGAAGGCTAATAATAAATGGAGTGATAAAAGCTTCACTTCATTGTTGTCTTTGTTGAAAGAAATTCTTCCTGAAGGAAACAAGCTTCCAATCTCAACATACAAGTTAAACAAAATATTATGCCCAATGGGAATGAAGGTTAAGAAGATGCATGCATGCTTGAATGATTGTGTATTATTTCAAAAGGACTATGTAGATTTGAAAGATTGTCCAAAATGTGGTGTGTGAAGGTATAAAATGATGACTTTAGGGAGGTCTAAAACTGGCTCTCCTGATAAGGGGATTCGATATCTACCTATAATACCACTGTTTCAATGCTTGTTTGCCAATCTGATAGATGTGAAGAATTTAAGGTGGCATGTAGAGGTTAAAAAATAATTATGGGATCCTATGACATGTGCTTGATTCCCCATAATGGAAGAAGATTGATTTATTGTACCATGAATTTGGTGAATAAGTTAGGAATCTAAGACTTGGGCTTTGTACCAATGGGATGAATACATATGGCACATTCAGAAGACAACATAGCACTTGGCCTATTATGCTTGTTATATACAATCTTCCTCCCTGGTTGTGTATGAAAAATAAGTATGTTATGTTGTCATTGTTAATATTGGGCCCTAAACAACCTGGAAATGATATCCATGTTTATCTTGAACCTCTGATTGATGACTTAAAGAAACTCTAGAGTGAAGGTGTGATGACTGATGATGCTTCACGTAGAGAGACATTTTGTTTGCATGCTATGTTGTTTTGTACTATTCATGACTTTCTAGAATATGGGAATTTTTTAGGATACAGTGTAAAAGGATCCAAAGCATGACCTATATGTGAAGAGAATATTGATTCAATACAACTAAAACATGGTGGAAAGACTGTATATCTTGGTCATTCAAAATTCTATATGTATCTAAGGTTGAACAAAGCATTAAATGGATGGAATGAGGAATGGAGTGCCCCTAACCCTTTACCAAGGGAGGTTGTTTATGAAAGAGTAAAGGATTTTATCAATGAATTTGGTAAGAGATCATAATGTATCATTCCCATATGAAGTAATAAATCTTTATTCAAGAAGAAGTCAATATTTTGGGATCCTCCTTATTGAAGTTCTTTGGCAGTTAGTCACTGTATCAATGTCATGCATGTTGAGAAAAATGTTTGTGATAGCGTCATTGGTACTCTGTTGAATATACCAGGTAAGACTATAGATGGCATCAAATCCAGAATGGACCTACGTGAAATGGGAATAAGGAAAAAATTAAGAGAATTAGTTAGTAGTGATCGGAGAAAATATTTACCTCCTGCTTGTTACATGTTGTCTACAAAGGAGAAGAAAGCTTTTTGTGAGTGCTTGGTTAATGTTAAGGTACCATAGGGTTACTCTTCCAACATCTGTAGATAGGTATCAATGAAAGATATGAAGTTGATAGGTCTTAAATTTCATAATTGTCACACTCTAATGCAACAAATATTTCCCATGGCAATTTGATCTATACTGTCAAAACATGTAAGGTTTGCAATCACCAAACTTTATTTCTTCTTCAACAGTCTATGTAGCAAAGTTATTGATCCTGAGAATCTCGATAAGTTACAAAGAGAAGTGGTTTTTAACCTATATCAGCTTGAGATGTATTTTCCTCCTTCATTCTTTGATATCATGCTACATCTTGTTGTCCACTTAAATAGGGAAGTAAAAATGTTGGGACCAGTTTTCTTGCATTGGGTGTATCTTTTTGAATGATACGTGAGTGTTTTAAAAGGTGATGTTTGAAACCGTTACCGGCCTGAAGGAAGAGATTATTGAGGATTATGTGGCGAGAGAGATTATGGATTTTTTCAATGACTTTATAAGTGATAATGAAGCTCATGTAATTAACAAGAATATTGAGGAGTATTCTAGAAAAGGAACTTTAGGAGCATGAATGAAAGTAATCAGTCG
Organism: Alisma plantago-aquatica; assembly: GCA_963693085.1. Classification (NCBI taxonomy): domain Eukaryota; kingdom Viridiplantae; phylum Streptophyta; class Magnoliopsida; order Alismatales; family Alismataceae; genus Alisma; species Alisma plantago-aquatica. The sequence continues at coordinate 489,057,429 of OY856410.1, forward strand.
TGAGCTGTAGGAACAAGCTCAACATACCAATTTCATCAAGAAACAATATCGTTGTGCCAATTCAATGTGGCTTGACAGAGAGCAAAAAAAGACATTTATTAAGTGGTTTGAAGATAAAGTCATACATCAATTATCTCAAACGCCAAATAATATTACGAAAAATATCAAATGCCTCACCTTTAAATCAAAAATTAATGTTATGTCTTATGAAGGGTTTGACACAAATGGGTTCTCATATTACACAAAGCTTCAATATGATAAGAGCATCATCCAAAATAGTGGGGTCACCCTTCAAGCGTCTTCATTATTTTTTTCTAGTGCGAAATATAAGAGTCCACATGATGCTAAAATGTCATATTATGGTATCATGGAATACATATGAGAGTTTGATTACGTAGATTTCAAAATTCCGCTCTTTAAGTGTAATTGGGATGATAACACCAAAGGAGTTATAGTGGATGAATTGGGTTTCATATTAGTGGATTTTGAAAATATTGGCGAGAAGGGTGAACCATTCATATTAGCATCACAGGAGAAACAAGTATTTTATATTGATGATCCTACAAATGAAAAACGGTTGATTGTTCTTTATGGTAAAAGATAGTTCATTGAAGATCCTATAGATGAAGAAGAGTACTATAATAAGTATGATGACTCCAGTCCATTCTCAGTTAGCTTGCCTACACCAAATATTGAAGCTAATGATGACTTATATGTGTGTGGAGATCACATTGGAGGAATGTTAATTAATAAAAGATCTCAATATTAGAGGCATGTTTTTTATTTTTTAAATGTTTTATTTTTTGAATGTTGGATCGATGTGAACTTAACAATGTTATATTAATTTGATTAAATGTTAAATGTTAAATGTTTGATTCTTTTTTATATGACATGTTTTCAGATGACTGACCTTGAGTATGATGATCATGATGATGATCACCATGAGGGTGGGGCACCACGTCACAATGTAAGTTTTACAATGTATCTATCTATATGTCCATTTATAAGTTATATTGTATATGTGTTTTTTTGTCAATTTTTAGTTTGAAGATGTACCCCCTGAAAACCTTGTGCCACTTGATGAGCATCATAAAAAATTAAAAAAATTAGGGGCATCACTATGATGAACAAGTTACTACAATAAAGGGCAATGGACCAAAATTGGTTGTGGATTTTAATCATGCAAGAAATCCAGTTGGAAAGAACCGCAACTCATTTTTTTCATCTTGGGGTTCTCACTCATGGCCATTATAGTGTAAATGTAGAATCTTATCATACAGTTCCTAAAAGTAAAAAGACTTTGTATGGAAAGAACTATGTGTGAGATATTATCATTTGCAATAATATTTTTAAAGTTATTTACAATTTTATTTTTTTATAATACTCTATGAAATATATGAAATTTTGCATAGTACATTTGAACTGGATCAAATCCTACATCGTAAAAAGGTGATGCAACGTTGTGGAAGGGTCCTAAGGAACTATAGGACAACTCTCAACTGACAATACATACGAGAGGCTGATAAGAGGAAGATGTCATCCCTTGAGCAATGGAACTACCTAGACCCAACTGAGTGGGAGGTGTTTGTTTCCAAGAGAAATACCAATGAATTCAAGATATTAAGCGTCAATCCTAATTTAATTAGTATACATTCTTATGAATTCACCTATTTACGATTGACCTTGATTGTTACTAACCAATTCAATGTGCTTACTAACAAGGCTATCAGCGATGCTCATAGAGCAAGGTGTGCACTGAATGTGCATGACCACTGTGACATCCCCGGATTTTCTAAAACTTAATCTAATGTGTGACGTACAAATTGACATCATATCCATTCTATATGTAATTATGGACTTACTGATATTTTTCCATGATTTTATGTCATCATTAGCTATTTATTATCCATTAAACGAGAATTACACATCTTTCATGATATCATTGTGATTTGAGCATCAAAATCCTGATATTATAATTCCAAGTTGTTCTACGCAATTTTCTGAGAAGTTTGGTACCTTGTTTTTATTTTTCTGACATTCCAGTGAATTACTATGAATTTTACAAATTCTGAGTAATTATTAGTTAGTTACCTTATCTGGGCCAATCGCAAGAAGCCACGTGGGCAGGCTTGAGCTGTCTGGTTCTCGGCCGGTTTAGCGTTGACTCGGTCGGTTCTTGTTTCCTGGACCCGGTTCAGCATCGGCTCTCTTCTTTCTCTCTTTCTCCGCTCGACAGGTCCAGAACCTACGTGCGTTTTGCTCTCTGGATCACACCGCCGCCACAACTTGGTTCCAGATCTCCGAACTACTTCTCCCCCCCATGGTGGCACCGAGTGGCTCCCTGCCTTGCATCCGCCGCCGTGGCTGGGCCCTATCCATGGCCGCCGCTGTGCACGCCTCCTCCTAGTGACCTGCCGCCGACCAGGTCTCCGACGCACGAGACCTCCACCGCCTCTGCCTTCTTCTCCGTCAATCACTACCACGATGTAGGGAAGCGATGAGAAGTCGGCATCCCTCCTCCTTGCTACAGCTTCGGACGCCGGTTGCATCTCGACATTGCCGCCGCATCTGGAACCAAGTTGTGGCGGCGGCGTGATCCAGAGAGCAAAACGCACGCAGGTTCTGGACCTGTCAAGCGGAGAAAGAGAGAAAGAAGAGAGTCGATGCTGAACCGGGTCCAGGAAACAAGAACCGACCGAGTCAACGCTAAACCGCCCGAGAACCAGACAGCTCAAGCCTGCCCACGTGGCTTCTTGCGATTGGCCCAGATAAGGTAACTAACTCATAATTACTCAGAATTTGTAAAATTCATAGTAATTCGCTGGAATGTCAGAAAAATATAAACAAGGTACCAAACTTCTCAGAAAATTGCGTAGAACAACTTGGAATTATAATATTAGGATTTTGATGCTCAAATCACAATGATATCATGAACGATGTGTAATTCTCGTTTAATGGATAATAAATAGCTAATGATGACATAAAATCATGGAAAAATATCAGTAAGTCCATAATTACATATAAAATCCTTTTCTGGATTTGGTTTTTGATTCCAATCTGATCGAACCTTGATAGTTTTCTCTGACGCATGTTTTATCGGAGAAAAACTATATAATATTTTATTATGTATATGTATTAAAAAAAAATGTGTCCCCACACATGTACGAGTAGGAGGTGGTCATGCAACCTAAGTGAAAGTGATGACATCAGTCTAGAAGAGAGTGTAGTTCTAGATTAGATGTCTAGAGCCTTGTTTGGTATATGTGATAGATGGAATAGATAGAATAAGTTTGATGATACGATCTAAGTCTTATATAGATGATATAAGATAGTTTGTGGTGATCTATGTTTGTCTTTGAGGATGCAAGTTTAGTTTTGAGGAATTGAGATAAGTTTTGATGATGTAAGAAAATAGGCTTTTATGAGATAAGATATGTTAAGCTAAGACAAAGTTGTGAGTCAGCATGAGCCTCAAGCTCTTTTACAAAGGAGGACCTCTAGTGTTAGGACCAATTTTGGGGTTAGCTCAAGAGAGAGCGAGACCCACAGGGAGAAGATCAGCGAACCTAGACTCCATTATATGAGAAATATGAGAATTATGTGTTATGATATGTCCTAAACTAGACTACTCCTGAGTGATTGAGTTGAGTCGCTTTATGCATGATTCCTATAGTTTTGTTGAACCCTAGATGTCCTTGGGAGGACCAAACCCTAGAGACAGAGAGAGGCTGGATACATGTGCATATGTGAAGATCAATATGAGAACCTACCATCTGGGTGAGGGAGAGAGCCCAAGACCCTGGAGGAGGTAGCTATGCTAGTTTCTGTGAAGCCTCATGCTCGGGTTGGTGGTTTCCCGCATAGGAATCTAGTGGTTGCATGTACAAGAGAGTTTTGGGTAAGCATGTTTCATGGGTAGAAGACCTATGAATAGTATGTGGTAGCATGTTTTGGTTTGTTCTTATGTGGCTAGATCTTGTGAAGTTAATCAACTAGTGCCAATAAGGTAGACTTGGTAACCCTAGATGAAAGAGGGAAGATAAAGTTTTTTGTCATGAGATACTCATAGAGTTGAGTTAGCTCAGAGAGACTGAGCATGAAATAACCCTCGTGGTATGGGTTAGAGGAACCTTTTTTTTTTTTGGCCTAAGTAAAGTTTTGATATATGAGCCACTTACATAAGTTTGTGTCGCACAACCATGATAAAATATAGGTAAGCATGTGATCTAATCTCAAGATGTGATACATAAATATGATATGTTGTAAACCTAGAGATTGTTAAATACATATTGATGCATAAATGGTTAACCATATACATAAATAATGATGACAATGTGAAGTGGTTGGTTAATCTTGTGATGAAATCACCAGTATATGTTGCAATTTATTATGAGCAATGAAATAAGATCGTATGAATGATACATGTTATAAGAAGTGTTAAGCTTAGTGCCTAATAATGATAAAAATATAGTTTGATAGTTGGCATAACATAATGTTTATGACATCTTGGTATGATCTAGAGGGATAAAGTGAGTTAATTATAGTTAACTCCCTCCTAAAAGGCAAATGTCAATGAATGAACATGTTCTAACAATGAGCTAAATAAAATGTCGATGACACCTTGATATATTGAGTTAATCTTTAGTTAACTCCTTTAGAACACATTAATATGTTGATTGAACCCTAATGCATGGGTAAATGTAAGGAAACAACCCTAATATATATGAGATATGTCATGACATAATCAGAGTATCTAAACCCTCGTTGGAGCTTCTATGAAGTGATGTTTCACCCTAGATGTTGTAAAACATCCTAGTAGCTTGGATATAGTTCTGGAAACTTTTGACTATGTTGTACATAGAATAGTGCCTACATATGGATGAGGACCTTGAGTTATCCTTGGAGTACGAGTATGGTTGTCTTTCGAGGACGAAAGTTCTTTTAAGATGTATATGATGTGACAAAGTGGGTTTTCTGGCTTAATTTCGAGGACGAAATTTCTTTTAAGGTGTGTAGGATGTGATAGAGTGGACTTTAGGAATCCTAAAATGTCCAATGACACAGGTGAAGTCATAAATGGTGAGTTGTTTTGAGAATCCCAAGTGTTCTAGTGAAGTTGGAGTGTCGTTTGAGGTTTACATAATGAATTGGATCCATAAGTTTATTCCTTTTTGAGGTATTTAATTAACAAGTCAAATAGTTGAGTTTTGACACCAAATTCGTGTACAAGGTACCTTGAGTGGTGAGGAATCTATGATTAAAATTTAGTTGTAATTGGATGTTCCTAGAAGAAATTAATTAGGTTTGAATATTATGAAATCATGTGCATTTGATGTATGATAGACCAAGAGTTTATCCTTTTCTAACCTAAGTTTGTATTAACCAATGTGTAACACGAGTCTGTGTAAGTGAATGTTCAATCGGCAGACTTGGTGGGCCTTGGATTGGCCGCGTGGCACTGTTTAGACTGTAGGATGGGTTTGGAGACTCTGTTGGTAGGAGAGACGGTGGAATTGATGCAAGTTGTAGTCACCCATGATCGCACGCTCAGAGAGAGGCGGGAGTACGTGCAAGTTAACCGAACAGTTCGGCTTCGATCGAAGACCAATACAAACCTCACTTGAGGATAGTGGGTAAGAGACTAGCGAGAATAGATGCCAACTTCCTCCTTCTCCTTTGTCGCGGGAAGACACTGAAAAAGGTTCTACAGTGAAAGGTGCTGACGAGGGAGCAACCATCGCCTATCTCTCACTGGCGTTCCAGCCTTGCAGCAGTGCTTGCGTCATAGCTGAACAAGGGAGGCTTCGAGCTCCCTTTCTGCCATCCAAAGGTCTTAACAAGGAGGAGTCGATGTTGCTCAAAGATCACAGCAGCATGACGACAACTTGTCCACAGAAACAGATGGCGGTTCTTGAGTGCTTGCCGGAGATCCAACCACCAGCGGCGGCAATGTCGAGATGCAACCGGCGTCCGAAGCTGTAGCAAGGAGGAGGGATGCCGACTTCTCATCGCTTCCCTACATCGTGGTAGTGATTGACGGAGAAGAAGGCAGAGGCGGTGGAGGTCTCGTGCGTCCGAGACCTGGTCGGCGGCAGGTCACTAGGAGGAGGCGTGCACAGCGGAGGCCATCATCGGCGGCCATGGATAGGGCCCAGCCACGGCGGCGGATGCAAGGCAGGGAGCCACTCGGTGCCACCATGGGGGGGAGAAGTAGTTCGGAGATCTGGAACCAAGTTGTGGCGGCGGCGTGATCCAGAGAGCAAAACGCACGCAGGTTCTGGACCTGTCGAGCGGAGAAAGAGAGAAAGAAGACAGCCGATGCTGAACCGGGTCCAGGAAACAAGAACCGACCGAGTCAACGCTAAACCGCCCGAGAACCAGACAGCGCAAGCCTGCCCACGTGGCTTCTTGCGATTGGCCCAGATAAGGTAACTAACTCATAATTACTCAGAATTTGTAAAATTCATAGTAATTCGCTGGAATGTCAGAAAAATATAAACAAGGTACCAAACTTCTCAGAAAATTGCGTAGAACAACTTGGAATTATAATATCAGGATTTTGATGCTCAAATCACAATGATATCATGAAAGATGTGTAATTCTCGTTTAATGGATAATAAATAGCTAATGATGACATAAAATCATGGAAAAATATCAGTAAGTCCATAATTACATATAGAATGGATATGATGTCAGATATGGCCATGGTGATGCACGAAAACATGTAACTTGATTAATATGGCTAATTAGGGCTAATAACCCTAAATAAAATATATTAAATACATGCATGCTCAATAAATCATGGTAATTACAGAATACCTTCATATCAGTAATGTGAGGCTAATACGTAACTCGGATATCAATTAGATACATGGAATTCATGTTATATGAAGATGACCCGTAATATATGGTTTAAAACCCTAATCTAGGTTAATGATGTAACCTAGGGTTAATTAATGTACACAAAAATGCTGTGGAAGATAATGATCAGATTATGTATCTTAATCTGTAATATAAGATCAGTAACCTAATTACATGAAGATAAGACAAGAAATAATGTATGTAACATAATGAGATAAGAGAAACCCTATAATGAACACGCTTAGGGTTAAGATGAGATGTAATATGATGAGAACCTGATGGTGATATGTAATCTTATCTTAATCAGGTTTGACCAAGTTATAGTTGACATGAAGAATATATCTGATGATTAGGTTGTCTTTCTTGATCAAGGTACGCCATTACCTCTTACTTGGCTTATTATACAATATGCTTGTGTTATATGTGTAGTAAAATACTTGGCATATGATATTGGATGAGATGATTGTTCTTGCATGATATGTTGCTTTATTTTCAATACTTATGGCTATGAACACCTGCAAACATAATATAGATGTTCCATCATAAGATAGCTCATAAACCACTAGGTGGTAGAGCACATGCATAATGATCACAAGCCACTAGGTGGCAGATCATATGATGTTTGTATAATGATCACAAGCCACTAGGTGGCAGATCATAAGGCCTAAAGACGTCAAAGCCACTCGGTGGCAGACGCATGAGATATATGATGGAAATGTGCCTAAAATATGTGTTCTCTTTTGTTAATGAATATCTTTGTGCAAGTATACACTTTTCTTATATTCTTCTGTTACTGCCAAGTATATTAGTTTTATCTTATTGCCAAGATATGATGAGAGGTAAATAAAAGACACGTAGGCGTACTCAGTACAATATTCATGAAATATTGTGCTGACGTGTACCGCATGTAATCTTTTTGTTTAGGTTGTGGTTATGCTCTTGAAGATCCAGGATAGTGAGAGTTGTATGACGAGCTGATGTTCAGGTGGACCTGTTGTCTTAAGATCCTGTTGTTTAGAATGTAGTACATGTATATGTATAGTTTGCTGTTCAATATGTAATATCAAATGTTGTAACAATTCATGTTGTAATTATATGTTGAATGGTGAACATGTGTTGTGGTTTTATTATTGTTCATGTGCATGTGCTACTGATGTTGTTTCCTTCTGACATCCTCGATTTTCTTCTTCTTAGCCTGGTGTGGGGTGTTTAAATTGGGATTCTCACTGAGGTGAGGGTTTCAATTTGTACGTCACACATTAGATTAAGTTTTAGAAAATCCGGGGATGTCACACAAGGTTTTTCTCATATACTATGTAATAGGAAATATGATAGTTTTAATTTATGTTTCAACATGAGATGACGATATGCACAAAGGAAAAACGACTGTCTCATGAGACAACTCGATCAACTGGAGGACCGAGGAAGCCAAACAATAGGAGGATGAACCGATCGATTAGTGGCCCAACCGACTGGCTAGAGGTGTCTAGACACTGCTTGGACATGAGAACCATTTGACCATTTTAGAAGAGCCCAACCAAGCAACCAGGAGGCGAGCCGACCAGTTCAAGAGTTGAACTGATCAACTTCGATTGGTTCTAGCATAGATCTTCACCAACAATAGGTTGCACATGATGTGGACCATAGGTGGTAATAATTCCTTATGGCTCCAAGGAATTACACAAGTATGTCCAGACACATCGCTTGTGTGTTTTATTCATTGCATGTTCTCATTTGTAGTTATAGCATGCATATGATACATACTATATATGTGGTGATTGGATAAAGTATATATATATATATATATATATATATATATATACTTTATCTCTCAACTAAGTATTAAGTCTTAGATTCTTTCCCAAAGCAACACACATAAAAAGCTTGATTGACCAAGCATAGGTGACACCAAAGCATGATACACCGTCTATCTCGTGGAAGTGTGGTGGTAATGATGTAGGTGTCGAAAAAGTGGGGTACATCATCATCATGTCAGCTTTTGGGTCAGGCTTGACTGGTGATTATCAGAGCGTCTGGACCATAAGCATGCAAATGATTATGGCAAGGAGTTGCACATATCATCTATCCAAGAGTTGCATATAATGCAATTCGCATGATGGCCTACCTAAATAGTCAAGTTGTGGGCAATCAGCCAAAGCTGACTCATGATTTGGTGGAATATGGATCTTGGCTCACTAGAATATTGTACGCTACGATATTTTGAATTGCTATTGAGGGCTATCAATTTAAATCAAATAGTGGAAAAATAATATATGAAGACCTAATTAATATCTTCAAAATTATCAAATCAAACCAAATAAAAAATATTTTGAAAAGTTGCAATATTTCTTTGTAGAATCAAATGTCAAACATAAACACGTTCAAATTGTGAACAATACTCAAGAAGGAAAAATGGGATAAAGTTCCACAATTGGTTAAGGACTTTGAGAAATGTTCTTATCAACGAGTGTATGCTCTATGTTCTTAATAGACCAACGCCAGAGGAACCCACTCCAAATGCGTGTAAGGCTAAATGGATGCTTATTGGAAGCATTCCAATGATGCCATAAACATTTGAGTACCCAATGCTATGTTGTATGAACTATGAGTTGCATGAACAACATGAAAACTTGGACATTCTTGAGGTGGTAACACATCTTAATGATCATGTAAAGAAAAGAAGGTACAATGTCTCCAAAGCGCTAATTGAGTGCAAACTGACAAAGGGAGGTCCAGTAGAACCCCATATGCTCAATATGATTGGACATGTGGAATGACTAGGATTTCTCTTAGGTCAAGAGTGACCATGAATATGATTATGCAAGCATTGCATGAATTATAGTTAGTTTATCATATGCTTGGCGTGTTAATGCCAAAGGAAGAAAGAAAAGCATTGTCATCAAGAGCGCATAAACAAGAAATGCATTTCTTGAATCCATATGATAGTTATCTAGACCTTTTGGTTATCAATCCAACAGAGACACACATGTCTTATTTGTTGTGGAATATGACAAAAAGATCTTCACTAAATGTAGTGGGAGATAGCCTATTCCATTAGGACTAGTACATAATGATATACATAAACCTTTTGGAATGAACACTAAAGGTAGTTACAAGTACCTCATTATATTTACTGATGTAATAAATAGATATTGAAATTTGTATTTAATGAAATATAACTATGAATCTCTTAAAGTGTTCAAGAAGATTATGAATGAAGTACGTAACTCATTTGGTAAATTATTAAGATACATTGATGTGATCAATGTTGAAATATTTTAACCAAGAGTTTGAGGACTTTCTGGAGAGATCGTGATAGTTTATCACAGTGAATTCCACCTGAAACATACTGATGTGTCAGAAAGAAAGTATCACACTGTGTTAAAACATGGTGAGATTGATCAATAAAATTTAGATGATCTTATAATTTCTTTTGGGCACATGCTTTACACTAAATCAATGTACCATCTAAAATTGTTCAAAAGACACCATATGAGATATGGCATGAGAGGAGTCCTGATGAGTCTTTTGTAGTGATCAAGATTAAAGGCTTATATAAGAATTTTTTTTTATTAAAAGCTTTGTTCACAAAATCACTTAAATGTTATTTTGTTAAAAACTACTCTTATCCCAATCTGAAAACAAAGTGTTTATTAGTCTAGATGATGTATTCCTAAAATAGAAACTAGTTCCAAAGGAGTCAATGGGATTAAAAGTAGAACTTGAAATGTTTGAGACAATAAGAAAAACATAGAACTAAAGAGGTACAATAAGAATAAGGAGAATCACAAGTTGTTGTGGAATATCAAGTTCCTTATGTGACACACATTACTCATAGTTTTAGTAGAACATGCCTTAAGTTTGAAAGATTATGATATCTTATACCCCAATAAGGTGATAATTTGATCATAGAGATGAGTTAAAAACCTACCAAGAAACTATTGAGAGACAAAAATCTAACGAATGGCTTGAGGCCATGAGATCAATGATGGACTCCATGTAAACTGACAAGGTGTTACCTTGGTGGATCCACCTGAAGGGGTAAAACCCATAGGGTGCATTTGGGTCTCTGTAAGAAGACCAACACGGAAAGGGTAGATTGGTTGAAAAGAATTTCAAATTAGTTCAAGGTGTTGAACATGATGAAGTCCTTTCACCGGTTACCATGGTTAAATCCATCTCGATTATGATTGTTGTTGCATCTTAGTATGATTGTGAGATTTGACATATGGATTTTTAAAACCACATTCCTTAATTGGAATAATTAAGAGGATGTGTACGTGACATAACCTAATGGTTTTATAAATCCATTAATTCAAATGAAGGCTATAAGCTACAAAGGTCAATCAGAGGATTAAAGCAAGTATCTCAGAGTTGGAATCTTTGATTTGACAAGACAGTCAAAGGGTTTGACTTGAGTCAGAATGAATATCTGTGATTACAAAAGATTTAGTGGGAACATATTTAAAATTCCACATAATGATGGGGATAATGTCCTTATCCTACATATGTTAAAACATGACCAGGAAAGTACCTTCTATATGAAGGGTTTAGGCAAAGCATCCTATGTGATAGGGATTCAGGTCTATAGAGATAGATCTGGAAAGCTTCTATACCTAAGTAAGAGCACATATATTGGAAAAATGTGGAAGAGTTCAACATGCAAGACTCAATGATAGAAAATGTGTCCATGATCCATGGATTAGTCTCTCAGGATCTAAGTGTCCAAATTCTTATGAAGAATAGTAACATATGGGTAGATGGCATATGCATTTGCAATTGGATCCATCTTGAATGCAATGATATGTACTTATCCCATTATCTCATATGTATTGGAAATGATGAGAAGATATCCAATAATCTCATATTAATGGACATGAAAAGAGGATATCTAGTCATCTCATATGTATTTGACATGATGAGAATCCATATATATACCTACCTAGCAATCTTGTATGTATTAGACATGACGAGAGGGTGTATGTCAGATACCAATGATAGTCACTAAATTACCATAAAGAACATCCTTAGGTTCTTGTAAATCACTAAAAGGATCCATTATGTAGTTATGATAATAAGGATATTTGGTTGTAAAGGGTTACACCGACGTAAGCTTCCAAATTGACAAAATAATCAAAATCGAAATTTATTTTTGATATCAAACGAGAACTGTAAGTTGGAAAGAGTTCCGAGTTAATGTCAATTGTTCAAATCTACAAAAGAAGCTGAGTATCTCTATACTATAAGATCAGCAGAGGATACTGTATGGATCAAGAAGTTCATATCGGTGAACTTGTGTGAGGTTCCAACCATTGATGACATAGTAGAAATACTCATGACAACAATGGAGCTACTATTTAGGCTGGGAATCTCAAATAGCATACTATGGAACTTCCATCTCATACGAGTAGTCGTACAATGAAGAGATGAGAAAATAGAAAAATATCGACTTAAGGTAAATGTTGCTAAACCTGCTATAAAAGCACTTGCACAACAGAATTATGAAGGCCATGTTAGGTCACTTGAGATAAGATCTGTGGGTGATTGGATCTAAGTGCAAGTGGGAGTTTGTTGGTATGTATGCCTAGAGAGCCAATCATAGGATGCTTAGGATGAGGCATTAGATACAATATTCGATCATTAATAATAAAAGACAAGCTTCTAATTTATTATGTTTCATGAAGTTATGAGATAATGATGTAACACTATAAATGTCTAGAGAATAATATTATTCAATGATGTATGTTGTTAACCTTGATTTTTTCTTGTATAGTTTGAAATACAACTTTCTCAATAAAATGTGTGTGCATGGAAATTATATGATTTATGCTCAATGAATAAGTTTTTTTTTCAAATATTTCCTTTGAATGAGTGATTTTGTGGATCCTAATAAACTAGTGTGTCCAATGTGATAAAAGAGAAGAAAAAGATAAGAAATCTAATAATAGATAAAAGGAAAAAAAGAAATAAATGTGATTGTGAGAATTATGAAGAATTCCCTTGAAAGTGGTATGCATGACCACTTTTGGCTAGTTTCATTCCCTTTTGGTTATATTGAGGAAAGAAATCAAAGTAAAGAAAATGAAAGATAAAAAAGAGAAAATATGAATTTAAATTGCATAAAATATGCCTTTTGAGTGGATGACTTGCATATAAAGAAAGGACTCTTTCATTTTCGAGTTTTGGTTCCAAACATGGCACACAAGTAAATCAAATCATTAAGGAGTGTCCCTTAAAATTTTGGATTAAAAAGGTGTGTTGTTTAGGAGTAATGAATTTTGGATGATTTCATAAAGTGAGAGGGATATCCTTAAATGTCACGTTTATTTTCCAAATTATTTGTTCTTTTTTTTTATACTTTTGTTGAGCATGTGTCATGATAGCCGTTGGACTTGCGATCTAATGGTGGTTGTGTCATCACCTACCACGAGTTGGAAGGGGAAATAGGGAATAGGACCCATGCTTTTCCCAATTGATTTTCTCCTCATCCAGTTGATGTGCAAATTTGGAAACTTAACCAACGAATTTGTGGCAATAAAGTACACCAAAACATCCTAGGTTCTAACCTATTTAGAGTGGAATCGAGAGTTTGCCCAAATTCGATCCCACCTACAACTCCACCACCATGGACATCTATATAAAGGGGGTCATACACCCTTCTGCAAATACATAGATCAACTTAGAGCTTTCAGGCAAAGCCAACGATCTTCTCTTTGCATCCAATTCCACCTTTGACTGTGATCTTCACCCCTACCCAGAGCTCCTCCTCACTGGAGTAGGCGCGACTTCATCCCATTGATTCTGACCAGCAACCGAGCAATTAGGAGATGCTTCTAATTTGTGAGGATGAGGAAAAGGCACATGTGATGTAGCCCTATTTTAAGGATCCATCTTGTGCCATTTTGTACTTAAATCACATATAAACATGTTAGATTACAAGCTATTTCCCTTAATATGTTTGTCATTGCCAAATGCACTTATGGATGTTCTTTGCATCATTTTAAGGTACTTGGACCATGATTAGGGTGAATGAGAGAGAAGGAGGGGACCAAAGAATGACACAAAGCTCCATAAAACTACCTTCAATGGACAAGGATCAACATTAAGCAAAGAAATCCATGAGTTATGAAGTTTGAAGTTAATTTTCCTACTACAGATACCAACACAGTCGTGGAATACCCCCACTGTCGTACCATTTATTGTGAAGAATCAATAGAGTCAACAAGGATTTTACACACAAATGGCCATGACCGTGGCCACCAACACGATCGTGGCCATGAGAATTGAAGTCGGCCATGGCCATACCTCCACGATCATATCGTTTATTGTGAGAAATCAATAGAGTCAATGGGGATTTTGCACCCAAATGGCCACAGCCAGGGCCACCAACACAGTCGTGGCCAGGAGAGATGAAAACGTTCGTGGCCATACCTCCACGGTCGTACCATTTATTAAGAAGAATCAAAAAAATCAACACGGAGTTTCCCCCAATCTGCCATGATCGTGGCCGACCGCCACGACTGTGACCTATGAAGAACAACTCACCCTTACTGCTGCCCCACGACCAAGTCCTCCTCCTCCAAAACGGCTGTGTTAACCAAAAAGGCCGTGGTGCTACTCACCCAACATGACTGTGGCACCCACCACGACTGTGGCCACCTTCTACTTAGCCTCTTCACCACCCTTTCTATACCAGGCCCATGTCCCTACTCCACGAGCATCCCATACCACCCTCACCATAGACGTGGCACATCAACACAACTGTGGTGACCAACCAACCCTACCATATTTTGACCCTGATTTTCCTATCCTACCCGTACTTACCCTAGTGCTTCCCCAGCACCTATATATACATAGGTGGCGGCTGGGGCATGAAGGTTAGACACCGTACAGCTGCTCCTAGCCTCCATTACCCCTCCTTGAGCATTTAGTGCATTTCCTTTGCATTTTTGCTCTCCATCCACCATTTCCATCTCCATTTCACCTTGGAGACCTAGTTTTCTAGGTTTTCCACCATAATCCCCCATATCTTCATGCTCACCTGCACCCTTGAAGGAGAGAGGTCGTCCATAGTAGAAAGAAGGTGAAGAAGAAGGTTACTTCCCTGAGCTCCATGGCATTTCTTCCCTTTCTTCCCATCTCTTTTACTATTTCTTTGACTATGTGTAGCTAAGCCGCTAGTGGTGGGTTGTTCGAGGGACAAAATGTGACTTTGATACCAAGTTGGGGGAATTTTGGCTTGTAATGAACTCATTTTTATCTATGATGATTGTTCCATGCTTTTGTCTCTTATCCCATTGCCATACTTGTAATTTATGCTTTTTTTCCATTAATTTCTTGTTTGAGTGTGCTTGATGATACCATGTTTCTACATGTGGCAATCTTAGGTGTGACTCCTAGGTCCCAATAGGGGCTCCCTAGCTAGTCCCCTTGTTCCTACATGCTTATCTCCTCTGCTACTACTTGGTATGAGACCTAAGTTACTAGTATAAGTGGGATTGATGTGATTGCCTAGGGTCTTCTAAAGGCTAGAATGGCTAGTGGCATGAGGTCAAATACCCTCATCTATACTCCCATGTCTACCCTCAACCCTCAATTTCTCATTATCACTTATCCTAGAAACCTAGATTTGGCTAATCCTATTAGAATTACACCTAACCCTAGTCTTGTACTAGTAGTATAGGGTATATTCTAATAGGATTGGTCTTATTGTTTGGTTTGGTAATCTAGATGTAAAATGAGAACCAATCTCATCTAATAACCTCCCCTAACTGTTATCAAAGTTACATCCCCAAACGGCCCACCTACCTTAATCATCTTGTCAAAACCCAAATTGCTTTGTTTACTTGTTCATGCTAGTCTAGTTTAGTTGCTTTTGCTTAATCTAGTTACTTTCTTAGTTTTTCTCTTTAGTATTAATTTAGGTTCTTGCTCTCTCTAGTGGTTAACTTAGATTCTAAACTACTTCCTGCTTGTCTAGTGTAGTGTAGCCTACTCTTGCTCTTGCTTAGCTAGTTTATTAACCAAGTTTGCTAAATTTGCTTATTTAAGATAACTTAGGTTTAATTCCACCTTTCTTTCCTGTCCACTTAGAGTAATCAACAAACAAACCCTTTTAAAACCCTTCAACCCTAGACTCTACATTAGGAACATAGCCTACACTAAACCTAGATCTAGTGCCCCCTCTATCCCTGAGGACCAACCCCTAAAATTTTCCAATCACCTATAATACAGCCGTACCCCATGCGCTTGCAGGTGACCTATTTGGTTTTCTGATCGACTTGGTTAGGGTCAATACAAATTTCAAAAGTATCCTCACGTGTGTTCGAGTCCCATGGAGTGCATCTAGCCACCTTAGTTGGCTAGTGTGTACGCCTCTGGCTTGGACACACCAAGCCTTCTTGCGCCATTGTCGGGGATAGAGGCGCTCGGCCTAGCTAGTTATTGTAGCTTAGCGTTTCCTTTTGCCCTCATCATTGCTATTCTTTATTCTTTGTTCACTTTTTCATATTGCCATTCGAACTTGATTTCTTGTTGCTTGTTTGTGTATTGTGCAGGTGACAGCTGTGCATGCGCCATACGTGTTCCACTTGTATCGACTTGGTGTTGTACAACCCCGAGATAGGTAGAAGGAGATGCCAAATTCGTCGCAACCAACACCGAGAAGCCAAGATGGAGGAAGACAACCCTCATGTGGATTCTCAACCACCTCCACCACAACACCGCACACTCTACAATTATTTCACCCCAGGGAACTACAATTCCCTCATCACCACCCTAGTTGAGCAAATGCTGGGTCAACAGTTCTCCATTCCACTCACACTCCTTAGACTCCTTCCCACTTACTATGGGATGGAGAATGAGAACCCCTACCACCACATCAACGCATTCCTTGAGATGTGCTCCACTTTTGGCACCTCCACCGCCACCGACAACTCCATATGGAGAACCCTCTTTCCATTCTCCTTAAAAGAAAAAGCCAAAGAATGGTTTATGTCAAAGCCAGAGTTGGTAACTTGGACTGAGGTCAAGAATGAGTTCCTTAAGAAATTCTTTTCGATCACCAAGCTGACCTACATGAGAAGCTGCATCACATCCTTTGCTCAGAAAGAGAATGGGCCTTTCCATGAGGTATGGGAGAGGTTCCAGAAACTTCTACACGACTGCCCCCACCATGAAGTGCCACTATGGCAGATAGGTCAAGCTTTCTACACCGGGCTTGAAGAGTTGAGCCTAAATAACATCGACTCATCTTGCGGGGGCACTTTCATGGCAAAGCCGCTCGAGGAGTCATGGCCCTTGTTTGAGCATCTTGCTGAAAATTCCCACCATAGGGTTCCTATAAAATGGGGGCATGGTGTCCGGAACTACACTCCTCCATCTTCCTCTGTAGCTCCAGCCCGTAACACTGTCGACCCCGACATGATGAAAATGATGGCAGATTTGATGAAGATGATGAAGAACCAAGCTGGTGGTTTTCCTAGCCAACCCACCATGGTAGTCGATTTTGTGGATGAGGAGGTGAATGCCTTGTACTCCTTTGGTGGCTGAAATAATCAAGGCCCCATGTCCAACACCTATACTCCTGAGTGGAGGAACCATCCAAATTTCTCTTGGAAATAACAAAATGAGGATGGAGAAGGACAAGGGCAGCCGAGGCCACGCTACAGGTCAAAGTTTGAAGAGGAGGTTCTTGGAAGACTAAGAAGTTTGGATGAGGTGACAAAGGATGTGAACTCACATGGGCAGTCCATCCACTGCCTAGAGCAAAGACTAGATCAGATTTCTCTCTCTCTTGCTAGGAGGGAAGAAGGAAGACTTCCATCTCAACTGATGCCCAATCCAAACAATGATGGTGCTTTCCTAGGGAACACTCCAAGTTCATATGCTCCACCATCATACCAAGCACCGTTGAATTCCTATGCTCCACCACCTCCTCAAGCACCTCTTAACTATCATTATGCTCTACCTTCACCTCATACATACCAACAACCACCTTCGCAATACCACCCCCATCCACAACAACAACAACCACCACCACAACAACCACAACCACAATAGATCCTCCAAAACCCAGATTCACCTCACCAAAGGCCTCCACCACCTCAACAACCACAACCACCTCCACAAGCTCTTCTTCTACTACCCATGAGCATGTGAAGGTGGTGACTACGTTGAGGAGTGGCCGGACTTTAGAACGCCCCGATGATACTATCGTTGTTGACAAATGTGATATTGAGACTGGACAAGTTGATACTAAGATAGAGCTTGAGGATACTGTGACGAGAGCCAGCGTTGATACTATGATATCGGGTGTTCATACTGTGATTTCTATGATTCCTATTGATGATATTGTTGATCCTAACCATTTGGGGTCCCAACTTCCTCCATTTCCTGAAGCTCTTAAGGATCTGTCTGTTGAGAAGAGAAGAAAGAAGCATACTGAAGACATCCTTGAAACCATTAAACAAGTGAAAATCAACATTCCTTTGCTTGATGCAGTCAAGAAAATCCCTTCTTATGCTGAGTTTCTGAAAGATCTATGCACCTTCAAGAGAAAGACCATGGGGAGAACCCCAAGGAAAGTCAAGCTCACTAAGAAAGTGAGCTCGATTCTACAGCACACCATGTCAAGGAAAAGAAAGGATCCCAATGCTCCCATCATCTCATGCTACATTAGGGCACATCGCATAGACCCAGACCTCCTAGACTTGGGTTCTAGAATCAACCTAATGTCATATGATATGTTTGTCGAGCTCCAAATAGGGCAATTGAGTTCAGTTCATTGTACTTCGTAGTTGGTTGACAGATCGGTGAAGATGCCAAGAGGGCGTGTTGATGACATGCTTGTGAGGCTTGATGATGAGACATCTACTTTCTTTCCTGCCAACTTCATTGTCTTAGATATGGAGAAAGACATGAGGAAGGTGCCTATCATCTTGGGAAGACCATTCTTAGCCACATCTAATGTGATAATTTATGTGAGGACCAGTACTATGTATGTGACTTTCATGCACATGAAGATCCGGTTGAACATCTTTAAATCTCCAGCCACATCCAAGGTGATAGGGGCCACAAAAGAAGATTGCTATCTCATTGAGTGCCTAGATGAAATTATAGAGGAATGCCTACCTACGTGGATTCAAACTGCCACTCAAGGTAGAGGTCTAGAGCCAATAGTTGAGTTCCCTGATGATGATGATGATAATGAAGAGAATGAGCTAGTCTTGGTGGCTATAAGTGAAGACCTCCCTTCTATTTTTGAACCAATAAAGAACTCTCTTGAAGAACCTCCCACTCTTGAGTTTAAGTCACTTCCAAAAGGATTGAAGTATGCATTTCTAGGTGCAAATGACACCCTCCCAGTGATCATTTCTTCCATTCTCTCACCAGATCAAGAGGAGGCATTGATGAAAGTCTTGAAGAAGAACATCCAAGACATTTGATGGTCTATAGATGATTTGAGTGGTATTGATCCCTCCATCTGGGTACATAGGATCAACCTTGAAGATGATGCAAGGCCAACCCACCAAATGCAAAGATGATTTGATCCAAAGCTGAAACAGGTTGTGACCCAAGAGGTTGTGAAATTGCTTGATGCTAGGATTATCTATCATATCTTTGATAGTACATGGGTGAGCCCCATCCAGGTTGTGCCTAAGAAAGGTGGGATCATTGTGGCTGAAAATGCATATGGTGAACTTATGCCGATGAGAGAACAATAAAAACAGAGAATGTGCATTGATTATCGAAAACTTAATGAAAAGACCAAGAAGGACCACTGCCCTCTGCCATCTCTTGATTAGATTCTAGAGAGGCTATTAGGGAAAAGCTTCTATTGCTTCCTTGATGGGTATTCTGGATACTTCCAAATTGTCGTGCATCCTACATATCAAGAGAAGACAACATTCACCTGCCTGAGTGGTACTTTTTCCTATCGGAGAATGTCATTGGGGTTGTGTAATGCCCCTTCTACATTTTAGAGATGTGTGACCTCCATTTTTGCAGATATCCTTGATTCCTCTTTGGAAGTGTTCATGGATGATTTCTCAGTTTTTAGTAAGACATTAGATGAGTGCTTGCTACATTTGACTGCTGTTCTTGAGAGATGTGTGAAGGTTCGCCTAGTGTTATCTTGGGAAAAGAGTCACTTCAAGGTACCCAAAGGCATAGTTTTGGGTCAGTAGGTTTCAAAGGATGGAATTGAAGGCGACAAGGCCAAAGTGGGCTTCATTTCTACTCTCACCATTCCTTCCACCGTAAGACATGTTCAGTCTTTCTTGGGACATGCCAGTTTCTACCACCACTTCATCAAGGATTTCAGTAAAATCTCAAGATCTCTATGTCATTTGCTTGAGAAGGATGTTGAGTTCCATTTTGATGACAAGTGTGTTGAAGCTCTCAGCCACTTAAACAAAAGACTAGTTTCTTCTCCTGTCATGCATCCCCCAAATTTCTCTTTGCCATTCGAGATTATGACCGATGCATTTGACATGGCAGTGGGGGCTGTGATGGGCCAAAGAGTTGGCCAAATTCCACACACTATCTACTACGCAAGAAAGACTTTAGACAAAGCCCAAAGAAATTACACAACGACCAAGAAAGAGTTGCTTGCAGTCATCTTCCCTCTTGAAAATTTTTGATCATATCTTATGCAAAACAATGTAGTGATATACATGGACCACGCTGCACTAAAAGACCTCATGTCAAAGAAAGATTCAAAGCCAAGGCTGATCAAATGGATCCTATTGCTTCAAGAGATCGATGTGGAGATTGTAGATGAGAAGGGAGTGGAAAATGGTATTGCCGACCATCTCTCCCGAATTGATGAGCCCTTTGATGACACAAGTTGACTCAAGGAAATGATGCCACATGAACAACTCTTCCTTCTTTCATCCACTCAAAGGCCATGGTATCAACACATAGCCAATTTCTTGGCTAGTGGGAGGATACCTAGCACATGGACAAGGGAGCAAAGTAAAATGCTATTTGCCATGGTGAAGAATAATTCTTGGTATGAACCTCACCTCTTCAAATATTTCCCCGATCAGCTCATGACATACTGGTTTATTCAGATGACTTAGTTCAACACCGGGACCACCTAAGTAAAGTCCTTGATATCTTGAGAAAGCAGAAGTTCTATGGGAAATTCTCTAAATGTGATTTTTCGATAGACCGATTCATGTTCCTAGGACACATCATCTCAGGAGGAACGATCATCGTAGATCCAGCTAAAGTGGCGGTAGTGCGAGACTGGCCTGCACCGAAGAACCCCTCCGAGATCTGATGCTTCTTGGGGTTAGCAGGATACTATCGACGTTTCGTTGCGGATTTCTCAAAGATTGCCTTACCTTTGACCATGTTGACTCGGAAGGATGTGAAGTTTGTGTGGTCCAATGTTTGTGAGGCTCATTTTTAGTATTTGAAGGAGAAGCTGACCACTACACTAATTTTGACTCTACCATTAGGCAATGAGGATTTTGTATTTTCACCGATGCATCAAAGATGGGACTTGGCTGTGTGTTGTAACAAAATTGGTGTGGTTGCATATGCCTCCCGACAACTCAAGCCCAACGAGGTGAATTACCTGACACATGACCTGGAGTTAGCTGCTATCATCCATGCATTGAAGATTTGGCGGCATTACCTGTATGGTGCTACTTTTGAAATCCTCACTGACCATAAGAGCCTGAAGTACCTTCTAACACAGAAAGACCTGAATCTACGACAACGACGATGGATGGAGTATATGAAGGATTACGACTTCACCATCGCCTATCATACAGGAAAGGAGAATGTCGTAGTAGATGCTTTGAGTCAGAAACAACTCAGGTGTGCAGCTTTTTTGTCCCATCAGTAGAAGAGTTTAGAAGAGCTAGTAGAATGGTCTCTGCGACTGTTTGATGATCAAATTCGTTTGGCCAACATCCAGATACAGTTGGAATTGTTGAGTGAGATTGTTGCAGCCCAGTTGGCTAGTGGAGAACTTGACAAGATGAAAGGCTTGATGAAGAAGCCTCAGACCCATCTTTCTTTGGAATAGATGGAGGGATCTGATTTGAGAATCGTATATGGGTTCCTGAAGATTCACAGTTGAAGAAACATATCCTACAAGAGGCTCATGGTTCTAAGTAGACGGTGCACCCATGAACTACTAAGATATTTAAGGACATGCAGAGGTTTTTCTGGTGGCCAGGTATGAAGAGAGACATTGTAGCTTATGTGGCCAGTTGTCTTACGTGCCAAATGGTGAAGGCTGAGCACCAACGACACGGAAGACTTTAACAGTCTATAGAGATTCCAGAGTGGAAATGGGAGTAGATCACCATGGATTTTGTGGTGGGTCTACCCCAGACCAAGAGAGGTCATGATGCGATGTGGGTTGTGGTAATCCCTTACCAAGTCAGCACACTTCCTTGCCCTAAAAACCACTACCAAAGTGTCAGACTTAGCTGAGTTGTATATCAGAGAGATAGTACATTTACATGGCGTACCCAGTTCCATCATCTCCGATAGAGACCCAAAGTTTACTTCCAAGTTGTGGAAGCAAGTTCAAGAGGAACAAGGTACAAGGTTGAAGTTCAGTACCGCTTATCACCCCCCAGACATATGGTCAGTCAGAAAGGACAGTCCAGACCTTAGAGGATCTGCTAAGAGCTTGTGTACTCAACTAGGGTGGATCATGGGAGCAATACCTACCTTTAGCCGAGTTTTCTTACAACAAAAGTTACCAAGCTAGTATCAAGATGCCTCCATATGAAGCTCTTTATTGGAGACTGTGTCGGTCACCACTTCACTGGGATGATGTTGGCGAAAGGACCTTATTGAGGTCAGATGAACTCCAAGTGTATGCTGATAAAGTCGCATTGATCAGGCAAAGGCTAAAGAGTGTCTAAGACCGACAGAAGTCGTATGCTGATGCAAAGAAGAGTGATGTGCATTTTGCTGTGGGAGAACATGTTTTACTGAAAATCTAACCGCTCCGAGCTATAGCTAAGAACAGAGGAATGTTGAGTCCCCGATATGTGGGTCTGTTTGAAGTGTTAGAACGGATTGGTGAAGCAGCTTATCATTTGGACTTACCCCCTCAATATAGTATGATGCATGATGTGTTTCACGTGTCCAATCTGAAGTGATATGTGTAAGATCCAAGCCATGTGCTAAGCATTGAACCCATTGAGCTTCAAGGAAAGCTAACTTATCTTGAGTTGCCTTTGCGGATTCTAGATACCAAGGTAAAAGAACCCAGAAATAAGAATATAGAGATGGTAAAGGTTCTTTGGAAGCACCATGGAGATGATGAGGCCATATGGGAGCTGAAGACGCACATGGAAAAGGCATATCCCAATTTGTTTCTTTGATTGATGAATTTTGAGGGCAAAGCTCCTATAAGGAGGGGAGGATGTTATAACCCCATTTTTCTAAAGCATGTAATGAGATTTGTAAATCTCTTTTTAAAAGATAAATAAAATCAATGATTGATTTGATGAGTTGATTTGAATGAATTTTGTGTATGATAGCCTTGTATGCTTTCTTGGTGGGCCTTATTGGCCATTAAGCCCAATTGACAGAAAAAGAAAAAGAAATGAAAAGGGAATTCAATTGGATAAAGGAATACATAAGAAAATAAATAAAAGGGTTAAAGGATATTTTCAAAATAGGATTTTGTGACATAAAGATCCTTGGGGTTCAAGGAACTCAAGATAATTACATAATGGCAAAAGAAATAGGAGATATGTGGAAAATATGAATAAATAAGTATTTTCTTGCAACTGAAGAAAAGGAATCGTTTTCTTGAGATAATGATCTCAATTTTTTCTAGATGTGAGATAAAAGCATAAACAAGGTTCCCTTAAAATTTGAATTAAAAAGGAATTACGATTTAGGATTTATTGCTTTTTCAAGAATTCCTCAAATATTGTTTTATCTTGGAATTTAGGAAATCATTTTCCTTATTTGGCTGAGCGCGAGCATTGCTGCCCGTTGGATCTTGATCCAACTGGCACTGCCTAGCATCAAGTTCCAGTAGAACTAGGACTATAGCATGATTACAGGAGAATTTCCCCCATCACTTTTCTCGCGATCTTGTGCTTGTGCACTTTTGGAAACCTCTTCATTGAGTCCGGGCGTGAGAGGCGAAGCTTCTCGACCCTACTTTGTTGGGTTCCCATCACGAATAGGTAACACCCAATTGGGCTGTGTCTTTGAGTTGGCGGAAGGGTTAAGATAACCCTAACAGAGCCCCTACGCCCTATAAATAGGACTCCTCCTAGTTGCTATCACCCTTACGACTCTAGACGGCTGCTTCCCAAGTCGCAGGACTCCCTCCCTCGCTCTATTGTTTTTGCTCTGGCGAAGGACCACCGCGGCACCGCCACATTGTCAAGATAAGAGAAAGGAGGAGGACCACAGTGAACCCGCTTGAGATCCAACGCTCCCGAGTCACTCTCCTGACTTACTCGTGTAGTGGAGCGGGTTGATGTGGAACGTTTGATCAAGGTCCATCGTGAAGCTAATTGCGATCCAACAGATCGGCAGTAAGGGTGACACACGCGACCAAGGTGGTGGAGCCAATCGACACGAAGTGTCCGATCTGACCAGTGGACCAGGGGCGCACTGATCGAATGATGACAGAAATTGGTAATTCTTTTTCTCTAATAGAAATTTGGAAATAGAACAACAATAAATCCTATGTATGTGCCATTCCAGAGTATGTGGAGGTCATTTTGGCGGAAAACGCATGGCTACAACAGTTCTTTAATGTGGGTTTTATTGTCCATCCTTGTTCAAAGATTCACATGAGTTTTGCGAAAGATGCTTGAAGTGCCAAAAAGTGGGCACTATCTCAAAAAGGGACATGATGCCTCTATCACCCATTCTTGTGGTGGAGGTGTTTGATGTATGGGGGATTGACTTCATGGGTCCTTACCCACCTTCCTTTGAGTATGTCTACATTTTGGTCATTGTGGACTACGTGTCAAAGTGGATAGAGGCTATTGCAACACGTACGAATGACCATAAGGTGGTGTGTGATTTTGTGAAATCAAACAATTTTAGCTATTTTGGGATCCCAAGGGCCATGATTAGTGATGGGGGAAGTCACTTCATTCACCACACTTTTGAAGGGTTGCTCAAGAAGCATGGAGTAAACCATCAAGTAGCCACTCCTTACCATACTCAAACTAGTAGCCAAGTTGAGTTGGCCAATCGGGAGATAAAGCTCACCCTAGAGAAAATAGTGAGACCAGACCACAAGGATTGGTCACTCCGTCTAAATGAAGCTTTATGGGCACATCGGACTGCATACAAATCCCCGATTGGCACTACCCCATTCAAGCTCATCTATGGAAAAAGCTGCCATTTGCTGGTTGAAATGCAACACAAGGCATTATGGTCTATGAAAACTATGGATCTTGATGGAGAAAATGTGGGAATGAAAAGGAAGTTTCAAATACATGAGTTGGAGGAAATGTGCCATGAGTCGTATGACATGTCCAAGAGCTATAAGGAGGGTACTAAGTTCCTTCATGATAAGATGATCAAAAAGAAGGAATTTGAGCCCAACAAGTGAGTATGGCTTTACAAGTAAAGGATGAAGTTCTTTCCCAGAAAACTCTGGTCTAGATGGGAAGGAAGGACCTTATCTTATCTAGAAAGTGTACCCATCTGGGGCTGTGGTGATATGTGAGAAAGGAGCAAAAGAGTTTTCCGTCAATGGAAAAAGATTGAAATTAGTTGTGGAAGTAGGCCCAGACAAGGCCAATCAAAGTTTTGATATTGTTATGCTTGTAGAAGAACAACAATCCGATGAAGAAATGTGCTTGGAAGTAGATGAGAAAGAAATATACTACAAGGATGCCTTGAGAATTCCAAAGAAGTAAAAGAAATCAAGAATCAATAAGCACTACTGGGAGGCAACCCACGTGGTTTGAGATTCTCTAACCTTACTTTTTGGTACTTTTATTTTATTTTACACAAATACACACACACACACTTGTGTCTAATAGTTTTTTCTTTGAGCTTTGATGACACAACATGTGTTAGACACTAGAGAGTGAGGATGAAAGTTGAGGCATGGTCATGAATGCAAATTTGTGGCAGAATGCCAAAGAGAAATAAAGTTCTTGTATTTTGAATTGAGAAAACTAAAGGATTGCCTCCAACATGGCCGTGGAGATTGACAACGACTGTGGCAAAAGAGGACATCCATGGTCGTGGCCGCACACCACGGTCATTTTGTTTTATTTCATCAAAGTGACAGAGAATGTTAGGTTGTTTTTGGATGTATGGCCACAATCGTGGCCACCCGCCACGACTGAGTTGATGATGCATGGCCACGACTGTGGCAGCTGACCATGACTGTGGCAAGGGTCAGAGGGAAATGTTCTACATTAACAACATGACTGTGGCACTCCACCACGACCGTGATACCAAGCCCTTGCCACGACCGTGGCCCCACCCGATCTAGGAAAAAAATATAGGTTTTAACATCAAAACTCGACCCCCTCTTCATTTCTTCTTCTTCTACCTCAGTTGCATGACCGTGGCGGCATAGTGATACCTCGCCCTCCACCGTTCTCCACCTCCAACACATCAAAACACCCCCAATTAATACCAAATCATTCCCCAACCACCCCTATTCCATTTGCACCACCTTTCCTATCTCAATCGGCCCTCCATCTCCATCTTCACCTCAAATCTACCCAACAACCCCCCTCCACTAAACCTCCACATAAACCCTCCATTTTTTGCCCAAATCCACAACAAACCCCATATCCACCATCTAAACTTTCTTCTACTTCCATTCCACACCCAAATCCACATCCACATCACCCCATTCACAAAAATCCAAATTTCATCCCCCTTTCCCAGCCCAACCATGAAGAAAATTGGAAAAACAATAACCAAGGGGGCCAACATTATCACCAGAGGAAAGAGGCACTCCAAAAACACCTCCTCTGATGTTTCTATGCCATCACACACCCCCTCCCCAACCACCTCCACATACCAATCCCTTCATTGCTCACAATCAGTGAGTGCATCCCGCTCACATTCATCTGATAGCCACCACATCACCGATGTGACATATGAGGGGGATGAAGAAGAAGAAGAGGGGTCTGAGGGAAATCTAGATGACTTGATTGATAAAGTTGAGCCGATGATTGCAAAGAAAGGGAATAAATCAAAAGTAGCACCGTTATTGTCAAAGCGGCCGCCAAGACCTACGCCTGCGCGCCACATGACGTCTCACATGGTAGTAGAGCGTTGTAATCAGCCGCAACCTACACGCCAATTGCATCGTGATAAAGAACAATATGCACATTGGTACAACCTCGACACAAGTTTGGGGTCCCAATATTACCAAATGGAGCAAGATGACGATGACAGTGAGGAAGATGAGGTAGAGTTGCTACCCGAGTAAGATGATGTTCTGGAACAGTTGGAGGTGGACAGAGTAAAGACCTTAGGAAAGGCTGCTGTAGGAGTGTCCTATGGCAGAGGACACAAGCAAAGAAAGATCACTCTTGCATAACCATAATGCATGCCGAGGAGAGTTGTCACCACTAGATATTGTTTTGAGAAGGTCATTGATGATCTAGGAATCAAAGAAGCGATGGAAGGAAGTTTGGAGGCAATGGGGTTGTGGAACGTCCTTTTCACACCCCAAACAACTTACCTCGATTTGCCTCAAGAGTTCTTTGCCATGCTTGAAAAGACAAAAGTGTGAGGTAGTGAAGCTATAAAGTTTGCCATGATGTGAAACACACACACCCTCATAGTTATGGAGCTAAATTGTGTCTTTGCTGCAAATCTTGAAGAGGTCAAGAAGATGGATGACAACCTACTAGAGAAAGAGGCAGATTTTGATTATGCACATTTTTGGAAGACTTTAACGGGCAATGGTGATTACAATGAAGGTAGATCCAAAACCACCTCTATAAGTAACCCCTTAATCCATTATGTGTAGAAGGTCTTAACAAATACCATTGTGGGACGATATGATAACCAAGGCTCCATCTCTCAAAAAGATATGTTTGTCTTGATGGAAATGAACCACAAAAGGTATATAGACCTTGGAATGCTACTGATTGATCATATGAGGTCCATACCCTATAAGAGCACAAAACCTTTTGTTATGGGAGGGTTTGTGACCTCAATTGAACTCGCTTTGGGGTATGATCTCTCTGGGTTTGAAGATGCATATGCGGGAGAGTTTTTTGACCTAAACTATCTTATGCACTCACACACTATCAAGATGAAGGACAAAAGGATGGTTTATCTCACAAGGAGTGTGCCAGACAATGAGCTTGAGCTGCCATACCATGTGGTGCCACTTCTATTTGTGTTGGAGGTATTCTATAGATTGAGGGAAAAATAGTTGAAATGGCAGCAAGAAAACCCACAAGAGACATACACTAGGGAAGCCACTGTCGCACATGAAGACATAGCTGAATCAAATGTGCAAGGGTAGGAACAAGAAGATGCACATAGGCAGCCCCGAAGGACAAGAAGGAGGGATGAAGGAACATCCCAACTACAACAACCCTCAGTGAACACCTGCGACATGTACACCATCCAGGTGCAACTTGAGGGTATTCAGAAGACATAGAGTGATATGCAGCTTATCCAGCAATACATGTGGCAACACCAACAACAAATGCACCACCAGGTCAACCGCTTGTATCACTACGACCATGCCCAAGCAGTGAGAAACCCTGAATTGGGTGGAGATTTTTGGAATGGCATAGTTGGATATCCAGAGACATACCCTCCAACCCAGGATGACTACTGGGGGCATTACTACCAGCATTATCTGAAAAGGCTAGATCCTCCCTCAACTCCTCCTCTAGATCCTCTTCACATGTCAGACCAGATGCCACATCAGATGTGACACTTCCCCTATCTACCCTAAGCTATAGTTTCATGC
This sequence comes from Alisma plantago-aquatica, assembly GCA_963693085.1. Lineage (NCBI taxonomy): Eukaryota > Viridiplantae > Streptophyta > Magnoliopsida > Alismatales > Alismataceae > Alisma > Alisma plantago-aquatica. Next base: position 489,086,218 of record OY856410.1, read on the forward strand.
TGAGGACAACATGATTCTAAATTTTTGGGTGGGTAGGGTAGTATGCACCACCCTATCTCTATTTTAGTCATTTTGTTCCACCTTTTCCATCCAGTTCAGTTTTCTTGTTACTGCTCTTTTCATTGCATCTTTGCATAGCATGTAGTTACTTTCTTGCATTTTTGCCTAATTTTTCAAAAATTTTGCTTCTTTTTGTCATGCATTGCATATCATGTAGATTTTTGGTAGTTTTTGCATGTTTTAGCTAGGACTTGTTTGTTGTACTATTTTAAGTTCAATAATGTAGGTTAAGATGTGATTGAAGGCAAATTGGCTCCATTTTGGCCAAATTTGCCCAATCTTGAATGTTCTTGCCCAAAAAGCATGTTTATGTTTAGACTTTGCCATGCAAGATCATATCTTATTGAAACATAAACAACCTTTTATTGATTTGTCATCCTTTTCATACAAGACGCATAAAAGAAATGTCTCTAATGGCATAATGAAAGAGCAATTAAACTAACTTTATTACATTCCCAGTGGTCTAATATAAATTTTAAATGTAGAGCAAAGTGTTCACAACTCTTACTCTGTCTTGTCCATCATTGTCCTTCTGTGAAGGCCTTTACTTCTTTTCAGATCCTGCACATTAGTACGTCAGATCTCTAGTTGGTATCACATACCAAAATGATGAAGTAATCAAATTTATCTTATAACATTTATACCTGAAGTGGAGGCCTCAGTGCCTTCCTTCTTCTTCTTTAGTTCCTTTGACAAAAGTAGGAAATTTCTTTTCCAATGTCCTGGTTGGTGACAATGGTGACAATCACCTCTTATTTTGTTTAGTCCACCTTGTGCTTTGAGATCTGAACAGTTGGGCTTCTGGCTAGTTTTAAAACTCTTCTTAGATTTGTGTTTGCCTTTAGACTTCCCCTTTGTCTTTTTTATCATCATCACAGACTTGGGCTTCTCTTTCTTCATTTGTTTCTCAGTTGTTCTCAACATGCCCAACAACTTTGTCAATGGCTTTTTAGAGTCGTTCGAGTTGTAGTTCATGGCAAACTAACAGTACGATTCTGGAAAGGATTGTAGAATCACGTCAGTGGCCAACTCTTGACCCAAGGTGAATCCCACTCTACCTAGGCTCTTGACATACCCAATGAGCATTGAGTACATGAGGACCTACCAGATCTCCTTCCATGTTTCATTTGAATAGTGCCTTGGAGACATTGTATCTCTCCTATCTTTCCTGATCTTGGTACATTTTCTTGAGATGTGTGACCATCTCAACCACGCCCATATTCTCATTTTGCCTCTTCAACTCATAGTTCATAGAGCATAGCATCATACACTTGACATCTACAATATCTTCAGTATGCTTCTTGTAAGCATCCCTATCAACCCTTGTTGTATTTTGAGGTGGTTCCTTTGGTTTTAGTGTTTCTAGAAAATAGAGCTTGCATCCTACGTGAGAACGATTCTCAACGTCTTAAACTAGTCATGGAAGTTGTTACTGATAAGTTTGTCCTTCTCAAGGACCGGTCGTAGAGAAAAGTGATTGTTGTTTGTTGCCATTTGATTCTACAAAAGAATTTGCAATTTTGTCTAAAACTTATTTTTGATTTGCTTTGATTAAATTTGGGTGATAATAATTAGGTCTATAATTCATTATCATTCTCATTGTTTTGTTCAAATTGAAAACCCTCAAGTATCAATTCGGAAAACTACAAAAAATAATTTTCTAATGAGCCAAGATCCATATTTCATCAAATCATGAGGTAGCTTTTGTTGATCACCCACAACTTGACTATTAAGATAGGCAATCATGCCCATTGGATCATATGCAACTCTTGGATAGATGATATGCACAACTCCTTGTCATGATCATCTACATGCTTCTAGGCTTGAGCTCTCCAACTCACCAGCTAAGCATAACCGAATAGCCGCTATGATAGATATGCACCATGTTTTGTACAAACCTACATATCTACCATCACACTTCCATGAGATGGGCGGTGCATCATGCTTTTTGCAATTCTACACTTGGTCAATCAATCTTTTCATGTGTATTGCTAATGGAAATCATCTTAGACTTAGTATGGTTGATTTGAAGGATACATATATTTTGTCTAGTCACCACATATATAGTATGTATCAAATACATGCTATATCGCACAATATAATGATGCAATATAAAATAAAAGGCGATGGTTATGGCCATGTCTACTTGTAATTCCTTCGAAACATAAGGAATTACTACCACCTAGGTCAATCGTCACATCATATGTATGAACCTATTATTGGAGTAGACATGTGTTCTCCAATCTGGGTAGATCAGTTTAACCATTGAACCGGTCGTCTTGCCTCTTGGTCGGTTGGTTGGTCATCACAGACGGTCGTCTGACCTCTAGTATAATCCGATGTTTGGACTCCTACTAAATGGTCAGTTGGGTCCACCAGGTGGTTGTCTGTCTCCATCATTCTACCTTCCATGGTCATCAAGACGGTCGACCATCTCACAAATTGGTTGTCTCGTCTGGAAAAGGTCATCTTCCTCAGCGTTGTAAGAAAAAAAACTATCCTATTGTTATTAAACTATTACATTGTAAAGAGAAACCTCAAGTAACATTCGAGGGGAGCAAGGGTAGTAAAGAATTAACTTTACATTTGGAAGAGGGAGGAAGAGGTTAGGTACACAAACTAAGGTAAATAGGAATAAAACCAAACCATACAACCACACACAGATTAAGGGTTTAGGCCATAACAATGCTAGACATCCACCATAAAACCAGCTTTTAGGGTGATGTGTGTAAATTGCATATATATATATATATATATATATATATATATATATATATATATATATATATATATATATATATATATATATATATATATATATATACATATATATATATATATACATACATATATATATATATATATATATATCGGTGTGTGTGTGTGATATATATATATATATATATATGTGTGTGTGATATATATATATATATATATATATATATATATATATATATATATATATATATATATATATATATATATATATATATATATATATATATATATATATATATATATCTGTGTGTGTGTGATATATATATATATATATATATATATATTTCTGTGTGTGTGATATATATATATATATGTATATATAATATCATATATCATATGCCATATATATATGATATATATATATCACATATATATATGATATATATATATATATCATATATATGGTATATATGTATCATATATATATATATATATATATATATATAAGTTTGGGATTATGTGGTCTTTGATCACATACACATATGAGATAGTTTAAATATTCGTATCATTTGTAATAAATAAATGATTAAACTAAAAATCTAATCATGTCGATTATCCTAATACATAGTGAATTGACGTGGCTATCATACCACTATTGAGAAATACGGGCACAGAGTATAGCAACAAAAATAAAAGTTTTATTTATCTATATTCTTGTAACAACAAGATCATATCAACTACTATAAAATATGAAGGATGGTTTAATGAGTTATACCTGATCCTGGAGCAAGTCCACCGAAAACAACTTGCTTCAATAAAACTGTCAACTAGTTGCTCTTGAACAGTGGTTGTGCAGCTCCTAGTCTTCACTATAAACAATGAATAGAACAACTTCTGCAGCGAGTCATGTGGTCTCTCCACAAACTTGATTACACCCAAATTTAGGCATCTTTGCTAAGCATTAATTTATGATTTGGTGTCATGATAGCCTTATTATGCCCAAAATAACTCTAGATTCTTATCTTTTAATAATTTATATCTTTTCATAGATAAATTTGCTCAACAAGCAAATTTTGGGACTTGCAGGCACCAAACCTAGAAAAGACATCTATTCTCCAAAGATTTCTCCCCAACACATGGTTTTTGTAGCAGATAGACTTCCATCCTTTGCGACCACAATGGACTAAGAATTGTACTATGTGTGCCAGCTTAGGAGATGTTGGTCCCACTAACCGACTAGCGGGCCCAAGAAACTTTTGATTTCTTGGACCCTATTTTCGATGGCCAGTCCTTTATCAAAATACATCCTCGCCAATCGGAAGGTTCATCGACGTGGGCCACTCAATCACCAAGTAATACCCCCCATGGGGGTGGGTTTGGGCCATGAAACTGTGACCGTGACCGCGACCAAGGAGGATGATGTGACCGCTACCAAGAAAATAATGTCATGACCACAGGATCCACCCTAACCCTGACCGCGACCGCGGGATCTACCGAGACCGCATCACAATCGTGATTGGGGCCACCATGATTGTGGGATCTAGCACGATCGCAGGATTGACTGCTGTATGACCGCGATTGTGACCGTGGCAAGCCAGACCGCGACCTAGATTAGCACCTCAACCATTTTTCCTACAAATACCCACCATGCTCCACCTGAACGGGGGTTATGAATTTTGCTAGTTTCACCAGGTGGTTCTAACATTTAGATGTTCCCAGAGCCTGTGAGAGGGTCAAGAGGTCCAAGAAGGCCGAAGTGCTCACCTTACGCCCATCTCTTCAGCGTACTTCCATCCTCCACAATTTTCCACCATCATCCACCTATTTCCACCCATTTCCTATCATCCACTACCATTTTCCACCTCTATTCACACACCAAGCTGATTTTCAGGGTGGTTCTAGAGAGAAAGGAGGCCAAACAGTCCAAAAGATCAAGTAGGATGACCCAAGGGATGAGATCCAGCTTATGCTAACGCTAAGGAGCAAGAGAGACCTCTCCTCTATGGGCTAAGTCTCTTCTTCTTCCCCTTTCATCTACTGTTCTCCCTTGTTTCAGTACAAATGATGTTCGTCCATCTTTGTTCGATGCCAGCTATGTTTGTCCATGGCTACTTGAGCTCCTTCTAGGTTATGTAGCCCGTTTTAGGCATGTTTATGTATTTTTACCTTAAGCAAGTAGTTTTATTTCAGATCTAGTATGTTTTATGTTCTATCCCCTCTTTCTGGTTATGATTGCTGGTTTGGTTGATCTCTTTCTTACTTGAACTACTATTTCTACCTATATCAAGAGATTCATTATAGGAATAGACAAGAGAAGATAGTTTAGATAGGAATTTGAAAGGAGGACAGTTTAAGGTGATCCGTGCAAAATCATAGAACTAGGTTGAGCCCATTACCTGGTTCTGTGTGGATCGCATCAGTTCTTGACATCTCAAAATGTTCTAGACCTGAGAGAGTATCTAGTATGTTCTAGGATGTTGATTTGTCATCCTTGAGAGAGGTTTCATATCATCAATGGGTTTTAGTCATGCTACGCAAAAGTGAGTGGGATGACTCCACATGAACATACACCACAGTACGTACCATGTTTGGATGTAGGTTGCTTGCTCGGGTGTTCGCGGGTTGTCTACACCCGAAAATGGGTGCATAGACTACCCAATCTGTGGTTACATAGTTGGGAGCTCCTTCTCTGTCATAAGTAGAATCCTACAGACTCTATTTTGTTTTATTTTCTTTGTTTTGTTTTATTTTGTGACTCTGCTAGACTAGATATAGCTCCATACTTTTATTGTTACGACCCCACCTTTCAGTAACCCCCAATTAAGGGAGACTGAGAGGTCGAAGCCAAACCCATAATTTCCGGATCAAAGGCTCGACATATAACCAAGAACAATTATTAAATTTTAACAGACTAATCTAAAAAGTTGTAATAAATAAATCTTTTTGCATACCTTTGAAAAGTTTGGAATATACTAAACTTCTAACCACAACTGAACCACTCTAATTAGTTCCTCCTTGTTCTTTAATTCTTGAATTCACAATGTGTCTCTTTACTATTTGTACTTTTAAGATTTGTACCTAAATCGCCGACAAACAAAACGACGGTCAGCCAAAGCTGGTATGTGGGGGAAACAAACAATGTGCAACTATGTTAACAATGTAATCATTCAATTAATCATTTACCAACCAAGATTATGTTTTAAACCATACTACTCAATCCTTACCTATCCCCCAACTCTGTGTTGTCCGTATAGTGGACTTGCATACTACCTCTCTTTAGGTAGATTCTTACCCCCATGGTCCTACCTTATAGGTAGCCAATACATAGGGTACTAGAGTCGCATGGTACTACCCAAAGGTAGCCCAATATCTAACTCAAAGTGACTTGATGGTCCTACCACATTGGTAGCCATATAATAAGTCATCCAATGACCTTATGGACCTACCCCATAGGTAGCCATGTACTAGGTCAACTAATAAGCCATAGAGGGGACCAGGATCTGAGCTAGTAGGCACATATCTTCTGTGATAGTCATATCCACATTATAGTTTGCATGAATTAAAATCATCCAACAATTAATTCATGACATCGATGAAACTTCGATAAACCTCAAAAAACTAACTCGAGATATTCATAAGCGTAACCACATACCTGTATTTGTAGATTTGGATACAGAATCAACTATGTAGAGAGAGAAAATCCAACAAGCAAGAAAAGTGCATAGAAACCCTGAAATAGAAGTACAAGTTTCCTTTTATTAATATTTACCCAATTTCACCATATTCCTTAGGGTTTCTATTCCAATTTTAGGGTTTCCTTGGAAATTAGGGTTTTGCCTCCATTCTTAGTTATTAAGAACCCTAATTCATCAAATCTACTTAAAATATTTAAATTGTCTCATTTTAATATTCCTAACAGTATTAGGATCATTATTTAGTAATTTACTTTCTTAATCCGAAACAACATGTTTTTTCCTCTTTACCCTAATTTAGGGTTTCCATATAGAATATCCTTCTTTTATGGATTACAACTCTAAATTAAGCAGTTAGAGTGGTTCAGCTGTGGTTAGAAGTTTAGTATATTCCAAACTTTTCAAAGGTATGCAAAAAGATTTATTTATTACAACTTTTTAGATTAGTCTGTTAAAATTTAATAATTGTTCTTGGTTATATGTCGAACCTTAGATCCGAAAATTATGGGTCCAACTTCGACCTCTCAGTCTCCCTTAATTGGGGGTTACTGAAAGGTGGGTTCATAACATTTGGTATCAGAGCCTAGGTTCCTCACTTAACCATTAATAATTATTAAATTTTACAAACTCTATAGAACCCAAGGGAGTTATTAGAGGACTATCAAAATAACTGAGGTGTCTAGAAAAGGATCACGACTGGGGGCTGGAAATATTTTCCTCCGCACCGCTAGTCGGAATACGAGGACTCCCGGATCAGTGTGACTACCTGGCCAAAGTCTTGGGGTATGAATCGAAATAAGATACCTTTAGGACTCTCTCATCCTTGGTCCAAATGGTTTCACCAAACCGTTTGGAGACCAAATAGTTTACAAACCATTTGGAGGTTTGGATGCCAACCCATTTGGATGGGTTGACAGTTTGGATAGGTTGACCATTTGAGGTCAGGACCCTAGTACAGGTTGGATGATGATCTAGTGGATCCAATTGATTAATTCAATATATGGACAATCCTCCAATTAGAAACCCTAATCAGGTTAAGTGTTGAAATTTCAATTGGTTGATTTAAAACTTTGGGTTGATTAACCCAAACGGTCTCAAGACTGTTTGGAGGTCACCCAAACGGTCTCAATACTGTTTTGACGTCAACCAAGACCGTTTGGAGGTCTAGGGTTGAGTATGGTTGAGTAATTGAAGATCCAGAGATATCAAATTGAAATACAATCAATAGCTAATTTGATGATCAATCCAATGATGAAAACCCTAATTGATTTTCACAAAATTTTAATGATGGATTAGGCAAACGGTCTTAAGACTGTTTGGAGGTCATCCAAACTACCTCAAGACCTTTTGAGGTCAGGTTATATCATTATTTGATGATAATTCATTGATTTCAATTGAATCGATTCCACAATGTTAATCATTGAAGGTTCCTCGATTTCAAAACCCTAATTGAAGGATTCTTGATTATAAATCCTAGTTCAATTGGATTTAAAACCCTAATTGATGGTCCAATTGAAGGATGATTCAATAGTTCAATTGATGAATGAATCAAGGATTCAATTGGTAGTCGGTTCATCGATGGAAACCTTGAATTGATTAAGTGTTGAAAGACCTTTTTGGTCCATTCAGTTTTGAGAAGGTTTGGACCAAACATTCTTAAGATCGTTTGAGTCCAAACATTCTCAAGACCATTTGAGTCCAAACAGTCTCAAACCGTTTGGAGACCCAAGTTCATTCGGTTTCAATGCACTTCTTGCTTAAACAGTTTCAAGGGCAATTTGCCCAAACGGTTTCAAACCATTTGAGTTCTGAGAGACCAAGACCGTTTGGGGTCTAAGTAATTAAAATCATTTGAGGTAAAACTTGGTCAATCCAATTGGATACCTCATGTAATTGAAGTTCAATTGATCAAACCATTTGGAAACTTAATGTACCTAAATGATTGGTACCCTTAATGGGATTAACCATTGATGTATAATAATGCAATAATTCAATATGTCATGCTAACCCTAGATGCATGAATTTTAATAAAGAGTAGACTCAATATAACCAAGAATCGAGTAGTAGACATCCTAGAGAGGGTGAAAGAGAGAGGAATTCATACATATATAATAATTATGTAAAGGTCAAGCCTTAACACCTTCAATTTGAAAAATTATGTAATTAGGGTATTATCCTTAATGAAGAGATTATGAAACCCTAATCAAGAAGGTTGTTGAGCCCTAACCCTAATTTAGGGAAATATCAGATGTAACCCTAATCTAGGGTAATGGTGTAACTCTAAATTACGATGATAATGTGAGAAATCCCAATTCAGGGTAACATCATGAAAACCCCTAATTTGAGAAGATACTTCCTGAAACCCTAATTTCAGGTAAAGTCATATGAGAAACCCTAATTGAGGGTGATTCCATGAGAAACCCTAATTGAGGGTGATTCCACAGGAAACCCTAATTGAGGGTGATTCTGTGAGAAACCCTAATTAAGGGTGATGCAATGAGAAACCCTAGTTGGCATGAATAATAAACCTTAATTATGGGCAATGCGATGAGAAAGCCTAATGAAGGGTGATGTTATATGCAATGCTAACCCTAATGAAGTATGATAGTGTGTGAAACCCTAAACCCTAATAAAGGGTGATGGTATGGGATACCTAATCCTAATAATGTAATAGTGATTATTACACTAATAAGGGAAGTACCTAAAGTGATTGATTATAGGTAACCTTATAGCAAGCAATGCCTTAAGTTGAGATAAGTCTGTATCATTATATATAGTTGTACAAATTCAAATGCGTGACCTATGCACTACATGATAAAGGTGATAGGTTAGTGGTTAAAGTATTAAGAGGGAAATACCTCAATACAAGTTTAGTTGTTTAACTTAAGTAAGATGGAAATGAGGAGAAAAGTGATACATCAAGACATGATAGATATCACATTTAGCATTTCAGGGACGATGTACCTTGATGCACCTCAAATACGATATACTTGGATAAGAAACACAAGAAGTGTGTGTTATGTAAATTGTTACAATTAAGATGTAATGGACTTAATGCACTTTGATAAGTGTTGACTAACATACTATGAGAAAGCGGTTAAGCCAAGATAATGAGTATAATATAAACATACCATGGTAAGGTTGAGAGATGAACTCATACCTTGAATTGATAATTACTAATGATATATGATGAAAGTAATGATCATGAGTAAATACTTATGATATTATTGAATTCTCCTAGAGGAAGTTCAAGCCTTAACACCTTCAATTTGAATAATTATGTAATTAGGGTATGATCCTTAATAAATAGATTATGAAAGCCTAATCAAGAAGGTTGTTGAGCCCTAACCCTAATTTAGGGCAATATCATATGTAACCCTAATCTAGGGTAATGGTGTAACTCTAAATTAGGATGATAATATGAGAAATCCCAATTCAGGGTAGCATCATGAAAAACCCTAATTTGATAAGATACTTCATGAAACCCTAATTTCGGGTAAAGTCATGTGAGAAACCCTAATTGAGGGTGATTCCATGAGAAACCCTAATTGAGGGTGATTCTATGAGAAAACCTAATTAAGGTTGATGCCATGAGAAACCCTAGTTGGGATGAATAATAAACCTTAATTATGGGAAATGTGATGAGAAAGCCTAATGAAGGGTGATGCTATATGCAATCCTAACACTAATGAAGTATGATAGTGTGTGAAACCCTAAACCCTAATAAAGGGTGATGGTATGGGAGACCTAATCCTAATAATGGAATAGTGATTATTATACTAATAAGGGAAGTACCTAAAGTGATTGATTATAAGTAACCTTATAGCAAGAAATGCCTTAATTTGAGATAAGTTTGTATCATTAAAGATAGTTGTACACATTCAAATGGGTGACCTATGCACTACATGATAAAGGTGATAGTTTAGTGTTAAAGTATTAAGAGGGAAATACCTTAATACAAGGTCAGTTGATTAACTTAAGTAAGATGGAAATGAGGAGAAAAGTGATACATCAAGACATGATAGATATCACATTTAGCATTTCAGGGTCGATGTACCTTGATGCACCTCAAATCCAATATACTTGGATAAGAAACACAAGAAGTGTGTGTTATGTAAATTGTTACAATGAAGATGTAATGAACTCAATGCACTTTGATAAGTGTTGACTAACATACTATGAGAAAGGGGTTAAGACAAGATAATGAGTATGAAATAAACATACCATGGTAAGGTTGAGAGATGAACTCATACCTTGAATTGATAATTATTAATGATATATGATGAATGTAATGATCATGAGTAAGTACTTATGATATTATTGAATGCTCCTAGAGGAATGTAACAATAATTTAGGGTTGGAAAAATAATTTAAACATGAAACCCTAATTAATGTGAAATGGGAAATCCTAACCCTAAATTGGGTAATGGAATGGAAAATCCTATTTGATAGTAAACCCTAATCCTGATAAAGGAATGGTGGTGTTACTATTGTATCACATGATGTGATAAGTTATTATTGTGGATGTTATCATGTGTATCAATCATACAGGTATCATGATATAATAAGCATAGCGAAATATGATCTATGATGATTATTTGATATATATGTTGATTAGCCTTGTGAGCCATATGAACAAGATGTTGCCTAGTGAAAGGTGATAAGACACTTGATGGCCTTGTGATCCATGTGAGATGCTTGTGTAACAAGTAACATGTATACCGCTGTCTGAGGGCCTAGAGGTAATAGTTACCTAATAGTTGGTAACAATGATTAGTAATGAACTGAGGGTATGAATACCCAGATTGGATAAGTATGATAATGATGTTGTTGAGAGATGTGAACTTTCAAGTAATGAAATGAGGGACTAAGATCCTAGTGTCTTATAAAGATTGAGAAGTAATTGATGAAAATAGTACATGTTTCTTGGTAGCAATTGTCATAATAATTCATATTTGAGAACTTGACTAATGCTAAAAGAATATACTAATGTACTTAATTAATCAAGTGAAATCATATCATGTAGAGCCCTGACCATAGATCCATTAGTGTCGGTATTTACTGAAGGTGAAACGGGTTGCTCCGCGGAAAAACCCAGAATGCATATTTTTGAATATGTGGGGGTTGATGGGCGAACATATCCTTACATCCTAATGAGGGAGTCGATGGAAGGTAAACATTAAACCTCTCAATTTTTCATTATTTGTACCGGGATGGATGTATCACGAATCTCCCGATGATTGGGATAGATGCAGTACACATCTCCCAATAATTTTAATGTCAGATCGATGGAGGTAAACATGAAATATCTCGATTGTGAAGAGAGTACAACCGCCACTGTAACTCTATAGAGAAGTTGCCAGTATACCCTGGAAAGCTATCTAGCATAGACACAAGATGTCCTGCATGTGGTCTCGTACTGACTAAGATGTGGGAGGTCTTGGAAGCCGGCTCTTCCATTGACCTTGTATGGTACCAATTTCGACTTCGCAATGATCGGTTGGAGTATGAGCGGTATACCTCATCTACTCAGGGAATAAGTGTGATTGTAAAAATGTAATCAGCCATATAACATGTTTGCTTAAGGATTGAATATGGAAATTTACTAGTTGATGTTACATTTCTTTTATGCATCTCTAGTTGATAGATGTTATTTATATCTCTTTATATTCATTTCAAGTAGATGGATGAATTATGATTCTACTATGGGTAGATGCAATATTCTCCTTAGGAAAGGAGATTACTTCACTCTATTCATACAATGATTTATCTGCTGTTAAATATATATAAAATCCTTCTGCTCAGTTTTATTCTAATAAATTGCAATAATAATGTTTTGGAGGAGAGTTATATCTCTCACCGGGGCAATTTACAATTGTCTCACTCTTGTGGAATCCAACCTTTTAGGTGGACGCGGACAAAGAATAGAAATCCCTACAGCAGAGGAAGGACTGCAACATCAGGGACAGCATTGACTTCTCAGGTGCAGAGTCTGGCTGTCATGTCTTGTATATGTGTACATAGAGTCATATGTGTCGTCTCTGTACTCTCAGGTCCTTGTATTTTATAGTTAGTATTTTTAATGAATCGGTCTGAGATTTTGGCTTGATGCCTCGGGGTTCATATGTTGTCTCTATATAATGTTAATAGGGCAACTGATGTTGTAATCCTCGAGAAGAGATGGTACAAGTTATGTACTTATGAACCAGGATGTAAATGTTATACATTGATTCTTGATGAAAGAGTTTTCCTATGTTTGGATCTCTTTGCAAAAAGTTTTAATTTTTAGTGATTTTTGTTAATCCGCTGCAAATGATTGCTTCCGCTTAACTAAATCATGTTTTTATAAGTTCGATGCCACAATAGAACTAAACTCTTTAGTAGTACAATGAAGTGATCTAACTCTTTGGTAGGACATCATGTATATGAACTAATCTTTGGCAGGAGATCATAAGGCCTAAAATCATCTATCCCTTTGGTGGCAGATGTATGAGATATATGATAGAAATGTACTTAAAATATGTGTGCCCTTTTGCTAATAAACTTTCTAGTTTGAGTATGATTTTGTTATCTTTTATTACTGTGAAGTATTAGCTATATCTTATTGCCAAGTCTTAGAAATGAGAGGTATATAAAAAAAACGTAGGCATACTCAGTACAATATTCTTGAATATTGTGTTGATGTGTAGCACATGTAATCTTTTTATTAGGTTATAGAGATATGCTCTTGAAGACCAGGATGGTTGAGAGTTGTATGGTGAGTACATGTGTAGGTGGACATGTTGTCTAAAATCCTATTGTTAGTGGTAGTACATACATATGTAATAGTTTGATGTACAATGTGTATTATAAAATATTGTAAAAATTCATTATGTAGTTATATGTTGAATGGTGAACAATTGTTTTATGGTTTTATTTTTATTCATATGCATGTCCTACTATTGTTTCCTTCTGACTTCCTATGATTGTCTTATTCTTAGCCTAGTGTTGGGTGTTTAAATTATAATCTCGTTGAGGTGAGGTTTCAATTTGGACGTCACAGATCAGATTAAGTTTTAGAAAATCTAGGGATGCCACTGGCTCTAAGTGCAAGTGAGAGTCTATTGCTAATATTCACAAAGAGCCAATCATATGATGATTGCAGTGGGCCATTGTATACTTTATTTGATAGAAGTACATGCAATTCCATATACTATATTATGTTCAGTTATGAGATAATGACATAACATGATATATGTCTAGAGGATGATTTACTCGATGACATAAGACTTCAAGTTTAATACTTGAACAATGAGATCATATGTATGATAAGAGTAGACACATTTTTGATGTCCCTACTATGATATTATTATGGAAGCATAATAGATGATAATAATACATAAGACTAGAATGTGTACTAATTGATGACAGAGTATCATTAGTCATTATGTTGGATATCAAGTCAAGCACATAGGTACCTGTTATAGAGCATTGTACTGGCTACACCTAACTTGAGAATGATACATTGAACCATTGAATGGTAGTCAGAATCAACTCTCAAAGTGATAAAGGTGATTGTGGTTCTTTCACCTGAAATCACTTGATCATTACATGTTGTTCAATGAACTTTAACACCATCTAATGTGACCTTGAATAAGGGTTTCCATAATGGTGGTGCTCGAGTACATTGTGATAAAGGGGAATTGACTATGAGTTATGTTGATGGGATTTGTCTCTCATGATGAAGTTGATATCCTGGCGACTTGATAAGAAAGAATACAAAACATGTGGCCATGCTCATCTGAGTCAATATGTGATATGCAAGCTCACATGTATCTTAACAATATATTATTATTATTCAAGAAACATAGATTGAGTGTAAAGAGGATGAAAATTCCATGCCTCACATTCAATCTGCGTATCTGAGACAAAGGAACTATATGATCACATTAACACTAATCACAAATTGTAGGTTGAATTTGTTGTCCAACTTTCAATTTACTTGGGTAGCAATGATGTGTTGCTAGATACTACTCATTGTTTATAATGTCATAATCTAGTTATGGACATTCACTACTAAAGTAATATGGGACCTATAGGGTCACACAGATAGAATTCTCTTGGAATAGGAGTTTACTCATGGATAAGGTTTAACTTGGTGACTAAAAGTGTTTGGGTAATCACTTTAAACAACACTGACGTACAAGTCGACCGACTGAGATATCCAATCAACCAACTGGTGCACCAATTAATTGATTGGAATGTCCAATCAATTGATTGGATGCGAAACAACCAATTTTTAGTAGGTAAAAAAACTAATAACATGTATTTAATCATCACATTAAAAGTCAATGTAATTTCACTACTAACCACATGCCATTCAACTGATTGGATAGTCTAGTTGACTGATTGGATTGTCCAATCGACTGACTGTCGACACACAACAACTGTAAAACCATGAGATCTTTCTTTTCATATCCCCTGGGTTTTGGAAATCCTACCCTATGAAAATCCCAATTTTTAGGTTCTTTTGGTTGGAAATGCAATTTCCCACTACTACAGAAACATCATTCAGTGTCGCTTTTCTGGGCGTCGGTTCTTTAGGAAAACTGACACCTACAATATTAGATGTCAGTTATTTAGGCAAACTGACGTCTATATTCGAAGACCAGCCAGATACGGGTACCGCTTTGAATACAGTGTCGGTTGTTAATAACAAACCGACGCCTAAAGTCGCCCGCGAAATCCAATTTTCGAGAAAACAAAATAGTGTCACTTTCAGCTTCGGTTATGTAGATAGAAACCGAAAAGTGTCACTTTCAGCGTCGGTTAACCTTTTATAACCGGCGCTGAAAGTGGTTCCCGCCAAACAATTTCGTGAAAATATCATCCAATTGGACGTCGGTTGGTTCAAATAACCGACGCTAAAGAGGTTTAGGCGTCGGTTGTTTGAAACAACCGACGCTATTTTGGAACTTAATATCCCGCGATCGCCTGACTCTTCCCCTTTCTTCTGTTTCATTGCGAGCCGATTTCCCTTTTCTTCTCTGTTGTCTCCTGACCACGCCGCCGATTTCTCCTCCACAAAAGCTCCTTCTTCCTCCACGATAGCGCCGCCGCGCCACCGGTGCACCCCCTTCTCCGCCGCCACTGTTGCTTCCTTCTTCCCCTTCTCCACACCCCCTTCTCCGCAGCCATTGTTGCTCCTTGGTCTGCCTTCCCTGCCGCCTGGAGCTTGCCGTCGCGCCGCCTTCCTCCTTGCCGCTGCCCGCCGACGCCGCTGCTCCTTGGTCTGTCTACGCTACCACCTGGAGCTCGCCGGCCACCGCTGCACGTGCCTGCCCTACCGCCTGGAGCTCGTCGGTCACCGCCACCACTGCTGGGAGGTCAGTTGTTGTTGCTCGCCTAATATTGCATCTAAATCTTGGTTTCACCACTTCTTTCACTGAGAACTGAGAATAATAGGCCTACCACGGCCGTGCTGGGCAGCACGGCCGTGGTAGGCCAACACAGCCACGGCCGTGTTTGATTTGATTTAAACCCTAATTTGATTTAAATCCATTCTAGCATCCTAGTTTGATTTGATTAAACCCTAACATTGATGAAACCCTAACATCAATTGTGATGAAACCCTAACATGTACATATCTATTATTATGTTTGTTGCCTAGAAACCCGTCCAAGATTGACTCATTAGGAGTAAATCTTGGATAGTCCCAGGTTTGGGACTGTTCTTGAACACCTAATCTCACTTAGGATGTAAGTGTATAATGTGTATTGGGTTTTTGAGAAAATTTCGGTAGCATTTCCCCGTTTGTTCTCTAATTACATATGTACTTAGAGAACAGCGGGGAAATGCTGCCGAAATTTTCTCGAAAACCCAATACACATTATACACTTACTAGTGAGATTAGGTGTTCAAGGATGGGATAGGTGGTACACATTTATTATATATAAGAATGACATCAAATGTGTTTGTTGGCCTAGAAACCGGTCCAAGAATGACTCATTAGGAGTAAATCTTGGATAGTCCCCGGTTTGGGACTGTTCTTGAACACCTAATCTCACTTAGGATGTAAGTGTATAATGTGTATTGGGTTTTCGAGAAAATTTCGGCAGCATTTCCCCGTTTGTGTATAAAGTGTGTCCTATATGTAAAGAAAACACTGATTCAATAAGACTAAAACATGGCGGCAAGACTGTATATCTTGGTCATCGAAGGTTTCTTTCAAAATTCCATCTGTATCATAGGTAGCGCAAAGAATTCAATGGATGGAATGATGAACGGAGTGCACCTAAACCTATACCAGGGGATGTTGTTTATGCAAGAGTAAAAGACATTGTCAATGAATTTGGTAAGAAATCACAATGTAGCATGGCCACACGGAGTGCAATGCTTCATTCAAGAAGAAGTCAATATTTTGGGATCTTCCTTATTGTAGTTCTTTGACAGTCAGGCATTGTATCGATGTAATGGACGTTGAGAAATATGTCCGTGATAGCATCATTGGTACTCTGTTAAATATACCAGGTAAGACTAAAGATGGGATAAAATCTAGACTGGACCTATGTGAAATGGGAATAAGATCAGAATTAATAGAATTACGTGAAATGGGTAATAAAAGAACATACCTACCTCTCGCTTGTTACATGTTGTCTAGAAAGGGGAAGAAAACTTTTTGTGAATGCTTGGTAAATGTTAAGGTGCCACATGGTTACTCATCCAACATCCGTAGATTGGTATCAATGAAATATCTGAAGTTGATAGGTCTTAAATCTCATTATTGTCACACTCTAATGCAACAAATATTGCCCGTGGCAATTCGATCTATATTGCTGAAGCATGTAAGGTTTGCAATTACCAGGCTTTGTTTCTTTTTCAATAGTCTATGCAGCAAAGTTATTGACCCTGATACTCTCGATAATTTGCAAAGAGAAGTGGTTGCTACCCTATGTCAGCTTGAGATGTATTTCCCTCCTTCATTCTTTGATATCATGGTACATCTTGTTGTCCACTTGACTAGGGAAGTGAAAATGTTGGGACCAGTTTTCTTGCATTGGATGTATCCCTTTGAACGATACATGAGCGTTTTTAAAGGTGATGTTCGAAACCGTTATCGGCCTGAAGGTAGTATTATTGAAGGTTATGTGGCGAGAGAGGTTATGGATGTTTGCAATGACTTTCTCAGTGGTAATGACACTCCTGATAATGACAAGAATATTGAGGAGGGCAAAGGAATTTTAGGATCACGGGTGAAAGTAATCAGCCGTGAGCAGTTGGAACAAGCTCACTTGTATATTTTACACAATATGGATGAAGTGAGTGTTTATATCGAGGAACATACTAATTTCATAAAGAGACAACATCCTCGAGAAAGTTCAATGTGGCTTGCTAGAGAGCATAATAAGACTTTTACTAAGTGGTTTGAAGATAAAGTCTTACATCAACTATCTCAAACACCAAATGATATTACAGAAACTATCAAATGCCTCGCCTTTAAACCAAAACCGAATGTTATGTCTTATGAAGGGTTTGACATTAATGGATTCACATATTACACAAAGCGCCAAGATGATAAGAGTGTCGTCCAAAATAGTGGGGTCACTCTTCAAGCATCGACTATGTACTTTGCAAGTGCAAAGGATAAGAGTCCACGTGAAGCTAAAATGTCATATTACGGTGTCATTGAAGACATTTGGGAGTTTGACTACATAGATTTCAAAATTCTGCTATTTAAATGTAATTGGGTTGATAACACCAAAGGTGTTATAGTGGATGAATTGGGTTTCACTTTGGTGAACTTTGAAAAGATTGGCGAGAAGGGTGAACCATTCATATTGGCATCACAGGCAAAACAAATATTCTATATCGATGATCCTGCAAATGATAAATGGTCGGTTGTTCTTCATGGTAAAAGACAGTTCATTGAAGATCCTATAGATGAAGAAGAGTACTATGATAAGTATGACGACTCCAATCCATTCTCAGTTGGGTTGCCAACTCCAAAAAATATTGAAGCTAATGATGACTTATATGTGCGCGGAGATCACAATGAAGGATTGTTAATTGATAAAAGATCACAATTTTAGAGACATGTATGTTTATACAAATGCTAAATGTTTGCCTTTTTCTAGTTAATACAAATGCTAAATGTTTGCCTTTTTCTAGTTAATACAAATGCTAAATGTTTGCCTTATTAATGACATTTTCAGATGGCTGACCATGATGAGCATGATGTCCATGATGAGCATGGAGTCCATGATGAGCATGTTGTCCATGACGAGCATGGCGAGGATACCAATGTAAGTTCTAAAAACATATCCTGTATTTCTATAAAATTCATTATCTTCTAGTTATGTCATATATCTTATATTTCTATATTGGGATAATTCAGTGTGTTTATTTTTGTCAAATTTTAGGTTGATGATGCACATGTACCCACTGAAGCACTGGAGAAACTTGATGCGCAGCACCAAACACTTAACAAGAAAAGGGGCATCACTCTGTTGAAGAAGTTAATAGCGCTTAGTGGCAGTGATCCAAATTGGTTGTGGAGTTTGATGATGGAGGAAATGCAATTGGAGTGAACCACAATAATTTTGTAAACTATCTTGGGTGTACCACTCGGAGCCATTGTGGTGTTAAGTATGATATTTGGCATAAAGTTCCTCAGGGGAAAAAAGACTTGATATGGAAGGATTTATGCGTGAGTTTTTATTATTTGCAATTATATTTTGTAGATTACAAATTCTATTATTTGCAATTCTATTTTGGATACTAGTTAATAACATTTGTATTTTACAGAATCGGTTTGCATTGGATGAGAAGTTGCATCATAAAAGTGTGATGCAACGCGCTGGAAAGATGCTTAGGAATTACAGGACAAATCTGAACAGAGAATACATAAAAGAGGGTGATAAGAAAAAGAAGTCATCCATTGAACAATGGAACTTCTTGGACAAAGAAGATTGGGACAATTTTGTTTCTTCAAGAAAATATGAAGAATTCAAGGTATTAGGTGTCACTCCCAATTTAATTAATATACATTGTATTCATCTATTCAAGATTAACATTTAGTGATACTAACCAAATCATTAATGTGCATACTAAATAGGCCCTCAGTGACGCACAAAAAGCAAGGTGTGCACTGAATGTGCATGACCACACTATGGGTCCAAAAGGCTATGCAAGCGTTCGCCAAAAACTACATGCGGAGTCTGCGGCTACTCAGGAGTCTGCTCCTACTCAGGAGTCTGCTCCTACTCAGGAGTCTGCCACACCCATGCCTAGCCATGATATCTGGATAGCTAGGAGGCAAAACAAGAAGGGTGAAATAAAGAAGCCCGTAACTGCTGAGGCGGATGCGAAAATGGTAAAATACAACTCTTAGAGCAATCATTTGAATATTGATTATTTGTCGTGTTAACTTACCAATTTCTGTTGATGGTGATTAGTGGGAGCTGCACGAGCAGAGGAAACAAGGCACATTCATCCCTCAGGGCATAAGGGATGAATTGACAGTTGCTCTGCATAACCCAGAGCATCCTGGACGTGTTAGGGGTGCAGGCGCTGGTGTGGGCATCAAAGCATTCTTTGGGCCATCCCAGCACAAACCCAGAGCGAGACTTTCTCAAAAAGAGGTAACCTATTCTTTTTTTTAGAATGTTACTGCAAAAGGAAATTCAATAATAAGAAGCTAATGTTTCTTTTATCCATGTATAGGAGAATAAGAGAGTCGAGGATATAGTTGCTAAGAAGGTCAACGATGTAGTTGCTGAGAAGGTCAAGGAAGAATTGCTGCGGTGGCAGGCATCTCAGGCTTCCAATCAGCCTATGGTGAGCCACTCTTCTCCTGATGCACATACTACGAGTAATCCTGGAGACCCATCGCCTAAAACGTCTTCTGTAAGTACTGTTTATGACATTGTAGCTAGTCTTTTCAAGATGATATGTTTTCAAGATGATATGTATATATGTATAACATTCTTTACGTAAATTTGTAGGCATTGAAGCCATGCCGCTTAAGAATACAAGACTATGTTGTTGCAGAGGCGCAGGCTTACCCGTCCCTTCCTAGGGAAAGGTTTCACGGGACTCCAATGCCACAGGGCTAAGTTCGTGTGGGCCCATTACGTGTGTTACCCGATTGGAGGGAAGCTACATTGCCATATCCCCACCCAGATATTGATACACTTGCTGAGGCAGAAGGCGGGGTCATATTGTGGCCCAAAGCAGATGTCGTCTACAATACTGAAATTGTAAGATAATTTTACATTGATTTTAGACTGTTAATGTGTATATATGATGTCAACTGATCTGAAATTATATATACAGGTTAAAAAGAAGACACCAGGAGCACCTAGGCCTCCACCTCCACTCCCCGCATTACCAACTTGGGTTCCAACTGACCTAACATACATGTTAGGTCCTTCTTGTAGGGGAATGGCATGTTGGATACGGGGACATAATATACATTGCCCGATAGTTGTTTCTTTAGATGCAGATTATGTAGGTCAATCATACGATAGCTCTTTATTTATACAAGATATTATTGAGATGTTTATGTATGATTGGCTGAATACATCAATGATAGAGACATGGATAAGGTGAGATCTTGTTTATACATCCATATACCTTGTGTAAGATCTGGTGATCTGGTTTCTTATTTATTATTGCATACGTAATAAATGTTTTGCAGCTACTTAGTCGAAGATCATTGCAAACAATTTGCATTTGATCATGTGGGATTTTTGATTCCATCATTGATTAGTATGGTAGCTAAAGACCATGATAATGTTCAACAATAATGTATAGATGCTTTTACAATTTTTGGTCAGTAAAAGA
Organism: Alisma plantago-aquatica; assembly: GCA_963693085.1. Classification (NCBI taxonomy): domain Eukaryota; kingdom Viridiplantae; phylum Streptophyta; class Magnoliopsida; order Alismatales; family Alismataceae; genus Alisma; species Alisma plantago-aquatica. The sequence goes on from OY856410.1 coordinate 489,107,511, forward strand.
AGACGATAATAATAGCTCCATTCAATGTCAAGTAAGTTTACTGTATTTATAATTTGGACTTAAGAAAATTCCATTTTTATTGTGCATTTTGAGTTATTAATTGTTAACTTTTTACCTCTAGCGGTAAACATTGGGAGTTACTAGTTATTGTCCCCGGGACGTTCACTGTTTATTATCTAGATCCCACGGGAAGTACATTAAACACTAAAATTGGACACGTAATGAGAATGCCATTATTCTGGTGAGAAATATTTCATTTTTGTATCTGTTAACATCTGTTATTACATTACTATTTACTTATGTAATTTACTGTGTTATATTAACATGTAGGGGTTTAGATGCATTCAAAAAGGATGGAGGAATGGTCCCAAGGAAAAAGAACCAGCCAATAAATTGGCAGAACGTACAAGTAAGTTCACGACTCCTATGTATATATTATTGATGTGAATTGTGCTTAGTTGTATTATTTTGTATGTTTCAGTTTATAGTACGCTACACAAGACAATGGTTGGGCATGTGCATACTATGTGATGCGATTTATGCAGATGATTATCAAACATGCCGCATTGGACATCGATACCATACATGAGGTATTATATATAGTCTCATTAGTTAGTATGAAATATATCAATCTTATTTTTATATTATTACTTATATATACATCATTCTCTTTGCAGGTGTTTACAACTGACAACACTATAGGTAAACACTTAAAATATATACATGCTCCATATACGATGGAAGCATTAAATGAAATAAGAGAAGAATGGGCAAAAGCCATACAAGCAGTGGCAACTATAAGATATAATTGGGATGTTGATAGCGATAATGATACTTTGTAAATGAATATTTCTGAATATTAATACATGTATTTGAATGTTTCTATATGTGTGAATGTGAGAATTGAATTGATGTTTGAATGTATCTACTTGTGTGAAATTTTCCTTGGGACTTTTGCAGGTTTGTGGCCTGTTTGTAGGATGATATCAATGGATGTCGTAAACCTGCAGTTCAGAAAACTAAACTACAGGTTCTCATCCTGCTGACCAGCCACAACATGCCTGCAAACTGATATGAAAAAAATAGATATAGGCGTCGGTTATTTACAGAAAACCATCAGCAAAGACCTACAGCGTCGGTTATTGGATAAAAACCGACGCCTAATAGTACAAACAACCCGACCGTACAGGAAAGCACGGCCGTGGTGGAAAAGACGTCAGTTATTCATATAAAAACGATGCCTATAGTACTAAACACGGCTGTGCAGGGAAGCACGGCCGTGTCGTTTTGAAGTATGGCGTCAGTTATTTATAGAAAACCGATGCCAAAAGGGTTCGCGCCACAGAAAATAGTGTCATCTAGGACTCTTTCTGCGTCGGTTACCAAGTAAGCACCGACGCTATAGTCCATATAGGTGTCGGTCTTTTAGTAGATAACCGACGCAGAATGTGTCCTAGATGACGTCGTTTTCTATGGCGCGAACCCTTTTGGCATCGGTTATCTACTAAAAGACTGACGCCTATATGTTAAATAGGCGTCGGAAAAAAAAACCGACGTCGAAGTGTTCGACCTTTAGCGGCGCCCACATAGGCGTCGCCCAGAAACCGACGCCAAAGGGGGTTAAACAACCGATGCCAAAGGTTGTTTCTGTAGTAGTGTCCCCAATAAATGTGTGATTTTGTAATTTGTATGATTTAAGTAACATGAGTGGTTTCCTTTGATAAATACCCTTGTTTGATTTCATGGGCCTTGTTGGCTATCTGGCCCAATAATAAGAAAAAGGGAATAAAAAGAAAAAGAAAATCAATTAATAAGAGGCATAAATAAGATAAAGAGAAATGCAAGATGTAGAAGAATCACGAAGGATAAGAATTGTCCTTTAATGAGTGGTTTTTGAATCCTTAGGATTTCTTGTGTTCCAAGGAGTCTGAGTTGCAAAAATAATAGGAGAAGAAAGAGATAAAATCAAATAAAGCATTATTAAGAAGGAAAGTTGAGATAATGATGAAAATATAAGAAATATGTGGAAATATGGACAATGGAATCACCATGGATGGGATTCTGAGTCCACATGGTTTCTAATGGTAAAAGTGAAATGACCATCAACAAACCAACAAACCAATCATTACTAATTAGCATAATAAACATAATCAGTGGATTAACAAAAATCACTAAAATGTAAAACCATTTTGCAAGGAAATCCTTTTCCAGGAAAACTCTTACTGAATGACCCAAAACTCATACATATCGTGTGTTGCATTGTACAACATTATTTTATCACATCTCGAGGACAACATATGATAGTTACTCTATCAAAACACATACTGGAGCAACATAAAACCTCGAGGTATGCAAGCTAAAATCTCAGATTATTCACAAGATCATCACGAACGAACTCCAAGGACCTGAGAGTACATAGATGACACATAGGACTTCAATCTACAAGACATGACCGACAGTACACTCAACCTGACCTATCACTACTGCCTCCGCTACTATTCCTCCTCTGTAGAAAGGTCTCCACCGCCTCGTGCACGTCGACCTAAAAATTGTGGATCCCACGGGGTGAGACAATTGTCCCAACGAGAGATATAACTCTGTGTCGACCATATTATTATCACAAATTAAGCATTACAAAAATGAGCAGAGGTTCTTTTATATTAACAAGTAGGATAAATCAATGTATAAATAGAATAAATTAATCTCCTTACTTAAGGAGAATGTTGCATCTGCCCATGGTAGAGTTATACATCATCTATCTACCTTGCAAGGAATGTAAAGAAACATAAATAACATCTATCAACTAGGATGTATAACTGAATTGTGCAACAAGCAATGTTTCTCATATTCGATCCTTATGTAGATATGCTACATGGCTGAACATATTTTATAATCACACTTATGCCCTAAGGAGACGAAGTATACCATTCATGCTCCAACCGACCACAACCTTCTCACAAGTCGGTGCCATACAAGGTCTTGGAAGAGTCGGCTACCAAGACCTCACCTGTCTTGGTCAGTACGAGACCACTGACAATGACAACTTGTGTCAATCTGCAAACAGAGCATGCCAGGGTATAGTAGCATCTTTTCTCAGAGTTGTAGTGCCAACTGCACTGTCTTAGGGGAACATCTACTAACAACCATCCCCAGTTATAAAATTACTAAGTCATGGTGACATAAGAACCATACTCTGAGCCACGGACCAGTTTATCGTACTCAACATAGAGTCTATGACTGAAGTCATACTCTATCCAGGACATGACATATAGACAAATCCCCATTTATTTCGAGTTCGTAAGGGGATTGGCTCACACATGGCTGTCTGTAGTTATGGCCCCACATACTAAAAAGTATGCACTCTGGGTTATTCCGTAGGGAACCCATTTCACCATTCAACAAATCCTGACGTTGATGGATCTATGGTCAGGGCAATGTTTTATAATTTCTAGTGATATATAACGTGCATTACATAATTCTTTTAGCATCAAACAAGTTATAATCATTAATCACAACAAATACTACAAAGAAAGGTGTAATACATCTATTAGGTGATTTTCAAGTCTTTAAAACACATTTAGATTCTTGGTATTTGGGATCTCAGTCCCTCATCACATTATCAGGAATCCTCATCCATTCATATCATTATCATCATGATTACTGGATCTGGGTATTCAAACCCTTAGATCATCACACATCATCGTTACCTCTATAACTGGTAATTATTACCTCTAGCTCCTCATACCAAGGTATTCATCATACTCATTGCACAAGTATTTCATATGGCTCACAAAGCACATTTAAACATCTTGCCACCTCTCACTAGGAAACAATTATTCACATGGCTCACATGGCCATTACAAATCTTGTCACCTCTCACTAGGAAACAACTTCTTCACATGGCTCACAAGGCCATTACACATCTTGTCACCTATCACTAGGCAACAACTTATTCACATGGCTCAGAAGGCCATTACACATCTTGTCACCTTTCACTAGGCAACAACTTATTCACATGGCTCACAAGGACATTACACATCTTGTCACCTCTCACTAGGAAACAACTTATTCACATCGCTCACAAGGACATTAATCATTATACTTGTTATACAAGTATTTAACATGCCTTACAAGGCTTATGCAATAAGAGAAATGCAACCTTCCCATTATTACGGTTAGGGTTAGGGTTTCCCTTTGTAGCCAAATAGGGTTTCAAGTTCATATTATTAATCCAAACCCTAATTCATTGCTCCATACATCTAGGAGCATACATTGATATCTTAAGTATTCAGTCATACTTATTTATTCTTATCATTTATCATTAAATGATTATCAACACAAAGTATGAATTTCTCTATCATCCTTACTCGCATATTGATTACATCATACTCTTTTAACTTGGCTTAACCCTTTCTCAAGGCATGTTATCCTACACTTATCAAACTTCATTCAACTCATTACATCTTATTGTAACAATTGACATGACACACTTCATGTGTTACCCATCGAAGTATATTGGTTTTGAGGCGTATCAAGGTGTATCAACCTTGAGGTGCTAGATGTGATATTTATCATGCCTTGAGGTATCACTTCCCTCACCATTTTTAACTTGTTTAAGTTCATCAACTTATCTTGTATTAGGGTATTTCCCATCCTAATACTGTATGCACTAGCCCATCACATTTATCCTGTAATGTATTGGCCATAAGTCACACACTTGAATTACCCAACTATCATCAAGTGATATGGACTCATCTCAGATTAAGACATTGTTGATATAGGATTGACCATTATCAATCGCTTTAGGTTTTTCACCTATCAAGGTATTAGCCACACCATTACTTGGTGTTTCCCCTCATCACTCCTAAGAGTGTCTTGCCATCACCTTTACAAGGAGTATCAGGTTGAATCATGTATCTCAAGTTGAACACATGTATTGGGTTAGGTGTTTATCGATCTAGGCATCATCATATCCCTCATACCCTTACCCATTAAGGTATCAACCTTACCATTCATATGGTGTATCAACTTCACCCTTCATGGGTGTAACATCCTCACCTCACTTGAAGATATTGGCGACACCCTACTTTAGTGTATTGGCCTTCACATGTACTAGGGTACCAAAAACCTTGCCACTCTTGTCATCTAGTGTATTGGGTTACCCACCATATCACTTTAGAGATATGTGCTCAACACCATATCTTCTAAAAGGTGTATGCTTAACCCAATATCAGTTTAAAGGTGTATAATTGCTACCTATATCACCTAGAGGTGTATGTGTGCTTACCATATCAACCTTGAGGTGTATGTGTGCTTCCCATATCGGGTTTGAGGTGTATGTATGTTTCCATATCGGGTTTGAGGTGTATGTGTGCTTCCATATCACTTTTGAGGTGTATGTATGCTTCCATATCGGGTTTGAGGTGTATGCGTGCTTCCATATAACTTTTGAGGTGTATGTATGCTTCCATATCGGGTTTTAGGTGTGTGTGGTTCCATATCACTTTTGAGTTGTGTGTGTATTTCACACCATATCAAGCAAATAGGTGTGTGTGTGCTTCACACCATATCGGGCAAAGAGGTGTGTGCTTGCTTATCATATCACTTTAGAGGTCTATGTGTGCTTCCATATCACTTTTGAGGTGTATGTATGCTTCCATATCGGGTTTGAGGTGCATGTGTGCTTCCATATCACTTTTGAGGCGAGTGTGTGTTTCACACCATATCGGGCAAAGAGGTGTGTGTGTGCTTCACACCATATCGGGCAAAGAGGTGTGTGCGTGCTTCACATCATATCGGGCAAAAAGGTGTGTGCTTAACCCAATACCATTTTTGAGGTGTTTGCATGACCTCATATCGTGAAAAAGGTGTATACTAAACCACCATATCATGCAAGGAAATATAAAATCATATCCATATCATTTTAGTGAAGTAGTTGCATCACCATATCGGGTAAGAGGTGCTTGCTTGTGTGCTTGAACCGGATATCACTTTATATGGTGATATCATCTTATTCAAGCTCTAGACCTTCGCTCTAACTGTTATAGTTCATGGAAACAGGTCTAAGCAACTACTAGAACTCATATTGTCATCAACCATTTCAGAAAATTTCGGAATTCAAAGTAGTTCATTAAGTATAGCAATTTAGGTGATGAATAATAACATGGTAGAGTTCAAGTTATATAACCCGCCTTAAGAACAACTTCAAAGCTCCAAGCTCCAAAGCTTCACGTTCCTAAGGTTAAAGATGACTTATCAAAAGTCCAGGTCTTGTTCACTACTCCTTCATATACAAGGAATCACCATAAATAAGAAATTGGTGAAGAAGAAAAGAAAGGAAGATCATAACCCTAAAATCATGCTTCAATCCAAGGTTGAAGATGATCATGGCATCACCTTAGGGTTAAGACTTGAGCTCCTTCCTACTACTTAGCACCATGCATAATACCTCACAACTTGTGCACGATATGCCATCACTTGTGGCCGATATACCCTTCACTTGTTGCCAAAAACACTCCACTTAGCCGATATTGACTTGCTATGGCAGATATCATCATGTTATGGCCTATATTACTTGCTATGGCCGATATTACTTGCTATGGCCGATACCCAAGGCCTATGCACGATACCACATCACATATGCATGACAAAAAGGCTCCATGCACGATATCTAAGAGCAAGGAGGTGGTAGGATTCAAAACAATTCACTTAGGAGTGAAAGGAAGGGTATATATACTTAAGGTTCATTAAAAAGTGTGTATATGAGGTGTCATCAATTTACTACTAGTAGGTGCCACATGGCCATGCATGGATTGACACATGTACTAACATGCACTCCATATTTATATTTCCATAAAAAAATAAAATCTTGAGGATAATGCAAGGGATAAGGGTTGGCCCCCTTTGGTTATCTTCTAGGACAAGCCACTTCCACTCACATTATTATATTAACAATTCAATGCAACCTTTCCCAAGGAAAGTTGCAAAATGATAACCATTGCTTTATTGAGGTTCTTAGCTCATTTTTCAAAAGTCAAAGAGTTAAAAATACGATATGGGGGTCTCCTCTTTGGCTCCTTGGCCGATAGGGACTCCCATTTAATCACTAAAACCTGATACACTTAATACAAGCTCAAATTAGGGTTTCCATTCAACCCCTTTCTTGGTCTTTTCACCACCAAGAATACTACCACTCATAAATGATTCAAATATGGTGTATCATTCATTATATCTCCTCTAAATGATACATAGAGGAAGTAGGAACACTCTAGTGATGATAATTTGCATATCAACCCCACATTTTGGGTAAATTACAATTTGTACCAAAATTGGTGCACAAGGTACCAACATTATGCAAACAAGTTTAAACTTGCCATTTAGGCTTTCCACAAGCCACCAATTAGAATCATTCTCTCTCTTATGATGCTAAAACACTTAGGGAACATTCAACATGTGACATATTGCAATATAACCACTTATCTTGGGTAAATTGCACTTTGGTCCAAAACAAAGGAACATTGATCAAACAACATTCAATTAGGATCAAACATGGAACATAAGTGTGTCACATGACAAAAAAACTCCTTAGAGGATTACATTAATGTTCTATGCAACTTACTTATCCAAAACAAACAAGCTTACCTCATAACCTAGGCCAGGGTCATTACAAGTTATAAACCCCTAACAAGGATTTCATCCCTGAAATCCCAGGTAAAGGGAGACATATATTATTCATTCATCATATCATCAAGTCTCCACATAAAATCTCAATGTCATGGAGATGTCGTAGAACTTTGATCAACACAAAGTTCTTCCACATAGGGTTATCATAGAATCTGTCATACATGACACATCACTATTTTTTTCATTATTTGACTATAGAGTCAACTCTGTGTCAGGTAACACTTTTCTTAGTCAGTGAAACATTATACATACCTTATTTAACTCATGTGTCAAACCTCACTGATTTGTCACCTTTCTCAACTTATGACATTATGTGACAAGATTCTTGATTCTGGGGAGTCTTCCAAACTCCTCATTCAGTTTAGCATTTCACTTCCAAGGAAAGACCAGAGTTACATTCTGTCACCTACTTGGGACTACAAGTCTTATCATACATCTACTGTGTCATCTAATCAACTGAAACAACACCAAAATATCATACTATTTGTACCAACTATCTCATTAGTTTTACATTCTCTTATCATAAGGGGAGGTTACTTATCAATTTAGAACTTATCTTAGAGGTATCTCTAGATGTGTATAAGTTTCCTTAACAGATCTAGATAGGTGTATTCTAAGGAATTATTTTTAGCTTGATAAGATTTTCCTAAAATGATTCTACAATTGTTCCTTCAATTAATACATCCTTATCTATGTAATGTTTATGAAGAGCATAAATCCCTAACATATGATGTCCATACTATTTTATGTAACTAGACTGATTTCATAGTTAGCCATTCCAGGTAACCAACATAAGTCATCTGATTAGGAGTTATGTTCTTACTTTCCCATAACCTGATACTTCTTAGATACCAAAATTCCTTACCTTGGTATCCGTCACATGTGTCAAAAAAACACCACATCCTCATCATTTGCATCTCTATGTTGTTATTACCAAAGACACACATATAAAAGGATCTTTCTTTCATCTTTGGGACATTACTTATTACACATATCCTTATCTTGGAATCAAAGTCCAAGTCAAATTAATACTTTTCTATGTATCCATCAATTGAACACTTTTAACTCATGCACATCAAGTGTCATAAGACTCACTTGATTGCCATGTCCCTGAAAGGAAATAACACAAAGAAACATATTCCTTTTATCACCCTATCATCACTCAGGGTTGTTTATAAAAGAGAAGAGATTATCATCTCCTCTAATTATTGGATGAACTTTCAACTATTCATGAGCCATTTACTCTTGTTTCATCCTAGGTTCCTTGCCAGCAACATAGGAATTATAAGGATGATTACATGTCATCACTCCTTTCTTTGTTATTGTCTAACATGTTCATGAACATTTTGTGATTTTACCACATTTCCTATTTCCACATTATGGAAATGATCTTTACTACCCGCACAAACTTTATCAAACAGGGATAATCTCCCTTATTCTCATTTTATTATCATGATGATTATATTCTTTTTTATATAGACCTTGAAAATATTTTTATTATATAGATATTAATTTTCCAATTCCAAAACAAATTTATTTGTCAAATTAGGATAAGCGGATTAGAAGATATGAAATTTTCAATACTGACCAATAGGAAATTGCCACATCATCAAACTGATCGAGATATTTGAAGAGAGAGGGAGGGGTAGAAAACACCATTTTACCCAAGATCAGGTTTGAAGTTATGTAGGTAACCAAACTAAATCTTCTAGAGAAGATAAAATAGTATGAAACCAAAACCCTAGAAGAACATGGTAAAAAGAGATGGAAATCATCGATTTTAAACGTAGAAGCATGAGTTTAACCATGTACTAAGCAATATATGAGAAGGGGGTTAACCAAACTTGCCTTTAGGAAGGTTAGAAGGTCCAAACAGCAAGGATCTCAAGATTAGAAGGTCTGGTTGTTCCAAGCCAAGCTCCTTTCTTTAGCAAAGATCACCTTCTCCACTTTAGAGGTGCAAACCCTAGCAAAAGAGCATGGAGATGAGATGTTTTAGGGTTCTAGGTGGAGTTTTACCATGGAAAGTCATGGTTCTGACCTGGAAGAAGGTGGGAGTAATAGTAATAGCATGAAAACAAGGAAGTAAAGGAGGATTCTTACTAGTTTTAGTTAAAATCACCAAGGAGGAGCTTAAGAAATCCTAAATAGAGAAATTTGGAACCCTAGGAGCCTTTTTCACCAAGGCAGGCACCATCTTTTACCTTGTAATATCAACTTCATGGCCAAACATAGAAGGTATGATGCTATAACATGTGGGAAAGAGAAGGAGAGTATTGCTTCTTGGATTGGGAGGTGGGGAAGGGGTAGGCGTGGCTTTATAAAGAAGGGGGCAAGTATGAGGTGCCTATGGGACTTTCCATGTGTCCTTAGGCTAGGGCTTCATGGCCATGCAAGAGGTCAGCTCATAGACTCTTCTTGTATATCAATGGTCGGTCCTAAGATCCCCTAGAGCATTCTATTCCATCCACACCATCCTTCAAACAAAGAAATAACCCCATTGGTTGATAGCTTTTAAAGATGAGCACATTTATAAAGAGGGTAATCCCTATAATGCCTTTGGAAAGAAACACCTTTAAACCAAGGTGCAAATAGGTGCCCCATGGTTCAAAATCTGGAGAATGGTAATGGAATATATAATGATTATAATACATGTGACAATCTGCAAAGAAAACCTCCCGATTGGGTAAATTGTAGAAAAGTCCAAAATGTACCTAAAATTGCATAACTTGCACAAACAACATCCAAATTGAACCAAATTTAAAATATAGGTTCATTTTATGTTTTCAAATCACATAAAAAAGTTAGATTGAGGTTTAGAGAACTAAATTATGGTAATTAAGCTTTCACTGAGGTATTTGTGCATAAACCCTTATATTGGTACAATTAGTGAATAAATGTTAACTAAACCACTATATATTCCACAATTTAAGCATCAAGGCCAAAAATGTTAGAAATGATATGAAAATATTGGGAAAGGGCCAAAAAGAGAATATGTCAAAGTTTTGGTATGTTACAAAAACCCCTCGGAGAGACAAGTTCACCACGAACATGCTCTACCCGACACCAAGGTTTCCTCTCTTCTACCAATTCCTAGTCTAAGCAAAGTATCTATCCCCTTTTTCACCCTACAATCGATGGTAGATTGCCTTCTCTATCCTCCCAGTGTGTGCCACCTCTGGAGGAATTGGGAGTGGGCATGAGTTCGTTGAGGTCCGGTGAGGACCTCTGCACAATCAGATGTTGCTCCGCGACCATGTAGCTCCAAGTCAACCTTTGGGTTAACTGCGGCCTGGAGCCGTGAAGCGTAGCTCACGGGACCGAGAGGAAGAAGAAGACTCCGGGTCAATTTACTTATATGACCCTTTGCATGCACATTCAAGAGGGAGTGGCACAAAGGTCTTTGACCATTTAAAAGCCAGCCCAACTATAAAATTAAGAAAAACAATTTTTGCTGATGTGTCAAGCCGTCATTGGCCAAAAGGTAATTATCTCATGAAATTCATATCTAATAATTGATAAATTGGATGGAGACAATATATATATATGAAAATTGATCAGGAGAATGCAAGGAACCCATTAAAAATATTATTAAAGCCTAATTTTGTTTGAAATTCGAAAAGTATTTAAAGATATCAATTTTAATGGTATTATTAATGGAAAACCTAAGTTTTGATGATTAGTGATTTTGATAATGTTCTTTGGATAATCTAAGACAATATTAACCTATTGTTAATAAAAGGAAGTTTTAGATCTAAAAAGACGATCTTTATGTATAACTGGCTTAATTTAGGGTTACATGTACATGAATATGCATTAATGGGCTTAGAAACCTTAATTTAGCTGAATATGACTTCTGATGCTTTCAATTGTTCAAATCCATTTATAAATACAAATATGATGATACTAAGTCAATTTGAGTATAAATGACCCTTAATATGGATAATTTGAGCAATTAGGGTTTATATGAGTAAAAAAGTATTTTAGGGTTTGTTGACTTAAAAGGGGTAAAGTTTGAGAAATTGATCTAAGAAACCCTAATGAATCTTAATAAGACTTAGAAACCTTGGAAAGGTGTCCCAGGTCAATGAGGAGTTGTTTGGGATATGATACATACTTTTAGGATCAAAGTTTGCTTGATTGGCTGCTTGTCTTTCTTGTTTGGACATCTAAGTTGGATTTGGATAAACTGCTTCTTTGAGATCTCCAAAACATGTATGTGGTTATTTATGAATAATCGATTTAGTTTCACGGTGTGTCTCGAACATTTTATCAATTAGATGCAACCTAAACTGTTTGAATGTTTAATTTTGCAACCCTATAAAGTCCCTATGATTATCACAATTAAGTATATAAGTGTATTCTCGAACCTACATGCCACCCTGATGTATGTTGCATGACCAAGCCTCAGAGGGAAGGTCTGTTCTGTCAAGCCTCAGAGGGAAGACCATTGGGCACCTCGAGAGGTGGCCCTAGGCACCAAGCTCAGGATGGAGAAGGTGGCCTTATATCCCTTGTAATGACAAACCCTAAGAGAAGGTAATCCAGGGTTTAGGGCAAAACCAGTTAAGAAGTCACATTGAAAGCGTAATTTGGATTGTCAATCAACTATTTTCTATATTTAGGTTGTTAGAGATTATTTTTGATGTTGTGTTTGTCCCCACATACTAGTATAGCAATATACTGACCGACATTTTGTTTGTTGGCATTTTAGGTACAATTTGAGAAGGACAAATAGTAAATCAAAATCTGTGAAGATGAATTTAAGTAATCCAAAAGAGGATTAGATAGTTAGATTTATACTATGGATAGAAGTCCTAGATCCTATTTTGAAAAGGTATGCAGAAGTTTTATTTAATATCAGCTTTCCAGTTTAGTATTAGTAGAATTTGATAATTATTTTTGATTAAATTGTTAAACCATTGATCATGAATGTTGGGATAACGCCTATGACCTCTTGGTCTCCCTTGATTGGGGGTTATCGGGAAGCGGGGTCATTACATTTGGTATGAGAGCCAATGGTTTCTCATTTAATCCTTAACAATTATTAAATTTTATGAACTCAATAGAACCAAGGGAGTTAATAGAGGATTTTCCAATGACAGAGGTGTCTAGAAAAGGATCACGATTCGGGGGATGGTAATATTTTCCTCTGCCCTGCTAGTCAGTCACAAGGACTTCCAGATACAGTGTGACTTCCTGGCCAAAGTCTGAGGTCTTGACTCAAAATAAGGTACATTTAGGACTCTCTAATCTATTTTTGTCCCTTATCAACCGTATTTCGATTAAGGTTCTAAGGTTTAAGGTTTCTCTCTCTCTCCACACTCCTCTTGTGATTGGGATAATATAATAATGAATAAGGAATCCTCCACCAAATAATGAAAAGCATGTAAATAAGATGTCATGGACATAAGTTTAATATTTTAAGTGTAAACTAAAGATTAGTTACATGCTTAGGTGGCATGGTGTGTCTTGTCATGCCTTCAGGAGAGCACTAAGGTCAGACCTTCCTGTCAAAAAGATGAGTAGAGAGTTAGCCTTGGAGGTAGAGGTCTCCAGAAAGAGGTAGAAACCTGACGCATCCTATGAGGAAGATGCTAACCCTAACCCTAAGTGGAGTTTGAGGAAGAGATGACAAGATGAGTGGGATAACATAGTCGACCATGCATGTATGTACGTGGGTTGACATGCATATAGGTTTTGTGTACCCGTGAGAAGCATGAGCTAGGTTTGACCTAGTGCCTTTTGGCAACCCGACCTTGGGAGGGTGGTGCCTTCTAGGGCGAAGGATAGCTCCTTCATTGAAGAGGTTAGTGGTGACCATATGGGGACCCTAACATGCATATAGGAGCATAGACGAGGCATGCACCTATGTAGGAGATAATGTCAGCAGTTCTTAGGTCAGAAGGGTTATGCCTACCAGGTTAGGTGATGAACATCTAGAGCTTAGGATAATCTTGATCGAACATAGGTTTCAACCGTATGTTTCACCCATGTCGGTGTATGCATGCATCCTTAAGAGCTTGATGCACCTTCTTAGAACCTCTACTGGTAGGGTCGGTTGTAGGGTTAGCTCAAGAGAGAGAGCAAGACCCAAGAAAGAAGGTTGGAAGCTTAGACTCCAAGACATGAGCAATCTTGGGAAGTTAAGTATGTTATAACCTATTTTAGAAGACCCTCATGAGTAAATAGTTATGGTTGAGCATGCTCAATCCTTGAAGGCTTGTCATACCTTGGTTGCCAAAAGAGGAACCCAATCCTAGAAAGTGAAAGAGGCTTCTTGAACCAATGTATGGAAGTTGTAGGTGCCTACGTTATCTTATAGGTATAGAAATGAGAGTTCCTTAGGCCCCAGGGGAGGTACAGTAATAAGTTATGAGGTCTCACACTAAGTTGGTTGTCCTTGTTAGGACTCTAAGGTGTTGTTCATTTGGAAGGATAGTAGGGAGTGCATGCTATCCATTATACATGATTGGGTAGTGGTTGAAAAGATGAGCATGTAGTTAGACAGTTGATGCATAAGAAGTGAACCAAGGGTTCCTAAACCTAAGAGGGGAAGTAATAGTACATGTACACCTGATGCTATCGAAGATGGTTGCATTCCTATGGATTTGAGCATGGCACCTTCCCTCATGTTTAGAGGAAGAGGAAACCCCATGGACTAAGATATATGTTTAATGAACCCCTCACACATAGGTTGGTGATATATGCATGTATGGTGTTGGTCCAATGTTGAGGAATAAGGAGAAAGTATGATATACCAAGGAACCCTAAGTGGCTTAGTAGGTTGTCTTCTTTCTAGCCACGTGCTTGAGTAGCATGATAAGGTTAAGCATGCACACGATGGTGTAAACCCTAGACGTAAGGACATTTATGACCTTTGTTGCTTGCAAGAGATAGTTTTGTTCCATCTTGGGGAAGGGACCCTTCTGTAGGGTAGTATCAACTTTTGTTTAGGTTTGAGGTAACCTAAAGAGGTCTCTCTTATAAGAGTTGACGAGATAAGTGGAAAGAACATGGTATGGGTATGAATCTATAGACCCTTGTCTGACCATCTCTAAGGGGCATGAAAATATGTTTCCATGGAGGTAACCTTATGGGGCCTGATCGAGTTAGATAGGGTGCCATGATCCCTATGAAAGGATGTAAGTTTGACAATGTGTGACCAGATATATGATGGAGTTTTGGGTAAAGATTAAAATATGAGATGTGCTATGATGGAATCCTAAGTCAGTCTTAAGGTGATGAGGGGATAAGACTGATGGAAGTAGGAGTTGTTAGTTCCCTGGATGCACGAGACCATAGGGTCAGGAGGTAACAGCTACATTTTCCCAAGGACCATGGGTTAGAAGGTGGGCCACCTTCATGAGTTCATGGGGCTTAAGGGGTAAAAGTGAGAGGCACTCCTTAGATGTGTAAGGGTCGGATCACCCCAAAAGTGCCGACACCCTAGAGACCTTGAGGCAATGACTAAGGATTGTACATAATAGATATGTTAAGATCCAGAGGTGATGGGAATAGTCTTCCCATGAGTTTAGACCCATAATGGAGATGTTCATGGTGTGGAGATAGGTGATCTACATTTCCACTTAGATTGGAAAAGTGTGATTCTGATGTGTGATACACCATCTCTACTCTTGGAATAGGTTGAAATTTGTATTTGGACTGCAGCCAAATGCTTATTTCATCTTGTTATGGGTTTGAGAGACATGACAAAACTCATGCCATATAGAGGATAAAGGTGATATGAGTTGAAACCCTTCTACTATGTTTGAGGATAGAGGAAGTGCCACACCTTTTGAAAGTATGTTGGATAGGTGGTTTGGAAATGCGAAGAGAATAAAGGTCATCATATGAGGACGTTCTTATCAAGATGAGTTTGCATCCTAAGAGTTGCATCTTGGGTATGGTAGTTGAGATTATGAGCTCGAAGTTCCTTGACTCAGTTAGGCTTAAACCCAAGATGATGGTGATGAGTGGAGTATATGAAGGTTTATGTTTCCACCATCACCTAACACATAAGGAAATTGATGTGGTAATCGATACTCTTTGTCGAGACATAGCTCAGGTGTACAATTGCCTTGTCTAGCCGATGGAGAGAGTTGAAAGAGATTTCTAGGTGAACGCTATGATCGTTTGAAGACTAGACATATGTGGCTAACTCCCAGATACAACCTGACCCATTGATGGATACTCAGTTAGCCAGCCTAAAACTTGATGAGATAGAAGGATGGTTGAAAGAACTTCAGTTACCCCACTCAGGAAAGGAAGGTGATGGAACCCACAACTAGAGCATTTTAGGATTTCTGAGGAGTCACCTTGAGGAATAATGACATGCGGGAGATCATGATCATAAGATCACCATATACAGTGGTACTACTAAGATAATTAAGTTGTATTAGTGCTTTGAAGACCTAAGATAAAGAAGTATATTGAGTTGCATGTGGCCTGTCACCGCGCATGCCAAGAGGTGAAGGCCGAACACCAGTACCCAGTGAGTTGATATGGATAATGAAGAGTCGTCGAGAGGGAGTAGGAGTAGATCACCATAGATGTTGTGGTGGATCTCCCCTGGACCAAGAGAGGTCCTGATGCAATATGGGTTATGGTAGATCGTCTTACCAAGTTGACCTAATCCCTTCCTAAGAGAGATGACACTCAATGTGACAGATCAAGTTGAACTATATATGAAGAAAGAGATAGTTCATCTACACCGTGATCCGAGTTCAACATTAAGAGCATGATCTCAAGTTCACTTCCATGTGATGGAAGTAGGTGCGTAACGAACTCGATGCTAGATTGAAGTTTAGTACCTCACATCACCCCTTGCTGATAGATAGTCAAGAGAGTATGATCCAGACTAAGGGGTTTGATGAGAGCATGTGTGCTCGTTCAGGGTGATACATGGGAGTAAGCTCTTCCCTAGAAGAGTTTGCTTGAGATGATAGCCAACATAGCCAATATCAAGCTGTAAGGAGCTCATAAGGAAAGTTGTGGCGATCACCACTTCACTTGGATGATGTCAGTGAGAGGACCTTATAAAGGTCAGAGGGACCACAATGTGGGCAGAAGAAGTCGTGAGCTGATGCGAAGCAGACTGGCATGCAGTTCACTGTGGGAGAACATGTGCTATGAAAACCCGACCCCTCTGAGCTATAGTTGAGAAAGATGAGTCCCTGATACATGGGTCCATTTGAGATGGATTGGTGGAGTTTCCTACGTATAGCCTTACCCCTCAGGATAATATAATGTGTTCCATGTGTCCGATCTAGAGAACTATGTGAGGTACCTGTGCCATGTGTTGAGCAATGAACCTAGTAAGCTCCCGAGGGAGGCTGAAATGTCCAGAGTCACATGTGAGGATTCTAGATACCAAGGTGAGAGATAACTCAGAAGTAAGAATATAAGATGATAAAGGTTCGTTGGGAGCACCATGGAGAGGAGGAAGCCACATGGGAGCCATGACGGACATGGAAAAGTCTTATCTTATTTTGTTTGTATGTTTGGTGGAATTTTCAGGGTAAAATTCCTATAAGAGGGGAAGGATGTTACAACCCCAATTTTTGGCTTCTTTTGGTTGGAAATGCAATTTTCCCAATAAATGTGTGATTTTGTAATTTGTATGATTTAAGTAAAGTGAGTGGTTTCCTTCGATAAATAGCCTTGTTTGATTTCATGGGCCTTGTTGGCTATTGGGCCCAATAACAAGAAAAAGGGAATAAAAAGAAAACGGAAATCGATTAATAAGAGGAATTAATAAGATAAAGATAAATGAAATATGTAGAAGAATCTAGAAGGCTAAGAATTATCCTTCAATGAGTGGTTTTCAAATCCTTAGGATTTATTGTGTTCCAAGGAGTCCGAGTTACAAAAATAATAGTAGAAGAAAGAGATAAAATCAAATAAAGCATTATTAAGAAGGAAAGTTGAGATAATGATGAAAATATAAGAAATATCTGAAAATATGGATAATGGAATCATAATGGATGTGATTTCAAGTCCACATGGTTTCTAATGGTAAAAGGAATCCAAATAAGTAGTATAAAAGAATAGGAGAGAGAAAATATGCATGCAATATGTCTTTACAAGTGATAACTTGCACATGAATAAAAGTGTCTCATACTTTAGAGTTTGAGTCCAAAACTTGGCACACAAGTAGAATAATTCATTATGGGATTTCCCTTAAAATTTGGTATTAATTGGACATGTGGTTTGGGAGATATGACTGTTACAAGATTTCCTAAAGTGAAAAGGAAAATTTTTAATGTCATGAATTTTCAATTTGACTAGAAATGTTTTTTTGACACATGGAATATGGGCCATCGGACCTACCTCGTTCCAGAAAGGAAACGGGATCAATTTTTGTTAGATTTCCACTCAATTTTCTTGCAATCCAGTGGGTGTGTGAGATTGGAAATCTCTCCAATAGATTCATATATATGGGGAAAACGCTCCTTTTCATACCAAGGTTTGCCTATTTTGGAAGGACTTTGAGGTTTTCCCTAAATATCATTGCTTCCAGCAGCCATAGCCTAGAGATATATATATTATAGAAACCCCTTGGCGAGACAAGTTCACCGCAAACATGCTCTACCCGACTCTAAGGTTTCCTCTCAGCTACCAATTCCTAGTCTAAGCATGGCATTTGTCCCCTTTTTCACCGTACAACTGATGCAAGATCTCCTTCTCTGTCCTTCCAGTGTGTGCTACCTCTGGAGGAATTGGGAGTGGGCATGATTTCATTGAGGTCCGGCGAGGGCCTCTACACAATCAGATGTCGCTCTGACGCTATGTAGCTCCAAGTCAACCTTTGGGTTGACTGCAACGTGGAGCCGTGAAGCATAGCTTGTGGGATCGAGAGGAAGAAGAAGACTCTAGGTCAATTTACTTCTATGACCCTTTGAACACATTCAAGAGGGAGGGGTATGAAGGTCTTTCCCCATTTAAAAGCAAGCCCAACTATGGAATTAAGAAAAACAATTTTCGCTGATGTGTCAAGCCGCCATAGGCTAAAAGGTAATTATCTCGTGAAATTTGTATCTAATAATTGGTAAATTAGATGGATACAATATATATATGTATATATGAAAATTGATCAGGAGAATGCAAGGAACCCATTAAAAATATTTTTGAAGCCTAATTCTATTTGAATTTCGAAAAGTACTTAAAGATATCACTTTTAATGGTATTATTAATGGAAAACCCAAAGTTTTGATGATTAGTGGTTTGAATAATGTTCGTTGGATAATATAAGACAATATTAACCTATTGTTAATAAAAGGGAGTTTTAGATCTAAAAATATGATCTTTATGCATAATTGTCTTAATTTAGGGTTCCATGTACATGAATATGCATTAATGGGCTTAGAAACCTTAATTTAGGTGAATATGACTTCTGATGGTTTTAATTGTTCAAATCCATGAATAAACAGAGATATGATGATCCTAAGTCAATTTGAGTATAAAAGATCCTTAATATGGATAATTTGAGCAATTAGGGTTTATATGAGTAAAAAAATTATTTAAGGGTTTGTTGACTTAAAAGGGGTAAAGTTTGAGAAATTGATCTAAGAAACCATGCCTAATGAATCTTAATAAGATTTAGAAACCTTGGAAAGGTGTCATAGGTCAATGAGGAGTTGTTTGGGATATGTTTGTGACATTATACATGCTTTCAGGATCAAATTTTGCTTGATTGGTTGCTTATCTTGCTTGTTTGGACATCTAAGTTGGATTTGGATAAACCGCTTCTTTGAGATCTTCAAAATAGGTATGTGGTTATTTATGAACAATCAATTTAGTTTCACGGTGTTTGTCGAATGTTTTATCAATTAGATGGAACCTAAACTAGTTGAATGTTTAATTTTGTAACCCTATAAAGTCCTTATGATTATCACAATTAAGTATATATGCGTATTCTCAAACCTACATGCCACCCTCACTACTACAAAAACAACATTCAATGTCGATTTTCTGGGTGTCAGTTATTTAAACAAACCGACGCTTATGACATTCCACATCGTCTATTTAGTAAGTCCGATGTCTATATTTGAAGACCAGCCAGACACGGGTACCGCTTTGTATTCAGCGTCGGCTAGGTAAACCAAACTGACGCCTAAAATCGCCCGCGAAATCCAATATTCGAGCGAAAAGAAAAAGTGTCACATACATCGTCGGTTTCTTAGATACAAACCGACGCCTATATAAGATGAGAATTTGCGCAAAAAGTGTCACATACAGTGTCGGTTATCCTTTGATAATCGACGTTGATAATGGTTCCCGTCAAATAATTTAGGGCAAATATTATCCAATTGGACGTCGGTTTTTATGGTTAACCGATGCTGAAGAGGTTTAGGTGTCAGTTTTGTAGACAACCGATGCCTTTTACAAACTTAATAGACCCGCGATGACCCGACTCTTCCCCTTTCTTCTGTTTCATTGTGAGAATTCTCCTACTCTCGCAGCCGCTGATGTTGGTCGCCCAACTCAACCCCCACCTGTCGTTGCTGCTGCTTTTGCACCGCCGCCGCTCCCCTACTCCTTCTGCGTCGCCGACGTCTCCGGTCCTAGTCGTCGCGTCGGTCTCCGGTCCCTGCGCCAGCCTGCCCTGCGGATGGCCTGCCTGCCCTGCAGCTGCTGGTTCTGGAGCTTGCCAGTGTTCTTTGCTCTCCACCGTCCACCATCGCCATTCTCCTCGCCGCCGACCTGCTCTACCTCACCTCGCCTCGACCTCGCCTTGACCTGCTCGATCTGCTCGCTTGCCCAAGTACCTACCGACCTATCCAGGCAGCACCGAGGCGTGCCTAGGCAGCCCAGGCGTTCACCTAGGGTCCCAAACCCAGGCGCCCAGCCTAGTTAGTCCTCTAGGATGCCTGGGCGATGCTTGGGCAGCGCCAAGGCAAAATGCTGTTGGGTGTATTTTTTTTTAAAATTAAGTTATTTACTGATTTGTGTTTATTTATGTACTGATTTGTATTTATTTATGTATTGTTTTAGGAATTAATTGAGCATCTACTACTGCCCGCCGTCTCCCTGCCTATCGCCTACTCACCTGCATGCTTGTCTGCCTACTCGCCTACCCTCCGTCTCGCCCTCTCTCCCTGCTGACGCCCGACTGGGTTCAAACAGAGGTAAACCTTGTTTTATTACACTGCTTGATCTTTAATCACATAGAGTTAATCAACATTGCTACTTGTATCTAGTGATTAAAAGCACTCTTTCCTGGTCCCCTCAGTAACTATTGTTCCCTTGAGATGAGTGTTAATTGATCTAGCTTGCTTACTTTCCTTGTAATGCCATCTTTTATGTGCTATGACCCACTAGTCACCTTTAGAGTATTAAAATGATGCAACTTGTACACTTGTTAAATTTGAATCTATAGATCCTATGAAATGATATCACCCCACAAAATCAGTAGTCACTATTATATCTTGTACACTCTAGAATCAAGATCTAATACTCTTATGCTATTTTAACACCATGAGACATTTTTTGCTCAATCTAGTGGATTATTATGACCTATGATTGAAAAACTACTAGAGGGGGGGGTGAATAGAGTTTTTAAATCAATTTTAATATTATTTAACTCAAACAACCAATCACAAAAATATTGGACAAGGGGACAAGGATTTAGAGTGGTTCCTACCTTAGCAAATACTAAGGCAGTCAGTCCACTACCCGGTTGCTTACCCAACCGGGATTTGGAAAGAATTTAATTTTATTACCTCGCAAGGACTTTACATAAAATTACAATTCTCTCCCTAAACCCTTCAAGCAGCCTTCACCTCGAAGTAATCGCACCAACCTTGAAGCAGCCTTCACCTAGAAGCAATTGCACCAACCTTGAAGCAACCTTCCTCCTGAAGTAGCTTCCCGTTGCAATAACCTTCTTGAAGTAGCTTCCCGTTGCGATAGGCTTCTTGAAGTAGCTTGAAGTCCACCTTCTCCTCCGAGAAGAACCTTCTCCAATCCGCAGCCTCCAACCCTAGGAGTAGCAAGGAGAATATAAAAGATACAAAGGAACAAGAAAGAAAATAGAAATTACAATACCACTTGTAGCTCAAGGCTTGATTTCCTATATCAAGCATTTTGATCTCCTAACCAATGTATGTAGAAGTGTAAGTGTTGTGGATAGGAGATACTAGCCTATAGGACACGAAGTTGGAGCAATGGGAATGAATAGCCAATGTAGGAATTGCTCTATTGCTCAAATCAGATTGCCAATGAGTATTCAATCTCAAGTGTAGCTCATGTGTAGCTTAGATGTGTTTAGGTGTCCTAAGGCATGTCCTATTTATAGGAATGACCTACAAGTGCTTAAGGACATTCTAGACACTTTCTAGGGGGTTCTTAGTGCTCAACTAGCCGTTATGTGTCCACTAATTGCATTTGCAACGGCTAATTAATTGACCCTGAAAAGTGCAGCCAGAACTTTTCTCGATCGACAATTTGTCGACCGAGAGTCCTTCTCGGTCGAAGATTTGTCGACTGAGGGACCTCCTGGAGCAAGTGTTTACAACGTTCATTTCCAACTCCCAACCACTTTGTCTGCTGGGTCTAACGGCTACTAGGGTCTATTCTCGATCGAAGATTTTGTCGACCGAGAGTTTCTCGGTCGAAGATTTGTCGACCGATATTTTCTCGATCGATGATTTGTCGACCGAGAATATTACTGACTCAATGTATTCATTTACTAAGTGTGTGTATCAATGTGCAATTGTGATACTATCTTGGGGAATGGCCTATCTAAGTGTTGTGAGTGGATAGGGAAGATCTAAACGCTTGATTTTACATGATATCTAATTACTTGTACATTATATACTTGTACAAGCATTTACATTTGATTATAATCATGAAAATAAAGCGATTTTATCAAATTGTTTCTTCCAAGTCTTTGTTATCCACCACCTTATATGCTTGTTCCTGAAATACTCAAATAGCACGTTAAAACCACAAGAATGAAATGTTTGTCATTATCAAAACAAAAGGGATTATGCTAATGTCAATTTAGCCAACAATCTCCCCCTTTTTGAAGATGACAAACATTTCCTAAATATAAAATAAAGAAATATAAATCATGTGAGTTTCATACCTGAAGATTACCTTTTGTAGCCATTCTTGTTTTGCAAGTGGATGTTGGCCGAGACATTATGAAACTCATATTTTTATTTTATGTTTTTGATTTTATATTATTTCTCCCCCTTTGTCATTTCAAAAAGATATCCAATATAATAGATTTTATTTCTCCCCCTTAATTTTATGCTATGATCCCCCTTAAAGAGATATTCAATTAGAAAACAAGGGATTAAAGCAAAGCAATGATTGTTAAATTTAGCCATAATTTATTTCTCACTCATTTGAAATGTATGTTAAGCCTTGAAATGATATGAGTTCCTTTTAGGTTCACGGCATTTGTGTATTGATTTCTCATCCATTTTACAAGGGATGTTAAGCCCTAAAAATGAAATGAGAATTCTTTAATCTTAGAGTACATAAAAATTTCTCTAGCCAAATGCACGGGATGTTAACCCCTAATTTGTCTAGAGAATTCCTTTAAGAACAAGATATATCATTTTATGAATTTTGTTGATTTCTTCATAACCAAGAGTAAAAATACTAAGGTCATAATAGGCTTCAAATGATGTTTACAATATTTTTGTACGCTTCTTAATCAAATAATCAAATTTGTTTTTATGAGCTTCCCCTTAATCTTACAATTTAAGGCTTCTAAGGTCACAAATGATTTTAAATTTTGATTTTGACCTTTATCAAACGTATACTAAGATTAAGTACAATAAAATGATGTCAATATAAGCATTTTGTCAAATCTTATTTTAGGTCGCCCTTGACTACGACCATGGCGCCCCTTGGTCAATTTTAATTTTAACCAAGAGGCAAATTCTGCAGATTTCCAAGATAAACATTCATATGTGAAGTATAATTTCTGCAGATGGCTATAAATATCAATTTGAAGCACATTAAGATATACCTATTATGAAGACTTAATAAAGACTTATTATGAAGACATTGAAAGCAAGATTAATATCTTAAAGTCAAGATTTTTGCTTTTGATTTCTTAGAACAAGCAAATAGATAAAAACATTAATATTTTGTTCTAAGAGGCATCGTTTGGCTTGTCATAGCAACATCATCATCACAAGCTGTGTCCACAAGCATTATCTATTATGTCTAGATGCTTTTATGCTAATGACATTTGCAATTATCTGAATCACAATGATCATTCATGGTTTGTATATATGAATCAAAGCTTATTTTAAACCAATGAAACATAATGATCATGATGAAGCATATCTATGATAGAATAATTGAAGCATGAAATTTTAACCCATGGTTTTTATGTAACTGGATCAAGGAATACTTAGAATGGACCTATATGATTCAAGTGAAGGCATGTTGCAAATATCAATGTGTGATTTGTCTTAAAGATTCATTCATAATTCCAATTAAATTTATAGCAGACTGAGCTAGTCGGTTTCCAGAAACTTATTTGGTCGAACTCTTCTCAACCGAAATATTTTCGGTTGAAGTATTTCTCGACCAGGAATGTTTCTGCAAATTTCATTCAACAATTTGTATGTTTTATGTATAAGTGTCAAATCCTATTTACTCTTGTTTTCAGATAATATACTTTAGAAGCATTTTTTCCTTGAATCCTTACTTTTTATTTCTTAGAACAAATAAATGGATAAACATTAAAAAAAATTGTTCTAAAGAAACATAGTTATAATAATCATGATGCTATAGAGAGGTAGAAGCATATCCATGGTGCAAAAATTTAAATTGCAACACATACATGGTTCATGTATAGATATTCCAAGGATTACTTAGGAAAACCATGTAAATTATGATAAAACAGTAATTTCCTTGGTTAAGCTAATCATGATTTTTCAGTTTTAAATCCAACCATTGAGAGTAAACCAAAATAGTCTCATATAAGTTTTCAATTTTAAGACAAACTTTTATAACTGATCATGCCGAAGAAACTTTTCAAACAATGAATAAGGTTTGTTCAAGATTAGTCTTCTTACAGCACTTTAGCAATATGTTTAAGGATTTTCTACTCATAATGTTATATAATGTAAACGATCAATATGTCTTGCTACAAAAATTGTCTTCCAAGATTTTATTTTTTGATTTGCATGTTAATTCAATCATCACTAACAATTTGATAGCAAACTAGGTTGATTGAAAAACAATTTCAGAAGATTTATGTCAGACTTGACAACAGAAGCCTGCTCGGTCGACCAATTCTCGATCGACAGGTCCCTCGGTCGACAGTGTCTCGACCGAGAAAGGTTATGTGTTGTTTCAAACCTGTTTTCAAATATTGTTTATAATTAAAAGCAAAAGTATGAAAGTTAAAGCTCGATTTAGTTGAGATATTTAAATATCAAAGCAATATTTAGGTTAAATCTCAACTAATCATATACATTTTGTGAATCCAAACTAAACAAGTAGTTTAAGATGTATATTTGGAAATTTAATTTCTTGGATTAACTTGGTGTCCTATTATGTTAAGTTGAGATAGACATAGAGATATACAACTTAGAGTCTTTGGTCATATCTCAACTTAATTTTATCCATTTAGTTTGGGGGTTTTGGAACCCATACTAACTCAACATTCTTTTTCTTGTATGGGCATGAAAAAGAGTAATGTCCAAGACGTGAGCAATAATGGCAACATATAGAATCAACCTCAAGTCTTTTTCTATGGTTTTGTTCTAGGTTGTTCTTTGGTACAAATGTAGCTTTATGTGCTCGTGTCTTTCTCCAACTAGGTTGTTGATGAGATTTCCCTTTGGGCTTATAACCTAGTCCTCTTCTCCCAATTTGATGATAGGAATCATCCAATATTCTATCAAGGATTCCATTGTTGCTTAACCTACTAACTTCTTGTTGCAACTTAGCAATCTCATCCATTCTTTTCTTAATATCTAGTTTTGCTTGATCTAGATTAGATGATAAGGAATTCCTTTCTTTCACTATATTATCATAATCTAGATGTGTACACAAAACAGGTTGTTTTTGAAGATCATTTAACTTTGCAAGTAATCCAACCTTTTCTTGATATAGAAGATCATAATTTGTTTCTAGAGTAAAAATCTTCACATCACTACTACTTAGAGATGATTTCAAAGTACGATTTTCAGAAACAATGCTATCTTTTTCAAAACCAAGATTATTCAATTTAGCATATAAATCTTCATTTTCGGATGTAAGAGCAAGAAGTCTAGCATTTAACTCATCGTTTGTTTTACTAGATTTCTTTAATTTCTTCTTGCACTCAATATACTTATTGTGTGTTTCTTCAAGACTAGAAATTAGCTCTTCTTTTGATAAATCAAGAAGGCTTACCTCTTCTTCTTCTTCTTCATTGGTTGTAGCAATGAGACAATTTTTGTACTTTTCCTCTTTCTTCTTTTCTCTCCATGGACAACCGATTGTTGTATGGTTTGGTCCTAGACACCAATTGCAACTTGTTGTAGGTTGGTCCAAGTTGTTCCTTTGCCTGCGGTTGTAGTCACCTCCACCCTTCATTCTTCAAGACCTGGTTAGGGTTCCTTGAAGCCTGCTCTGATACCAATTGAAAAACTACTAGAGGGGGGCGTGAATAGAGTTTTTAAATCAATTTTAAAATTATTTAACTCAAACAACCAATCACAAAAATATTGGACAAGGGGACAAGGATTTAGAGTGGTTCCTACCTTAGCAAATACTAAGGCAGTCAGTCCACTACCCGGTTGCTTACCCAACTGGGATTTGGAAAGAATTTAATTTTATTACCTCGCAAGGACTTTACATAAAATTACAATTCTCTCCCTAAACCCTTCAAGCAGCCTTCACCTCAAAGTAATCGCACCAACCTTGAAGCAGCCTTCACCTAGAAGCAATTGCACCAACCTTGAAGCAACCTTCCTCCTGAAGTAGCTTCCCGTTGCAATAACCTTCTTGAAGTAGCTTCCCGTTGCGATAGCCTTCTTGAAGTAGCTTGAAGTCCACCTTCTCCTCCGAGAAGAACCTTCTCCAATCCGCAGCCTCCAACCCTAGGATTAGCAAGGAGAATACAAAAGATACAAAGGAACAAGAAAGAAAACAGAAATTACAATACCACTTGTAGCTCAAGGCTTGATTTCCTATATCAAGCGTTTTGATCTCCTAACCAATGTATGTAGAAGTGTAAGTGTTGTGGATAGGAGATACTAGCCTATAGGACACGAAGTTGGAGCAATGGGAATGAATAGCCAATGTAGGAATTGCTCTATTGCTCAAAACAGATTGCCAATGAGTATTCAATCTCAAGTGTAGCACATGTGTAGCTTAGATGTGTTTAGGTGTCCTAAGGCATGTCCTATTTATAGGAATGACCTACAAGTGCTTAAGGACATTCTAGACACTTTCTAGGGGGTTCTTAGTGCTCAACTAGCCGTTATGTGTCCACTAATTGCATTTGCAACGGCTAATTAATTGACCCTGAAAAGTGCAGCCAGAACTTTTCTCGATTGACAATTTGTCGACCGAGAGTCCTTCTCGGTCGAAGATTTGTCGACCGAGGGACCTCCTGGAGCAAGTGTTTACAACGTTCATTTCCAACTCCCAACCACTTTGTCTGCTGGGTCTAACGGCTACTAGGGTCTATTCTCGATCGAAGATTTTGTCGACCGAGAGTTTCTCGGTCGAAGATTTGTCGACCGATATTTTCTCGATCGACGATTTGTCGACCGAGAATATTACTGACTCAATGTATTCATTTACTAAGTGTGTGTATCAATGTGCAATTGTGATACTATCTTGGGGAATGGCCTATCTAAGTGTTGTGAGTGGATAGGGAAGATCTAAACGCTTGATTTTACATGATATCTAATTACTTGTACATTATATACTTGTACAAGCATTTACATTTGATTATAATCATGAAAATAAAGCAATTTTATCAAATTGTTTCTTCCAAGTCTTTGTTATCCACCACCTTATATGCTTGTTCCTGAAATACTCAAATAGCACGTTAAAACCACAAGAATGAAATGTTTGTCATTATCAAAACAAAATGGATTATGCTAATGTCAATTTAGCCAACAATGATGACCTAACATGAAACCATGCTCTTAATGATATGATTTACGTATCTATTATTGTGTTTGTTGGCCTAGAAACCCATCCAAGATTTACTCATTAGGAGTAAATCTTGGATAGTCCCCAGTTTGGGACTGTTCTTGAACACCTAATCTCACTTAGGATGTAAGTGTATAATGTGTATTGGGTTTTCGAGAAAATTTCAGTAGCATTTCCCCGTTTGTTCTCTAAGTACATATGTACTTAGAGAACAGCGGGGAAATGCTGCCAAAATTTTCTTGAAAACCCAATACACATTAAACACTTACTAGTGAGATTAGGTGTTCAAGGATGGGATAGGTGGTACACATTTATTATATATAAGAATGACATCACATGTGTTTGTTGGCCTAGAAAGTGAGAAATCATTGTTCTTTATGTTACTTGTACATTGGTATAAATTAGAATGAACAATCACTAAATTATATACTATTTGTATGGAGTCCGGCTTCATTGTACCTCCTAATCTGATAATATTTTCCATGTAGCGCATCACATTGTAGTCGCAGGCCCAATCATTATTTTGTATTGGACACTATCAAATGTTACCACCATAGAAATGGTTAATAAAGGCACTTTCATTTCATGTCCCGCACTGTCTACTTCAACATCAGATGGGTCTAGATAATATACAGTTAGCGTGGCTGGGATGATTACCATCAGAATCTAGTGTCTACCCCTAATTGCAAATAAGCCAAACAAATAGAAAACCAGATGGGACTAGATAATAGGAGTAAATCTTGGATAGTCCCCAGTTTGGGACTGTTCTTGAACACCTAATATCACTTAGGATGTAAGTGTATAACCTAATCTTGTCCTAATATATACTTGTTTTCTCTTTGATCATAGAATGGATAGAACATGGATGTCCATTCGCAATCGTTGCAGCCCAGAGTTTATATCTGGTCTTGATCAGTTTATTAGATTTGTCGAGGAACATAGGAAAGAACCTGGAGATAGGTTCTACTGTCCATGTAGGCATTGCGGTAACAACTTGTAAGTCAGCATTGGTGAGGAAATCAAAAGTCATGTCATGTGCAACGAGACTGTACAAGGCTATTTAGAATGGCACTGGCATGGAGAGATTTCAAACTCGAAACCATTGGATGTCGATAACAATGCTTGGGTGGAAGAAAAAATTGCCTCTGATGACGTAGATGTGAACGAACTAGTTCCAGTAGACATCGTTGATGCGATGCTGGATAGTTGTAGGGTAGAGCACACCGATCCACCTCCTATCTTTAGAAACATTTTGCATGATGCTGAGATACCGTTATACACAGGTTGTGCTAAGTTTACGAAGCTTAGCACTATGTTGAGATTGTATAAGTTGAAAGCTAACAATAGATGGAGCGACAAAAGCTTCACTTCATTGTTGACTTTGTTGAAAGAAATGCTTCCTGAAGGAAACGAGCTGCCAATCTCAACATACCGGGTAAAGAAATTGTTGTGTCCAATGGGAATGGAGTCCAAGAAGATACACGTATGCCCGAATGATTGTGTATTATTTCAAAAGGACTATGTGGATTTGAAAGATTGTCCAAAATGTGGTGCGTCACGGTATAAATTGATGACTTCGGGGGAGTCCAAAACTGGTTCTCCTGCCAAGGTGTTGTGGTATCTACCTATAATATCACGGTTTCAACGCTTGTTTGCAAATCCAAAAGATGCGAAGAATTTGAGGTGGCATGCATATGTTAAGAAAAATAATGATGGGATCCTACGACATGCGTCTGATTCCCCACAGTGGAAGAAGATTGATCTATTGTACCCCAAATTTGGTGAAGAAGATAGGAATTTAAGACTTTGGCTTTGTACATATGGGATGAATCCGTACGGGACATTGAGAAGCCAACATAGCACTTGTCCAGTCATGCTTGTTATATACAATCTTCCTCCCTGGTTGTGCATGAAAAATAAGTATGTTATGTTGTCGTTGTTGATATCGGCCCCTAAACAACCCAAAAATGATATCGATGTTTATCTTCAACCTCTGATTGATGACATAAAGAAACATTGGGCTGAAGGTGTGATGACCTATGATGCTTCAGGAAGAGAGACATTTCGTTTGCACGCTATGTTGTTTTGCACTATTAATGACTTTCCAGCATACAGGAATTTGTCTGGATATAGTGTCAAAGGACCTAAAGTGTGTCCTATATGTGAAGAAAACACTGATTCAATAAGACTAAAACATGGTGGAAAGACTGTATATCTTGGTCATCGAAGGTTTCTTTCAAAATTCCATCCATATCGTAGGAAGCGCAAAGCATTCAATGGATGGAATGATGAACGGAGTGTACCTAAACCTATACCAAGGGATGTTGTTTATGAAAGAGTAAAAGACATTGCCAATGAATTTGGTAAGAAATCACAATGTAGTATGGCCACACAGAGTGACAATTCTACATTCAAGAAGAAGTCAATATTTTGGGATCTTCCTAATTGGAGTTCTTTGATAGTCAAGCATTGTATCGATGTAATGCACGTTGAGAAAAATGTCTGTGATAACATCATTGGTAATTTGTTAAATATACCAGGTAAGACTAAAGATGGGATAAAATCCAGACTGGACCTACGTGAAATGGGAATAAGGTCAGAATTAACATAATTACATGAAATAGGTAATAAAAGAACATACTTACCTCCCGCTTGTTACACGTTGTCTAGAAAGGAGAAGAAAGCTTTTTGTGAATGCTTGGTAAATGTTAAGGTGCCACATGGTTACTCATCCAACATCTGTAGATTGGTATCAATGAAAGATCTGAAGTTGATAGGTCTTAAATCTCATGATTGTCACACTCAAATGCAACAAATATTGCCCGTGGCAATTCGATCTATATTGCTGAAGCATGTAAGGTTTGCAATCACCAGACTTTGTTTCTTTTTCAACAGTCTATGCAGCAAAGTTATTGACCCTGATACTCTTGATAATTTGCAAAGAGAAGTGGTTGTTACCCTATGTCAACTTGAAATGTATTTCCCTCCTTTGTTCTTTGATATCATGGTACATCTTGTTGTCCACTTGACTAGGGAAGTGAAAATGTTGGGACCAGTTTTCTTGCATTGGATGTATCCCTTTGAACGATACATGACCATTTTTAAAGGTGATGTTTGAAACCATTATCGGCCTGAAGGGAGTATTATTGAAGGTTATGTGGCGAGAGAGGTTATGGATTTTTGCAATGACTTTCTGAGTGGTAATAACACTCCTGTTAATGACAAGAATATTGAGGAGGGCAAAGGAATTTTGGGATCACGGGTGAAAGTAATCAGCCATGAGCAGTTGGAAAAAAGGTCACTTGTATATTTTACACAACATGGACGAAGTGAGTGTTTATATCGAGGAACATACCAATTTCATCAAGAGACAACATCCTCGAGCAAGTTCAATGTGGCTTGCTAGAGAGCATAACAAGACTTTTACTAAGTGGTTTGAAGATAAAGTCTTACATCAACTATCTCAAACACCAAATGATATTATAGAAACTATCAAATGCCTCTCCTTTAAACCAAAAACGAATGTTATGTCTTATGAAGGGTTTGACATTAATGGGTTCACATATTACACAAAGCACCAATATGATAAGAGTGTCGTCCAAAATAGTTGGGTCACTCTTCAAGCGTCGAATATGTGTTTTGGAAGTGCAAAGGATAAGAGTCCACGTGAAGCTAAAATGTCATATTACGGTGTTATTGAAGACATATGGGAGTTTGACTACATAGATTTCAGAATTCCGCTCTTTAAATGTAATTGGATTGATAACACCAAAGGAGTTATAGTGGATGAATTGGGTTTCAATTTAGTGAACTTTGAAAAGATTGGCGAGAAGGGTGAACCATTCATATTGGCATCACAGGCGAAACAAATATTCTATATCGATGATCCTGCAAATGATAAATGGTCAGTTGTTCTTCATGGTAAAAGATAGTTCATTGAAAATACTATAGATGAAGAAGAGTACTATGATAAGTATGATGACTCCAGTCCATTCTCAGTTGGGTTGCCAACTCCACAAAATATTGAAGATATTGATGACTTATATGTGTGCGGAGATTACAATGAAGGATTGTTAATTGATAAAAGATCACAATTTTAGAGGCATGCATGTTTATATTTTTTTATTGAAGCTAAATGTTTGCTTTTTTAATATCAATATCATTTTCAGATTTGATGTTTCATTATCTTCTAGTTAATACAAATGTTAAATGTTTGCCTTTTTAATGACATTTTCAGATGGCTGACCATGATGAGCATGATGTCCATGATGATCATGAAGTCCATGATGAGCATGCTGTCCATGATGAGCATGGAGAAGATACCAATGTAAGTTCTAAAAATATATCATGTATTTCTATAAAATTCATTATCTTCTAGTTATGTCATATATCTCATATTTCTATATTGGGCAAATTTCGTGTGTTTATTTTTGTCAAATTTTAGGTTGATGATGCACATGTACCCACTGAAGCACTGGAGGAACTTGATGCGCATCACCAAACACTTAACAAGAAAAGGGGCATCACTCTATTGAAGAAGTTAATAACGCTATGTGGCAGTGGATCCAGATTGGTTGTGGAGTTTGATAATGGAGGAAATGCAATTGGAGTGAATCGCAATAATTTTGTAAACTATCTTGGGGTTGTCACTCGAAGCAATTGTGGTGTTAAATATGATAATTGGCATACAGTTCCTCAAGCGAAAAAAGACATGATATGGAAGGATTTATGTGTGAGTTATTATTATTTGCAATTCTATTTTGTAGATTACAAATTCTATTATTTGCAATTCTATTTTTGGATATTAGTTCATAGCAATTCTATTTTACAGAATCTGTTTGCATTGGATGAGAAGATGCATTGTAAAAGCGTGACGCAACGCGCTAGAAAGATGCTAAGGAACTATAGGACAAATATCAATAGAGAATACATAAAAGATGGTGATAAGAAGAAGAAGTCAGCCCTTGAACAGTGGAACTTCTTGGACAAAGAAGATTGGGACGCGTTTGTTGCTTCAAGAAAATCTGAAGAATTCAAGGTATTAGGCGTCACTCCCAATTTAATTAATATATGTTGTATTCACCTATTCAAGATTAACATTTAGTGCTACTAACCAAATCATTAATGTGCATACTAACTAGGCCCTCAATGAGGTGCAAAAAGCAAGGCGTGCATTGAATGTGCATGACCACACTATGGGTCCAAAGGGCTATGCAAGCATTCGCCAAAGACTACATGTGGATTATGCTGCTACTCAAGAGTCCTTTACTACATGTGCTACACCCATGCCTCGCCATGATGTCTGGATAATTGGGAGGAAAAACAAGAAGGGTGAAATAAAGAAGCCTGTAACTGCTGAGGTGGCTGCGAAAATGGTAAAATACAACTCTTAGAGCAATCGTTTGAATATTGATTATTTGTGGTGTTAACTTACCAATTTCTGTTGATGGTGATTAGAGGGAGCTGCACGAGCAGAGGAAACAAGGCACGTTCATCCCTCAGGACACAAGGGATGAATTGACAGTTGCTCTGGGTAACCCAGAGCATCCTGGACGTGTTAGGGGTGCAGGTGTTGGTGTGGGCATCAAAGCATTCGTTGGGCCATCCCAGCGCAAACCCAGAGCGGGACTTTTACAAGAAGAGGTAAGCTATTCTTTTTTTTGAATGTTACTGCAAAAGGAAATTCAATAATAAGAAGCTAATGTTTCTTTTATCCATGTATAGGAGAATAAGAGAGTCGAGGATATAGTTGCTAAGAAGGTCAATGATATAGTTGCTGAGAAGGTCAAGGAAGAAATAGTGCGGTGGCAGGCATCTCAGGCTTCCAATCAACCTATGATGACCCACTCTTCTCCTGATGCACAGACTGTGAGTAATCTTGTAGACCCACCGCCTAACACGTCTACTATAAGTATTGTTTATGACATTGGTGCTAGTCTTTACAAGATGATATGTTTTCAAGATGATATGTATATATGTATAATATTCTTTACGTAAATTGGTAGGCATTGAAGCCATGCCGCATAAGAATACAAGACTATGTTGTTGCAGAGGCGCAGGCTTACCCGTCCCTTCCTGGGGCAACATTTCACGAGACTCCAATTCCACAGGGCTACGTTTGTGTGAGCCCGATACGTGTATTACCCGATTGGAGGGAAGCTACATTGCCATATCCCCACCCAGATATTGATACACTTGCTGAGGCAGAAGGCAGGGTGATATTGTGGCCCAAAGTAGATGTCGTCTACACTACTGAAATTGTAAGATAAATTTACATTACTTTAGATTGTTAATGTGTATATATGAGGTCAATTGATCTGAAATTATATATACATGTTAAAAAGAAGACACCCGGGGCACCTAGGCCTCGACCTCCACTTCCTGTATTACCAAGTTGGGTTCCAACTGACCTAAAATACGTGTTAGGTCCTGCTTGTAGGGGAATGGCATGTTGGCTATGAGCACATAATATACATTGCCCTATAAGTGTTTCTTTAGAAGCGAATTATGCAGGTCAATCATACGAAAGCTCTTTATTTATACAAGATATTATTGAGTTGTTTATATATGATTGGATGAATACATCAATGATAGAGACATGGATAAGGTGAGATCTTATTTATACATCCATATACCTTGTGTAAGATCCGGTGATCTAGTTTCTTATATATTAATGCATACGTAATACATGTTTTGCAGCTACTTAGTCGAAAATCAATGCAAACAATTTGCATTTGATCATGTGGGATTTTTGATTCCATCATTGATTAGTATGGTAGCTAAAGACCCTGATAGTGTTCAACAATACTGTTTATATGCTTTTACAATTTTCGGTCAGCAAAAGAAGACGATAATAATAGCTCCATTCAATGTCAAGTAAGTTTACTTTATTTATAATTTGGACTTAAGAAAATTACATTTTTATTGTGGATTTTGAGTTATCAATTTTTAACTTTTTTACCTCTAGTGGTAGGCATTGGGAGTTACTAGTTATTCTCCCCGGGACGTTCACTATTTATTATCTAGATCCTGTGGGGAGTACATTGAATACTAAAATAGGACACATAATGAGAATGCCATTATTCTGGTGAGAAATATTTCATTTTTATATCTGTTAATATCTATTATTACATTACTATTTAATTATGAAATTTACTGTGTTACGTGTCAGCTGTAAAAATAGTTGTACCAGGGTACATAGGCATCCTCGCTTAGAGCCACATCGTCAACTATGCTCTCTTAGGGGAAACATCTTCAACAACCATCCCAAGTTACTGAGTCATGGTCCCTTAGGCACTATACTCTAAGCCATGGTCACAAAGGCACCATGCTCTGAGCCACGGGTCAGTTCATCCTCTATTAAGACATTCTTATGACATTAATAAGACATGGACATTTAGCCTCCATGCCCCCACATATTCAAAAATATGCATTCTAGGTTATGTCGCGGGGAACCCGTTTCACCATTTAGCAAATTCTGACGCTGATGGATCTATGGTTTCTAATTATATATTAAGTGCATTACAACATTCTTTTAGCATCAACCTAGTTATCATTATTAATCACAACAAATGCTACAAAGAAAGTTGTAATACATCTATCATGTACTTTTCAAATCTTTAAAACACGTGATACTTGGGATCTCATTCCCGCATCACATTTTTGAGAATTCTCATCCCTTCACATCATTATCATGATTACTAGATCTGGGTATTCAAACCCTTAGATCATCACATAGCATTATTACCTCTGTAATAGGTAACCATTGCATCTAGGTCCTCAGACCAAGGTATTCATTTCACTTGTTGTACAAGTATTCTCATGGCTCACAAGGCCATTACACATCTTGTCACCTCTCACTAGGCAACAACTTATTCACATGGCTCACAAGGCCATTGCACATCTTTTCGCCTCTCACTAGGCAACAACTTATTTACATGGCTCACAAGGCCATTGCACATCTTGTCACCTCCCACTAGGCAAAAATGTATTCACATGGCTCACAAGGCCATTGCACATCTTGTCACCTCTCACTGGGCAACAACTTATTCACATGACTCACAAGGCCATTACACATCTTGTCACCTCTAACTAGGAAACAACTTATTCACATGGGTCACAAGGACATTACACATCATGTCACCTCTCACTAGGCAATAACTTATTCACATGGCTCACAAGGCCATTACACATCTTGTCACCTTTCACTAGGAAACAACTTATTCACATGGCTGACAAGGCCATTAATCATTATACTTTTTATACAAGTATTTAACATGCCTTACATGGCTTATGCAAAAAGAGAAATGCAACCTTCCCATTATTAGGGTCAGGGTTTCCCTTTATAGTTGAATAGGGTTTCTAGTTCATATTATTAATTCAAACCCTAATGTATTGTTCCATACATCTAGGAGCATACATTGATATCATAAGTATTCAGTCATACATATTTATTCTCATCATTTATCATTAAATGATTATCAACACAAAGTATGTGTTTCTCTCTCATCTTTACTAGGATATTGATTACATCATACTTTATTTACTTAGCTTAACCCTTTCTCAAGGCATGTTAGACTACACTTATCAAAGTGCATTAAACTCATAACATATTAATGTAACAATTGACATGACACACTTCATGTGTTACCCATCCAAGTATATCAGATTAGAGGTGTATCAAGGTGTATCAACCTTGAGGTGTTGGATGTGATATTTATCATTCCTTGGGGTATCACTTCCCTCATCACTTTTAACTTGCTTAAGTTCATCAACTTATCTTGTATTAGGGTATTTGTCATCCTAATACTTTATGCACTAACTCATCACATTTATTTTGTAGTTCATTGGCCATAAGTCACACGCTTGAATTACCCAACTATCATTAAGTGATATGGACTCATCTCAGGTTACGACATTGTCGATATAGGATTGGCCATTATCAATCACTTTAGGTGTTACCCTTATCACTCCTAAGAGTGTCTTTACCTCACATTTAAAAGGTGTATAGGGTTGAATCATGTATGTAAAGTTGAACACATGTATTGGGTTAGGTATATATCGATCTAGGCATCATCATATCCTTCATACCCTTACCCATTAAGGTATCAACCTTACCATTCAGGTGGTGTATCAACTTCACCCTTCATGGGTGTGACATCCTCACCTCACTTGAAGATATTGGCCACACCCTACTTTAGTGTATTGACCATCACATGTATTAGGGTACTAACCACCTTGCCACTCGTGTCATCTAGTGTATTGGGTTACCCACCATATCATTTTAGAGATATGTGCTCAACACAATATCATCCAAAAGGTGTATGCTTAAACCAATATCAGTTTAAAGGTGTATACTTGTTACCCATATCACCTGGAGGTGTATGTGTGCTTACCATATCGACCTTGAGGTGTATGTATGCTTCCATATCGGGTTTGAGGTGTATGTGTGCTTACCATATCGACCTTCAGGTGTATGTATGCTTCCATATCGGGTTTGAGGTGTATATGTGCTTACCATATCGACCTTGAGGTGTATGTATCCTTCCATATTGGGTTTGAAGTGTATGTGCACTTAGCATATCACCCTTGAGGTGTATGTATGCTTCCATATCGGGTTTGAGGTGCATGTGTGCTTACCATATCACCCTCGAGGTGTATGTATGCTTCCATATCGGGTTTGAGGTGTATGTGTGCTTCCATATAACTTTTGAGGTGTGTGTGTGTGCTTCACACAATATTGGGCAAAGATGTGTGTGTATTCTTCACACCATATCGAGCAAAGAGGTGTGTATGTGTGCTTCACACCATATTGGGCAAAGAGGTGTGTCTGTACTTCACACCATATCGGGCAAAGAGGGGTGTGTGCGCTTCACACCATATCAGGCAAAGAGGTGTGTGTGCTTCACACCATATCTAGCAAAGAGGTGTGTGCTTAACTCAATACCATTTTTGAGGTGTTTGATTAACCTCATATCGTGCAAGAGGTGTATACTACACCACCATATCATGCAAGATAGTATAAAATCATATCCATATTGTTTAGCGGAGTAGGTGCATCACCATATCAGGTTAGAGGTGTTTGCTTGTGTGCGTGAACCTAATATCACTTTATAAGGTCATACAAACATCGTCAAGCTCTATAACTTTGTTATAACTATTATAGTTCATGAAACAGGTCTAAGAAACTACTAGAACTCATAATTGCATCAACTATTTCACAACATTTCAGAATTAAAAGTAGTTCATTAAGTATTGCAATTTAGGTGATGAATAATAACATGGTTGAGTTCAAGTTATATAACCCTCCTTAAGAACAACTTCAAAGCTCCAAGATCCAAAGATCCATGCTCTTAAGGTTTAAGATGAACTTCACAACTCCTCTATATGCAAAGAATTACCATGGATAAGAAATTGGTGAAGAAGAAAAGAAAGGAAGATCATAACCCTAAAATCATGCTTCAATCCAAGGTTAAAGATGATCATGGCCTCACCTTAGGATTAATACTTGAGCTCCTTCTTGCTCCTTAGCACATTTCACGATACCTCACTACTCATTCATGATATACCATCACTTGTGGCCAATATCCCCCTCACTTGTGGCAAAAAACACTCCACTATGGCCGATATCAACTTGCTATGGCCAATATCACTTGCTATGGCCAATACCACTTGCTATGGCCGATACCAAGGCCCTGTGAACGATACCACTTCACCCATGCAATATATCTAAGATCAAGGAGGTGGTAGGATTCAAAACAGTTCACTTAGGGGTGAAAGGAAGGGTATATATACTTGAGGTTCATTAAAAAGTGTGTACATGAGGTGTCATCAATTTACTACTAGTAGGTTCCACATGGCCATGCATGGATTGACAAATGTACTTGCATGCACTCCATATTTATCTTTACATGAAAAAAAAAACTTGAGGATAATGCAATGGATAAGGGTCGGCCCCCTTTGGTTATCTTCTAGGACAAGCCACTTCCACCCACATTATTATATTCACAATTCAATGCAACCTTTCCCGAGGAAAGTTGCAAGCTGATATCCATTGTTTTATTGAGGTTCTTAGCTCGTTTTTGAAAATTCAAAGAGTTAACAACATGATATGGGGGTCTCCTTTTTGGCTCCTTGGCCGATAGGGTCTCCCATTTAACACTACAACCCAATACACTTAATACAAGCTCAAATTAGGGTTTTCATTCAACCCCTTTCTTGGTCTTTTCATCACCAAGAATACTACCACTCATAAATGATTCAAAAACGGTGCCTCATTCATTCTCTCTCTTCTAAATAATACATAGAGGAAGTAGGGATACTCTAGAGGTTATAATTTGCATATCAACCCCACATTTTGGGTAAATTACAATATGTACCAAAATTTGTACACAAGGTACCCACACTATTCAAAGAAGTTCAAACTTGGCATTTAGGCTTTCCACAAGCCACCACTTAGCATCATTCTCTCTATTATGATGATAAAACACTTAGGATAAATTCAACATGTGACATATTGCAATATTACCTATCATCTTGGGTAAATTGTACTTTGGTCCTAAATAAAGGAACATTGCTCAAACAACATTGAATCAGGACCAAACTTGGAACATAAGTGCGTCACATGACAAAACAATTCCTTAGAGGATTATATTAAAGTTATAAACAACTTTATTATCCAAAACAAATAGGGTTTAACTCATAAGATTAGGGTCATTACAATGACGTTCTCCTAACTTAGCAACAAAAGCCTCCAAGCCTCTATGTAGTCCAAGCAGACCTCTGAAACTCCACGTCACTCTTCTTAAGTCAATGGGATGGAGTTGACCTTCCACTGTCAATGTGCTAATGTTGACTTCCATTCCTCTTGTTATTTCTCCCTTTCTTGGGTAATACTGCTTAGGCTCTCACATTACCACAACATTTCAAAAGGTGTATTTAGAGCCCTGGTCATCCCCTCCTTATATAGGAGTGGACGGGGTATGTAACGACCCCGCTACCCGGTAACCCCCAATCAAGGGAGACCAAGAGGTCAGAGGCATTATACCAACATTCAGGATCAATGGTTTAACCATTTAATCAAAAATAATTATCAAATTCTACTAATACTAAACAGGAAAGCTGGTATTAAATAAAACTTTTGCAAACCTTTTCAAAATAGGATCTAGGACTTCTATCTGCAATAGAAATATAACTATCTAATCCTCCTTTGTATTACTTAAATTCATCTTCAAATATTTCAATTTATTGTTTGTCCTTTTCAAAATGTACCTAAAATGATGGCAAACAAAACGTCGGTCAGTATACTTCTATACTGGTATGTGGGGACAAACACAACATCACAAATAATCTCTAACAACCTAAAGATAGCAACTAGTTGATTAACAATCCAAATTATGCTTTCAATGTGACTTCTCAACCTCTTTTGCCCTAAACCCTGGATTACCCTTTCTTAGGGCTTTGTCCTTGCAAGGGACATAAGGCCACCTTCTCCATCCTAAGCTTGGTTCCTGGGGTCACCTCTCACGGTGCCCAATGGTCTTCCCTATGGGGCTTGACCGAATAGACCTTCCCTGTGGGGCTTGGTCATGCAAAGTACATCAGGCACTACTACAGAACATGTCTTTGGCGTCGGTTGTTTAACCCCTTTTAACGACGGTTCCCAAGTGACGCCCATGTAGGCGTCGTTAAAGGTTGAACTCTTTGGCGTCAATTTTATAACCGACACATATATAACCTATAGGCGTCAGTTATATATAGTAAGACGACGCCAAAAGAGTTCACGCCACAAAAAGGGCGCCATCTAGGACACTTTCTGTGTGGTTTATCAATTAAAAAACCGACGCCATATTTCCATAGGCGTCAGTTTTATACGAATAAGAGATGCCATTTCCACCACGGTCGTGGTTTCATGCATAGGGTTGTTTGTCACATTAGGCGGCGATGTTTATCCAATAACCGACGCTGTAAGCCTTTGATGACGGTGTTCTATAAATAACTGACGCCTATGTTTTAATTTTTTTTTCTTATCAGTTTGCAGGCCTGTTGTGGCTTGTCAGCAAGATGAGAAGCTACAGTTCAGTTTTCTGAACTGCAGGCTTATGACATCCATTGATTTCAGCCAACAAACATACCATAAACATGCAAAATCAACCAATATACTTTTCACACAAGTAGATACATTCAAACATGAATTCAATTCTCACATTCACACATGTAGAAACATTAACATAATATAGAAACATTCAGACATGTATAAACATTCAGAAATATTCATTTACAAAATATCATTCAACATCGCTATCTGCATCCCAATTATATCTTACAATCCCCACTGTTTGTATGGCTGTTGCCCGTTCTTCTCTTACTTCATTTAATACTTCCATCGTATATCGAGCATGTACATCTTTTAAGTGTTGACCTATAGTGTGGTCAGTTTTAAACACCTACAAAGAGAATGATGTATATATAAGTAATAATATAAAAATAAGATTGATATATTTCATACTAACTAATGAGACTATATATAATACCTCATGTATGGTATTGATGTCCAATGCGACATATTGGATAATCATCTACATAAATCGCATCATATAGTATGTGCATGCCCAGCCGTTGTCTTGTGTAGCGCACTATAAATTGAAACATACAAAATATTAAAAAATACAACTAAGCACAGTTCACATAAATAATATATACATTGGAGTCAGGAACTTACTTTAACGTTCTCCCAAATTATTGGCTGGTTCTTTCTCCTTAGGACCTTTCCTCCATCATTTTTGAATGCATCTAAACCCCTACATGAGATGTCCTGCTAAGCCTAAGTGGTCCTGTACTGACCGAGACAAGTGAGGTCATGGAAACCGACTCTCCCATTGACCTTGTATGGTACTGACTTGTGAGAAGTTTGTGGTCAGTTGGAGATGAACGAGGTATGTTTCATCTCCTTAGGGCATAAGTGTGATTGTTAAAATATGTTCAGCCATGTAGTATATCTTCTTAAGGATCGAATACGGAAAACATTGTGTGATGTGCAATTCAGTTATACATCTTAGTTGATAGATGTTATTTATGTTTCTATACATTCCTTGCAAAGCAGACAGCTGATTTATAACTCTACCATTGGTAGATGCGATGTTCTCCTTAAGAAAGAAGATTATCTTATTCTATTCATACAATGATTAATCCTACCTGTTAATATAAAAGAACCTCTGCTCAGTTTTATAATGCTTAATTTGTCAAAAAAATATGGTTGGCAGAGAGTTATATCTCTCGCTGGGACAATTGTCTCACCCCGTGG
Organism: Alisma plantago-aquatica; assembly: GCA_963693085.1. Taxonomy (NCBI): domain Eukaryota; kingdom Viridiplantae; phylum Streptophyta; class Magnoliopsida; order Alismatales; family Alismataceae; genus Alisma; species Alisma plantago-aquatica. The sequence continues at coordinate 489,149,626 of OY856410.1, forward strand.
GATCCATAATTTTTAGGTGGATGTGTACGAGGCGATGGAGACCTTGCTGCAGAGGAGAAACAACAACTGAGGCAGCTGTGCCAGCTCAGGTTGAGTGTACTATTTGTCTTGTCTTGTAGATAGAAGTCCTATGTGTCGTCTTTGTACTCTCAGGTCCTTGGAGATGGTTTGTGATGATCTTGTGAACAAGATGAGATTTTGGCTTGTATGCCTCGAGGTTTTATGTTTCTCCAGTATGTGTTTTGATAGAGCAACTGTTATTTGATGTCCTCGAGATGAGATAAAACAATGTTGTATAATGTAAATCATGATATATATGAGTTTTAGATCTTTAGTAAGAGTTTTCCGGAAAAGAATCTCCTTGCAAAGTGGTTTTAAATTTTAGTGATTTTTGTTAATACGTTGATTATGTTTATTATGCTTTTTAGTAATGGTTTGTTTGTCGGTTTGATGATGGTCGTTACAGTCATCAACCACCTTCCATGGTGGTTACACCAGGTGGATGCCGCCAGTTACCTTTTATGTGCTGCTTGAGAAGGAAGTACACCTATGTAAAGATTGTCGCTGGATTTACTCTAGGACTAGATATATTCCTTGTACCCTCATTCCCACTTCATAGTTTTTGACAAGATGTGCGGGTTATGGAGAATATGGTGAGATATTTTTTCCACTGCCATCTCAGTTGTCATATTTTCCTACAAGTAATTCCAAATTCATTCAGATGGTTTTATCCTATGGAAAAATGATTAATGACTTGTGTAGACTATTATTCAATAGATGATAGGTTTTGTTTTCAAAAAATAGCCAAAGATAACTAAAAAAATCTATAAACATTATTTGGTCCTGTATAAGAGAAGACCATTACTTACAAGTGAATGAATACATGACGAGATCACAAATAAGTTAGTTTCGTAGCAAACAAAAGCAACCAATGACTATATGAGATGAACCAAATACTTAATTTTCAAATTACTATATTTGTGAAGAGTATTAAATAAAAAATTTAGAAAGGTAATTTTCATATATTAATTTTTAGTCTTCTTAATATCCATTGATAATTAATATGATTTATGACCATTTTGACTTATTGATTTCATGAGCATTTTAAATGAGAAAATTTGATCAAAATGTTGTTTATATTGCTAAATGGTAAAGAAAAAATTCTGCATGGAGTCAGTTTTGGGACTCAAAAGAGGAATCATTTTATCCTTTTCGCACAAAAAGGGGAAGCAACTAAAACATATGTTAATTAGTTTATTTTCCCCTTTTTATTCTGAAAAGGGGCATATTGAGTCCCAAACTATGTCTATATAGTAGTTCCCTATAGTAATTCTCTTAGGGCACGTAAACTAGCAAAAACCATCATTTTTAGATAGACCATAATGATCACACAAGTCCTTAAGTGTTGGAAGAATGTAGTGTTTATCTCAATTCGTTTCTTTCACATTTTTAGCTTATTAAAAGTGATTAATTGTCCTATATCCAAGAATCACTGAAGTCCTCACAAGGGTGGTGAAAGGTGAATTCAGCTGCACCAATGCAACTTGAGGCCTTTTAAGGATATAATAGTTGTAAAATTTAAAAAATGCTTACTTGAAACTGATGGGATTTCTTCCTCTCAAAATTTGGCTGCCTAAATATTTAATAAAAAATTGGATCATTTCTTAATCATCATCTTTAGTACATGATTCATAAAAGTAATCTAATTATGTAATCATAATAGAATATTGAGCTTATAATAGAGAAATATTAGAGTATAATATCCCATGATTAACCATCATCTTAATTGTCGATAACTTTGTCTTGCATGGATTTATCTTGAATCAAAACCATAAATTGATACACATACAAAAATAGAACATACAAGATCTTTATAAGTCAGGATCAGAGATGTCGAAAAGAGGGGGTAGAGGGGGAAGAGGGGGGAGAAGTGGCGGCGACATTTACAACAGTGGCCGGAGAGAGAACGGAGGATTCCCGGGCAGAGAAGGAACTCTAGAGGAGGTGAACGTAGACAGAAGTACAACGAGAAGCCTAGATACGGGACAACATGCCAACGACAACCATTCTAGAGGCAGAGTTAGGGTTTCGATTCCACTGGATGGATTCGCCTTCCAGTACGCCGGAATGCGCCGTCCACAAAATAACAGTGAGAAGCATGAGGAGGGAGAACAGATGGAGACATCGATGGCTGATAGTGCGGCAGTTGGTAACTCAACCGTCGCAACGGTTCACCACACGGTAACCGGCCTACAGGCGGGCCAAAAGAGAACATATAGCGCCGTCGTAGGCGGTTCCATCCAACTTATCGATGGCAAACAACAGAAAAGAGGGTAGGAGACCTTCTTCCTCGACAAGCTCTTTGAAAGCAACTTGGTGGACGAGGCGATTCAACTGAAGGAGATGGACGGCACCCTTGCCATTATCATCAAATCGACGGCCGTGGAGAGGCTAGCGAAGCCGCGGACGTATGCGGTGGTCGCCCGACTACTGGGAGTGGATTTTAGATTCATGACCATGAGGGATAGGATTAAAGTCCCGTGGAACCCCAAGGGCCAGCTCAACATGTATGAATTAGATTTGGGTCACTACGTGATCCAACTCTCGTGCAAAGAAGACTACGAGTTGACCATGACAAGCGGCCCGTCGAGAATGTTCGGCCAACGGAGGAGATGCCCAATCAACTAGTTACGTGGGTCCGGATTCACAACCTTCCCCTACACCTCTATGTGCACACACTGTTTGAATACATCAGGAAGGAGCTGGGGAGGCTCATCAAGGTCGAAGGCCACACGACATTCAGAACAAGGAGCAAATTCACCTGTCTGGCGGTCAAAGTAGACACAACCAAGGAACTACCATCGCCCATCGGCTATCCTTATCAATGGAGTAGAATATATGGTGGAATACGAGGTGAATCCAGATACATGCGAAGCATGTGGGAAGGTGGGGAACAGAGAGCAATACTATAGAATAAGGAGGGTGAATACCCAAGCCCAAGACAATGCAGAGAAAGGCCAATCGGCAACTAGAGGAATGAGGAACAGTGAAGACAGTTGGCAGACCCAAAGAGGAAGGGGAAGGAGGCAGAAAAAGCAAGGGAAAGGGCGACATGAGGAGGCGAACTAGGACAACACAGGATCCGCCAATAGGTTTACAACATATTGAGGCTCGGGGCAGCATTGTTCGACGGGGAAGGATTCATGGAGGCTAATTCATACACCATCTCGATGAATGAGGAATCAATTAGTGCATGGTCCGATTGGTGGATAGAGAACTTGCCTAGGCTGGAGGAAGGAGTCGTTAAACAAATCCCTCAAGATCAGAGAAACCTTAAAGTATCCAGCATGGTAGATCTACTGGGCAATTGGGATACAGATTTCTTGAAAGAATGGTTAACTCCTACAATGGTAGAAGCCATCACGCGGTTGAAACCTCCTCACGCTGATGACGATGAGGATATCTAGGTGTGGACCCTGATGAACAACGACCAATTTTCCACAAAATCAACATATCACAAACTCAGAGTGGGGAAAAGTGTCCGTGTTGATGGTAAATGGACAAAGCTGTGGAAGGCCGATCTGTCCAGCAAGATCAGGTACTTCGTCTGGTTAATGATGCACGACGCGCTTCTCATTAGCAGCTAAAGGGTCAGTCGGAGGCTTGCTAACTGCCGTACGTGCTCAAGATGTGGGGAAGAGGATGAATCCATCCTTCACGCAGTGAGAGACTGCAAGGCTACAAGGGAGTTGTGGGTGGAGGTCCAGGGTGGCGAAGCCGCTCCTGACTTCCTATACTCATCGATCGATGTAAAGGATTGGATCAACAAGACGCTACAGCTTGACAAGGAGATCTACACTGCCATGTTTGTGACTTGCTCGTATAATTGGAAGGTGAGGAATCAGCAGGTTTTTGACAACACTATCATGCTGACGTCGATGCTAGTTGGGCTCATCAGGTGAGAAATCGCAGTGCACAGAGAAGCCTTTCACAGGCAACAGCAGGCGGAGGCCATCACAAACTCTCCCGACTGGACAAGTCTGACGCCAGGCGCGATCAAGTTCAATACGGATGCGGCGGTGAACAATAGGTGGGCTTGATGTGCTATCGTCTGCCGCAACGAAAGATGTAGATGGATCAGAGGAGAAGTGGCACGCCTGCATACCACGGATGTTGTGGAAGCGGAGTTGGAGGGCATCCTGAACGCAGTGGAGGTTGCTCTAGATAATGATCTGCCTGATGTAATTATCGAGTCGAATTCTCTGTCTGCTGTCAAGATGATAAACGGAAACGAGGAAGACTGCCCTAGATATGCCAAAACCGTCCGCCAAGGGTGGAACATTGAGTACATAGGCAGAGGTAGTAATGCGGTTGCAGACCAGTTGGCCAAATCTAACATTCAAATCCAGTCGGCATACAATGTGTATGCCTTGCCCCCTACGGGGTGTCTCAGTCTTATAGCTAGTGATTGTAATGGTAGTAGTACTACCATGTTTATGGATTCTTGCTTAATTAGTGATTGTAAGATTTTGTTTAATGATGCTCAAAAGAGGAGGAAGGGATGAATAAGATTGCCTCCTAACTTTCTAAAAAAAAAAAGATCTTTATAACTCAACAGAGTGACATCACCTTGGTTAATAAAACCTAACTCACTCATCCAGTCTTTGATTACTTTTTCATCCACATGTTAATAACATAATTCACATCAACATAGGCAACACAGTCGAATCTTATGGTATATCCATGTTAGGTATGTGTATAGGTCAATATTTGACATTGATATTTGAATTATCCATTAGCTAGGTACCATTGTGGCAAACTATGAAATCTATGCAACCCATCTCAAAACATATATACATATACACACACACACACATATATATATATATATATATATATATATTATTTCTCAAAACATTCATATATATATATATATGAATGTTTTGAGAAATAATATATATATATATATATATATATATATATACATATATATATATATATATATATATATATATATAATTTCTCAAAACATTCATATCTATATATATATTATTACATGTATAGTTATGTAACTTTAAGTTTAATGTTCATAAAATTACATGTATATGCATGGTAATCATGTGCTACACGTAATATTATGGGACCACTACTGAAACAATATGGAGAATACTAGAACATGATAATACTAAAATACAATGCTACACATTTTTACTTATTTGCTCGTCATTCAATATTCACTAGTATTCAATTTGTGCATGTTGCTAGCATGTTATGTAATACCAAACTAAATAAAACTGCAATATACATTTAAATTTTTGTTTATAGGTCTGAGATAAACAAGTTAGATAACTTTTACAAGAAAATATTGTTGTTTGATTAATTAAAAGATCATGGTATAACTATTCAAGTTTATAGGTAAAACATAGGTTTCAGGCGTACTAAAAGTGTCAAGGTGGTAGATTTGATATATAATATAAAAATACATCTACATAGATTCTCCTCATAAGTTTAGTGATTTTTTCCCAATTGCAATAATATCAAAATTAATAGTTCTTTCATAGGTTAATTCAACCAGAGAAGTGATTTTTTACATCAAAGTATAGGAAAATATATACAAATTGGTTTATGGACACTAAGTCTAGATACACAATTTTGAAGTTACAAATTGTTGCTAATTACCTCGAAATGTATTAAGGACCACTCATTTGTGATCTGAAATGATAAACATCTAGGATCTCAAAATATCAACAAAAACACCTCTTCTAATTTTTGCCACTATATTCAAAATAGTTCCTACAATGATGAATTTCTTCTTTATCCTAATTTTCATACCAAACTAACTCTAATCCTCTTCAAACTCATTTATCATCTTATTCTAGCCTGATAAACATCAAACATATTCAAGACTACATTTAAAAATATGATCACCTTGAAATCAACTCAAACTCTCTTCTTCTTATGCTTTTACTTAGGTGCAAATTGTTTCCAGAAATGGATCCTAACATTTATCCAATATTATCTAACTCATAATATCTTGGCTCAAATTTATCTACTAAGATTTAAAATTAAGGTAATTGAGGTTGAAACATGCATGATGATCGAATTAATTTGTGTATATTTTTAGTTATAGGAGACATTAGCCAAAATCTGGATGACTGCAAGGGTGGTGTATAAAATGCACAACAAGGGCTTTGAACTCGTGTTCCATGGAAAGGACCAGCCGAGCTGAACCATCTTTGCTATACTTGCTAGGTAATTTGTGTTTTCTGATTTTCATTGAAATGCTGGTGGATTATATGTGTGAAAAATTGAGGGTGGCTAGTGGCTACCAAAAATTTATCTTTGGACGGACGGAGCACGTGCTTTTGGTAACCTTATTTTCATTGTCTTCCCATTGACAACGTATTAGTAGAGAAAATAAAGTAAATGTACTTTATCTGATAATATAATGGAACTGATTGATATATAAGATTGAAAAAAATCAAAATATCACACTTTGACAAAAAAACATTCTGGCTATAACAACTTTTTGAAAATAATTTCCAACATAGTCCACTTTGGTGAGAAAATGCCACTTGAGTTGGCATTTTCAATGTCCAGGAGGTGAAACACTATTTATTTGGAGTTTTTAATAAAAATAAAAAGCAAAAAGCAAAAAGCAAAAACATCAAATCACTCCCAACGTTGGGGCGAAAGCGTCACTTCTTTTGGCGTTTATGTTTTTTCTCTTATTTTTTTCAATTTTTTATCAGAAGTTCCAATCATGTGGTGTTTTTGCCTTCGGATATTGAAAGCGCCAATCTGAGTGACTTTTTATCGATAAAGTGAGCTATTTTGAGAAATATTTTCAAAAAAGTGCTATATCCAGAACATTTTTTTGTCAAAGTCTGCTATTTTAATTTGTTTTCCTAGAAGACCCGGTTAAATAAGATGAAGACTAATTACGCCTTGTTTCCATGAGAGCAAGATGCATGCATGCATGCAAACTATAAATCCTCCTCCATGATGCCCTTTTATTCCTTTGTCTTGGCCAATATTGGGACATGATCCATCCTTGCTCTTCACTTCACCCTTCAGTGAACAAGCGTGGTGGGTAAAGGAGAATTGGCTCTCCTCTTTCTTTTCTTCATCCTCTCAGCCTCCACGGCAGCCAGCCTAACCACCGGCAGTAATACCACCACCGGCGGTGTGTCGCATGCAAACACATCTGCTTCTTTCATCAGAACTATCTGCAACAAAACCAGTTTACCCCGGCTCTGCTCCAGAGTACTAGCGCCCTACGCTCCCATTGTCAGTTCTAGGATCCGGCGCCTGGCGTATGCCACTGTAGAAGTGGCCAAGCATCAATGATTACACTCTGCAGCTGTTGTAACTCAGCTTCATGGTTGCCCCAAAAAGAGACGGTACAGTTCTGGGATTGCGCGGAGTATTTGAGTGACTGCGTGCAACAACTAAGTTTGTCGGAAAGGGAGATGCACAATATAGGCATCTCATTCAGCTCGGAAGGGATGTACTGCCTCAACGAAATTTGTTGACATTCGATTCTGCAATTTGCATTTCACAAGGAGCATGTTTGACTAACTGAACTAGTTGAAAAGTACATCCGGTTGCGAGCGTTCTACATGCCTTGATATTTTTGATAATATTCTATTGAGACACCCGAAATAGCTAAATATAATAATGTAGAGACACGTTTGGTTATTAGGATTTTCAGAAATTCGAGTTTTGTCCATCTTGCATTGCAAAATATTGTATTTTTTTAATCTAACAATGGTAAATGTAATGGTTGATATGTTATATTTGATGATTGTGTAATTTATTTTTTTCTTGGTCCGCTGGCAAATCCAAACTTTTGGTGTTCGAAATAAATTTTAGTGGATTGCAAAACCAGTCTTCCAACGCATGACTTAAAATTATAAAAAAAGGCTTTGATTGAAGCATACATGAGTGTGTAAATGTGTTATTAATTTTATAATCTAAAAACTATGGGTCCGAAGACTGCATCAAGCAAATGATAGCAAGATAGCTACATTCATATTTGTGGGAGCCGGTTTTGTTGTCATAAGAAGATATATATAACTAGTGTAATGACTCCCTCCTTCCACTATCTTCGTTGATGGCGACCAAAGAATCCAAAGTGGTTAACCAACATTTCTAAGATCATATTCACAAAATCACCAAGGATTATTAACAATTCTATTGAAGAGATGTAACATGGTGTTCAACAAGATATACATAACTAGCTAGAGGTAGATCACTGGTGTTGACACCTCAGTTTTTCTCACATATAGGAATTTCATGATCAATGTTAAATATCTAGCTAATGAAATAACCCATTTTACATTCCACACATTTTCTACATTTATCATTTTTCTCACATTTTTTCATTTTTTCACATATTTAATACACTTGTCTTTACCCATTTTTACCCAGTTGGGGGCTTTCTGTGAAGAAACTTTCTGTTCAAATCAAACTTGCAATTTGATCTTCAAATCTACTTTTGGTAAGTGTTTTTTCATAAACTACCCCAACTGCATTAAGCTAAATAAAATATTCTTTTTCCCGCAAATATTGGATTATGTTTCTGATGAACCTAAAGGATAATATTAATTTATTTCTCTTTCTATAATTTTCTCCAGAATATTCCTAAAATTAATGGAAAATCAAGAAACAAATTTTATCCAACCCGAAACACCTGAAAGATCCTAACATCCGCTAGATGCCATATGGTGGATCGCCTCGATCCTTATGCCACACGATGTGGCACATCAAGGTGATTTGATGCCTATTTTAGAAGATTATATCTAGAACCTGATGAATCCTCCAGATTGATCCTCATAGTCTCCAATTCTAGGGATTTTGTGCCTCATATCAACTGATCTACCCTTGTTTTGGTTTACTTTAAGTATCTCCTCAGTTTCATGTAAATAGTGCATTACTAGTTCTAATTATCCTAGTTTTCAGTTTATTTGATCTCATCCTCCCCTACTCACTTTCTTTCTCCTCCACAGATCATCCTCAACCATTGCCATCATCAATGGTCTGCTTTCATCCGCCCATTCAGTCTCCTCCAAGAAAATGTCATGATGAGGATCAACCATCAACTGGAACTCACTCAAGACCCTTTCAACCCTGGTCTTGACCAATTGGTCTGGACCAAATAGTTTTTCCCAAATGGTCTACCCATTCGGTTTTGACCTCTCACCCACACGGTCCTCCCCTCATTGCTCTACCTTAACGGTCTCAAGACCGTTTGACGCCTCACGGTCTCAAGACCGTATGAGCAGCCGCCTACCCAAGACCGTTTGGAGCCAAGACCATTTGGAGTCAAGACCGTTTGGAGCCAAGACCATTTGGATCCAAGACCGTTTGGAAGTGAAGACCGTTTGGTCCCAAGATCATTTGGGGCCAAGACCGGTTGAAGCCAAGACCGTTTGGAGCCAAAACCCTTTGGAGGTGAAGACTGTTTGGATCCAAGACCGTTTGGACCCAAGACCGTTTGGGGCCAAGACCGTTTAGACCCAAGACCATTTGGAAGTGAAGACCATTTGGAAATGAAGACCGTTAAGACTCCAGACCGGTTGGACAGCAAGACCGTTTGGATGAAGACTGTTTGGAGCCAAGACCGTTTGTAAGTGAAGACCGTTTGGATCCAAGACCATTTGGATCCAAGACTGTTTAGACCCAAGACCGTTTGGGGCCAAGACTGGTTGGAGACAAGACCGTTTGGGGCCAAGACCGTTTGGACCCAAGACCATTTTGAAATGAAGACCATTTGAATCCCGAAACTGTTAAGACTCTAGACCGGTTGGACAGTAAGATCGTTTGGATGAAGACCGGTTGCCAAGACCGTTTGGAGCCAAGACCGTTTGAAAGTGAAGACCGTTTGGATCCAAGACCATTTGGACCCAAGACCGTTAGGGGCCAAGACTATTTGGAGTGAAGACCGTTTGGGGCCAAGACCATTTGGACCCAAGACCATTTGAAAATGAAGACCGTTTGGATCCCAAAACCATTAAGACTCCAGACCGATTGGACATCAAGACCGTTTGGATGAATACCGATTACCAAGACCATTTGGACTCAAGACCGTTTGGGGCCAAAACCATTTGGACCCAAGACCGTTTGAAGTATTCTCACATCAAAAATATGAAGACACCATCCAAGACTATAAATAGGACCAGCAGGGTCTTCATTTGGGGCATCTGATCTGGGGAGGCCACAAGGCTGCTCCACCGCCATCTCATATCCATCAAGCTCTTCTCCACCATTGTTCCACCTCATTCCACCCTTGCAATTCCGGAGGTAGACACGAGGATCGAGGTGGAGAGACGGACTTCATCAACCAAGTCGTAGCAATCCCGAAGACTGGGGCGATCTACAATGGGCTGTCACAGATCTACTCTTCTGCTCCGACGTTGCTTTCCTTCTCTCTCTTCTCTCTCATTGTTTCTCCCTCTATGAGGAGTGAGTAGTTCCATCCACTGGGGTGTGGGGACTAGCCCTGCTGCCCATGCTTTGTAGTCTGTACCAAAAAATGTTATCTTTCCGATTCAATACTAAATCATTTCATACATGCTTGAATGTTGGTCGTGTTCTTGTGTGCATCTATTGTCTTTCGTTGTGGTTAGTCTACGACCACTCTTAGGACTCGAATACCGATTTAGTGTTGGTTTCTGGTGTGTGTATCCACCGCATATCCATTTCAGTATCTAGGAATGCTTTCCAAGGAGTGGAGTAAACTCACCTCCATCATTGTACTTTCATACTATGAAATGGAATCAGTTGACGTACAGAAGTGTGATCTTGATAGGTCGAGGAACACACTCTGCGGAGGAAGTGGTGCAATGTACTTGACCATTCGTTCGGGGATGGCTGACGTTGCAACATTCCCACGTTTCTCGTAGCTATATCCTCGAAAGATGGATAGTCTATAAGGATACTAATCGAATTGGTAATTATCGCTCGCTTGTTAGTTTTCCGATACACATTTCTCAAGGTGGGGTAAGACTCTCTCTTCGGAGACTACATATCTTCATTGACATGTGGATATGTACACGATGAGATTTGGTCAACACGTGAAGGATGTGTGCAATGCTCTTGTCTCACAAGACATCGACATTGCACACCATCCATGTATCTTGCTTGCATGTCTTGCTTTGTTTGGTATAGGTACAATGCATGTGTAGTGGCGATGAACACCCGCATCACCCCAGTGATCCATCATCATTTGCTAATCTTAGATGTCAATCCTTAACTAGTTTTTATACTTGCCTTTACTTTTGCATGTTTTAGGTTAAATAACTCAAATCAAACTTTTGGTCATAGATGATTAACTTAGATTGAGATGAAACAAGATAAAGACACTCAGATTTTTAACGTTGTCCTTTGGGTTCGATCCTAAATCTGTACTATGATAAGGCTTCCACACTCTTGTGGGGTTGGAGTGTTTATCTAGCACCAGTTGTCGGTAAACCTAGAGAGAACATCAACTCCCTAGGATTTTTGGTGCACATTAGGACTTCCATTGAAAGAGCAATCTTTTGGTGTAAATCCTAGGTCCATCAAAAAACGGCGTCGTTGCCGGGGATAACGGTGTAAGAATCATCTTTTTCGAATTCCGTGTTGATTTAGGTTTCTCTAGGGTTTTTCATTTTCTTTCAAAAACCTAAAAAAGTGAAGGACTTAATCTTGCATATCCTATTGGATTTGAAGTGGTTGGTCAACTTGTCAAACTCGTTTTTTTTATTTTAGGTATCAACTCTCTTCAAAATGAAGCAGTCAACACCGCCAACCATTAGATGTCAACTATGTGGTGACTATTCTCATGCATCGATTTACTGCTTCAATGTCCCTCATCACTACGTGATGGCACTGCGTCAAGTAATCACGAATCGTATAGTAGGGAAACTCAAAGCAGCCTCTTCATACAACTATGGATATAACACAAGTTATAATCCGTATCACCCTAGAGGCTACTACGAAAAACCTAATTATGGTGGATTTCAAGGCATAGACTGCAATGTAGGAGGGAACCTGGAAAATAATGCAAATTAATACTATGACGAGGAGGGATATTATAAACATCAACCCAACAAGTGCAGCGAAGAGCCTTCTTATGGAGATCAACGTACGTTAATGGAAAAACTATGTGCCTTACTAACGTCGGTAGCTCAACAACTAGTCGATCAGACAGCCACGACCAAGAAGTTGATAGCCGGTCTTGATCAACTTATGCAATTTGTCAATGCCTCTGACCAACATGTAGAAAAGCCACATGGTGGAAACTAAGCACATCCCTAGTCCACATATTGATTATGATGATGATTACAAAATCATGTGGGATATGCCTTCCAATTATTTTCAAGAATTAGTGCAGGGTGAGGAATCATCCTCACAGCTAATAAATGAACTCAAAGATGATTTTTCCACAACATCACAAGAGAAAGAATCATTTTCTGAGCCACGGTCCGACTCAGATAATGATTCCTGCACTATACTCTTAGATGAAAGATTGAGTAGCTAATATGGGGATCCTCTACAGTCAAGAGATCGATTGGAGATAAACTTCAACAATTACCCACCTTCTGACTTCATAGACCCAGATCTGACTATTGAGGAGCAATTAGCAATGATCAACTCCCTAAATGACAAAATCTCTTCAACTTCAACTGTCTCATCAATGAAGTCCATAGAAGAAGGGTTTATGTCACAAGAACTCTGCACTCCTTCACAGTCAAACTCAGAGGAATACATGACTGATTCGAATAAGGAGATATCTTTTATGAAAGAGACTCAACTCACTCCATTACTGGAACATGATCTGATTTGTCCTTATGAAGAAATTTTTGATCATTCGCTGGTCTAGAAACAAACTTCGAGGATGATACTGATCAAAATCTTGATTCAAAAATGGATCATGCTATTTTCACTGACCCGGATGATGAAAAAGAATCATGGGAGGAGGATGGGTCTCAAGATGATGAATCTATAACCGATCCTTTCCATGAGATGACATCACCAGAGCTACCACCTCTACAAGAAGTCCAGACGGAGCCAGTTCTCGAACAAAAGCATGATCTTTCCATTGAATCTCCTTCTAGTCACTTGAATGAGTTGATAGTGTACTATGAAGAGAAACATGAACCATATCTTGATTCTGGAATGGATTACGATATTTCCGTAGACTATTGTAATGACAAAAAGGACCTGTGGGAGGGCATCAAGCCACAAAGTTGTCCTCTTATAGCAACTCATCCCTATAAAGAAATTCCTCCTGAGCTACCACATATTCAAGAGAATGAGATACTTCCATCACCTGCACAAGGTTTCATTCTTCCCATAGTGACTCTTCCTGAGCACTTAATAGAACTGGAGGAGTACTATGAGGAAGTACCAGAACAACAACCTGACTCATAAATGGAGTATTTTAGTCCCAATATCAAAGAAACAAAGTCATCTTGAGATTCTAGTCCTCAAAACATTATGTCATGGACTAATCCCTCCCATGAAGAAACATCATTGGAACCTCTACCCTGGAATCCCATGATTCCTTTACCCAAGCAAGAGTTTGTTTAACCAGTCGAATCCTCTTCTAGTTACTTAGATGAATTAAGGATGTTCTACGAGGAAAATTTTGAACAAAATTTTGAAAAGAAGAATGACGATCTCATCAATCTCAACATTGATAAAGATGATGATACTTCTCAAAATAACTCCTCTGATGAAGAAATGTCATCCTGGCTACCATATCCTACACAAGAAAAGCCATGTGACAAAATGAAGCCTGAACCAGATCCGCCACCTGATCCAGGATAGGAGGATATTCAAGTGGCTGACCCTCAATCAACTGCTCTGGATTTTGAAGAAAGCAGTTTTACTTTGAACTTTGAGGGCGAGCTCGAGCCAAAACTGGAGGACACAAATATGCATGACTTCGATTATTCACCTAGTCCCCCAGTTTCAAGTGCGTATATTCCACCTCCCCCGCTGATGGGAGAAGGTCTCTAGATTCTTCTGGATGGACAACGAGGTGAAAGAAATGTACATCCAAATCGTCCAGAAAACCCGTTCGAGTTACCATGACCACCCAATCAATAGGTTGTTCAGGACACTTCCTCTCTCTCGACAATGGCTATTATGAGACATCTTTACCGAACCTTCTTCCTACTACGAGGATCACCTGGTTAACACTGCACAACCCTTCCCCTCCATCTCGAACCTAGTATTTGTTCAGAAATAGGCAAACTCATAAGTTCGAGGTGGAGGGCGGGTGGTATGACTCTCACTCCACCCTCTACCTTTACTGCTTTTTGTTTTTCTATTCTATGTTCTTTTTCGCAATTTGTTTCCACTTTCTCATTTTTCTTCTTAAAATGAAGCCTTTATCTCACTGGCTTTTGCCTTTCAAATTTGTGGTTATCACCTCTTCTCGTTGCAAATCCATAAGGAACCAATGCTTAAAACTAACTGATAAATGATTTCATCTTGTATAGTCTATGAACCCTAATGTCATATCCTCCATAAGAATGATAAGCCTCAATAAGTCTGAGATAGATCAAATGCATCATGCCTCTCTCTAATTAATGGATCAGTTGTATGGAATTCTCATTTGAAGCTCTATATTGTTACCTTTTAAGCAGAGTGTGATGAAGAAAAGGAACCCGTCATATGGAATCGCTAAGCAAACTGCATTATGATCCACACTCTCTTCTACACTTCTTCCTTCATTTTCATACCCCTCCACTCACCAATCATGCCAGAGCCTTAAGTTCGGTGTGACACGTGATTCAACCCTATTTTAGGGCTTCATCTTGTGTCATTTTGCATTTCAATCACATCTACAACTGTTAGATTACATGTTATTTCCCTCAATATGTTTTTTATTGTCAAATGCACTTATGGATGGTATTTGTATGTTTTATAGGTACTTTGTCCACTACTTGATGGATTGGAAAGAAGATGGTTGAATATAGGGTTTCTGTAGGCTTGGAGGAGCCCAAAATGAGGCTTAAACCACTCCAAACCTACCCCAAGTGGTCAAAGGATGTACTGAAGCAATAAACTTCATGGATGGCCAAGTTCAACACTCAAATGCAGGGTAATGACCCCAGAATGGCCATGCTACCATGGAATGGCCGTTTTGGGACATGCCCCAATAAGCAGAATCTTTAAAATTTGACCTAGTTGGCCAGAACGGCCGTGCTATCAAGAATGGCCATTTTGGGAATTTACAGCACGGTCGTACTGGCCAAGACGGCCGTGCTACCAGTCCCAGAAACCCCAAATTTCCCTATTCACTTCATGTTTCCACCACGGCCGTTCCCATCCACCAAGGACGTGCTACCCATTGTCCAGAACGGCCGTGCAACCCATCACAACTGTGCTACACACAATTTTACCCAATTTTCTGCACTATTCTACCCACTTTGCCCCCACTTGACCTAATGCTTCCCCAACACCTATATATACTTGGGTGGTGGCTCTATCACGAAGTGAGCTACCTTCTACCCTTCTTAGCTCCCCAAATTGCCACCCACTCCATTCCACTCCATATCCACTTCAAATCCACTCCATTTCACCATTTCCAGCACATAACCCCCCATATCTAAGCCTCCCATCCACTTCCTTTCATCATTTCACACCCTTGCACCTTGGAGGAGGGAGGAGAACATCTTGCAGCTGCTAGAGAGGAGGACTTTTTCATCTACACTGAGCTCCATGGCTTCTTCTACCTCTTTCTCCTATCTTTTTATATTTTCCATTTCTATGAGTAGCTAGGCCCTTGTGGGTGGGCTGTTTGGGGGAAATTATGTTACTTTGATACCATGTTGGGGGAAAATGACATGTAAATGTTGTAATTCTATTTTTTAATGATTATATTCTATTTGCATCTCATTCTCCATGGATTACTTATTGGTTTGTGTGTGAAATCACCTAGGAATTTAGGCAAATTGCTTATGTGTGTGAATTTTGGGATTTGCCCCTAGGTCCAATTCTTGGATCCCTAGGCTGCCTCACATCTTCCTACATCCTAATCAATCTCCTAAACCTAAGTGAGAGATCTAAGTAGCTATATTAGATAATTCTGGTGCAATTAGCATGGAGCCTTCTCAAGGCTAGAATGTGGGGGAATTGGGGTCCAAACCCTAATCTCATCTCCCCATTACTACCCTAGACCCCTAATTGCCGTAGGAATGCCTAATCTAGAAACCTAGACTTGATTAGACTTTAATTGAAGTGTACCTAATCCCTAACCCAATTGAGCCTCGTAAGGGTAGTAGGGGGTGTTAGGGACTAGTTCCCCTATGCACAACCTAGCATATCCATGGCCAGTTAGTAGCGTAGGTTAATTCATTAGACTCTAACTTGTTGTTTGGTTTGGATAATCTAAATGGAATCATAATGTTCATATGTCACGCCCCAACTTAAGTGATAATCTCATACCCCTAAACAGCCCACACCTCTCTTTATTGCTTAAAACCCTAGTTTTGTGCTTGCTTAGCGTAGCTAGTTCTTTTCTTGCTTAGTTAGCTTCTTTCTTTGTTCTTGCCTTGCTCATGCTAGTTTAGTTCTTTAATTGCACTTCTTCTCTTCTTGACTGTCTTAGTGTAAATTGCCTTTTCCTACCTAGCTTAGTCTTTCCTTGCTCACTTAGTCTTAATTCAGTCTAGGGTTAACATAGATTTCATTCTTTCCTTTAATTCCTTGTTTGTTCATAGTAGTTTAACAATCAGATCAACCTTCAAACCCTTAACCCTAGTCTCCGAAGTAGGAACCTAGACAAACTAACCTAGCTCTAGCGCCCCCTCTTTTCCCTGTGGATCGACCCTATACTTGCCACCTTCTGATACTATGACACGACCCCGTGCGCTTGTGGGTGTAGTTGTTTTAGTAGAAGTAGGTGTGTTAGTTAGGTTTATAAATTTCGAAAGTGAATTCATCCCGTGTTCTGACCTCGTGGGGCGCATCTAGTTGGGTCAAAGTGGCTAGTGTGTTGCACCACTAGAGGAATCGCACCAAGCTTTCTGGCGCCGTTGCCGGGGCATAGAGGTGCTCGATCTAGCTAGTTAGTTTTGCTTTGACTTTTCCTACTGTCCTCATCATTGCTATTCTTTATTCATTTTTCTTTGCATTCTTTGTGTATATTGGTTTGCTAACTTGTTCTCTTTTTTCTGGTTGTGCTTTGTGCATGTGACAAGCTATTCGGGAGGAAATAGGATGGAAGACCAAAGTGCACCTCAAAAGCCGCTTCAAGACTACTTCATGCCTAGCAACTACAAATCGCCAATTGCTAGCAGGGTTGATTAAATGCCAGGGGAGCAATTCTCTATTCCTCCAGGTCTTCTTGGGCTCTTGCCCATCTTCTACGGCTCAGAGAGTGAGAACCCCTACAAGCACTTGGTCTCCTTTCTTGAAGTATGCTCCACCTTCAGGACGCCGACGACTAGTGATGATACAATGCGGTTAACGTTCTCTTTCTCCCTCAAAGATAGAGCTAAAGACTGGTATGAATCAAGAAAGGACATTATGAGTTGGGAAACAATGAAGAATGCCTTCTTGAGATAATTCTACTCTATAGCAAAGCTAACACAAATCCGGCATACCGTGACAAGTTTTAGTCAAATGGGAAATGAGCAGTTTCATAATGCATGGGAGAGATTCAAGAAGTTGTTGAGAGAGTGTCCTCACCATGAGATCCCTTTGTGGAAGCTAGTTCAATCATTCTAGTCTGGTTTGTCTCTAAAGGACCAAGACATATCGGACTCTTCTTGTGGAGGAGTTTTCATGACTAGGCCATCTGAGGAGATATGGCTTTTATTTGAGCAATTGGCTGAAGGATCAAGAATTCAATCTTCTAACATGATGAATGAAAGGGGGTATGCCTTTGGTGAGACACCTCCTACTCATGATGACTCAAGCCCGCAAGTGATGAAGATTCTTGGTGACATGGTGAACTTCATGAAGAACCAGGTGACAAATGCTCCTTGCCACCCGGTCAATTCTATTGAGTTCTATGGGGAAGAAAAGAAGACACCTCACTCCTATAGCTACCAGGAACCACAAAGTGCCACATACTGCTCAAGGTTTGTTGAAGAGGTTCTCTCTAGATTGAAAGTATTTGATGATGTTCAAAGGGATGTTGCAAGGTTAGAAGAGAGAATAGAGCAACTATCTTCTATAATCGCTCTCCAAGAGGAAAAATTGTCTTCAAAACCCATCATGAGCCACCATGAAGCAAGTGGACCTATGCCTTCTTCCCATGTCTTCTACAGTCCACCCCCCATGCAAGTACATCCCATTCACCATTTCCAAGGCTATTCCAAGCCTTACACTCCTCCACCACCTCCCTCACCTCAAATATCACAAAACTTCACTTTCCAACCCCAATTCTCTCCTCCTCCTCAATTCTCTTCTCCACCTAAATTCCAACCCCAAGTGTCACCCCCACTTACTCCACAACCACAACATGCTCCCCCTCCCCATCATGAGCAAGGTAGTGTTGTGAAAATTCTAAGGAGTGGGAAAACTCTTGAACATCCCGTAAGTCAAAGAAAGGTTGATAAAGAAAAGCAAAGGCAACCAAGTGGTGATACTGTGATTGATATTGCTGAAGATGATGTTGTGATACTGCATGTTGAGTTTGGGATTCCATGTGATCCACCACATATCCCTTTTGCAGGTCCTACCATCCATAGCGTTCCACCTCATGTTCATGTAAGCGCGGCAAAAACTAGTGATCCTCCATTTGTAGAAGCACTAGATGAGCCACCTGAATTTAAAAGGAGGCAAAAGCACAATGTTGATATTCTTGAGGTGTTTCACCAAGTAAAGCCGAACATTCCACTATTAGATGATATCAAGCAAATCCCATCATATGCCAAGTTCCTCAAGAACCTATGCACTGTGAAAAGAAGGTCAACGAGGAGGATTCCAAAGAAGGTGAGATTGATTGAACAAGTGAGCTCCATCATACAACACTCACTTCCCATAAAGAGAAAGGACCCAGGAGCCCCACTCATACCTAGTTACATAGGGGGACATCACATAGACAAGTCCTTACTGGATTTGGGATCTAGTGTGAATTTGATACCATATCATGTCTATGTTGAGCTGGGCTTAGGCAAGTTAAAAGACGACACATTGCTCTCTCCAGTTTGTGGATAGATCCATAAAAGTTCTTAGAGGTAGAGTGGATGACGTCTTGGTGATGATAGACAAAGAAAAAGGCGCAATGTTCCCAACGGATTTCATTGTTCTTGATATGGAGTCGGAGGATAGGAAGATTCCCATCATCTTGGGGAGGTCGTTCTTATGTACAGCTGATGCCGACATTCATGTACGTAGTGGCACTATGACAGTCTCATTCATGGACATGAAGATCAACATCAACATGTACAAGACCCCAACCTGGCGAGTCCGAGATAGGGATATTGGACATGATCACTTCACAAGTCCAAATGGGCATTTGGGAGAAGGACATCAAGGTGAAGAAGTTAATGATGATTATTATGATCAAAGGGATGAGGAAAACAGATTGAGTGCAAAGGAAGGATGCATGTTTTGCAAGAATGGACACATGAGAATGCCAAACGGATGAATGAATGAAGAATCACAAAGAAGCATAGCTGAAGGCAAGAAACTCAGTGCTTGTGGGAGGAAACCCACCTAGGTTTGGGAATTTTTGACCCAACCTTCACTTTTTGATGCAATTGCTTTTTTTTACACTTTCCAAGAACACACACACACACTTGTGTTTAATAGTTTCTGTCTAGTTTTAAGAGGTGCAGGTGATCTCAGGGTGAAATGAAAGAAATTTGAGTACAATTGAGAGAAGGATTCAAGGAAAAATTACTTTGGGTCAAGTTTTTGAGTGTTTGATGTTCCTCATATTGAGAGTAGAAGCTATAGGGACCACCGCGGCCATGGCACATCAACACGACTGCGGTCATTTGAATGAAAAACACACCAAGCCCCTGGATTTAAAAGAAAAATTGAGTAAAGCTGCCACAGGACTGCACCGCGGTCGTGCCATTCAGTACGACCGTGCAACCAAAAGCCACCACATTTGTGCTGTGCAGCACGGCCGTGCTGCAAACCAATTTCAGCATATTAAGGCAGATTAGAGGGGAAGCTACTTTGCATATCCTCCACCACAAGGAGGAACACCTCCAGATCCTCGAGGGAGCCATGATAGTCTACCCTATCATCCTAAACTCTAGGACCATGCTGAGGATAGCATGATTCAAAAGATTGGGGTGGTAGGGCAGGTATGCCCTAGTTTCACTTTGCATTTCATCTGCCACATCCACTTTTTTTATTGTTTTTGCTATCTATCTTAGTCGTCTTTATTGCTTTGCATACTTGCATGTCATGTAGTTTACTTTCTTGCAATTTTTGCATAATTTTTCAAAAAATTTGCTCTTCTTGCCATGCATTGCATATCATGTAGATTTTTGGTAATTCTTACATGTTATAGCTAGTATTTGCTTGTTTAATGCTTTAAGTTCAATAATATAGGTTTAGATGTGATTGGAGGCAACTTGGCACCATTTTGGCCAATTTTGCCCATATTTTAGATTTCTTGTCTAAAAGTGTGTTTCAACCCAATCTCTACTTTTTGGATTAAAAATGATGACCTTTGATAAATGCACGTGACTTATCATTGTTTATTGCTAAGTGGTATCAATGTTTGACTTTTTACATGTGCATCACCTCTGTAATGGTTGTGATTGATTTGGCTGAATTGTGAAGTTGAGCAAGCTTTGAACGCTTAGTGTTTGTAGAATCACTTGATTGATATATCAATTTCATCTTGTTCATTCATGTGGTGTGATATCTAGGATGAAGTATTGGATTAATTTTCATGCATGATGTCTTATGTGGAGAATCATACCTATGACCCCTCTTTGACCCGACTTTTCACTCATCATCTTCTTACCCCTCCGCCTCATGAAAGGATGCCAAAGTGCACATATCAGCCGTGGCCACCTCTAAAATTTTGGGGTGGCCACATCTCCATCTCTCCGCATGACTCTATCCACCATATGCCCTATCTACACCAAGGGCAAGAAAAAAAAAAGAAAGCAAAAACAAAATAAAAGGATGCTCCTGTTTAAGAGCATTCAAATAAAGAAAAGATGAGTGTGTAAAAATACTCCAAAAATCTTACCGCAACCCTTTCTTCCATTTTCATACCCATTGAGCTAAGAAGCATCAAACTTAGCTCATTTTGCCCTTTTCTGCAGCCACGTGGGTCATTTGGTGTGATTTGAAATATAAGATTGAATGCATGAATGTGAAACAACACTCCTAGTCATTCTTGATTAACGACATCATGAAACGGTTTACCCGGAACTTTATGGAAGAAATATGGATAACTTGTGTATTCTATGCGCTATATTTGAAGTTCATATGCTTTGTGCTCTTTTCATGATTGGTTTGTAAAGGCAGGAGAGGAGAGGTGAAATGCATGCACTTGGTCATCTTTGATCCTATTCAGCGATAATCATCTTTTACATTGCATTTGTCATGTCTTGACTGTGAAAGGTTTGTAGAGAGATTGAGTTAGAGCATACTTGAGGACACATATGTTTCAAGTTTGGGGTGGTGATTCAGCCCTATTTTAGGGCTTCATCTTGTGTCATTTTGCATTTCAATCACATCTACAACTGTTAGATTACATGTTATTTCCCTCAATATGTGTTTTATTGTCAAATGCACTTATGGATGGTTTTTGTATGTTCTATAGGTACTTTGTCCACTACATGATGGATTAGAAAGAAGATGGTTGAATCTAGGGTTTCCGTAGGCTTGGAGGAGCCCAAAATGAGGTTTAAACCACTCCAAACCTACCCCAAGTGGTCAAAGGATGTACTGAAGCAATAACCTTCATGGATGGCCAAGTTCAACACTCAAATGCAGGGTAATAACCCCAGAATGGCCGTGCTACCATGCCGTTCAGGGACATGCCCCAATAAGAAAAATCTTCAAAATTTGACCTAGTTGTCTAGAACGACCGTGCTATCAAGAATGGCCGTTTTGAGAATTTCCAGCACGGTCGTGCTGGCCAGAACGACCGTGCTACCAGTCCCAAAAACCCCAAATTCCCCTATTCACTTCATTTTTTCACCACGACCGTTCCCGTCCACCACGAACGTGCTACCCATTGTCCAGAACGGCCGTGCAGCCCAGCACGGCCGTGCTACACACAATTTTACCTGATTTTCTGCACAGTTCTACCCACTTTGCCCCCACTTGACCTAATGCTTCCCCAACACCTATATATACTTGGGTGGTGGGTCTAGCATGAAGTGAGCTACCCTCTACCCCCTCTTAGCTCCCCAAATCACCACCCACTCCATTCCACTCCATATCCACCTCAAATCCAGTCCATTTCACCATTTCCACCAACCCCCCATATCTATGCCTTCCATCCACTTCCTTTCATCATTTCACACCCTTGCACCTGGGAGGAGGGAGGAGGATGTCCTGCAGCTGCTAGAGAGGAGGACTTCTTCATCTACACTGAGCTCCATGGCTTCTTTTACCTCTTTCTCCTTTCTTTTTATATTTTCCATTTCTATGAGTAGCTAGGCCCTTGTGGGTGGGTTGTTTGGGGGAAATTATGTTACTTTGATACCATGTTGGGGGGAAATGACATTTAAACGTTGTAATTCTATTTTTTAATGATTATATTCTATTTGCATCTCATTCTCCATGGATTGCTTGTTGGTTTGTGTGTGAAATCACCTAGGAATTTAGGCAAATTGCTTATATGTGTGAATTTTGGGATTTTCCCCTAGGTCCAATTCTTGGATCCCTAGGTAGCCTCCCATCTTCCTACATCCTAATCAATCTCCCTAAACCTAAGTGAGAGATCTAAGTAGCTAGATTAGATAATTCTAGTGCAATTAGCATGGAGCCTTCTCAAGGCTATAATGTGGGGGAATTGGGGTCCAAACCCTAATTTCACCTCCCCATTACTACCCTCGGCCCATAATTGCCCTAAGAATGCCTAATCTAGAAACCTAGACTTGATTAGACTCTAATTGAATTGTACCTAATCCCTAACCCAATTGAGCCTCGTAAGGGTAGTAGGGGGTGTTAGGGACCAGTTCCCCTATGCACAACCTAGCATATCCATGGCCAGTTAGTAGCTTAGGTTAATTCATTAGACTCTAACTTGTTGTTTGGTTTGGATAATCTAAATGGAATCATAATGTTCATATGTCACGCCCCAACTTAAGTGATAAGCTCATACCCCTAAACATCCCACACCTCTCTTTATTCTTAAAACTCTAGTTTTGTGCTTGCTTAGTGTAGCTAGTTCTTTTCTTGCTTAGTTAGCTTCTTGCTTTGTTCTTGCCTTGCTCCTGTTAGTTTAGTTCTTTAATTGCACTTCTTCTCTTCTTGCCTGTCTTAGTGTAAATTGCCTTTTCCTACCTAGCTTAGTCTTTCCTTACTTGCTTAGTCTTAATTCAGTCTAGGGTTAACATAGATTTCATTCTTGCCTTTAATTCCTCATTTTTTGATAGTAGTTTAACAATAAAATCAACCTTCAAACCCTTAACCCTAGTCTTCACAGTAGGAACCTAGTGAAACTAACCTATCTCTAGCGCCCCCTCTTTTCCCTGTGGATCGACCCTATACTTCCCACCTTCCTATACTACGACACGACGCAGTGCGCTTGCGGGTGTAGTTGTTTTCGTAGAAGTAGGTGCGTTAGTTAGGTTTATAAATTTTGAAAGTGAATCCATCCCGTGTGTTCCGACCTCGTAGGGTGCATCTGGTCAGGTCAAATCGGCTAGTGTGTTGCACCACTAGCGGAATCGCAAACCCATCCATTTCCTCCACCACCCTACCTCTAAGGCTATCCTAAGCCTTACACACCTCCACCACCTCCATTTCTGCAACCTTCCCACTACTTCACTTTCCAATCTCAATTCCCTCCTCCACTACCCTACCTCCAATGCTATCCTAAGCCTTACACACTACCACCACCTCCATTGCCACAACCCACCTACCAGTTCACCTTCCAACCTCAATTCATTCTACCACCTCCATCACCACAACCCTCCCACCAATTCACATTCCAACCAGCTCAATGCCCTCCTCCATCTAAAGTCCAACGACCATCAACACTGATGCCACCACCACAACTATCACATGCTCCCCCTACTTCCTATGAGAAAATGGATATGATTGAGACCCCTCTCTTTGGTGCCTATGAAGACCCGTTCCTCAAGAGAGAGAAAATCTATGGCATGAGATTTCTGAGGGTCTTAAGGATGATTAAGATCTATGATGATGATCCCCAAGGAGAGAGAATTGCTGAAAAAGACTTACGAAGCTCGCATGACCCTTGGGAGGAAGATCAATCAAGGAAAGCATTTGCGAGGATTGCTTATGATAGGGGTGAAAACATTTTGTTTTTAGACCACGGTTGATGGTGAAAGAACAACAAGCCCAACTGAAGGCATGAAACTTAGCGCTTGTGGGAGGCAACCCACCTAGGTTTGGGATTTTTTCACCCAAACTTCAATTTTTGATACTTTTGCTTTGCTTTTACACTTTCCAAGAAAACACACACACACACTTTATGCTTGATGGTTTTTGTTTGTTTATGTCATTTTAGGACAGGTACATTGGAAAGAGAGTGATGCATGGATGATATTAACAAGGACGAGAACAAAAATGAAGAGAAAATTGCAAATTAGTAGAGAAGTGACAGAAAGGATATCAGCACGGCCGTGCCACACAACACGGCCGTGTTGCATGCATTCCAAAATGGGTGTGGTGCACACCACATTCGTGGAGGCTATCCCCTGCTCAATGGAAACATTGGTATCTCTCTCCCCTCTTGGCATTTATCTACCATGACTCCATACCCTCTACCCTACCATTATGAGCTTCTATTTCATGTTGAGGACAACACGGTTTAAAAGTTTGGGGTGGTAGGGCGGTAAGCCCCTGTTTACCCCACTTTCTTCTATGTTCCTTGTTCTAAGTTTTTGCTCAAGATGACTGAATAGTATAACCATCTCTCATATTTGTGTATCCATACTTTGTGTGCTTGTTTTGCATACTTGCATGCCATGTAGTTTACTTCCTTGCTATTTTTGCGTAATTTTCAAAAATTATGCTATTTTTTCCATGCATTGCATATCATGTAGACTTTTGGTAATTTTTTCATGTTTTATTTAGGATTTGTTTGTTTACTGCTTTAAGTTTAATAATATAGGTTTAGATGTGATTGGAGGAAACTTGGCACCATTTTGGCCAATGCCCAAATTTTAGATTCCTTGTCTAAAAGTGTGTTTCAACCCAATCTCTACTTTTTGGATTAAAAATGATGACCTTTGACAAATGTATGTGACTTATCATTGTTTATTGCTAAGTGGAATCAATGTTTGACTTTTTACATGTGCATCACCTCTCTTATGGTTGTGATTGATTTGGCTGAATTGTGAAGTTGAGCAAGCTTTGAACGCTTAGTGTTTGTAGAATCACTTGATTGATATATCATTTTCATCTTGTTCATTCATGTGTTGTGATATCTAGGATGAAGTATTGGATTAATTTTCGTGCATGATGTCTTATTTGGAGAATAATACCTATGACCCCTCTTTGACCCAACTTTTCACTCACCATCTTCTTACCCCTCCGGCTCATGAAAGGATGCTAAAGTGCACATATCAACTGTGGCCACCTCTAAAAGTTTGGGGTGGCCACATCTCCATCTCTCTACATCACTCTATCCACCATATGCCCTATCTACACCAAGGGCAAGGAAAAATAGAAAAAAGAAAAAGAAAGAAAAAACAAAATAAAAGGATGCTCCTGTTTAAGAGCATTCAAATAAAGAAAAGATGAGTGTGTAAAAACACTCCAAAAATCTTACCGCAACCCTTTCTTCCATTTTCATACCCATTGAGCTAAGAAGAATCAAACTTAGCTCATTTTGCCCTTTTCCGCAGCCACGTGGGTCATTTGGTGTGATTTGAAACATAAGATTGAATGCATGAATGTGAATCAACACTCGTAGTCATTCTTGATTAACGCCACCATGAAACGGTTTACCCGGAACATTATGGAAGAAATATGGATAACTTGTGTATTCTATGCGCTATATTTGAAGTTCATATGCTTTGTGCTATTTTCATGATTGGTTTGTGAAAGCAGGAGAGGAGAGAGGTGAAATGCATGCACTTAGTCATCTTTGATCCCATTCTGCAATAATCATCTTTTACATTGCATTTGTCATGTCTTGACTGTGAAAAGTTTGTAGAGCGATTGAGTTGGAGCATACTTGAGGACAAGTATGTTTCAAGTTTGGGGTGGTGATTCAGCCCTATTTTAGGGCTTCATCTTGTGTCATTTTTCATTTCAACCACATCTACAACTGCTAGATTACATGTTATTTCCCTCAATATGTATTTTATTGTCAAATGCACTTATGGATGGTTTTTGTATGTTTCGTAGGTACTTTGTCCACTACTTGATGGATTGGAAAGAACATGGTTGAATCTAGCATTTATGTATGCTTGGAGGAGCCCAAAACGAGGCTTAAACCACTCTAAACCTACCCCAAGTGGTCAAAGGATGTACTATAGCAATAACCTTCATGGATGGCCAAGTTCAACACTCAAATGTAGGGTAATGACCCCATAATGGCCGTGCTACTATGGAATGGCCGTTCTGGGACATGCCCCAATCGACAGAATCTTCAAAATTTGAACTAGTTTGCCAGAACGGCCGTGCTATCAAGAATGGCCATTTTGGGAATTTCCAGCATGGTCGTGCTGGCCAA
Source organism: Alisma plantago-aquatica (assembly GCA_963693085.1). NCBI lineage: Eukaryota > Viridiplantae > Streptophyta > Magnoliopsida > Alismatales > Alismataceae > Alisma > Alisma plantago-aquatica. The sequence goes on from OY856410.1 coordinate 489,176,438, forward strand.
AACAGCCGTGCTACCAGTCCCAAAAACCCAAAATTCCCCTATTCACTTCATGTTTCCACCACGGATGTTCCCATCCACCACGGTCGTGCTACCCATTGTCCAGAACGGCCGTGCAGCCCAGTACGGCCGTGCTACACACGATTTTACCCGCTTTTCTGCACTGTTCCACCCACTTTGCCCCCACTTGACCTAATGCTTCCCCAACACCTATATATACTTGGGTGGCATATCTAGCACAAATTTAGCTACCTTTTACCCCCTCCTAGCCCCCCAAATCACCACCCACTCCATTCCACTCCATATCCACCTCAAATCCACTCCATTTCACCATTCCCATCACATAACCCCCCATATCTAAGCCTTCCATCCACTTCCTTTCATCATTCCACATCATTTCATCCTTGGAGGAAGGAGGAGGACGTCCTTTAGCTACTGGAGAGGAGAATTTCTTCATCTACACCGAGTTCCATGGCTTCTTCTACCTCTTTGTTCTCTCTTTTTGTATTTTCCATTTCTAGGAGTAGCTAGGCCCCTGTGGGTGGGCTGTTTGGGGGAAATTATGTTACTTTGATACCATGTTGGGGGAAAAATGACATGTAAACGTTGTAATTCTATTTTTTAATGATTATATTCTATTTGTGTCTCATTCTCCATGGATTGCTTGTTGGTTTGTGAGTGAAATCACCTAGGAATTTAGGCAAATTGCTTATATGTGTGAATTTTGGGATTTGCCCCTAGGTCCAATTCTTGGATCCCTAGGTTGCCTCCCATCTTCATACATCCTAATCAATCTCCCGAAACCTAAGTGAGAGATCTAAGTAGCTAGATTAGAAAATTCTAGTGCAATTAGCGTGGAGCCTTCTCAAGGCTAGAATTTGGGGGAATTGGGGTCCAAAACCCTAATCTCACCTCCCCATTACTATCCTTGGCCCCTAATTGCCCTAGGAATGCCTAATCTAGAAACCTAGACTTGATTTGACTCTAATTGAATTGTTTCTAATCCCTAACCCAATGGATCCTCATAAGGGTTGTAGGGAGTGTTAGGGACTAGTTCCCCTATCCACAACCTAGCCTATCCATGGCCAGTTAGTAGCTTAGGTTAATTCGTTTGACTCTAACTTGTTGTTTGGTTAGGATAATCTAAATGGAATCATAATGTTCATATGTCACCCCCCAACTTAAGTGATAAGTTCATACCCCTAAACAACCCACACATCTCTTTACTACTTAAAACCCTAGTTTTGTGCTTGCTTAGCTTAGTTAGTTCTTTTCTTGCTTAGTTAGCTTCTTTCCTTGCTCTTGCCTTGTTCATGCTAGCTTAGCTCTTTAATTTCTCTTTTGCTTCTCTATTGTTTGCTTTAGTGTAATTTTCCTTTTAATACCTAGCTTAGTCTTTCTTTGCTTGCCCAGTCTTAATCTAACCAAGGGTTAACGTAGATTTCGTTCTTGCCTTTAATTCCTCACTTGTTCAACCTTTAAACCCTTAACCCTAGTCTCCACAGTAGGAACCTAGACATACTAACCTAGCTCTAGCGCCCCCTCTTTTCCCTGAGGATCGACCCTATACTTGCCACCTTCCTATACTACGACACGACGGCGTGCGTTTGCAGGTGTAGTTGTTTTAGTAGAAGTAGGTGTGTTAGTTATGTTTATAAATTTTGAAAGTGAATCCATCCCGTGTGTTCTGACCTCGTGGGGCGCATCTAGTCGGGTCAAATTGGCTAGTTTGTTGCACCACTAGCGGAATCGCACCAGCACGCCACACTCCTTTCTAGTGTAAACTAGAACATTGCTGAACTCTACGTTCGGTGTGTTGAACCAAACCTCCGCCAAACTCTGAGTTCGGTGTGGTAAATCACACCTCTGTCGAACTCTAAGTTCGGTGTGGTAAATCACACCTCTGTCGAACTCTAAGTTCGGTGGGGTACACCACACCTCTTTCTCCACTACCGCTTCTTCCATACCCCTCAATACATAACAGGGGCGTATCACCTTCTCATTTTGATTCAAAAAGTATACAATGATGATTGTGCACATACCAAGGTTGATGAAAAATCTATCCTGATTCCAAAAAGAGGCATGACAGCCCAATTTTACAAAAAAATCCAAAAATACCCTTTCTCCTGAGCCAGGTGAGAATGAATAAAAGCCAGAGTGTGAATAAAAACATAAGAGTTGTGCCCTGAATAAGGATAACCGATAAAGGTCTTGCCCAGGCGGTACATTGGCTGCCCTCAAAAAGGCAGATGTGTCGTGCCCAGTAGTGAGATCCTAAGGCTCAAAAAATGATCCCTTACCTCCTATGGAAGAGGTAAGCTAGCCAAAATCCTTAAGACAACCTACACACACTTCTGAGTTACCTTTAGAAACCAAAATCGGGTGTAAGGCTAAGGAAACCAGTATTGTGCACAAAGTATTCAAAGTGTCTTGATGAATTACCAATAATAAGAGTCTTGAGTAAATCAGAGGAGAGACTCTTATCTCTTGATCACACCTCTTTCCTTCCTCTTTCATTGTACTGGCACCCCAATCGCCTCCATTTCAACCTTTCACTTATAAACACCAGTGACGATCATATGCATGTTTGTTGATTATGTGGGTCTTTTCAAAGTCTCATAAAACTTCTAGACATGACTGATACAACAAAAAGTCAGAAGGAAATACTCCAGTGAAGTGAACTCAGAAATGAGGATATCACAAGATGTATTATGTGATCTAAGGAATTCTTGATATTGTATCAGTCTGAGCCATACACAAAATTATGATATAAAGATGAGGCAATCACAAGATGAATGATTTCATTGGTAACTGTTTTAAGTTTTCCGTTCCTTGGGACGAGCAACGCTTAAGTTTGGTGTGGTGATGAATCCTCCAGATTCATCCTCAGTCACCAATTGAAAGGATTTTCGACGTTTTTGCCCTAATTTTGTTTTGCCTTTTCTCTCATTTTCGTGAAAATTCTGACATTTACATGAAGATGAGATAATTACGAGACGAACGAGCGTTTTGGCGACTGTCTTAGGCTTTTTCGTTCCTCTGGACGAGCAACGCTTAAGTTCAGTGTGGTGATGAATCCTCCAGATTGATCCTCTAGTCGCCAATTCTACGGATTTTGTGCCTCATATCGACTGATCTACCCTTGTTTTGGTTTACTCTAAGTATCTCCTCAGTTTCATGTAAATAGTACATTACTAGTTCTAATTACCCTAGTTTTCAGTTTATTTGATCTCATCCTTCCCTACTCACTTTCTTTCTCCTCTACAAATCATCCTCAACCATTGCCATCATCAATGGTCTGCTTTCATCTGCCCATTCAGTCTCCTCCAAGCAAATGTCATGATGAGGGATCAACCATCAATTGGAACTCACTCAATACCCTTTCAACCATAGTCTTGACCAATCGATCTTGACCACACAGTTTTTCCCTAATGGTCTACCCATTCAGTTTTAAACTCTCACCCACACGGTCCTCCCCTCATTGCTCTTCCTTAATGGTCTCAAGACCGTTTGACGCCTCACGGTCTCAAGACCGTATGAGCAGCCGCCTACCCAAGACCGTTTGGAGCCAAGACCATTTGGAGTCAAGATCGTTTGGAGCCAAGACAGTTTGGAGCCAAGACCATTTGGAAGTGAAGACTGTTTGGATCCAAGACCACTTGGATCCAAGACCGTTGGGACCCAAGACCATTTAGGGCCAAGACCGGTTCGATCCAAGACCGTTTGCACCAAAGACCATTTGGGGCCAAGACCGGTTGGAGCCAAGACCGTTTGGAACCAAGACCGTTTGGAAGTGAAGACCGTCTAGATCCAAGACCGTTTGGTGCCAAGACTTTTTGGGGACAAGACCGTTTGGACCCAAGACCGTTTGGAAATGAAGACTGTTTGGATCCCGAAACTGTTAAGACTCCAGACCGGTTGGACAACAAGACCGTTTGGATGAAGACTCGTTGCCAAGACCGTTTGGAGCAAAGACCGTTTGGAAGTGAAGACCTTTTGGATCCAAGACCGTTTGGATCCAAGACCATTTGGGGCCAAGACTGGTTGGAGCCAAGACCATTTGGGGCCAAGACCGTTTGGACCCAAGACCATTTGGATCCCGAAACCGTCAATCAGGTTGGATAGCAAGACTGTTTGGATGAAGACCGATTGCCAAGACCGTTTTTGGAGCCAAGACCATTTGGGGCCAAGACCGTTTGGACCCAAGACCGTTTGGAGCCTATACCGTTTGAAGTATTCTAACATCAAAACATGAAGACCCCATCCAAGCCTATAAATAGGACCAGTAGGGTCTTCATTTGAGGCATCAGATCCGGGGAGGCCGCAAGGCTGCTCTACCGCCATCTCATCTCCATCAAGATCTTCTCCACCATTGTTCCACCTCATTCCACCCTTGCAATTCCATAGGTAGACACGAGGATCGAGGTGGAGAGACAAACTTCATCAACCAAGTCGGAGTAGTCTCGAAGACTGGGGCGATCTACACCAGGATGTCACAAATCTACTCTTTTGCTCCGAAGATGCTTTCCTTCTCTCTCTTCTCTCTCTTTGTGGCTCCCTCTATGAGGAGCAAGTACTTCCATCCACTGCGGTGTTGGGACTAGCCCCGCTGCCCGTGCTTTGTAGTATGTACCAAAAGATGTTATATTTCCGATTCAATACTAAATTGTTTCATACATGCTTGAATGTTGGTCGCGTTCTTGTGTGCATCTATTGTATTTCGTTTTGGTTTGTCTACGGCCACTCTTAGGACTCGAATACCGATTTAGTGTTGGTTTCTGGTGTGTGTATCCACCGCACATCCGTTTCGGTATCTAGGAACACTTTCCAAGGAGTGGAGTAAACTCACCTCCATTGTTGTACTTTCGTACTATGAAATGGAATCAGTTGACGTACAAAAGTGCGATCTTGATAGGTCGAGGAACACACTCTGCGGAGGAAGTGGTTCAAAGTACTTGACCATTCGTTTGGGGATGGCTGACGTTGCAACATTCCCACGTTTCTCGTAGCTATATCCTCGAAAGAGGGATAGCCTATAAGGATACTAATCAAATTGGTAATTATCACTCGCTTGTTAGTTTTCCGATACACATTTCACAAGGTTGGGTAAGACTCTCTCTTCAGAGACTACATATCTTCATTGACATGTGGATATGTACCGGATGAGATTTGCTCAACCCGTGAAAGATGTGTGCAATTCTCGTCTCACAAGACATCGTCATTGCACAACATCCATGTATCTTGCTTGCATGTCTTGCTATGTTTGGTACAGGTACAATTCATGTGTAGTGGCAGTGAACACCCACATCACCCCAGTGATCCATCATCATTTACTAATCTTATATTTCAATCCTTAAACTAGTTTTTATACTTGCCTTCACTTTTGCATTTTTTAGGTTAAATAACTCAAATCAAACTTTTGGTCATAGATGATTAACTTAGATCGAGACAAAACGAGATAAGACACTCAGATTCTTAACGTTGTCCTTTGGGTTCGATCTTAAATTTGTACTGTGATAAGGCTTCCACACTCTTGTGGGGTTGGAGCATTTATCAAGCACCAGTTGTAGGTAAACCTAGAGAGAACATCAACTCCCTAGGGTTTTTGGTGCACATTAGGACTTCCATTGAAAGAACAATCTTTTGGTGTAAATCCTAGCTCCATCAAAACCCCAAACCCAAAAGTCCACCTATAAATTCCATCCATATCCACCGTATTCTGGGCCACTGTTGAATTTCCTTAATCTAGAGGATCGAATGACCTCTCTCTTTACTTTCCACATTGTTCATGATTAGATGATTCTTCATCTGAAACCACCCAATTTAATAATGATGTTAAGATGAAAATAGGGTATTCTAACAGTGTTTAACTGGTCTTTGTTTTAGGTCTCTCTATTTTCTTTAAATATTCATGCCTGCTTAAGATCATATCTTGTTCTTCTCATACTCCCGCGAATGACTCTGTAATCCTACATATTGGTCCTAATCACCCGTGAGAGGTCTCCTTCGTAGGAGGGCCTGAGGGGATTCAGACCCCAATCGAACTAGAAAAATAGGATATTTAGGATAATGATGGAAAAGGACACAAACATCTTAATCCTTAAAAGCATGATCTTCTATAATACATGTTTTATTATGGTCATGCTTTTGTTTGTCTTCTAATTAAATAGAAGACACTCTTTCTCTAAATCGTATAAAATACAACTCGATAGCAGTTTTTAGGGTGAGATGAGGGTGCTCATCCTTCTTCACTCTTAACAAGATCATCGTAACTAAATACTCTAACTTTGTTCTATTTTTATTTTCCTACCCATCTAACTCGGATAACAATTCAATTTTCCACTATGAATTTCTTATTATTTTTCCTCATTTTCTATTTAACATGGTGGTGACACATAACATCTTTTTCATTATTTTCCATGCAACCATAAAATTAAGTTTAACTACTAAAAGGTTTGAAATTACATCATACTTTTTTTGGCAAGGATGTGATAGACTGGAGACCTTGTTGGAGACCGACAATACGATCTGTGTCAAATACCTATTTTTGTGAAGGTAAAGTGTTTTTAGTACTATCTTTCTTCTTTTTTTGATTCTGTCTCAATTTTCATTTTCTTTCATTTCTTTTTCTATTTGGTTTGGGGATGGGCCGCTATCACCCTGATCTGCTGGCCTCTGGCATATGGATCAAGGTGATTCACTGACACCCTACCTTGCTATCTAGGGGCAGTTTTGAGAAACCCCTTGCTCTATCATTTTTAATGTTTTTTCTCTTTCTTTTTCCTTTTGTTCTAAGTTTTTAGTATGCTTCCCTTTTTAGGATTGCGGGTTCTCTTCATGTGTATCTTTTTATTTCTCTTATATAAAAAAAATAATGAAAGGATCAATAAAAGATGTGGGTTAGAAATAAGATGTTTTCTTGATTGATTAATTTTGTGATAGTTTCCTTATATGAATATGATTTGCTTTCACACCATACATCACTTCTTTATAAAATGTTAAAAAAATATACACTTTCACTCTACACTCCTGCGAACCTATGCATATTGTAACATGTTCCAACTATACATTCAATTCCTAGAAGTGATTCGGGGTGTTAGAAAAGGTAGTAGAACAACATTAGGCTAGATATATGGAGACTGCAACAACACCCTCTTCTCTTAATAGTCATGACTAATTATGGTCTCTGTAGTCATGAGGTGTATTGAGAGTAGTACCCATATCCATTGAACCTGAGTTATCCCTTTCTATGAGTGCCATATTCTATAGAAGTCAATGACTAACCCATCCTATAAATGTCATGTATGAGTGAGAATACAAGACATATCTAAAATCAAGAGCTAAAAGGAAAGGGTTAGTTTCTTCCTATGTATATATCTTTCACTAGTTATTGAAAAGATTGAGATCGTTGCTAACCCCTTTTGTGTGCATGCTACATAATTTCAAACCAACCAATCTTTTTAAAGATTAACTATCTTTTTCAAACTGAACAATCTTTTTAAAGATTAATATTGTTTTCGAATCAAACAAAATTTTTAAAGGAAACAATGTTTTTAAATATTGAATATTTTAAAATTTAAATAATCTTTTTAAATATGAAAAGTCTTTCCAAATCAAATTTTTTTAGATTAACAATATTGTCAAATCCAACAATATTTTTAAAGATAAACAATCTTTTCGAATTCAATCATTCTTGTTAAAGATTAATAGTCTTTTTAATATTCAAAAAATCTTTTCAAATATTAGAATTTTTTTTTCAAAATTTAAACTATATTTATTTAGATTAACAATCTTGTCAAATCCAATTTTTTTTTAAGTTAAAGTAATATTTTTAAAGACTAATAATCTTCAAAAATCAAAATATCTTTTTAAAAGATAATACTCCCAAATCAAAATCTTTTTTCTCAGTATTAACAATATTTTTAAAATAAAACAACTTGCATAAAATTAACAATCTTTACAAAACCAAACAATCTATTTGAAGATAAATTACTTTCAAAAATTTAACAATATTTTTCAAGTCCTTTAGAGCCGTCTCTAAAAGAGTAAGTGAATGGCTTTTCAAAACTATCCTACATCAAAATCCCAAAAAGCCAGATGACTTTTCATATTTGAATAAGACGTCACTTGTTAATGTTGGGTCCTCCCATCTCCATGGTCCTGGACCATGCCATAAAACTAGACCAGCCAACTCCTTTCACACATACGTCTATGATCCTGATTATAAACTTAAACTACAACATCTTGTACTCTTCATTCCCATATGTATAGTTCTAGACTACGATCCAAATCTAGTGAAACTTATCCAATTTCACAATCGATTGGGAGATGTCAAGTCAAGGCGCCCTCTCTATTATCCTCTACCTTCTTGCAAGGGGCAAGAAACCCTAGGAGAAACTCCTCAACCTAGGAGTATAATAGGGCATTAACGATGCTGCCAAGGACTTCAGTTTGGATACTCCACTAGATGAGGACACCCTAGGGAGGATGGCATTTAATTGAGCACAATCACTGGCCTACAAAAGTACTATTGTTTAACCACTCAAACCTCGACCTATCTCTTTTTCTTTGAATTACCTTCTTTGGACACTTACATAAGGAACATCATAACTCACTTGACAACATATCAACCCAATGTGCACCGTCTTAACTTTTTTTCCTTTTTTTCCCCATGGAATTGGAAAGTGCATCCCCTGCTAAAGTTTAATCGTAAATCCATCTTGTCCAATCTAGGGGCAGGTTCCATCACTTAAAATGAATCATAAAAAGAGTAAAAGAGAATAGCACGATTATCTTTCTTCATGGGTGGATCAAAGGACCGATGAGTGAATTTAGGAAAAAGTTTCCCAGAGAAAGGAGGACATCATATTAACTTCTTGGCTAACATAATGTGTAACATACTAAAAACTAGCTTTTGACTTTAGAAACTCTGATCCCATGACTAGGAGATCAGAATGTTTTGTTCTTTAAATCAGATCAAACAAGAATGGGTTATATCTTAATGCATGTAACATGAATAACTCAATGGTAACTCATAACGCATATACGCCTAAAAATAAACATAACAAATTTAGTGGCATATTACATAACAACTTAGTTATATGCTAAAATGTAATTAAATTCATTAATTATGTCCATATGTTTCCCTTGCTAACGAATATGCACATAATTACTAAGATATTTTTAATAATAAGTATAATATGCTTAATACATAAATTGGGATAATAATTTGAGTTTCCATGTCCACAAATATGGACAAAGTACCATTATCTAAACAAATATTGAATTAATGGACTTTATATGATAACTAAATAAAATATGGAAATCCACACATAATATTATAAGGAAACTATGTTGGTAACAATGTGAATACAATGGGTCTCTAAATAACAAATAATGATGGTAATGATGTAATGTTATAATAATATAATGGTAAGGAGGAAAAAATCTTAATTGTATTAGAACACATAGAGAGAAAACTTCAAAACACAATTCTAGTGTGTAAGTCGTATTCCTTGCATCCCAATAAGCTTGGGTGTCAAGTTTCACATGATTTTAACAATCTTAAATATCCTAATTTCGTTAAGGAAAAGGAATATAAGAAAGGCAAACAATATTAAATGAGTTATTAAATGATTTCAAAAGTGGAAGTAAATATCAAATTTGGATTCTACTTGCATTGAACACCCTAGGTGTAAATGTGACCTTTTAATTACTCTTATTTGAGCCCTAAACTAAATTAGGGAAGAAAATCACATTTTAAATCATTACTACTTCAATTATTTGATCAATTACCCATTTTCACATGAAGTTTGGATTTGCTTTAATGTCATGCTGGATTCCTAACTTAACATAACACACAATCTTTCTCAACTATTAGATATTAAGTGTGCAGTCGGTACTTACTCTGCTTCCTCAATCATCCTCAGTGTCTCCTCCCTTTGTGCCATGGCTCTTCCCCAAATTTATTTATGCTTTTTCTCCCTCCTCCATTAGTGATTTCCAAGACTGTTTCTTCCCCGAATTTGTGATTCTTTTATAGATCTAGAACCCTAATTCAAACCCTAACATCTAATATATAAGAAATGCCCCTTTCTCTTCCTATATGAGTTTTTGCACATCCCTATTCCTCCGCTATCTTCACCTTCACATTGTCTTCCCACGGTTTCAAGCCTTTCTTTCTTTAGAAGAGACTCCATAATCATTCCTCACACTCCCTTTCCTGTCTTCAACATGTAGGAACCCCTCCATCAGTAGCCATAGTTGCTCCATCAGTTGTAGCTGGACAACCAAGGTTTTCCTTGAAGGTCCATCTCTCCTATCAGAAATATGCAGAGACTTATGGAAATATATGATGAAGCTAGGTTTGTCATCAATTTGATACCAAGATAGGTACATCATTTTCATTTTTTTTGGCATCCTATTTTGGTTTGAGATTACTAGTATTTCAAGGAGAACAATCTCTATTTTTTTTCTTTATTTCTCTACTAAGATGGAGCCAGTCCCCTCAAAAACTAGCTGAGGAGGTTTTTGATAGTCGACTTTGTGTTTTAGGAGAGACACATGCTCTACATGCTCAATAATGGCAATCTGTCCATTAGTTTTCTACTCTTTGCATAGTGTGGTTTGGTCACCCTATCTTCCTAAGGACCCTCTAAATGCTTAGCCTCAGAGTTGACTTTCCTTCTTCCTCCACCCTTGGAGATCTCTCAATCTCTCAAAGGAAGTCAAACATCTACTACAACTTCATGGTTAACCTGAGTCAAATAGGAAGATATTAGGTGGTTACTTTCCTGGTTTACCCCACAATAATTTCATGTTTGTCTCGATTACTGAGTGAGATTTGGTCTTTTCATCGAGTATTTGATAAATGCCTAAATTTATGTGTCATCAACCACCCCAAGCTTAAATTCTTGTTTGTCCTCAAAGAATATTGTTCTCAAAGAACAAAAAATAACATCCGAATTAAGTTTTGTGATAAATCCTAAGGCTAATAAAAATACTTTAAAACATCAATTCCTTTGACCCATGTTGTTTCAGAGCAAACCCCCACCAATCAAGGACATCCTACTAAAGTAAGATCAAAGAGCATCCAAGCAAGATTAAGTGAATTCTCTATAACTTGTTGGTACTCTTGAGGGTTTGAATCATTATAGCATTGTCACATAGGATATCCCATGGGTGGTGAGTAATGAGCTACATTTATGTATTTGTGTAGACCAAATTGGAACAATGTGCATCCCACTTATTCAGGTCCTAAGAAGCAACAAAAGAAAAAAGACTCTATGACTTCTAAGGATCCTGATTTGCATCAAGTTGGTCCATGTAACAAGAAACATTCCCTGTAGTCCAAGCAGTTGGCCCAGAGTAGTGAGATGAACTCCTCGTACTACACTCAAACCAACCCTACTACTAGGATGATCTCATCAGTCTCCTAGGGGCTCCTAGTGACTCTCTAATGAGCCTTTGGGGTGGCACTACCAGGCATGACATACCCACATTCATGAGTACAATAATACACCGATTAGGCACCATCCTCAACTCTCCTAAACGAGAAAACAATGACCATTTATTCACACTCAAGCTTTTATTCTTTGCATTCTAGTTTGTAGGCTTGGGCGAGAAGCTATTTTGAATATTTTTGGGATTTTCCGTGGCAAGCCTCTTTTGCACATTTTTAAAATTTTCATCTCTTTGACTCAATCTTAAGTGAGAGGGTGCATAGACCATCAAGGAAGAGCAATCCTACTTTATTTTAGCTCAAAACTCATCATTATCCTCTTAATACCTGAGTGAAAAGTAGTAATTATGATTCAAGGATCCTTAGATTAGAGGCAAGTTCATGAAGAGCACAACTTGGAGTTCTTTTTATTATGAAACTTTAGCTCTTTCCAACGGTTCAAAATCCTTGGGTTTGTCATTCACAACGTGGATCAAGGGAATAATGTTTTAAGCTATGAAAAAGGTACATAACCTTAGATTGATCACCAAACTTAGGGAAAGAAATAAAGAGCTAGTCAAGCAAAAGATCAAGCAATTTTTTAAGATGAAAATTGTGCATTTGGGCATAAAGATAAGCATTTAAATATGATATTCAAATAGCTTTAATTTCCAAGACTACAAATTATGCAATAAAGTTCCACAACAATTTTTTTGTAAAATTTATAGTAAATACTGGGAGTAAACATGCATGTGTGAAAAATGAAGAGATAGAAGGGAGATAGCCCTCCCACCACAAGCTTAAAACTTTGATCATACTTTAGCAAGCCTTGAACTTGAGATAGTAGGGAAGGAATGCATGGATGCACAAAAAAATGATTTATTAAAGTCCTAGTATGATGCATGTATGGAAGGATGTGTAAAAGTAGTTAGAGGAAAGAATTATCTAAGAAAGAATATGAAACAATAATATTTTAATAAAAAGTGGAAAGAAAGGGGTGAGAGAAAAGGGGGTGGGTGCCCCACGATACCGACACATGGATCCCAAGTCCCGAGTTTTGGGACCAGTGTCACATGTGTCTTCCGATTGGATCTGTAATGCATGAAAACAAGAGGCAGAGGCGATCTGGGCCCTTCTAAGTTTGAAGTAGAGGAATTGAATCTAATGACTCTGTCAATTCATCCTCATAAAGGAATTGACTTGAACTGCACTGAATGAATTCTTTGGCAAATCATCCTCAATATACCTTTCAATGTATGAATCTCAATAGGAAGGCCCTAGGATGCCGACATAGGATGAGATGGAGGGGAGAGGCTAAAAGTATTCTAGAGGACTCCTCTCCTTTATATCCACCTATAAACATGATGTTGGATGCTTGGACAAATTTCTATGTATAGGTCGAGTCATCCAATCATCCTTTGAACATGAAGTGCCAGTAGGTGATTCGGTTTCTGGTTCTACTACCCCAAGCTTGTCACAATGTTTGGGTCTAGGGTATGTTCACACTCAGCAACCATGTTGTGATGGATTGTCCATCCTACTCCCTTGAGGTCAACTACCCTTTGAAAAGGGACAGTGGACAATGTCGACTCATGCTGCTCTGATTTGGTATCATAAGTTTATTCATTGCTCCAATTTGAACAACTATCGTCATCATCCTTATCAAACAAATTATTCCAAACCATGATTAGCATACTACTTAAAGAAAAGTGACAAGTCTCAATATGAGAGATATCACCATGCTATGGATCAATGTCTGATTCAGGTCCTTCAAATTGACCTCCCAGTTGTGAGGTTCTTAGACTCCCTAGTGAGGATAGGAGTCATCATCATCATAATATAACCATTCATGTATGTGGCTTGTATCTTCCATTGGTTGATCAACTGAAATATCAAGATAAAATGAAGAGATTCCCCATGTGGGTTGGTCTTCACAAAAAAATCTTGGTGATTCCAATTGATGGTTTGAATAGGATGGTGATGTATACTCCACTTCATGCCTGATGGAAGGCCTTTGATGACTAAAGTCTTCAATGTCATGTGGTGGGACTTGAAACTATATTGTAATCAAATTGGTCAGTTTTGGAAGCCTCCTATCCTATTAAATGTCTTTTTGATGAAGTTGTTGGACTTGAGAAGCAATGCTTTCAAGATCTATCAATTTTTCCATACACTTATGCTGGGAATCTGCCGTATTAAACCAATGTTTTCGGATGAATCTTAGTTTAATAGTTTGAAGTATACTTCTACTCGGTCTGCGACTTCAATGGCTACTTAGATACGATGATCGTGATTTTCTAGTAGCCGCTGAAGCGTGTCGATGTGTTCTAGGAGATGAGAAGCTAAGGAGGAGGTGATTGCATTGGCACCTTCTCCATCTAGCTCTACTGCTCTGAACGTAAAGGTCGAGGGCTGATTGACAATCTCCTTTTGTAGAAACATCTAAGTACGATGATGGTAGGGGTGAGTTTAGCTCCACTAGTGGTAGAGCACAACTTTAAATTAGTTGACAAGAGTCATAAATGTGGAAAAATTTGGGAGAATAAGTAGACAAGATAATTTGCCTTGCTGAAGCAAGGTCCATGGCTATAAAAGTATATGAAAAATGAAAACTATTCAGTATATATGAACAAGTATGTGTAAAACAAAAAGAAAACTATACATACAGGTTTAAGGATGACAGAACAAAATCTTTAGGTGTGTAAACATGGAAAACCACTTGCTCCTCAACGATGCCAAAAAGTTGATGGGCCCCAAAGGGGTGATAGAACTTTAAATTTATAACCCAAACCTTCAAGCACCCCCACAAATATTATACGGGGTCAAAGTAGATATATAGAGTTGAACATAGGGACATGGGTATGTTTAGGATACTTAAGACATCGTTCTTATGTCAGTTAATCCAATATAATAGTTGATGAAAGTTTGAAACTAGAAGTAGTCTAGGAAAATGTCATGAAATATAGAAAAACAAGGAAAAGAAAAGAAAATAGAGTTTATCAAATTCTACTTATCAAAGAGAAAGAGTTCCTAGCTGTGTAACCACAAGTTGGATAGTCTATGCACCTGATCTCAGGTGTAGACAACTCTCTAACACCTCAGAAAGAAACATACATCCAAAATGGTACGTACTGTGGTATCCGTTCCTATGGAGTTATCTCGCTCACTTTCATGCAACGTCACTAAAACCCATCAATGATATGAAACCTCTTTCGAGGATGACAAATGAACACCCCATAATGTTATAGATACCCTTTTAGGTCTAGAATATTCTGAGATGCTAGGAACAGGTGTGATCTGGGCAGAACCTAGTAGTGGGACCGACTGTGTCGGGCTGGGTCCAACCATGCCTAGGTCTATGATTCTACACATATCACCATGAACCATTCTCTTTTAAGATTTATCCAAACTACCTTCTCTTATCTATTTTTACAATGAATCTCTCGATATAGACAAAAATAGAAGTTCAAGGAAGAAAGAGATCAACCAAACTAGCAATCATGACTAGAAAGAGAAGATATAATAGAAAACATAGTAGATCTAAAATAAAACTACTTGCTTAAGGTAAACATATGTAAACATGCCAAAAATAGCTTACATAGACATGAAGGAGCTCAACTAGCCATGGACAAGTATAGTTGGTACTGAACAAAGATGAAAGAACATCATTTGTACGGAAACAAAGGAGAGCAATAGAAGAAAGGATAAGAAGAAGAGATTTAGCCCATAGAGGAGAGGTGGCTCTCTCTCCTTAGCCTTTGTATGGGCCAAATCTCTTCTTTGAGTCATCCTCCTTAGTCTTCTAGACTGCTTGACCTCCTTTCGGTGTTGTGGGAGAGATGGGTGTAGCTGACCCTTGTCTTGGCATGGTATTGCCGGGCTCGACACGGTTGTCCTGGGAATAGTTGTGATATGTGTCGAGGTCAAGGAAGGTATCATGGGCGAGATGGGTGCAATTGACCCTTGTCCTTAGCACGAATGTGTGGGGCTCGGTGCGGCCATGTCGAGAGTAGAAATCATGACAGATGTCACGATCGAGGTAGGTGTCATGGGAGAAATAGGTGTAGCAGTTAAGACAGGTGTTGCGGTTGCGACGGGTGTCACAGTCAAGGGAGGTGTCATGGGCGAGTCATGTACAAATGACCCTATCCTCAGTGTGACTGTGTCAGGGTCGATGCGACTGTGACGAGTGTAGTAGGTGCGCCAGGTGTAGAGGCCTCTATAGATGGAAGACTAGATGCTGCAAAAACAATGTGTTGGGGATAAAACTTAGAGAGAAGATGCTTTTTCAAGTTCTCTACCAGCACATCCCAAAATAAAATAAATAGTTGAGTGACTTTATCTTTCAAAGATATATAAATTATGTAAAGATAAGTATCTAGAGTTATCTTAGTCACATTAAGGTTATAGTTAGCACACAACTATGAATAAATGCTTAGCATAAATGCCAAATTTGGGTGTTATCAAGGGGTATTGGGGGTTTCTAAGAGACACAACAAAGCTTGCAACTCAATTGCTTTTCACAATTATTTGTCTTCTTTGGTTATGGTAATTGAGAGAACCCAAGCAAGTCTGACCTGATAAAGGGAGGGATAGTAAGGTGGAACAATTGGGGAGAGTAATTGTGGGAGAGTGGGTTGGTGACTAGTACACCAGTCGAAGGGACAACTCCTTCCTGTATGTTCTACTAGAACGACAAGAGTTCTAGACAGTCCATGTGGACTGCCATAGAGTGAGGAGGTTGTTTCCTTCCATACAGGAGGACAATGTCAACCTATAGTGATGTCATAAATAAGTAGGCACACTTTACTTTTGATGTGATAAATAAGTTATGGACATTAACTTCCAACGTAACTTGGAACCTACATGGTCATACACATAGGATACACCTAGAAGAGTAGTTTAATCATGAATGATAATTAAATTTATTACTAGAATGTTTAAGTGTTCAATTTAAGAAATGAATCAACTACCAGGACTGATAGATGAATGATGCAAGTGTTGAACTGATCGGCTGGAGTGTCACATTGTTTTAAAACTTCAATGTATAAATTTTAGATGAATCAGGGCATAAATTGACCGGTTCACCTAGTGAACTGATCGGGTCATGGTCGTGAATCGACCGGTTCATGTAGTGGACCACCCAGTTCATTAGTACAATTGGATTGCATCAAGGATTAGTGCTGACGGTAAATCATGCATTGTTTGGATTATAATTGCAAATACAATTGCAATTGGGAAACATGATGAAAGGACCTGTTCGCTGGGTGAACCGATTGACTCACACGACAACATATCAGTTCACCAATTGAATCGGTCATTTCACCTATCGCAAGTTGTAAATTTCATGTGATGTTTGTCCCTTCCACTATAGACAGACTAGGATCCCTGACCCTAACCGTCATACAAATAGAGGGGTATTGGGAGATTCTCTAACCCTGGCCCTTCCCAGAGACCCAACATATCTTGCAACTCAATTTTTTCTGAAAATTGTTTGTCTTATCTATTTGTAGTGACCGAGAGAACCTAAGGAAGTCCTACCGGATAAAGGGATGGATAGCAAGGGAGAACAATTATGGAGAGCAATTGTGGGAGAGTAGGTTGGTGACTTGTACACCAATGGGAGGGAGAACTCCTTCCTGTCTATTCTACTAGAATGATAGGAGTTCTAGGTGGTCAGTGTGGACTACCATAGAGGTGAGAAGGTTGTTGCTTTCCACATAGGAGGACAATGTCAAGTTGTAGTCTGCGGTGATCAACCAAGAGCCGATGATAGACATTGTTTGAGTGCAACTGCATGAAAGGGTTCACAACAACAAAACAAGTAGAGGAGATTGTTGCTAGACTTGCTCCTGGACTAGGTATATCCTATAAACCATGCATTCCCTTTACACAGTTATTGACATGATCCATTGGTTAGGGAGAATATGGATGGAAATCTTTTATTTCTGTTGCCTTGTTTAGTACCCATCTTTCCCCATGGTTCTATAATCACTCAAACTCTAGAGAACACCTAGAATCTCATGATGTATTTACATTGAACCTCCATATTCTAGATCAGTGTTTTCAATAATATGCAACTAAGATTCCTTGTTGGTATACATAGCACATTCAAGCTCCTCACCTTTGTCTCAGTGTCTCTGACGTTGTCTCTACTTTTCACCACCACACTATTTCCTAGTTGACACTCACTCATTCTTGGAGAGATGAGATCTTTATCATTCCTAGAGACCCCAATCCACCACTTCCATGCCTCTATCTGTGTGGATGTTGGTGTCTCCCCAGCCAAAAAGTTGGTAATCATCACATTGAAAAGTGCATCCCCCAACAACTTTTAATTAAAATCATGCATAAAAAAACTTATCTATGAAATAAATGTAAAATATTATTTTGAGTTTGTTAGGGTTGTAAGGGACATATATGTACAATAATATGATGAACTAGGCATATGATATTGGATGAAATATCTTTTGGACCTTAGTATTATGTATTTGACTTAAAGATTCATAGCTTGCAAAATTTTCAGTCGTATCCATACTCCCAAGCTCCCTCAGCCATATCACATGCATGGTTGTACTTCGTATCCAACTCCCACCACCATCAGACTCCCTACCCCACTCCCCAACTAATAACCTCCACAAGCCCCTCCTCTCACAAATTACTAGCTTGTCACCCTCTCCTCTATCTAGGACTTCGTCTTGCAGGTCAACGCCTCTGTTATATTCAACAAGCATAGACTTTCCATCATGCCTTAGCTAAAGATTGGGATCATAGACCATAGCCATAAATTGACAATGGTGATTTAGAATTGTAGAGTGACGAGGCATTGGAACCTGACTTCCAATCTTTATTTTTTCTAGGTACCAATATGTTTCTCGTATTTCATCCTTTCTTCCTTATACTTTTTTGTACTTTCCCCAATTGACAGAGCCAAAGATCCTATTGATCATGTACCCATCTCAAGGACCATAACCATCACCCTTCCGACTTCTCTGGCCAAAATCCACTGTGCCATCGTCATGATGGTCATTGTAAATTCATGCTATTTGTGGGTGCCCGCAGAGAAAACATATAATGTTGATCCTCCCCTTCCTATCGCTCATGCCCAAACTCACTGGTATGCAGAATGGAAATTTCATTATCTTACACATTCTTGCAAGAATATGCACATGATGGTCGAGCCGACTGAGATGACAAATGTTGCATCTACTTATTCTCCTTTCTTTGTTTGACTTGTCCACACCGTCATGTTGTAACATCCCAAATTTTCAAGAATAATCTAAGACTTATAATGTGGTTTTTATTTAATAAAATTAATTGAGGGTCTTAATGCAAAAAGCGCATGAAATGAAATTTCATTAAGGATAATATAATGAGAATGATAAAATGTGATTCAAAATACTTTTCCGATTTCATGTGTTCATTATGAATTTCAATTAATTCAAAGATGATATACCATTAGTTTCCTTTTTTTCATTTTCTCTCTCTTCTATCATTCATGATGCTTGAAGGATATCAAATAGCAAGACAACAGGTTAAAATAATGATGTAAATAGTGATAAATCCGTTATTACCTCATTTTTTACTCAAGGAAAATAAATTAAGGAAAAAAATGTACCACACTATACATTTAAATGCAAAAAACCAAGTAAAATGATGTTTACTAAAAATGTTGGTAAAACATGTGAGAAGAAGAAATCTAAGGACATAGAAAGAATGTAGAGCCCTCAATGGACATATGATCCAAATTTGGTCATGTTTTGACCATGTTTGACGATTCAAATAAATTATGGAAGAGTTACATATAGTTTTTCAATGCCATTTAATCAAAATTATCATTTAATGTATCAAGGTATCAAAGTTCTGCATTAATCTCCTATCACACGTTGCATTATTTCAATTTTTCCTTCACTCACGTGATCTAATAGCTAGGGGCTAATCTACCCTCTATCCCACAACCAACTCATCGTCTCCTACATTTGTGTTTCTCACAAGACAAAGGCCCATTTCACAACCTTCATTCACAGACTTCATTCTCCCTCTCATCACTGCTATTATGTGAGATTTCTTCTCCATAGAAACTACCTCACTCTCTCAAACTTATTAATCCCTCACTTTTCTCCCCTTGTGGAATATAGATGAAACGGCTAAAGTTAGGTTTTGAGGCCTCTCCGCCACCTACTCACAGCCGCTATGGCAGCACTTTCCCCCACATGCATGAACATTACAAGAGAACGCCTAGGCCCATAGAAGTGCTTCTCCTTTTCTAGTTTCATCATAGGAATCCCAAAACCCCTTGACCTACTCAAATGGTTCTTCAGTGACCCCGCCACATCACAACTCGGTTGAAATTGACTTGTAGTGAAGATTCACCTACGACTTCTCTTTGACTTCCCACCATTCCTTTTCTCTGTGCTTGCCCCTATCATTGTACCCTATAAAGATGGTTTTGGGACCTTTTTCACTCTTGCTTCCATTAAACTTTTGTGCCTACCTAACTATGGAAAACCAACCTCGAGTTTTGCTCGAGCCTCTAGTTTGTTTTTTGATCATCAGTTCGAATACTTCTACCTTTATTCATGATTTTGGCTTACAACCATCTTTACCCTATTTCTCCTTTTTCTAGTGAGCTTTCTCAATCTTGTGTACTCTTTAGTACCTTATCTTAGGCCCTTTAGGTTCGTTGTTGCCTCAAGAGCGCAATGGGGAAGTTTTCTTTCCATGAGGAGCAATGACCAGGGCCTTGAATCAAGGCCATGGACATCCAGGATGCTCGTCGAGCACCATGGCTGGTGGAGGAACAAACCAGGCCTCGTAATGACCTCTCTACCCTTTCCCTATTAATAAAATGATCTAACATCAATGGGCAAGTTTGGATTTTTCACGCACACCTTTGATTTATCAACTGTGAAATATATTAAATGACCTAATGACAATTTTGCCCCACATCCTTAATTCATATGTAAAACACATCTAGGTCCTCGGTCTTTTCACATTTTATTTACATTGCCTTTAATCAACTTTAAATGACTATCACACTATAGTTTCCTGACTCCTAATTGATCTATTTTGCAAAATGCATAACTTTTGCATACGACCTCAAAAACATATAAATAAATGTATTTTTGAAAGCTCTTTTCCTTATCAATCAATTTGAATGGTTTTAAAATGTTGTTTTCCACTTTAAATCTCTTCAATAATTCAATGGACACTATTAGGGTTTAAAGTGATGATTAAAGAAAAAGTGGATATATTCAATGTTATGGACAAGATGGTTAGGGTTCGATGAACCCCAGGAAATGTGACCAGGGTTTGTTCAATCTAAGGAGAGCAAATGGGTCTTCTTTTTAAAAGGTAAGTGACTCATGCACAAAAGTATTTCTGTTTATCAACTTAATACATTTACATGCCTCTTAAGTTAGGCCTTCATGTCAAATATTCTAAGTCAAGATATGCAAGCCAGATTTTATATGATTATGATTGTGCAACTTCAATACTCCAAACCTTAAGTAGTGATGAGTTGTGGAATGATTAAAGTTCATGAATTTAGTTCATATGGAGGATAAAAGAGTACATTCCTATCATACTCCTTAGAAATGTTTCATATGGATGGTCAGGACCACAAGATGAGAAATGAAAAGTAAGACTACCTCGATTCCAAGGTTATGTGATATAACCACATATAAGGATTTTAGGTACAAATATGTTATTAGAAGCTCTCATACATATATATATATATATATATATATATATATGTAACCATTTATTAGGATTTCGAGTAGAAACATGCTATTAAGATTCCCCTCCTTTTTAGATACAACCATGTACTAAAAATTCAAGTAGGAACATGTTATCAAGATTTTTTTCTATATGTAAAGGTCTAAGAATAAAGAAGTTAAATAGATTCATTAGAATGATTGGTATTTAAAGTTAAGTACTATGTGATGATATTAGTGTTGAACATATTAAGTCATTGTCTAGTTTTCATGATATAGGCAATATTGGGATTTGTATTTATTGTAACATGCTTTTATGATGATATTATCAAATTATGAGGAGTGAAGTCATGATTAAGTTGCAAGATGAGATTATATAATATTCATATTTTTAGATTTAAGATTCAAGCTCATATGAATGCATAAACATTAGACCTAATTAGATTTTATGGAGACAAACCCACCTTGTCATAAATAACATTTTTATATACTTTATACCTAAGTGACTCTCATATACTTAGTATCTCTATATTTAGTTCAGATCCTATTCCTAAGCCTTTAGACATTGTTTTCATATATCTAGTATTAAAACTTAATAAAGTCATTCTATCAAATCAAAGTATTTGATCAAGGTCTATCTAGATAATAAGAATATTAACTTAGATTCATACTTAGATTACATATTATGAGTAGATATATTAGATAAAGATATGTGATAAGGGTTTTAGACCTAATCTCACTCATGTCGTAATTGAGATTCAAACTGATATTCAGGTGTAGATTCAATTCAGAATTTTCGAATAGAGATTCAAGTTCAGAAATAGATTCAGTTTAAAGATAAAGAATTATAGAACAAAGTCAAGGATAATATATTAAGATTAGAGTTAATAAGCTAAGAACAAAGTCTGAAATAAGGGATATAGACTCAGAGATAAGAATATAGGAATATATGTAGAAATAAGAGATTAAGCTTAAG
Organism: Alisma plantago-aquatica; assembly: GCA_963693085.1. Taxonomy (NCBI): domain Eukaryota; kingdom Viridiplantae; phylum Streptophyta; class Magnoliopsida; order Alismatales; family Alismataceae; genus Alisma; species Alisma plantago-aquatica. The sequence continues at coordinate 489,198,567 of OY856410.1, forward strand.
AGATAAGAGAACAGAGATTGAAAATGACATCAAAACATTAATACATTATAGGATAAGTCCTCACTAGAGAGTCCCAAGACGATTCAGAGGGTTCATTGTGCTATACACTATGGGTATCACACAGGGCACATTGTTCCAATAGAGGGTGGGTTTCACCGCAGAGGACACTTCCATGTTAAAAGAGGGCACATTGTGCCAAAAGAGGGTGCAATGCACCATTTAGGACACTTCAATGTCAATAGAAGGCATGTAGTACCAACAGAGAGTGTGTTGCACCAAAGAGGACACTTCGGTGTCAATAGAGGAGGACTTATCATGTAATGGTAGCCACAATTAGATAAAATCATAAATAAAAGATACCTTAGTTTAGAGCATCTTTATAATCTCATCCATGAGGATGATGAGAGAAATTCATATAAAATATTTATGCCCTAGACACTTAAGTGTAGGTCACCCGTAGTATAGGTCTCCAAGAAAGACATAGTAGAAATATAAGAGGTAAAGAAATACGAGATAATATGTTTTCTAATTTTAAAAATGTTTGTGTTAGTTTTAATGTCCAAAAATCTTTCATAACATTTCAGTTCTTTAGTAATGTATATTTTAGAATACTCATGCCACATACTCTAATGACTATTTTCCCCAATGCATGGCTGGGGACGCGATGTTCACAGGTTCTGAAGCAAGTGACGATCAAAAGAGAAAGAAAAGGACTAGGAGATTTCTTAAGAAGTTCCTGGTGGGGTGCTTTGTACCAAGACGATCTAGAGTTTAGACATATTTTCTGTATGCTTAGTTATGTTACCAAATAGATTATATTTTTGAGTTGAACAATATGTAGTTTTCTTTTCACAAGAACTGTGTATGAATCAATTTTTAATCAATGCAAAGTGTTTTCATTTCTATTAATTGCAAATAATAGCATTTTGTGACACCCCCTTGATAAAAATGGTTTTGCTCAGTGTTATTCATGTGATATGAAAAGTGGGGTGTTACATTATGATATCAGTGAAATTTTGGGTAATGGCCACTGGGCAAATATGATTCTCATAGTCACCCTAAAATGAATTAGGGTTTAGCAATGGATTCCCAACAAAGGATACCTTGATCTAAACTATTATAGTTTTCACCTAATAAGAGATAGAGATGGAGGAAATTGATGATTAACTAGTTTAGATCTAAAGTATCAACCTAACCCTAGCTAATGAGATAGCCTCTCTAGTCTTAATGGTTATGGCCAACCATTTGAGAATTGAAGAAGAGTGTCTTGAGCATGAGACCTTTTTATGCATTTATCCTTTCTAACTAGTGCATTCGGTATGGGACATGTGTATTATTAGGTTAGGTAGAAGTAACATGACGAGATCCCACATCTCTGGTATGTGCCTAATTACCACATATCTAGGAATGTAGGAGTTACCCAAAGGTCCTAAGATTTGATAGTCATCTACATCTAGTGATAGGTAGTCATGAAAAAGTTTAGTTAGATGCCCCAAATTTGGTTTGATAAAACCAAATTATAAGTTGATAAGAAGACCAAAGTAACAACTAGTCCATGTTCATATGAATATTTTATGAAATTTAGATGTCCTATATGTATCTTTCAAAGGAAAATATTGAACATAATTGAATTTCTAAAAGTAATTTGTCAATAAATTAAAAGGTTAGAGAAACCCTAAGGTGGGTAGTACCCTAGAAAATTTTGAGGATGGAATTTATTTCAAGGTGGGTGGAATTGTAACATCCCAAATTTTCAAGAATAATCCAAGTCTTGTAATTTGATTTTTTATTAAATAAAGACCGTTGAGGGTCTTAATGTAAAAAAAGCATGAAGTGAAATTTATATAAGGATAATATAGTGAGTAGGATAAAACGTGACTCATAATACTTTTCCCCTTTCATATGTTCATTATGAATTTCAATTAATTCAAAGATGATATACCATTAGTTTCTTTTTTGCATTTTCTCTCTCTTCTATCATTCATGATGCTTAAAAGACATAAAAGAGCAATACACGAGGTTTGTAGTTAGAAAAATGATATAACTAGTGATCAATAAGTTATTACCTCATTTTTGACTCAAGGAGAAGAAAATACGGGAAAAAGGTACCACACTACACATTTTAATGCATGAAAATCAAGTAAAATGACATTTATTGAAATTATGGGTAAAACATGTGAGAAATGGAAATTTAAGGGCATAGAAAGAGTATAGAGCCCTTAATGGACATGTGGTCTAAATTTGGTCAAGTTTTGACCATGTTTGACTTAAATCAATTATCAAATATTTACATATAGTTTTTAATGCCATTTCATCATAATTATCATTTAATGTATCAAGGTACCAACATTCTACATTAATATCCTATAACGTGTTAAATTATTTCAAATTTTCCTCCATGCGTGCAATCTGATGTCCATGGTTTAATCTACCCTCAATCCAACAACCCACACATCGTCCTCTACATCTATGTTTCTACGGGACATAGGACGTTTCACAACCTTCATTCACCGACCTCATTCTCCCCCTCCTCGCATATGTTATGCAAGATTTCTTCTCAAGAGAAACTAGCTCACTATCCTGAACCTATTAATCCCTCACTTGCCCCCCCCCCTGGTGGAATATAGATGAAACACCTAAAGTTGGGTTCTGAGGCCTCTCCTCCTCCTACTCGTGGCTGCCACGGAAGCTCTTTCCCCTACATGCCTGACCATTACAAGAGAACCCCTTGGCCCATAGAAGTGATCCTCCTCTTCCAATTTCATCCCAAGAATCCCAAGACTCCTTGACCTACTCAAGTGGTTCTCTGTTGACCCCACCACATCATAGCTCGCCCAAATGCAATCTCAGATGAAATTTGCCTACAGTAAAGCTACACCTTTGACTTCTCTTTACTTTTCCATCATTTGTGTAAGGCCCCTAAACTTTCTTAATGAGTTGAAGGAGCTTAATTACCATACTTGAATGCTTATAACTCTAATATAACCTTTTGATATGTTTTGAAATCATAACACAAGCTTACGTTTCAAATTTGGTCCAATTTGGACACCGTTTGAGCAAGTTATGCAATTTTCAGTACATTTCGGACTTTTCTGCAATTTACCCAATTGAGGGGTTTTATTTGCAATTTTTCACATACATTATATTCATTAGTTGTTATATTATCATTCTTGAGATTTTTGAGCCATGGGGACCCTATTTGAGTCATGCTTTGAAGGTGTTTTTATCAAGGGCATTTTAGGGTTTTCCCCCTTCATGGATGAGCTACCTTTAGTAGCTATCAACTAAGGAATTATGTGATTGGCTGAGAATTTCGTCAAAGGCAAGCCAAGCAGGTCTAGAGGGACGGTGGGAGAGCTGTGTGTTTGTGTGTGTGCTTATGTATTTTAATAATATAAAGCCATGGATACTTGGATATATATTAGAATTTCAATTTTTTTTTTCTTTTTCTTAATATTAAAGTGTTATATACTTATCCAAAAGCCCACAAACGAGCCATTTGCTCTCCATTCTCTCTCTCCTTCTCCCAGCCTCGTCCTCCCTCTGTTCAGCTGCGATTTTTGCTGCCCAAGGAAGAAGAAGGTGGGGATCCTCTTGGAAACAAATTCTAGGGTTGAAATTGATTCTCTTTTTGGGTGTATGATGCTTCCCCCAAGTGATACTAACCTAAAAGTGTAAGTTTTTCCTTATTTCCTCCATCCAATTCTTTGTTCCTCTTCCTCCTACATCTCTCCAGGTCGGAACCATGGTTTTCCATGGTGAAAGTTCCCCTAGAACTCAAAACTCCTTCCTTCTTGTCTCTTTTCTAGGGTTTTGCTTGTTTGTGGAGAAAATTGCATAGTTGGCCAAGTTCAGATCTGAATCCAAGGTTTCCTTGCCCTATTTGCTCGAGATTTTTGCTGTTGGATATCTGAACTACTCTATAGAGGCGAGTTATATAACATTCTTCACTTATATTGCTTATTAGAAGCTTGTTAGTTCATGATTATGCTTGAATGTGATGATCTAAGCATAGTGGAATTATGCTTGTTTAGAATTACGAATTTTGTGGTGTTTCCTATTTTATTCCAGTTCTATATGAACCTGTAAACTTGTGTAAAGCCTTTATAAGGTGTAACATGATTTGGGACAGGTTGATAGCAACAACCTATGGCATTATGTACAAAACAAATGATGGTGCAAATTAGGGTTTTTAAACTATTTTCTTCCCTATCACATAATTGATTGTTATACCATTCAATAACCAATAGTGTTGCTATCTTAGAAACTTAGGTTCGTGATCAAGGGTGTAAAATTTATAGTTACAACCTATGGTTACCACCTTAGGACAGGTTTTGACTCAATTATACATTTAATTATCATCCACTAAGTATTTTAATGATGTTATCAATCGATGATGATATTGGCCTATTATTTGATGATGTTAATTGAATGTATTACTGATCTAACAACCAATGGTGACTTAATGATCACAATTAATGGTGGATCAGGTCATCACCATATATGATGAATTAGGAATGAAATTGTAGATTTGACTATACCTTGAACCAATGGTTCCTAGGTTCAATTGATCTAATGGTTAGACCTATACTTCAATTGATAACCTTGAACAATGAACCTGATCCAATGAATAATATTGGATGCTTTAACATCCAATGGATTTGAATAAATCACATGTTATTATATGTGGTTCCTAGTGAATATAATTCAATGGTTCATTACCATTAATTGGCAGCATTACCTTTGCCATTGTATAGTTATATTTGATAAATCACTATAATAAGTGGATGTGTAACTCCCGTGTGATCTAGCTTGTTATACCTAACCTTGATGTAATTATTTGATGTTGATTGGTTATAATCCGACCTCTTGAATGATTAATGTGATAATGAATTACATTCTTCTTATGTTGAAACCACATTGTAGTACAATTTCAATATCATAGTGCATTGCCATGTTAATATCTATGGATACATATGTGCTAATGATCTTTTGAGCCTTGTTTAAGGCATGGAATGATGATGATAACCTTACTATACATAATGTGATGGTCTTAATGACCTTTGGGCAAGCTTGAAGCCATGATTGAGGTGAAATCCTCTTTATGTTCCAATAAGGGTTAAAACCCTGGAACTTGTGATAAGATATTGGTATCTTGGAAATAGTATCATGATAAGTGTGGTCCATTAATTTGCAATGAATGATAGGATGTGGTAATATGATTAAGATTTTTACATCAAATGTTTTATATCCTTTGAATTCATTATACATATATTCTTGTTAGAAAATAATTAGGGTTTGAATGTCCACTTGTATGATAAAGCCTTAACGCATTCAATTGGCAGTAATTAATCAAGTGTAACCCTAATCATGTAGAGCCCTGTGCCGTAGAGCCATCTTCAGTGTCAGAATTTACTGGATGGTGAAACGAGTATTCCCAAGGGAAACTCGGAGCGCATACTGTTGAGTATGTGGGGGTGGCAAGTTGAGGATATATTCTTGTCATCCACAATTGCAGGTTATGGAGGATGGCTATGGTCATGCCTCAGACATTTGATGTGATTGAGGACAAATGCGGTTGTACCTCGGATTAGAGGGTTTTGTATACCCTGTGTTCTAGTGTCGTAACTTGTACCAAGTACGAACTAGTTGTTATCAGTTGACTATATGTCACTGTTGGCAGTTTGACTGGTATGTCACTGCGGTTTACTCGTACTGACCGAGGGGAAGAGATCTTAGGATACCGGCACTCCTAGATCTTATACGGAACTGAATAGCACTTCACAGTGGTCAGTTGGACTTTGAGTGGTACGACTCAAACTCCCCAGGGCATAATAATAAAAGATATAATACCAGCCGTGTAGTATAATTGCTAGGGTTTAAATACATATCACATTGGTTGACTAACCCTTGTATTGTCTTTACACTACATATTTCTTACATGATGTAGACTTATGAAAACTGTGTAATTCTACTTGATGCTTCAACTTATTTGCTTAACTGCTTAGTATGCTTAAATTGTTCAATATGTTCATATTGCTTATTCAATACCCTAACTGCTCTATGTAATTACTGTTAATTAATAAGTTATAATCAATATATGTTGGAGAGAGTTATATCTCTCGCTGGGACTGGGTCTCACCCGTGGGTAACCACATTTTTTTTAGGTGGTCGCGGGCAGCGTGGTCGAGGTCGTGCTGTGGAAGAGAACCAACCTGGTGATCAATAGATTCAGAAGGTTGGTTAGTTGTAGATGTTAGTTATAGATGTTAGTAGTACAGTCCTAGGGTCGTCCCTGTACTCTCAGGTCCTGGTATAGGATGTGTTTTCTAGAAGATATACTTGTATCGACATGAGATTTTGGTCGTATGCCAATGTTTGTAAATATATGGCATGTACATGTGAAATATCTTTTGTATGCAGGATGTGACTGAGGTCTTTGGACCCTTATGCAAATGCTTGATACAATATATGAGAATGGAATGATGGACATTTTATCAATGTTCTAAAGTTTGTTTACACCTTTGGAATCGGTTTTAATTATTCTGCATTTTTGACAATGTGATTAATTAGTAGTTGATCGTGTTTTGAGTTTTGAGTAATCTCGTTTAACGTGATGAGGTGTCACAGTTAAGTTGGTATCAGAGCTCTAGGTTTACCGAGTCTACAGGGACATAGGACTTAGGTTTGAGTCTGTTCTTATGTATCCAACATATCTGATCATAGTTTATGCTTATGCAGATATGTCTGGAGGACATGAAGAACATGTTGAGAGTAGCTATGTTGCACCAGGAGGAGGTGCAGGGAGGCAGGCACGCAATGAGAGAGTGCCAGAAGCAGGGCCAGAACAGCCCACAATGACTCATCTAGACCCGACAATGATTGCCAATCCTGAGTTTCAGCATATGTTTAGACAAATGATGGCCACAATCACCCATATTGCTGACAGAGCACCAGCACCTCCAGCTAGGGCAGCCGCCTCTAATGTGGAGTCCCTAGGTATCGGGAAGACATTTGAACGTCTTAGACGTGTTGGGGCAATTGAATATGCAGGTACTTCTGATCCAGCAGACGCTGACATGTGGTTGACTGAGCTGGAAAAAGCTTTCAAAATCCTAAACATCATTGAAGAAGACAAAGTTAAGCATGCAGTATACTTGTTGAAGGGCAGTGCTGGCCACTGGTGGGCCATAGAAGAGGAGAAAAGGCCAGGAGTTGTGATAGGATGGGAGGAGTTTCGGAGGGAATTTGTTAGTCGATATTTTCCAGAGACCTATCTAGATGAGAAAATCTCTCAGTTCGAGAAGATTCGTCAAGGAGCTATGAATATCAATGAGTATGAATCAAAGTTTATGGAACTTCTGAGGTTTTGCCCACACATGGCAGCAACAGACAAGGAAAGGATCCGGAGATTTGAGAAGGGTCTGAGTACAGAGTTGACTACTACAGCATCAGCCTTGGAGAACAGGGAAAGGTTTTCCACCTTTGTGGAATCTGTCAGGAGGATTGAGAGGTCTGCCATAGATAAGCGTGATGCTAATGCTAAGAAGCGACCTATGCAGTTTCAAGGGCAATCATCTGGAGGCTTTAAGAAGCCAAGGTTTTTCCCATCATCGTCACAACCAAGGTCAACCTTCACTGAACCAAGATCACATGCACCATCACAGTGGACCCCGAGCCAGGGTAGAGGTCACAATTTTCCACCGACGGGAGCCCGCAGTACCTCATCAGTTTCAGTGACAGGGCCATTTAGGCCATATCAGGACACCAGAACATGTTACAAGTGTGGGAAAGTGGGGCATACAAGACCTTATTGCCCTATGAAAGATGAGGAGGTGACTCAGCAAGCAAGGCAAAGTCAACAAGGTCCACAACAACGACAGTTTCATAGTGGTAGTGGCAGAGGACGTGGTCAGGTGTCCCATGCAGGATCCTCAGGACAGGTGAGTAGAGGACGTGGACGGCAGCAGGCAACAGCTAGGTTCTATGCCATGACCCAGCCTGAAGCAGTGGTCAATCCACGAGTCGTGACAGGTCAGATGGAGTTATTTCATTCTGATATGTCTGCTTCCTGTTTCATATCTGTGTTAGTAGACCCGGGTGCGACACACTCTTTTATTACCAGAGAGGTGATAGATAGTTGTTATCTACCTGTTAGCCTTAGATCTGATAGCCTGCGGCTAGAGACTCCTTTGGTTGATTCTGCCGAGTTGCTAGAAGTGTGCTCTTCTTGTGTTATTTCTTTCTCTGGACATAACATTCAAGTGGATCTTCTGCCACTTGACATGCATGGTTTTGATGTAATCCTAGGAATGGATACCTTGGAGAAATACAAGGTAGTCTTGGACTGTAGTACTAAGGTGGCGACATTCCATGATGGAGATGTACAGTGGATTTTTCAGGGTGATAGGAAGATTCTTCCTACATGTTTGATGTCAGCCATGACAGCTGAGCGGTTGATGAGACAAGGATGTGAGACTTTCTTAGCTCATGTTGTGGATACCAAGGCGGTAGGTCCTAGTATCCAGGAGTTACCAGTGGTGCGAGAATTTGAGGATGTCTTTCCTGAGGAATTTCCTAGCATTCCCCCTCCTAGAGAGATTGAGTTTGAGATCAATCTTGTTCCTGGAACACAACCCATAGCACAGTCAGCATACAGAATGGCACCAGCAGAGATGCAGGAGTTAAAGAAACAGTTACAAGAACTATTAGAGAAGGGTTTTATTAGGCCGAGCACTTCCCCTTGGGGTGCCCCAGTGTTGTTTGTTAAAAAGAAGGATGGTTCAATGAGGCTGTGTATAGACTACAGACAATTGAACAAGGTGACAATAAAGAATAAGTATCCTTTGCCGAGGATTGATGATCTTTTTGATCAGTTGAGAGGTGTCACTGTGTTTTCAAAGATAGACCTGAGGTCAGGTTACCATCAGTTGAGAATTAAGGCTGATGACATACCTAAGTCAGCTTTTAGGACTAGGTATGGTCATTATGAGTTTGTGGTTATGCCATTTGGGCTAACCAATGCACCTGCAGCTTTTATGGACCTAATGAATAGGGTGTTTAGACCTTATCTTGATCAGTGTGTTGTCGTGTTCATAGATGATATTCTGATATACTCCAAGGATAGTCATCAACATGAGCAACACCTTCGCCAGGCATTGACTTTGTTGAGGCAGCACCAACTTTATGCTAAGTTCAGCAAGTGTGAATTCTGGTTAGCTGAAGTGTCTTTTCTGGGCCATGTTATATCTGCAGAAGGCATTTGTGTTGATCCCAAGAAAGTGGAATCTGTACTAGAATGGGAGCAACCAAAAACACCGACAGAGATCCGTAGTTTCCTTGGTCTGGCAGGTTACTATAGGAGGTTCATCAAAGACTTCAGTTCTATAGCGTTACCCCTAACTAGGTTAACCAGGAAGGATGTTCCTTTTTCTTGGAATGACAAGTGTCAATGTTCTTTCCAGATTTTGAAGGAAAAGTTGACTAGTGCACCGGTGTTAGTACTGCCAGAACAAGGGAAAGGTTATATTGTCTTTTGTGATGCTTCAAAGAATGGGTTGGGATGCGTGTTGATGCAGGATAAAAATGTGATTTCTTTTGCTTCACGACAGCTTAAGAAACATGAGGAGAATTACCCAACACATGATTTGGAGCTTGCTGCAGTGGTCCATGCCTTAAAGATCTGGAGACACTATCTTTATGGTGAAAAGTGTCAGATCTTCACTGACCACAAGAATCTACAGTATATCTTCTCAAAACAGGAGTTGAATATGAGGCAGAGGAGATGGATGGAGCTGATTAAGGATTATGATTGCACAATAGACTACCATCCAGGGAAAGCTAATGTGGTAGCTGATGCATTGAGTAGAAAGTCATCTTCATCATTAAGGGTAGATAATGCACAATTAAATTCCTTGATGTGCCATAAGAGAGATATGCTAGTATCTCTTCGCCAGATGAATGTACAACTAGAAGTTTCCTTGCTGGCAGGATTGTTGGCACAGTTACAAGTGAAACCTACCTTGAGACAACAGATTCATGATGTACAACAAAATGATACTGTGATACAGAATATCCGATCAGGGATTGGTAGTGAAAAGTATGATGGCTTTCACGAGGCAGATGATGGTACAGTTTGTTACCATAATAGGATAGTAATTCCTGATGTTGATGGGTTGAGGAAGATGGTACTTGAGGAGGCTCACTCCTCCATGTATGCAATGCATCCTGGAAGTACCAAGATGTATCAAAACTTGAAAGACATGTATTGGTGGCCAGGTCTAAAGCGTGATGTGGCAGAGTTCATTGCTAAATGTCCAGTTTGTCAGCAGGTGAAGGCTGAGCACCAAAAACCTGCAGGGACATTACAATCCTTGCCAATACCACAATGGAAATGGGATCATATTACTATGGACTTTGTGGTTGGTCTTCCTAGGACAACCAAGGGTCATGATTCCATATGGGTGATAGTAGACAGATTGACTAAGTCAGCTCATTTTCTGCCAGTTAAAATGACATTTACAGCAGAGAAATTGGCACAAATATATGTTGATGAGATAGTCCGTCTGCATGGCATTCCAGTGACTATAGTTTCTGATAGAGGTCCACAGTTTACAAGTCATTTTTGGGAGCGTCTGCATTCAGCAATGGGAACACAGCTGAGATTCAGCACAGCTTTTCATCCGCAGACTGATGGCCAGTCAGAAAGGACTATTCAAACTTTAGAGGATCTCTTAAGGGCATGTGTGCTACAATTTCTTGGTAGTTGGGATGTACATCTAACTCTGATAGAGTTTGCGTACAACAATAGCTATCAAAGAAGCATAAATATGGCTCCTTATGAGGCTCTGTATGGGAGACGATGTCGGTCTCCTCTTTGCTGGTATGAGACTGGTGAATATCAACTTTTGGGTCCTGAGCTAGTACAACAGACTACAGAAAAGGTTAAAGTGATACAACAACAGTTGAAAGCAGCCCAGGACAGGCAGAAATCTTATGCAGATAATCGACGCAGACCACTTGAGTTCCAAGTGGGAGATAGAGTATATCTTAAGGTTTCTCCTTGGAAAGGTGTGTTGAGGTTTGGAAAGAAGGGTAAGTTGGCTCCTAGATTTATGGGACCATACCCTATCCTAGCTCGTGTTGGAAAGGTAGCATATAAGTTGGAGCTACCACCAGAGCTACATAGATTGCATAATGTCTTTCACATCTCTATGTTGAGGAAATGCCATCCAGATACTGAACAGACAATTCAACCAGTAGAGGTTGAGTTAGATGAGGATATTTCCTATGTTGAGGGTCCTGTGTTAATCCTGGATAGAAGGGTGAAAAAGCTGAAGAGAAAGGATATAATACTAGTGAAAGTTTTGTGGAATCACCGTGGCATTGAGGAAGCCACATGGGAACTAGAGAATGAGATGCGTAGAAAATACCCATCTCTTTTTGCGTAGGATTTCGGGGCGAAATCCTTGTTAGGGGTTTATAGTTGTAAGGCCCCTAAACTTTCTTAATGAGTTGAAGGAGCTTAATTACCATACTTGAATGCTTATAACTCTAATATAACCTTTTGATATGTTTTGAAATCATAACACAAGCTTACGTTTCAAATTTGGTCCAATTTGGACACCGTTTGAGCAAGTTATGCAATTTTCAGTACATTTCGGACTTTTCTGCAATTTACCCAATTGAGGGGTTTTATTTGCAATTTTTCACATACATTATATTCATTAGTTGTTATATTATCATTCTTGAGATTTTTGAGCCATGGGGACCCTATTTGAGTCATGCTTTGAAGGTGTTTTTATCAAGGGCATTTTAGGGTTTTCCCCCTTCATGGATGAGCTACCTTTAGTAGCTATCAACTAAGGAATTATGTGATTGGCTGAGAATTTCGTCAAAGGCAAGCCAAGCAGGTCTAGAGGGACGGTGGGAGAGCTGTGTGTTTGTGTGTGTGCTTATGTATTTTAATAATATAAAGCCATGGATACTTGGATATATATTAGAATTTCAATTTTTTTTTTCTTTTTCTTAATATTAAAGTGTTATATACTTATCCAAAAGCCCACAAACGAGCCATTTGCTCTCCATTCTCTCTCTCCTTCTCCCAGCCTCGTCCTCCCTCTGTTCAGCTGCGATTTTTGCTGCCCAAGGAAGAAGAAGGTGGGGATCCTCTTGGAAACAAATTCTAGGGTTGAAATTGATTCTCTTTTTGGGTGTATGATGCTTCCCCCAAGTGATACTAACCTAAAAGTGTAAGTTTTTCCTTATTTCCTCCATCCAATTCTTTGTTCCTCTTCCTCCTACATCTCTCCAGGTCGGAACCATGGTTTTCCATGGTGAAAGTTCCCCTAGAACTCAAAACTCCTTCCTTCTTGTCTCTTTTCTAGGGTTTTGCTTGTTTGTGGAGAAAATTGCATAGTTGGCCAAGTTCAGATCTGAATCCAAGGTTTCCTTGCCCTATTTGCTCGAGATTTTTGCTGTTGGATATCTGAACTACTCTATAGAGGCGAGTTATATAACATTCTTCACTTATATTGCTTATTAGAAGCTTGTTAGTTCATGATTATGCTTGAATGTGATGATCTAAGCATAGTGGAATTATGCTTGTTTAGAATTACGAATTTTGTGGTGTTTCCTATTTTATTCCAGTTCTATATGAACCTGTAAACTTGTGTAAAGCCTTTATAAGGTGTAACATGATTTGGGACAGGTTGATAGCAACAACCTATGGCATTATGTACAAAACAAATGATGGTGCAAATTAGGGTTTTTAAACTATTTTCTTCCCTATCACATAATTGATTGTTATACCATTCAATAACCAATAGTGTTGCTATCTTAGAAACTTAGGTTCGTGATCAAGGGTGTAAAATTTATAGTTACAACCTATGGTTACCACCTTAGGACAGGTTTTGACTCAATTATACATTTAATTATCATCCACTAAGTATTTTAATGATGTTATCAATCGATGATGATATTGGCCTATTATTTGATGATGTTAATTGAATGTATTACTGATCTAACAACCAATGGTGACTTAATGATCACAATTAATGGTGGATCAGGTCATCACCATATATGATGAATTAGGAATGAAATTGTAGATTTGACTATACCTTGAACCAATGGTTCCTAGGTTCAATTGATCTAATGGTTAGACCTATACTTCAATTGATAACCTTGAACAATGAACCTGATCCAATGAATAATATTGGATGCTTTAACATCCAATGGATTTGAATAAATCACATGTTATTATATGTGGTTCCTAGTGAATATAATTCAATGGTTCATTACCATTAATTGGCAGCATTACCTTTGCCATTGTATAGTTATATTTGATAAATCACTATAATAAGTGGATGTGTAACTCCCGTGTGATCTAGCTTGTTATACCTAACCTTGATGTAATTATTTGATGTTGATTGGTTATAATCCGACCTCTTGAATGATTAATGTGATAATGAATTACATTCTTCTTATGTTGAAACCACATTGTAGTACAATTTCAATATCATAGTGCATTGCCATGTTAATATCTATGGATACATATGTGCTAATGATCTTTTGAGCCTTGTTTAAGGCATGGAATGATGATGATAACCTTACTATACATAATGTGATGGTCTTAATGACCTTTGGGCAAGCTTGAAGCCATGATTGAGGTGAAATCCTCTTTATGTTCCAATAAGGGTTAAAACCCTGGAACTTGTGATAAGATATTGGTATCTTGGAAATAGTATCATGATAAGTGTGGTCCATTAATTTGCAATGAATGATAGGATGTGGTAATATGATTAAGATTTTTACATCAAATGTTTTATATCCTTTGAATTCATTATACATATATTCTTGTTAGAAAATAATTAGGGTTTGAATGTCCACTTGTATGATAAAGCCTTAACGCATTCAATTGGCAGTAATTAATCAAGTGTAACCCTAATCATGTAGAGCCCTGTGCCGTAGAGCCATCTTCAGTGTCAGAATTTACTGGATGGTGAAACGAGTATTCCCAAGGGAAACTCGGAGCGCATACTGTTGAGTATGTGGGGGTGGCAAGTTGAGGATATATTCTTGTCATCCACAATTGCAGGTTATGGAGGATGGCTATGGTCATGCCTCAGACATTTGATGTGATTGAGGACAAATGCGGTTGTACCTCGGATTAGAGGGTTTTGTATACCCTGTGTTCTAGTGTCGTAACTTGTACCAAGTACGAACTAGTTGTTATCAGTTGACTATATGTCACTGTTGGCAGTTTGACTGGTATGTCACTGCGGTTTACTCGTACTGACCGAGGGGAAGAGATCTTAGGATACCGGCACTCCTAGATCTTATACGGAACTGAATAGCACTTCACAGTGGTCAGTTGGACTTTGAGTGGTACGACTCAAACTCCCCAGGGCATAATAATAAAAGATATAATACCAGCCGTGTAGTATAATTGCTAGGGTTTAAATACATATCACATTGGTTGACTAACCCTTGTATTGTCTTTACACTACATATTTCTTACATGATGTAGACTTATGAAAACTGTGTAATTCTACTTGATGCTTCAACTTATTTGCTTAACTGCTTAGTATGCTTAAATTGTTCAATATGTTCATATTGCTTATTCAATACCCTAACTGCTCTATGTAATTACTGTTAATTAATAAGTTATAATCAATATATGTTGGAGAGAGTTATATCTCTCGCTGGGACTGGGTCTCACCCGTGGGTAACCACATTTTTTTTAGGTGGTCGCGGGCAGCGTGGTCGAGGTCGTGCTGTGGAAGAGAACCAACCTGGTGATCAATAGATTCAGAAGGTTGGTTAGTTGTAGATGTTAGTTATAGATGTTAGTAGTACAGTCCTAGGGTCGTCCCTGTACTCTCAGGTCCTGGTATAGGATGTGTTTTCTAGAAGATATACTTGTATCGACATGAGATTTTGGTCGTATGCCAATGTTTGTAAATATATGGCATGTACATGTGAAATATCTTTTGTATGCAGGATGTGACTGAGGTCTTTGGACCCTTATGCAAATGCTTGATACAATATATGAGAATGGAATGATGGACATTTTATCAATGTTCTAAAGTTTGTTTACACCTTTGGAATCGGTTTTAATTATTCTGCATTTTTGACAATGTGATTAATTAGTAGTTGATCGTGTTTTGAGTTTTGAGTAATCTCGTTTAACGTGATGAGGTGTCACAATTTGTTTGTTCTGTACTTGCCGCTATCACTGCACCATATAAGGCCGGTTTTGGGACCTTGTCGACACTTTACGCCATTAAACTTCAGTGCCTACCCGACTAGGTTAAACCAACCTCGAGTTTCACCTGAGCCTTTGGTTTGTTTTTTGATCATCAGTTTGACATATTCTACCTTTATATATGATTTTTGCTTGTGACTTTCTCGAGCCACTCTACTCTTCAGTACCTGAGCTTAGGCCCTTCAGGTCTGACTTCGCTTCAATAACTCAATGGGGAATTTTTCTCTCCCTAAGGAGCAACGAGTAGGGCCTTAGATCCTATCCATGGACCTCCAGGCTGCTCGTCTAGTACCATGGCTAGTGGAGGTACAAACCACGCCTCATAATGACCTCTCTGTCCTGTGCTATTAATAAAATGATCTAACTTCAATGATCAAGTTAGGGTTTTGTTGGATCCTAGGATGGGTGATTGGATACTCTAAAGTGGGGCGTGAATAGAACTTAATGCACTTAAATAAAATTCATTAGACCATCAAATTATATCACATGATAAGGTTGTTAAAAGAAATTTGATGTGAAACTAAACATACATAGAAAGGATGAGAGAGATTGAACATGAACCATTTGGAAATCTATGTATAGTGGTTCCACACTTCAAACTAGAAGTATGCCAGCCCACTACCTAGAGATGTCAACATCCAGGATTTCTTAACCATTACACTCTTATATTCATTCGTAATACTTACAATACATCACCTTCCAAAGGACTTGCCTATCCAACCAAGAGTCTTCAACCTACGTAAGGACTTACCCACTTTGCAAGGAGTCTTCTTCCCTCACCGGGGACTTACCCACTCTTGGACAAATCTTCGGCCTTGAAGGAATTACCCATTCTTCTTAGATCTTCAGCCTTTGTCTTCACCTTTTCCAACGATAAGCTTTCACCAAGGACTTACCCGCTTGAGCAATGAGTCTTCTGCCTTCACCAAGGGCTTACCCACTCAAGCTCCAAGTCTTAGGCCTTGAACCTTCTTCTTCACTGAGGGACTCTTTATCTTGTTCTTCTTCACCTCTCTTAGCCAAGAGAGAGAGCCTTCATCTTCAAGGTTGACTGAGAGATTGGGAGGTGGTCAAAGTGTGAGCCTCACAAGATATACACGTATTACTTTCTCTCTTATAAATATCCTCCTTACTCTAATGGATGATGCAAGTGTTTAAGTTTTGAGAGAGGGATGAGGTTGTAGGATGCATTCAACTATATAATAGAGACCTTCATAGTGCTTGGCTAACCATGTGATCAAGCCCAAGGGGTCTTGTGTATAGTTGGGGCTGTCTAGAAGCCTTTGGGAACACTTAAGGATGAATGATACACATTTGGGATGTTGCAACATATATTTCTTTGAGCTTTGCAACATTCCAATGGCTAGAAGAACTTTTCTACACTTTTTGTACAGTACATTCACCCAAGTTTCAATAAAGGTAACTCAACTGATCACACTATGTGACAAAGACAATTTAACCCATGGATATAGTTTGTCCTGTAGCAATTTGTCTGATCCACTTAAATTAGTTTTAGTCTGTAGAGGGATCGATCGAGTTTTGTGATTGGCAAAGATGACCGACCAAAAGTCATTTTCAAAATCCAACAAGGATCGATCGAGTTTGCAACTCCACTGACGAACAACCTAATATGAATTTTGGAAAATGACTTTTGAGTGCTTAAATATTTGATTTAAGTGATCCTAATTTTTTATAAACTTAATTACAAGTCATATAATCATTATAAGTGATCTACAACATGATTCTAATGGATTTACATCATATTCCAAAAAAGTGCACTTGCATTGATTTTGACTTGACTTTTCTCCAAGTTGAGATGTGCAAGTTAGGGAATTTGGAGTGTGTCTATAACTAATCTAAAGTCTCTCAAGTAGAGATATTAGACACAATTAGTTGTAATGGCTTAGTCATCATCAAAACAAGGGTTTAGTCAATTTAGACCTAGAGTCAACACTGACATAGAGTCCATATGTTTTTCATGTACTCCTTTGATTTATCAACTGTGACATATTTGAAATGACCTAATGTCAATTTTACCCTTGCATCCTTAATTCATGTGTAATGCACATATAATTTTCTAGATCTTTTCATATTTTATTTACATTGCCTTAATGGTATTTAAATGACTGTCACACTATAGTTTCCTGACCCCTAATTGGACCATCTTGCAAATTGCATAACTTTTGCATACGACCTCAGAAAAATATAAATAAATGTTCTTGAAAAATCTCTTTTCCTGATCTATCAATTTGACTGATTCTCAAATTTTGTTTTCCACATTAAATATCTTCAATAATTCAATGGACACTATTAGGGTTTAAAGTATTAATAAAGCAAAAGTCAATATATTCAATACTATGGTCAAGATGGTTAGGGTTTGATGAACCCCATGAACATGACTAGGGTTTTTTCAACCTAAGGAGATAAAATGGGTCTTCTTTTTGAAAAAGGTAAGTGGTTCATGCCCATGAGTATTTATGTTTATCATCTTAGTACATTTACATGCCTCTTAATTGAGGCCTTCATGTCCAATTATCTAAGTCAAAATATGGAAGCCAGATTTTATATGGTTATGATTGTGCAATTTCATATACTCAATACCTTAAGTAGTGATGAGTCATGGAATGATTAAAGTTCATGAATGAATTTTATAAGGAGGACAAACTAGCACATTCCTATGGTACTCCTTAGAAATGTTTCATCTAGATGCTCATGACCATAAGATGAGAAATGAAAAGTAAGATTGTCTTGTCCATGGTTATGTGATATAACCATGTATTAGGATTTTAAGCACAAATATTTTATTAGGATCTCTCATACATATTGATGTAATCATGTATTAGGATTTTGAGTAGAAACAAGCTATTAAGATTCCCCTCATCTATAGATACGACCATTTACTAAGACTGCAAGTAGGAACATTTTATGAAGATTTCTTATATATAGAGATCTAAGAATCAAGAAGTAAAATAGATTCCTTAGAATTATTAGTATTTACAAGTTAAGTACTATGTGAGGATATTAGTGTTCAACATATTAAGGCATGGTCTAATTTTCAAGATAAAGGTAATATTGTGATTTTAATATATTGTAATATGAGTTTATGATGTTATTATCAAATTATGAGGAATTAAGTCATAATTAAGTTACAAGGTGAGATTGTATAAGATTCCTATTTTAAGATTTAAGATTCAAGATCATATGAATGCATTCATATTATACCTAACGAGATCACCTTGTCAGAAATCACATTTTAAGATACTTGATACCTAAGTGACTCTCATATACTTAGTATTCCTATATTTAGTTCAGATCCTTTTTCTAAGCCTTTAGAATTACTTGCCATATATCTAGTATCAAAATTTAATTAATTCATTCTATCAAATTAGAGTATTAGATTAAGTTCTGACCAGATGATAATAATATCAATTTAGATTCATACTTAGATTACACATTATGTGAGTAGTTAGATATTAGATAAAGATACATGATAAGGGATTTAGAACAAATTTCATTTATGTAGTGATTGAGATTAAATCTCATATTTAGGTGTAAATTCAATTTAGATTTTTCACAATAGAGATTCAAATTCAGAAATAGATTTAGTTTAGAGATAAAGAACAATAGAATAGATTCAGAGATAATAGATTAAGATCAGAGTTAAGAAGCTAAGAACAAAGTCAGAAATAAGAGATTAAGACTCAAAGAAAGGAATATAGTACTAGATTCAGAGATAAAAGATTAACATTCAAAGATAGCAAAACAAAGATAGAAAATGACATCAGAACATTAATATATTATAGGATAAGTCCTCACCAGAGAGTCCCAGGATGATTTAGAGGGCACATTGCACCAGACACTGCGGGTGTCACAGAGGACATGTTGTACTAATATAGGGTGTGTTGCACCATAGAGGACACTTTGGTGTCAACAGAGGGCATGTTGTGGAAACAGAGGGTGTGTTGCACCATTGAGGACATGTCATCATCAATAGAGGGCATGTTGGGCCAATAGAGGGTGTGTTGCATCATAGAGGACACTTCAATATTAATAGAGGAGGACTTATCATATAATGGTTTCCACAAATAGATAAAAATTTAAAATTAAAGATACCTTTGTTTAGAGCATGTTTATAATCTCACCCATGAGGATTATGGGAGAAATTTAGATAAGATACTTATGACCCTAGCACTTTAATGTAGGTCATGAGACCCATAGTACCGATCTCCAGGAAAGATAGAGTAGAAAGATAAGAGTTGAAGAAATAAGAGATAATGTGTTTTCAGATTTTAATCATATTTTGATGTTAGTTTTATAATGTCCAATAATCTTTCATAACATTTCAGTTCTTTAGTAATGTATATTTTAGAATACTCATGTTACTTACTCTAACGGGTGTTTTTCCCAATGCATGGATGGGGACGTGATGTTCGCAAGTTTTGGAGAAACTAATGATCGAAAGAGAAAGGAAAGGACTAGGAGATTTCTCAAGAAGAGCTCGGTTGGGTGCCTTTTACCAAGACAATCTAGAGTTTAGACATCTTTTCTTTATGCTTAGTTATGATACCAAACAAATTAGATTTTTGAGATGAACAAGATGTAGTTTTCTTCTAACAAGAACTATTTATGAATCAATTTTGATCAATATAAAGTGTTTTTAGTTACTTTAACTTCCAAGAATTGCATTTGTGACACCCCCTTGAGAAAGATGCTTCCGCTCAGTGTTATTCATGAAATATGAAAAATTGGTGTTACACATGCCTTCATGTTAGGTGTCACATAATTAGTTCCTCGATACCGCTTGGATAAACACAATTTAATATGGGAGAGGTGTGTTGTAGTGCATTCCTAACCTCCAGGTGGATCTACTATATGCTCTAGGCATGGTACTTCTTGCTTGTGCCAAATTTAACCTTCTCTTTGTATTGTAGGGGAAAAAATAACTATTTATGAACATTCTTCTATAAGCAAGATGATAGAATGAACTTAAAATGATGGTCTAGATATAAGGCTTGTTGCATCTGTTTGGAGTTGAGCTCGTGGATATGTAGATATGGTGTTGCATGAATATCCATATTTCCTTCTAATTCTTATGGTTCATTTGTTTCCTAAAGTAGAACAATATATGATATTTGTTTGTAAAGTGGAAGACACAAATTTCATATGAATATACAACTGAGGATGCATGTTGTAATATCAATTTAACTTTTATAGGTATAACTAAAGTGCCAAAGTTATTTGAAATAGATATAAGATATTTTGACCGTATTCATTGGATTTATAGAGTTCTTTACTGCTCATAATTATACTTACATATGTACCATGTAAGGCATATAACAATGCGACAAACAAATTTTTAAAGTAAGTGAACACACCATGATTAAGAAAACCATGAAGTGTGCTACAATAGTTCTAGATGAAAATATTCAATGAAGAGGGTGGTAGATTTCAAGGAGTTTAGGACTCTAGTCAAGATCCTAGGATCCAATTTTGATTGGCATCTGCATGTGGATGCATTGAGTTCTTCAAATCCTCCATGGCTGACTTCAACTGCTCTACATAGCCTAATAGGATAAGGAAACTAGGATAAAGGGGCAACACTCACAATAAGGTCTTACTAAAGAACCTAAAAAATTTAATATATGCCTCAAAAAAAGGTAAATTGGATTTATTTATGTTTATGTGCACAAATGAATCATTGTTTGTTATGGAAAAATAGAAATATAAATAATTGTTTCATAGATAGATTAGCAAACTAATTAATCATTAAATCTCCAACTTGCTTTTTGTAATCTTATTGCTAACGAATACAATTTTGGTGGTTTTCATGCAAAATTTAACAACCAAGCAGCAAAAAGGTGCAACCTTGACATTTTTTCTATTTTTTTAAAGATTTTCCTCAATGCAACTTACAATAGTGGTACAAAGTGACAAATAAAGCATGGTTGGTGCATTCATTTAGTCATGTTCTACTTTTGATTCTTATACTATTCAACTAAGAGAACTGAAATGAGTATTGAGAACCTAAAAGATCCAACTAATGATAGATGATGATGAATGAAAGAAATAGGACATTGGAAAATATGTACATGGCATGCGACACTTCTAGAAAAAAACTACAATTGGGATTCTATGATTTTACAAAAGTTCAAATTATAGTGAAAATATACCAAAATGTAGGAAATGACCCTGATTATAACATCCTGATGTTTAGATACTTGCTTACAATATCATATCCTTTATGGTCACATCTTAGAAAAGGGGTCAATTTTAAATAATATTTACTATAATAATGCACTAGACAATTTTTTGACTAATAGGTGACGTGTAAATAAGACTACAACTGAAATATCAACATTTTATTCTTTCTAGATATTTATTTACGTATTATTTAGGTTTTATTTTGTTTTAATTATACTAATGTACACATTTACTAAGTTAAAAAACTAATTCTTATAGATTATTCTATAGATGTCCGGTAAAAAATTTAGCTCGTTTGGGATTGGTTTGAGGGGTCTAGTGATTTTCCTCTAGATAAAAGCAAAGAAAATGCCCTTTTCCCTATTTTCTTGTAAATACCTTGAATTTGATTTTATCTGAACCCTAAGATCTGAGTGCCAGCTATAAGGAATTAATCATGACCGCACGATTCATCTTCAACCTCTGTCCTCGGGGGATGGACTCCTACTCTTGATTGGCTAGGGGTTTCTTCCTGTACAAGCAAGCAATCCCAAAAGAGACTCCTTTGTTGTCTTTGGGAGATCAAGATGCACCCACTAACCGCCTGCTCAAGCCCTAGGGTTATTTATAAAAGATATATCTCTTTCACCGTTGACACATTCCTCAATCCAGAGTTACAGATTAGACCCTAGCCCTTCCTTTCCGTATTGAGTATTGGTGGAGCACCGTCATGGTCTTATAAACCCTTACCGACCATCAATTCCATCACAAAGACCCCATTATCCTCCACCTTACACCACCTTCAAAACCCGATCTTCTACCTTTTCCCTCCACTTCTAGACCACCTCTGGCCAATTGCTTCCATCCTCACCATCTTCGGGGACCCACAAGTTTGGGGCAAGTCTCTATTTTGACTGCGACTTAGCAAGGCGGCCCGTCAACAAAGCAGCAATCAAGTTGCGGAGGCGGGAGTCAGTAGATGAGTTGTCTAGGCTAACCAGGCCTAAAAATAGTCTAGAACTCTCTGTCTTGCTTCCACAAAGCTCCCTACACCACAAATTTGATCCTAGGAGAGGTAATTCATGCATGCCCAACTTCGAGCTCAAGCAAATATTTCTAGAAATCTCTGACTACTTGTCATTCTCATGACCAATTCAACATGTTACTGACTCTGACATGATCTCTTGAATCTACTCATTTTGTTTCTTTTTCATGAACTATCATCTTGATCAGAGTTTGTACTTGGCCCTAGAAGCATCAGCTTCTGGCACCATTGTTGGCTGCTCGGCCACAGTTGGTGACAAGACAATGATGGTTCAACTTGTCCTAGTCTTGTGAGGAGATCAATGAGCTTTCTTTCATCCAGATTTCATCATACTTCCTTGAGCAATCTATCGAAGATCAAGTGTTCCTAACCTTAAGAAGAACAATCCCTCGTATTTTTTTTACTGTGGTGCCCTGTCATGTGAATAAGATAAGTAAATAAAATGAAGGGTATTTTGGTCTTCTTACCAATATGCGTGCCAGTTTTAAGTTTGACCCGATATTCTTTTATCTAATTTCTGATTGGCCTAGAAGCTCTTAAGACATAGAAAATTTACAATAAATAATCCATACAATAGATAAATACCAATTTCAACTATAGCCTGAGAAAAATATTTTGTTTGTAATGAAACCCTGATATCACCCTGATAACTAGCATATAAATATATATTCAAACAAGTATCTACTAGATACACCTTTATTATTAAGAGTGATGAACTAATACGATTAGTCATACTTTATGGTTTATAGGATTATAATTAGATCTAATGGGTAAATCTAAAGTACCAATTACCTACATTGAAGATGAGTAACCACTAATAATGACGTTAAGATATTATAATTTCATCATAAAAAATAAACCTAAATAAGTAAAATCTATGTAGCAAGAACATATAGATAATGTGTACATTTATAGATCCATGTTATTCAAATCAGAACCTTTCCATTTCTTTGAGACACCAAATATGAATCCTAATCCGAAGAGGAAAGAGGCAAGGCCAATAAGATAAGTTAAGAAGAAGTGAATGTAGTTAAAACATATCCCTAACTCATATAACACATCATGTATAAAGGGTAAGATAATACATCCTAGAAACAACATGCCATGTGAATTCACTCAAGGTTCAAGTGAAACCCTAATTGAGGGCAATAATAACCCTAGAAGTCTTGACCCTAAGAAGAGACATGAAGACTGATAGATCCTTTGGCTTTTAGGTCAAGGTTAGGAGCTAGACTTGAAGCATAATTGTCAGATAACATTTGTCTTACCATAGGTAAGTGAACCATGTCATTTGAATTCACATTATATTATTATCTTTCTCATAATAGTACACTAGACACATGGTCTAATGTTCAAACATAGATTTTTACTATTCACTACAATAGAATTTCGTCCTTAGATAGCTCATACTTAGATCATATAAATTATCAGTTTCAAGTTATTATTCATGCATAACTGTTAGAAATCAACATGTGGACTATTAGAACTCAGAATAGATGATTAGGTGTTATTCTAGTAAGTTAATTCCTTTCTTGTATTTAGAATCTAGAATCTCTTCCAGAATATCAGATTTAAATATAGAGTTTAGATTTGAAATTTATCACAACTATTTACTAATTGATTTTTAGAATTTAGAATATAATTTATAATTTAGAATGCCAGAACAGATTACATACTTCAAAACTCATCTCCATTAGTTGAGATACATAATCTGAATAGAATTAGAAATAAAAATAGAATAAGAAGAGAAAATAATAGAAAATGTCACAAAAATATAATTTATATAATATAATAAGTCCTCCCAGAATAGAAGTACTACGGTACACAGAACAGAAGGCTTTCATGCCAAGGCACTTGGTGCCACAGAATAGAAGACACCTTAGTGTCACCAGAAGGCATTTATGCCACAGAAGGTGTGTTGCACCATAGAAGGCACATAGTGCCAGAGAGTAGGACTAATTGTATTATAGTGGCCACAGAAAAGATAAAATGTGTAATAAAAGATGCACATAAAGATGTTTAGTTCAGTTGTATATTTCTAGTTTTTAAAATTATTTACTTCCTTGCAATTATTAGAATTAAATGCCACTAACTCTAACCTAGGATCTTTTTTCTTTGTGCATGACTAGGGATGTGACGTCCACAAATAGTGAGGAGTAGTCTGTGGGATCCATGAAGGAGTTTTAGGTTCAAGACAACATGATATCTATCACTAATGGGACTTTATCTTAGGCGATCCTTCCATATTAGAATTTTATCTTTTCTCTTTTAGTTAATGTAGGGAGATGTGACTCCCAGACTCATAGTTCTAACACGTTGGGCTTTACTTTTTATTATGTTACTATGGTTAGTTTGCATGTTACTGTATGATAGAAATGTGATGTTTGCCCTAGAAACTTATTTTATGTGTGTTGATGCTTCCGCATAAGATTTTGTGGTTAATAAATGGGCAAGCATTATAACATGGTATCACAACATCTAAATAACCATTAGTGATTGGTATCCCCAGATAAGCCCTTATAGATGCCTTTTTATACAAATGACTCCCAAGAAGAAGTCTGATAAGGGAAAGGATCTCGTAGATGGAGAGGAAAGATCCTAAAGTGTAGGGGACGATTGCGAGATGTCTTAATGTGGAAAACCCAAAGGCAACCTCAATGAAAACCCCAATACCCTTATCAAGACCCTAATTGATGCCTTGATAGGTCAGAATGAGAGGCCCCAACTACCCAGAAACCATGAGTTGACCTTATTAGATTTCATGAAGATTAAGCCAAAGACCTTCTCAGGTGAAGCTGAGATAGATGTGGTCACTCGTGCTGAGGAGTGGCTATTGAACGTGGAGCATTGCTTCCATGATTTGGGATGTCCTGAGAATTCTAAGGTCCATTTTGGGACCCATCTGCTGAAGAGTGTTGCTTATGTCTGGTGGGAGAACTTCATCAACACCTAAGGACTTGATGCTGCACCACTGACTTGGAGGGAGTTCACCACCACCTTCCAGAACTACTACATTTTAGAAGCTGTGATCAAGAAGAAGGAGACGAAATTCAAGTGCCTCAAGCAGCAAGACTTTATCGTCAGCCAGTATGCATTGAAGTTTCACATGCTGCAAAAAAATAGAACTCAAGATGAGGTGCATCTAGCCAAGAAGGTCATGTGCAGTCTGAAGCTCGACCTCAGCTTTGCTTTGGTGGAACATGGCATCAGGATAGTTCAAGAAGCCCAAGATGCATCCCTAGAGCTGGAGGACCACGCAGGATGAAATTGAAAGAATGGAGTATCTTCTGGAGGCAACTATCATCATATAGGTCAGAACAATGGACAAATAAACAAGAGGAAGGCCCCAAAAGGACCACCAGCTCAAAGAGGAGTTTCAAGATGACGAGCTTAGAAAGCACCTGGCGAAGTCTGCCCCAGGTGTCAGAGGCCCCATGATGGGGAATGCAAGTTTGGGCAGCTAGTATGCTACCTATGTGGTGATGAAGGTCACTTCAAGTTCAACTACCCAAAGAAACAAAAGTAGGACCATAACAATATGAGAGAGAAGCATAGGCAAGGGTGTTTTCCATGGATGCAAAAAAGGTAGATGAGGACCAGATAGTGGAAGGTATGACCTAACCCTAGTATTTTATGACACACATAGTTTAGACTTCTTAGTATAAGAGTAATGAACTAAGGGTGGTTGACAAACACCAACAAAGAATGAGTAAAACTCTAAGGTGGGTAGTACATGAAATTTGGAGAATGAAATTTCATTAAAGGTGGATATAATTGTAACATCCTGATCTTTAGATATTTTCTTACAATATCATATCCTTTATGGTCACATCTTAGAAAATGGGTCAATATTAAATAATCTTTACTATAATAATGCACTAGACAATTTTTTGACTAATAGGAGATGTGTAAATAAGAATATCAACATTTAATTCTTTTTGTATATTTAGCTATGCATTATTCAAGTTGTATTTTTTTAATTATACTAATGTACACATTCCCTTAATTGAAAAACAAATTCTTCTAGATTATTCTATAACTGGAATAAGACATCTGGTAAAAATCTTAGCTCATTATGTATTGGTCTGAGGGGTCTAATGATTTTCCTCTAGATAAATGCAAAGAAAATGCCATTTCCCTATTTTCTCATAAATACCTTGAATCTAGTTTTTATCTGAACCCTTGGATCTACGTGCCAACTTTAAGGAACTAATCATGATCGTTCGTTTCATCTTCAACCTCTATCCTCCTGGGGTTGGACTCCTTTTCTCGATCATCTAGGGGTTTCTCCCTGTACAAGCAAGCAATCCCAAAATGACTCCTTCGTTGTCTTTAGGAGATCAAGACAGACTCACTAACCCCCTCCTCAAGCCCGAGGGTTATCTATAAAATCAATATCTCTTTCACCATCGACACCTTCCTCAATCCATAGTTATTGATTAGACCCTAGCCCTTCCCTTCCATCTTGAGCATTGGTGGAGAACGATCATGGTCTTCTAAACCCTTACCGACCATCAATTCCATTGCAAAGACCCCAATATCCTCCACCTTATACCACTTTCAAACCCCGATCCTCTACCTTTTCCCTCCACTTCTATACTACCTCTGGCCAATTACTTCAATCCTCACCATCTTCAAGGATACACAAGTTTGAGGCAAACCTCTATTTTGGCCGTGACTTAGTGAGGCGGCGGGTCGACAAGGTCGTTGTCAAGTTGCTAAGGAAACAAGTTGCAGAGTATACCTAGGCTAGAAAATAGTCCACAACTCTCTGTCTTGGTTCCTGAAAGCTCCCTGCACCACTAGTTTTATCCTAGGAGAGGTAATTCACGCATGCCTAATTTTGAGCTCATACAAAGATTTTTGGCAATCTCTGACTTTTGGCCATTCTCATGACCAATTTCGCATGTTACTGACTTTGACATGATCTCTCGAGTCTACTCATTTTGTTTCTTTATCATGAACTACCATCTTGACCAGAGTTTGGACTCAGGCCTTGGAAGCAGTAGCTTCCGACAACCACTGCTGGTGACAAGCCAATGCTTGTTCGAATCATCCTGGTCTCGTGAGGAGATCAATGTGGTTTCTTTTATCCAAATTTCATTGTACTTCCTTGAACAATCGATCCAAGGTCAGGTTGTTGCTAACCTTACGAAGAATAATCCCTCATATTGTTTTACAGTGGTGTCGTGTCATGTGAATAAGCTAAGTAAATAAAATGAAGAGTATTTTGGTCTTCTTACCACTATGAGTGCCAAGTTTTAAGTTTGATCCGATATTCTTTTATCTAATTTCTGATTGGCCCCAAAGCTCTTAAGACATAGAAAATTCACTGTAAATAATCCATACAACAAAAAAATACCAAATTTTAACTATAGCCTAAGAAAATTTTTCTAATCATAATGAAACCCTGATATCACCCTAATAACTAGCATATCAATGGATATTCAAACAAGTATATACTAGTTACACCTTTATTATTAAGAGTGGCTAACTAATAAAATTAGTCATACTTTATGGTTTATAAGATTATAATTAGATCTAATGGGTAAATCAGAAGTACCAATTACCTACATTTAAGATTAGTAACCACTAATAATGACGTTAAGATATTATAATGCCATTTTGTAATAAAAACTTAAATAAGTAGAATCTATGTATAAGGAACATATAGAAAATGTGAACATTTAGATATCAATGTTATTCAAAACAGAATCCTTCCATTTCTCTGAGGCACCAAACATGAATCCTAATCTAAAGAGGAAAGGGGTAAGGTCAATAAGATAAGTTAAGAAGAAGTGAATGTAGTAAAAACCTATCCCTAACTCATATGACACATCTATTGGTATGTATGCCTTGAGAGCCAATCATGGAATGATTGGTGGGATACATTAAGATTGATTTGATAAACATCGAAGGTAAGCTTCCAATTCATTTTCGTTCAGTCAGTTATGAGATAATGACAGAACATATTGAATATCTAAAGAATTATTTTTCTCAATGACGTATGCTTTTAGGTTAGGGACCTAAATGATGAGATCATACGGATGCTAAGAGTATACATTCTTGTTATGTCCCTAGTCAGATGTCATTGTGGAAGGTTGATAGACAACAATGACACACAAGACTAGATTGTGTACTAGTTGATGACAGAATCTCATTAATCATGATATAATGATAACAAACCAAGCACATAAGTACTTGTTAGAGAACAAGTGTATCGAACAGACCCACCATGAGGGTGACACATGGAACCATGACTTGGTAGTAACAGTCAACTCTCACAATGATGGTGATGAGTGTGATTCTTTGACCTAAAATCACTACACTCAACAAATGTCATTGGGTACACTTTGACATCATCAAACGCAGTCCTGAAATATAGATTGTTATAAAGGTGATGATTGGGTGACTTTGACAGATGGGGCTTTTGAGGGGTGAGTGATAGATATGGGATTTGTCCCTCCTAAGGGAGTTTGATGTCCATGGCCACTTGATGAGTAGGATTGAGAAAGGAATGTGGATGCATGTGTCAATCAATATGTGATATTGATGTCACACATATCTCATCCAGTCTGCTCTGAGATCAAGGAAGTGAATGAACATTGAAAGGATTACTGTTCCATGTCATGAGTTCATTCAGGATATCTGTGACAAAGGAATTATACATTCACTATAACACCAGTCACAAATTGTAGGATTGAAAGTTGTTCTCCAACTTTCCTTTTCACTTGGGTAGCATTGATATGGGATTAGGCACCACTCTTTGCTTGTGAAGTCATAAGTGTTATGGACTTTCATTGCCAGCGTAAAATGGGCCTGTAGGGTCACGCACAAAGGATTTAACTTGGAAGAGGAGTTTATCCAAAAATGATGTTTAGATTGTTTACTAAATGTGTTTAGTAGTTCAATTAATCATCCAATCAATTGACTTGACTCAGAACTATCAAGTTCAAGTGTTGGACTAACTGATTTGGGTGTCAGATTGATTGAGAACTGCATTGACTGATTTCTGCACAACCCGAACTACCAACCAACCGGTTCAGGCTATTGAACCGATCAGCTCAGGGTCAAGTGAGATGACCAGTTCAAGTGTTCAACCGATCGATTCATCTGAACCAAACGAGCTAGTTTGGGAAAGTTAGGCTAGTGAGAAAATACTTCCGTTTCACTTGTACAATTCGATTGGGACAAGTATTGATCTTTGGATTAATTGGAAAAAAAAGAAAGTCAATTGGCAACTGCCCTGGGTAGTTAAACGATCGGTTCATGAATGAACCGATCAGTTCAACTCCCCAAATGACCGGTTATAGAGATGAACCGATCGGTTCAGTCCCCAAATGATCAGTTCATTTGTGAAACGACCGATTCACTTGCTGTAGTGTATCAATTCGTAGAAATTTTGAACCCTTCTACTCCCTCTTTAGTCCTGCATTGCTCGAGGCTGAGAACCCTGACCCCTCCTATATATAGAGGGGTACTGGGTGCTTCTGAGACAGCACATCTTGGAGAACATCAATTGCTCTGCAAAGTTGTACTCTCGGTTGTGAACTGGGAGAGCCCGAGCAGGTGCTACCTGACTAGGGAGGCCCAACGAGGGAAAGATAACTTCAGGATGACAACTAATAGTGGGAGAGTGTGTTGAAGGGGATGACCCCTTCCAGTGTCCTATAGGATAGGGCGACTCGAGTTCCCAGTGGTCCGTGTGGACCACTATAGAGGCTGGAGATGTTTGTTGCTCGGAGGATAGCTGTCAATCTGTCAGTCCGGGTGCGACCAAGAGCCATCAGTCCAGGTGCGACCAGGAGTTGCACAGATGCCATTCAAGATTGGAGGTGAAGACCAAGCTAGTTGTGAGGTAACGTCACTGAGCAAGCCTCAGGACAAGGTACGCCTCTACAAACCATCCATCCTACTGTATAGATGTTGATGAGATCTCTTTGGGTTCTGGGTTTGGGGACAAATTTTTTGTGTTCGCTTCCATCTATGCCTCCCCTAAAACCCAACAGTGGTATCATAGCCACATCAACGTTCTATACTTTAGGATAATCGATATGATTGATTTTGGTTTGTCGCCTTTTATTTGTTGCATACGATGTGAATAATTAATTGTCTTTATGCATGTCCAATATAAATCCACAATTCCCTATATATACATATATGATATGGTATATCAATTTATTTGATATGCATCGTCCTTAAACAGTTTTTGTGGTGATTGTAGCTTGATTCTGGCCATAAACCCTAAATCTGTGTATGGTTGATTGTTGTTGCTTGCATCTCGATCTGTGTACCGATTCCCTACCTCCTATTCTTGATGTAGCTTGAGATAACTTGAGATTCTTTCCTACCTTTACTCCCCCCAAATGTAACTTGGGGTTTCCCAATGCAAATGTAAATAGGATTAGTTCATATTTCCTGTTATGTCAAAGAATGGTGGACACCTGGAGGATCGAGATGATCCTCTCGGTCGTGAGATGATCGGCTGGTGGACCAAGGTGGCCGATTCCTGGAGCGAGACAAGGGGGTGCTGACGTGAGAAGATGTACGATGACCAGTGAACCGATCGGCTGGAGGCACCAGTCGATCGCTTGGTGGCACCCAACCGACCGGCCTGATGGCAAGCTGATCAATGATGGAGATGAGTTGATCAAACCCAGAACGAAAAACCATAGAGTTCATCTTGTACAGGTTGCATGTGATGTGGACCTAGATGATCATGATTCCTCTTAGGTCGAAGAATCACATTTGGATGGCCATAATCATCGCTTTTATCATTTCACATATTTTTTGTGGGATATAGCATGTATCTTATATGTACTATATGCTGTGGTGATTGGATATGCATATGTACCTATGAAAACAAATCCCTTAATAAATTTCAAGTTTTAGATGCCTTCCAAATGTGACACACGTGAAAAGCTTGATTGACCAAGTGTGGGCATGCCCTAGCATGGTGCACCATCTATCTCGTGGAAGTGTGAAGGATGGATATGTGGATCTGCCCTAGAAGGATGCATATTCATTGTGTTGGCTTTGGGTCCGACTTAACAAGGTGACCTAGATAAGATCTAGCACCTTGAGGAATGGAGGTGATCATGGAAAGGAGTTGTACATGACATCATTCAAGAGTTGTATATGATGCAATTGGCAAGAGTTGCCTACCTGGAAGATCTAAGTTGTGGGTGACAGCCCTACCTGGTCCATGACTGAGAAGATTTCAGGATCTTGACCCACTAGAAGGTTTACACTGCAATCTTTCGAATTCATGGTGAGGGCTATCAATTTGAAAAAAAATAGTGGGAGTGATAATTAATTAAAGTCCTAATTATATCATAAAACGTTTTCAAATCAATCAAATAAGTCAAAAATGAGTTTTTGGACTAAATTATGTATATTTCCTTTTGTAGTATAAATGGCCACAAACAATAATGACTTTCTTTGCAATCGGTCCTTGAGACAGACAAACTAAATGGGAAAAATTCCACGACTGATTAGGATGCTGAGAAGTGTTCTCAATCGAAGAGCAAAAGCTCTAAGTCCTAATTATACCAGAACCAAATGAACTCTCTCCCACCACACCAAAGGCTGAAAGGGATGCTTACTGGAAGCATATCGAGGATGACATTGATGTGGAGTGCTTGATGTTGTATTCTCTGAACTATGAGTGGTAGAGACAACATGAGACATATGATGTCTCTAAGACACTATCCTAGTATGTCATGACAGAATGAGATCCAGTTGGTTCTCACACACACAATGTGATTGGGTATGTAGAAAAACCTAACTAGTCTAGGATTCTCTCTGAGCCAAGAGTTGGCTACTGATATGATATTGCAAGCGTTGCGATAATCATACAGTTCATGATGAACTACAACATGAACAACCTTGGCAAGCCGTTGATAGAGTTGTTGGACATGTTGAGGACAATAGAG
Source organism: Alisma plantago-aquatica (assembly GCA_963693085.1). Classification (NCBI taxonomy): domain Eukaryota; kingdom Viridiplantae; phylum Streptophyta; class Magnoliopsida; order Alismatales; family Alismataceae; genus Alisma; species Alisma plantago-aquatica. The sequence goes on from OY856410.1 coordinate 489,230,992, forward strand.
GGATAGATGAAGAAAGATAAACCCTAATATTTGATGTGATCAATGAAGGGTATGTTTTAAAGGCAAGGTCAATGGCAAAGCAAAGAAGTGTTTTGATGCTAGCCAGCAACCCAAGCCATCTTTAGCCTCAAGGCATATTGGAAGGGTGAACGTGGGAGGAGAAATTGCCCTTTATATCTGGAAGAACAAAAGAAGATGAAAGGATGGGATAGAGATCTCCACCGTAGGTATCATGAAATAAACACTTCTTTATCTGAGGTATATGATACCAAGATGAAGATCTGACAAATATGATATGCAAGATCTAAAAGGAAGTGATGGCCTTTGTGAAAGGACCAATAAAGGAGTACTCATCATTGGAGCAAGTGTTGTTGCCATAGATAGGAGTACCTTTCAGTTTATTTCATCCTAAAGGGCACGGAATAGAGTTGAGAATTGCTATTTCAATTTGCCAATAGAAACACTTTATTGTTGCATCTTGTAGTGACAAGATGGCTATCAATATAGTTGATGTTTCAATTTCAAAGATATGATCTTTGTGGTAATGCCTTTCTTTATCTTGTGGTACTTGGTATGCATAAGATAAAATGATACCTAAAAGTTATTGATAACTCAAACAATGAATTAGCATTATCATGAGAAATTCATCTCTACATGTTGATTGGATAAGCTAGACTCTTTTGGTTGTGAACCATTAGGAGACATGAAGATCTTGGACATGATAAATCAATCTTCACTAGTGGTAGTGGGAGAATGATTATCCTATTAGGTATGATACATATGATGTATTTACATACCTATTGGAGAAAATGTCAATACTTCAAATGGTGTTTAGAGAAATACCAATATGAATATCTCGAAGTGTTCAAGAAGATCATGAATGAAGTACAAATTTGGTAAAAGTAATAATTCTTGATGTGATCAATGAATGAGATACTTAAACCAACTCATATTTAAGTCATAGTGATGTCTAAATAAAAAAGGGAGTTATACTCTAAGGAGTTAGAGGATGATTATCAAATAACTAAGTTATTCTTAAATAGAGAATACCTTACACTAATAAAGGATATTCAGAATCACAAAGTGTTGTGAGTTCATAAATTCCTTAACAGATACACCATAAATATCTATATGATGAGTTGGTCATATGATGAGATACAATCTTGATGATATTGAGGAATTGGATTTTGAGTTATGGTTTATGACCATAGGATCCTAAATGACTTCCATATGAACCATAAGGTATGACCTTAGTGGTATCACCCATTGGGATAAAATCCATAAGTGTGAATGAGTCTTAAGCGTTAAGACACATGGATGGCATTTTGAGAACGATCTTGCTTGTTGATTGCAACTTAATTACTAAGATATTTGGCATATGATTATTAAAATTGCATTACTATGAGGAATAAGATAAGGATGTGTACATGACACAACCTATAAGGTTTATGAATCCATTTGATGCAAATGAAGTCTGTAAGTTACAATGGACTAATCAATGTGATTAATTGAGTACAAGCAACTCAGAGTTGGGATCTTTACTTTAATAATATAGTCAAAGGGTTTGACTGATATGACAAAGATAAAGAAGGGATTTGTGATTTAGTGGGAGTGTATTAACATTCCACATGTTGATGAGGAATGAGATGTTCTAGAATGGAATCCTTTGTGGAAATTATCTTTAGGAAAGATAGAGAGATTTCCTATGTGATAGGAATAGAGATCTATAGAGATAGTTCTTGAAAATCTCTTGACCAGGTAAAGAGAGAACATACATTGGCAATCTGTACTGAAGGGTTCAATATGCACAGATTCAGTGGGAGAAAGATTGTCCATGTTACATGGAGTTAGTATCCCAAGGCCAAGTGTCCAATTCTTATGAAGAATGGGAGCACAAAGAATATATATGGATCTATCATGTATGTAATCATCCTGTTATCTTGCATGTATGGACATGGCAAGAATAAAATGCATTCATCATCTTGTATGTAGGACAAGACAATATGATATGCTCATCCTAATAACTCATATGTGGGACATGATGAGTGGATGTTTGTCTGGTTCGAGTAAGGGTTACTAGAATACCATGAGAACTTGATAAGTACTTGAGAAGTACTAGTTCTACAGAAATAAGGAAGGGTTCACTGTAAAGAGTTACACTGATGCAAACTTTCGAAAAAGAGAGAAAATCTATCACAAAATATATATGGGATATATAAAAGTGAATGTGTGTTGAAAATGGAAACGTTCCAATAAAGCCATTTTAAAAGGAAATGCTGAGTATCCTTGTGTTAGAGAACAAAAATGGATACTATATGGATCTGGGAATTCATAAAGATGAACTTATAGATATTCTAGTCATTGATGACAAGTAAGGAGTGCTTGGTCATGCAATGAGGCTAGAGGTTAGCAAAGGAATATTGGATCGCATATTACGGAAACTCCATCTCATACGTTGGACGTATAATGAAGAGATATGAGACATGCAGTAATACTGACTTAGGTAAAATGTTGCTATAACTCACTATGTTAGCACTAGAACACAGTAACATGTGGGACATGTTTGAAGATCACTAAGAATATGATTCAAGGGTGATTGGCTCACAGTGCAAGTGGGAGTATGTTGGTATGTATGCCTTGAGAGCCAATCATGGGATGATTGGTGGGATACATTAAGATTGATTTGATAAACATCAAAGGAAAACTTCCAATTCATTCTGGTTCAGTCAGTTATGAGATAATGATGGAACATATTGAATGTATAAAGAATTATTTTACTCAATGATGTATGATTTTAAGTTAAGGACCTAAACAATGAGATCATACGGATGTTAAGGGTATACATTCTTGTTATGTCCCTATTCGGATGTCATTGTGGAAGGTTGATAGACAACAGTGACACATAAGACTAGATTATGCATTGGTTGATGATAGAATCTCATTAGTCATGCTATAGTGATATCAAACCAAGCACATATGTACTTGTTAGAGAGCAAGTGTATCAGACAGACCCACCATGAGAGTGACACATGGAACCATGACTTTTTAGTCACAGTTAGCTCTCACAATGATGGTGGTGAGTGTGATTCTTTGACCTGAAATCACTACACTCAACACATGACGTTGGGTACACTTTGACATCATCAAATGCAGTCCTGAAATATAGATTGTTATAAAGGCGATGATTGAGTGACTTTGACACATGGGGCTTTTGAGGGGTGAGTGATAGATATGAGATTTGTCCCTCCTGAGGGAGTTTGATGTCCATGGCCACTTGATGAGTAGGACTGAGAAAGGAATGTGCATGCATGTGTGAATTGATATGTGATATTGATGTCACACATATCTCATCCAGTATGCTCTGTGATCAAGGAAGTGAATGAACGTTGAAAGGATGACTGTTCCATGCCTTGAGTTCATTCAAGATATTAGTGATGAAGAAATTATACATTCACTATAACACCAGCCACAGATTGTAGGATTGAAAGTTATTCTCCAACTTTTCTTTTCACTTGGGTAGCACTAATGTTCGTCTAGGCACCGCTCTTTGCTTGTGAAGTCATAAGTGTTATGGACTTTCACTATCAACGTGAAATGGGCATGCAGGGTCACACACAAAGGATTTAACCTGGAAGAGGAGTTTATCATTGAATGATGTTTATATTGTTTAATAAATGTGTTTAGTAGTTCAATTATATATTCAAGCAATTGACTTGACTCAAAATCATCAAGTTCAAGTGTTGGACTAACTGATTTGGTTGTCAGATTGATTAAGAACTGCATTGACTGATTTCTGCACCACTTGGACTACCAACCGACCTGTGGCGAAGCATTCAAAACATACATCATTAACTAAGCGGAAGCGATTACTAACAACGGATTACTGAAAAATTACTAAAAACTAAAACCTTTATCAAAGAGATCCAATCATAGGAAAACTCTTTCAACAAGAACCAATATATTACATTTACATCTTGGTTCATAAGTACATATCTTGTACCATCTCTTCTCGAGGGTTACAACATCAAATGCCTTATTAAAAGCTAAACATAGACAACATAAGAACCTCGAGGCATCAAGCCAAAATCTCAAAACGATTCATTATAAGCACTAACTATTAACTCTGAGGACCTGAGAGTACAGAGATGACACATAGGACTTCTATCTACAAGACACGACAGACAGTACACTCAACCTGAGTTGTCACTGCTATCACTACTGTTGTTGATGTTCTTCCTATGCAAGATATTCTCAGTCTCCTCTGTGCTTGTCCACCTAAAAATGTTGGATCCCACGGGGTGAGACAATTGTAATTGCCCCAACGAGTGTTATAACTCTCCGCCAAAAACATTATTATTGCAATTCAATGATATAAAATTGGGCAGAGGATAAGCAGTTTAAAGAATTTTCATCTTTTAAAGTATTGCATCTATTTATGATAGAATAATAGATCATCTATTCTCTTAATAAGGAATAGGAAAAACATGTATATCATTTATCTATCATGTTATACCATTATGTCAAACTTCTCTTGTGACACTCATTATCTATATATGTCACCCATGGGACATTCTTCTTTCAATCTATTGGCCTTAGCCAATCTACTAAACAAATATGGGATTATATCTACCATGTGCTCATATATCATTAATACAATCATTGGGTTATTACCAATCCTGTGTCATCATTACATGCATTAAGTTATTACCAATCCTGTGTCATCATTACAGGCATTGGGTTATTACTAATCCTGTGTCATCATTACAGGCATTGGGTTATTACCAATCCTCTATCAACATTACAGGCATTAAGCCTCTGCCAGGTATTAGACTCTTCCAAACCTGATTACACCGTCACGCATTCGACACTACCAATCCTGTTTTCACAGCCAGGCATTGGACTCTAACCAATCTTGATTACACAGCCAGGCATTGGACTCTAACCAATCCTGATTACACAGCCAGACATTAGACTCTAACCAATCCTGATTACACAACTAGGTATTAGACTCTAACCAATCCTGATTACACAACCAGTCATTGGACTCTAACCAATCCTGATTACATAGCCAGGGATTGGACTATAACCAATCCTGATTACACATCCAGGCATTGGACTCTAACCAATCCTGATTACACAGCCAGTCATTGGACTCTAACCAATCCTGATTACACAGCCAGGCATTGGACTCTAACCAATCCTGATTACATAGCCACGCATTGGACTTTAACCAATTCTGATTACAGGCATTACACCTCTGCCAGGTATTAGACTTTAACCAATCCTGATTACAGGCATTACACCTCTGCCAGGTATTAGACTTTAACCAATCCTGATTACACCCCATGTCTGTTTACACAGCACTGGGCACATCATCCTTTTACTAGCACTAAACTTTAGCCATTCCAATCATGGTCAACACATTCTTTATGTATTCCAAGTATTCCTCTTTTCTCCACACATGTATGTTCTAGGTTCCATTGTTATAATTGTATCCTTTTTATATTATTATTATGTTACTAAGTTTCCATTCCTTGGTTTATTATGAACATTATCATCTTGTTACCTCTCACTAGGTAACAACTAATCTCATGGCTCACAAAGCCCATAAAAACATGTTGTTACCCCTCACTAGGCAACATCTAACCATATGGCCCATATGGCAATTAAACATCTTGTCACCTCTCACTAGGCAATCATAACGTATTACTTCATGTAATACAATAGTAACACCCCCATTCCCTAAAAAGGTTAGGGTTTACTATTCATGTCACATTAAGGTTTCTCATGTCCCATTACCCAATTTAGGGTTAGGGTTTCCCATCTCACATTAGGATTTCATATTTATCAAATCAACCTTAATATATTTCTCCACACCTTTAGGAGCATCCATTAACATCTCGAGTAATCAATCATGTTTATTACTCTTAACATTTGTCATTAAATAATTATCAATACAAGATATGAGTATCCTTATTATGGTATGATTACGTTATACTCATTAGTTTGGCTTAACCCCATTCTCAAGGTATATTAGCTTATACTTATCAAAGTATATCAAACTCATTACATTTCATTGTAACAATTTACATAACACACTTCATGTGTTTCTCATCCAAGTATATTGGATTTGAGGTGCATCAAGGTATATCAACTATAGAATGCTAAAAGTGATATCTATCATATCTTTATGTATCACTTTCCTCATCACTTCCAACTTTCTTGAGTTATCAACTTATCTTGGATTAAGTTATTTCTCATCTTAATACTTTTATCCACTAACCTATCACTCTTACCATAAAGTTCATAGGTCACACACAAGAATAGTACAACTATCTTTAATGACATGGACTCATTTTAGGTTAAGGCATTTCCTACTATAAGGTTACCTATAATCAATCACTTTAGGTATTTCCCTTGTCAATGTATTAGTCACCATTCCATTATTAGGATTAGGGTCTTCCATACCATCAACCTTTATTTGGGTTTAGGGTTTGACATACTATCATACTTTATTAGGGTAGGGAATTCACATACTATCTCCCTTCATTAGGGTTAGGATTGCATATAGAATCACCCTTCATTAGTCTTTCACATCACATTGCCCATACTTAGGGTTTCTCATGGAATCATCCTCAATTAGGGTTTCTCATGGAATCAACCTCAATTAGGGTTTCTCATGGAATCAACCTCAATTAGGGTTTCTCATGGAATCACCCTAAATTAGGGTTTCTCATTGAACTATCCATAATTAGGATTTACTATTCATCCCAATTAGGATTCCACTCCCCATTTCCGTAATTGGGGTTTTACATTATGTTACCCTGAATTAAGTTTAGGGTTCATTAACTTTCTAGACTAGGGTTTCATGATCTCTATACTAAGGATCATAACCTAATCGCCACATGATTAATACTCATGTAAGAATTCCTTTCTATCGTCCTTTCAACTTGATTAGGTTTACGTCAACCCTTCAATCAAGTACATACATCTATGATTGACATAGTCGACTGAGTTATTGCTAACTTAAGCTTCAAGGATTAAGTCATCTAAGGATTATCAATCACTTAGTATCTTAAAGGTACAACCCTAGTGATTATGTTTGAGATAGATAAGTAACAACCATAGGGTAATTTTATCTTTCATCACCTTAGGTTTCCAATTGACTTAACCACATTGAAACATCCAAACGTTCTTGACCATTGATGCTCCAAACGGTTTGAAACCGTTTAAGCAAAACAATGATGAAACCGTATGGACAATTCACACTTGAAACCACTTGGGTCTCCAAACGGTTTGAGACCATTTGGTCTCAAACGGTCTTGGGACCGTTTGATCCCAAACGGTCTTGAGAGTGTTTGATCCCAAACGGTCTTGAGAGCGTTTGGACTCAAACGGTCTTAACACTCTCAAAACTGAATGGACCAAAAAGGTCTTCCATCACTTAATCAATTTAAGGTTTGAATCATTGAACCATCTATCAATTGAACTACTGATTTATTCTTCAATTGAACCATTTAATCACCCTTCAATTGTACCTCCTATTAGGGTTTGGAACCCAATTGAACTAGGGTTTATAATCAAGAGACCATCAATTAGGGTTTTGAAATTGAGGAACCATCAATGGTTGACATTGTGAAACTAACTCAATTGAAATCATTAGATCATCATCAAACCATGACATGACCTGACCTCAAATGGTCTTGAGGACGTTTGGATGACCTCAAAACGCTCTTGAGACCGTTTGCCCCATTCATCATTGAAATTTGTGAAATTCAATTAGGGTTTAGATCATTGGATTGATCACCAATTGAACTATTGATTGCATTTTGATTTGATATATCCAAATCTTCAATTTCTCAACCATACTCAACCCTAGACCTCCAAACGGTCTTGCTTGACCTCGAAACGGTCTTGAGACTGTTTGGGTGACCTCCAAACGGTCTTGAGACTATTTGGGTTAATCAACCCAAAGATTCAACTCAACCAATTGAAATTTCAGCACTTAACCCGATTATGGTTTCTAATTGGAGAATTGTCCATATATTGAAACAATCAATTGAATCCATTGGATCATCATCCAACATGTACTAGGGTCCTGAACTCAAACGTTCAACCCATCCAAATGGTCAACCCTTCTAAATGGTTTGGGATTCAAACCTCCAAACGGTTTGCAAACTATTTGGTCTCCAAACGGTTTGGTGAAACCGTTTGGACCAAATCATTGAAACCGATTGGTCCAACATTTGAAACCATTTTCCAAGGATATTTTTGAGGTGTGTTCTTAGGATGATGTCATCATCATCAAGCTATGATCATTCATATTTTTCTGTAAATTTCATGGTGTTTCTATTGGTTTGATCAAGTGAATTTCAAGAAGCACAAATGATCAACAATTGATAAGGAATTGAATGCAATAACAATAGTAAGGGTTCAAGTTATAAAACCCTCCTCCAATGAAGCTTCAAAGCTCCAAACTCCACGTATATAATGGTGGAATAAGATTTCTCAACTATCCTGAGCTCGTCCTCAAGCTTTGAGTGAAAAGGAATGGTTAGGATTGAAGATGGAGTGAAGATAAGAAGAAATCAAGCATCGATTTGTGATTTCCACCATGGAATCAAGGTGAACGAAGGTCAAGAAGCTTACCAACAGGTTGGGGGTCTTCCTCCTATTTCTCCAAGATCCCTTGTTCATTTTTTCAAGCAATTAGTGAAAGTGACTTCGGAATTACCCATCCAAGCTATGGATAAAGGAGCATATATGCATTTTATTAAACATTCATTTAAGAGAGAGAAAGTAGGGATTATCCCCTCCATTTACTTGCCACTTTCCCCCTTCCATTCCTTGGTTACGAGTCTATCTCCTTTTCCTCTTATTCCTCTCAATTATCCATGATTTAAAGAAAAGCAAATTAAGCACCTTAAATCATATTATAAGAATATCCATAAGTGAGCGGATATTTCTTTTTCTTATAATAATGTGAGTGGGTTCTTCACCTCCTTAAGATATTTGCTTTGCCTTTGCAAGGCATAAGGACGTCCACATATATGGATTTCAACCAACACAATTTTGGTTGAAGAGCACTTCAATTAATATAATTATTTTCGCAATTAATTGAAGTAAAGTTCCAATTATGCTTAAATCTTGATTATTTAATATCAAGATTCTCTCTCCTCCAAGAGGTACAAATGAGATGCCCCTCTCATTTTGTTTTCTCTACATGATGTCAAAAAACATTTGGGACTATTTTGAAGTGGTAATTTGCATACTAAACCCTAGGTTTTGGGTAAATTGCACATTACACCAAAACCAGGTTTTAATGCACAAATATTGCATTATCAGCTCTTTCTTGGTACTCAGGCTTTCACAATCCATACCTCTGCATTATCTTCATTCTCATGATGCTTCAACACATGAGGAACATCTTATCATGTAACATTTGCAATTTAACCCCTCAACTTGGGTAATTTACACTTTAGTCCAACATAAGCAAACATTATTTCAACATTACTCAAAAAGGACTAAAATTGAAACATAAGTTCCTCTTGAGCCTTAATTACTTTTCAAGAGATAAAAGAAAGCATATAATTATCTTTATTAAACAAAAAACCTAGGGTTAAAGAATAACCCTGGTTAGGGATGTTACAAATTATAAACCCCTAACAAGGATTCCGTCCCTGAAATCCCAGATAAAAAGCGAAATAGATATTATCAAGTCTTCACATAACATCTCAATATCATGTTTATGCAAGGCATAAAACCCCAAGATATGATATCCATGCTATATTATATAACCAAACTAATTTCATAGTTAACTACTCCAGGTAGTCAACATAAAATAGCCTGATATTTCTTAGATACCAAAATCCCTTACCTTGGTATCTAACACATGTGTTGATAACACATCACATCTTCATCATCCTTTGGTCATTATATAAATCATCAACTGTTCATGAGTCATTTACTCTTGTTTCATCCTAGGTTCCTTGCTATCAGCATAGGAATTATAAAGATGATTTTATATCATTATCTGTCAGCATCATTATCACCATGAATACTAGTTATGGATATTCAAACCGTCAGTTCATCATTGAACATTGTTATCTTGTATCAGATAACTATTACCTATAGGTCTAAGGAACAGGGTATACATTATACTAAACATATTCTTTTTGTTTATAAGTTGATTTATAATTAAATCAAATTCCTTCATATATCAATTAGAATGTGGTAGAAATATCCATGCCACATATCCTTCTTTATTAGGCTTCTTTGGATTGTTTCAGAATGATTACTTGATCAGAGTAATCAGAAAGATAACAATCTAGGTATGTCATACTTACCTTGCCTTCAATAAATGAATACCTGGCCAGGGTATTCAAGAACTGAAATTAGATAGTATGTATTTGTTTTATATTATGTTTCATATTCTTAACATCTCTTTAAATTTCACTACTTAGTATCTCATATTTTCTCTGAGTGTTTATTTTAAATCTTTTTCCTTTCTGCATGAAAAGAGAAATGTTCAAACATATAAGAGAATATTGGACTAAACATAAGTTTTCATCCTTCTTATCTCTTCTTCATATCCTTAAAGGATTGTACAGATGAACTAAACAAAAACTACCTTTCTTATAGTAGGGAACAAAAGATCATTCAAAATAGAAAGTTCTATCTTGACAAGTCTACCTTTTACAAGTTATCTAGTGTCTTGTATGTTGGGTCACCCCATCACTTTCTATTTGGACATTTCCACCTCAGATGTCCTCTCTGTCCACATCTATAGCAGGCTCGGAGCCTTTTAGGTGACTGCTGCTTGGGTACACTACATTGTGGTTGAGTCGGTACTACTGAAATCTTTGATTGTTTAGTACCACCAATTCCTTGTTTCTGTGACTGTTTAGACTTCCTTTTAAGGTTTGTCTCATGTTTCTTTGTCATAGACCCATCTATCCTTCAAATTAACTCCACAAATGTGGCAAACCTCTCCCTACTTTCTAGGGAAGATGTCGGAATAGACATCTCAGCATTCAATCCTTTCTCAAAATGTCAAATCTTTTCCTCCTCAGTAGCAGCCATCTGAGGACAAAATCATAAAAGTTCCATGAACTTAACCTCATATTCACTTATTGACATGGCTCCCTGTTGAATCTTCTCAAACTGTGAGCTCAGTTCAACTAAATAAGTCCTTGGAAAATACTTATTGATGAATTCTCAACGAAATTCCTCCCATCCAACCTCTTCATCATTCCTTTTTATTTCTTATATGGCCCACCAATGTCCAACACTACCCTTCAAAAGGTACACAACATGTTTAACTTTGTCAACATCTGGGATACTAAGGATCTTAAAATCCTTTTCTAACTTAGTGAGCCAGAGATTAGCATCTGCTGGGTCAGATGTCCCAGCATATTCTATGGCTCCTACATGACGTAGTCGTTCAAAGGTCTTACCACACCCATACCCCTCATTGGAAATTGGTGCCCTGGGTGTCAGTGTTGGCATCTCGTCTGTTATATACCTTAGTGTGGTCCTGAGTTGCCCAAAAAGATTATGAACATCTGGGTTTCCTCTCATGACTCATCAACATGGGGATTTTCAGGCATTGGTCTTCCCTTGCCTGATCCCTTGCACCTCCCACTGGTGCAGCAACATTGCTCTCAACAACGTGTTGCTCGTGTTCTCCAGACATCTTAGAGTTATATATCTTCTTCTGCATAAGAAGAAGGCACTATAAGATACACTGGGTACACTTAGAACAGACTCAATACCTTAGTCCTATGTCTCTGTAGACTCAGTGAACCTAGAGCTCTGATACCACTAAATTGTCGCGAAGCGTTCAAAACATACGTCATTAATTAAGCAAAAGCGATTACTAACATCGGATTACTGAAAAATCATTAAAAATTAAAACCTTTATCAAAGAGATCCAATCATAGGAAAACTCTTTCAACAAGAACCAATATACTACATTTACATCTTGGTTCATAAGTACATATCTTGTACCATCTCTTCTTGAGGGTTACAACATCAACTACCTTGTTAAAAGCTAAACACAGACATCATAAGAACCTCGAGGCATCAAGAAAAAATCTCAAAATGATTCATTATAAGCACTAACTATTAACTTTGAGGACCTGAGAGTACAAAGACAACACATAGGAATTTTATCTACAAGACATGACAGACATTACACTCAACCTGAGTTGTCACTGTTGTCACTGCTACTGTTGATGTTCTTCCTCTGTAAGATATTCTCAGTCTCCTCCGTGCTTGTCCACCTAAAAATGTTGGATCCCACGGGGGTGAGACAATTGTAATTGCCCTAGTGAGAGTTATAACTCTCCACCAAAAATATTATTATTGCAGTTTAATGATATCAAACTGGGCAGAGGATAAGCAGTTTAAAGCATTCTCATCTTTTAAAGTATTGCAACTATTTATGATAGAACAATAGATCATCTATTCTCTTAATAAGGAATAGGAAAAACATGTATATCATTTATCTATCATGTTATACCATCATGTCAAACTTCTCTTGTGACACTCATTATCTTGATATGTCACCCATGGGACATTCTTGTTTCAATATGTTGGCCTTAGCCAATCTACTAAACAAATATGGGATTATATCTACCTTGTGCTCATATATCATTAATACAGGCATTGGGTTATTACCAATCATGTATCATCATTACAAGCATTGAATTATTACCAATCATGTGTCATCATTACATGCATTGGGTTATTACCAATCCTGTTTCATCATTACAGGAATTGGGTTATTACCAATCCTGTGTCAACATTACAGGCATTAAGCCTCTACCAGGTATTGGACTCTTCCAAACCTGATTACACCGTCAGGCATTAGACACTACCAATCCTGATTTCACAGTCAAGCATTGGACTCTAACGAATCCTGATTACACAGCCAGGCATTGAACTCTAACCAATCCTGATTACACAGCCAGGCATTGGACTCTAACCAATCGTGATTACATTGCCATGCATTGGACTCTAACCAATCCTGATTACACAGCCAGGCATTGGACTCTAACCAATCCTGATTACACAGTCAGACATTAGACTCTAACCAATCCTGATTACACAGCCAGGCATTGGACTCTAACCAATCCTGATTACACAGCTAGGCATTGGACTCTAACCAATCCTGATTACACAGCCAGGTATTGGACTTTAACCAATCCTGATTACAGGCATTATACCTCTGCAAGGTACTGGACTTTAACCAATCCTGATTACAGGCATTATACCTCTGCCAGGTATTGGACTTTAACCAATCCTGATTACACGCCATGTCTGTTTACACAGTACTGGGCACCTCATCCTTTTACTAGCATTAAACGTTAGCCATGCCAATCATGGTCAACACATTATTTACGTATTGCAAGTATTCATCTTTTCTCCACACATGTATGATCTAGGTTCCATTATTATAATTGTATCCTTTTGTTATTTTTATTATGTTACTAAGTTACCATTCCTTGGTTTATTATGGACATTATCATCTTGTTACCTCCCACTAGGTAACAACTAATCTCATGGCTCACAAAGCCCATAAAAACATCATGTTACCCCTCACTAGGCAACATCTAACCATATGGCCCATATGGCCATTAAACATCTTGTCACCTCTCACTAGGAAACAATAACTTATTACTTCATGTAATACAATCGTAACACCCCATTCCCTCAATAAGGTTAGGGTTTACTATTCATGTCACATTAAGGTTTCTCATGTCCCATTACCCATTTTAGGGTTAGGGTTTCCCATCTCACATTAGGATTTCATATTTATCAAATCAACCTTAATATATTGCTCCACACCTTTAGGAGAATCCATTAACATCTCGAGTAATCAATCATGCTTATTACTCTTAACATTTATCATTAAATAATTAGCAATACAAGATATGAGCATCCTTATCATGGTATGATTACATTATACTCATTAGTTTGGCTTAACCCCATTCTGAAGGTATATTAGCCTATACTTATCCAAGTATATCAAACTCATTACATTTCATTGTAACAATTTACATAACCCACTTCATGTGTTTCTCATCCAAGTATATTGGATTTGAGGTGCATCCAGGTATATCAACCCTAGAATGCTGAAAGTGATATCTATCATATCTTGATGTATCACTTTCCTCATCACTTCCAACTTTCTTGAGTTATCAACTTATCTTGGATTAAGGTATTTCTCATCTTAATACTTTCATCCACTAACCTATCACTCTTACCATAAAGTTCATAGGTCACACACAAGAATGGTCCAACTATCTTTAATGATATGGACTCATTTTAGGTTAAGGCATTGCCTACTATAAGTTTGCCTATAATCAATCACTTTAGGTATTTCCCTTGTCAATGTATTAGTCACCATTTCATTATTAAGATTAGGGTCTTCCATACCATCACCCTTTATTAGGGTTTAGGGTTTCACATACTATCATACTTTATTAGGGTTAGGAATTCACATACCATCTCCGTTCATTAGGGTTAGGATTGCATATAGCATCACCCTTCATTAGGATTTCACATCGCATTGCCCATAATTAGGGTTTCTCATGGAATCACCCTCAATTAGGGTTTCTCATGGAATCAACCTCAATTAGGGTTTCTCATGGAATCAACCTCAATTAGGGTTTCTCATGGAATCACCCTCAATTAGGGTTTTTCATTGAACTATCCATAATTAGGATTTACTATTCATCCCAATTAGGATTCCACTCCCAATTTCCATAATTGGGGTTTTACATTATGTTACCCTGAATTAAGTTTAGGGTTCATTAACTTTTTGGATAAGGGTTTCATGATCTCTATACTAAGGATCATAACCTAATCACCACATGATTAATACTCATGTAAGAATTCCTTTCTATCATTCTTTCAACTTGATTAGGTTTAGATCAACCCTTCAATCAAGTACATACATCTATGATTGACATAGTGTACTGAGTTATTGCTTACTTAAGCTTCAAGGATTAACTCATCTAAAGATTAGCAATCACTTAGTATCTTAAAGGTACAACCCTAGTGACTATCTTTTAGATAGATAAGTAACAACCATAGGGTCATTTTATCTTTCATCACCTTAGGTTTCCAATTGACTTAACCACATTGAAACATCCAAACGTTCTTGACCATTGATGCTCCAAATGGTTTGAAACGTTTAAGCAAAATAATGACTAAATCGTATGGAAAATTCACACTTGAAACCACATGGGTCTCCAAACAGTCTTGAGACCGTTTGGACTCAAACGGTCTTAAGACCATTTGGTCCAAACTCTCTCAAAACCGAATGGACCAAAAAGGTCTTCCATCACTTAATCAATTTAGGGTTTCAATCATTGAACCATCTATCAATTGAACTACTAATTTATTCTTCAATAGAACCATTGAATCACCCTTCCATTGGATCTCCAATTAGGGTTTGGAACCCAATTGAACTAGGGTTTATAATCAAGAGACCATCAATTAGGGTTTTGAAATCGAGGAACCATCAATGGTTGACATTGTAAAACTAACTCAATTGAAATCATTGGATCATCATCGAACCATGACATGACCTGACCTCCAACGGTCTTGAGGTCATTTGTATGACCTACAAATGGTCCTGAGACCGTTTTCCCCATTCATCATTGAAATTTGTGAAATTCAATTAGGGTTTAGATCATTGGATTGATCACCAATTGAACTATTGATTGCATTTCAATTTGATATCTCTAAATCTTAAATTACTCAACCATACTCAACCCTAGACCTTGAAACGATCTTGGTTGACCTCCAAATGGTCTTGAGACCATTTGGGTAACCTCCAAACAGTCTTGAGACCGTTTGGGTTAATCAACCCAAAGATTCAACTCAACCAATTGAAATTTCAGCACTCAACTGGATTAGGGTTTCTAATTGGAGAATTGTCCATATATTGAAACAATCAATTGAATCATTGGATCACCATCCAACATGTACTAGGGTCCTGAACTCAAACGGTCAACCCATCCAAACAATCAACCCTTCTAAACGGTCTGGGATTCAAACCTCCAAACAGTTTGCAAACCGTTTGGTCTCCAAACGGTTTGGTGAAACCGTTTGAACCAAATCATTGAAATCGATTGGTCCAACATTTGGAACTGTTTGCCTAGGATATTTTTGAGGTGTGTGCTTATGATGATGTCATTATCATCAAGCTATGATCCCTTATATTTTTACGTAAATTTCATGGTGGTTCTATTGGTTTGATCAAGTGAATTTCAAGAAGCAAAAATGATCAACAATTGATAAGGAATTGAATGCAATAAGAATAGTAAGGGTTCAAGTTATAAAACCCACCTCCAATGAAGCTTCAAAGCTCGAAAATCCATGTCTATAATGGTGTAATAAGCTTTCTCAACTATCCCAAGCTCTTCCTCAAGGTTTGACTGAAAAGGAATGGTTAGGATTGAAGATGGAGTGCAGATAAGAAGAAATCAAGCATAGATTTGTGATTTCCACCTTGGAATCAAGGTGAACGAAGGTCAAGAAGCTTACCAACAGGTTGGGGGTCGTCCTCCTATTGCTCCAAGCTCCCTTTGTCGTTTTTGCAAGCAGGAAGTTAAAGTGACTTCGGAATTACCCATCCAAGCTATGGATAAAGGAGCATATATGCATTTTATTAAAAATTCATTTAAGAGAGAGAAAGTAGGGATTATCTCCTCCATTTACTTGCCACTTTCCCCCTTATCTTCCTTGGTTACGAGGCTATATCCTTTGCCTCTTATTCCTCTCAATTATCCATGATTTAAAGAAAAGAAAATTCAGCACCTTAAATCATATTATAAGAATATTCGTAAGTGAGTGGATATTTCTTTTTCTTATAATAATGTGAGTAGGTTCTTCACCTCCTTAAGATATTTCCGTTGCCTTTGCAAGACATAAGGACGTCCACATATATGGATTTCAACCAACACAATTTTGGTTGAATATCACTTCAATTAATATAATTATTTTTACATTAAATTGAAGTAAAGTTATAATTATGCTTAAATCTTGATTATTTTAATATCAAGATTCTCTCTCCTCCAAGCGGTACAAATGAGATGCCCCTCTCATTTTATTTTCTCTACATGATGACAAGAAACATTAGGGGCTATTTTGAAGTGGTAATTTGCATATTGAACCCTGGGTTTTGGTAAATTGCACATTACACCAAAACTAGGTTTTAAAGCACAAATATTGCATTATCAGCTCTTTCTTGGTGCTCAGGCTTTCACAAGCCATACCTCTGCATCATCTTCATTCTCATGATTCTTCAACACATGAGGAACACCTTATCATGTAACATTTGCAATTTAACCCCTCAACTTCGGTAATTTGCACTTTAGTCCAACACAAGCAAAACATTATTTCAACATTATTAAAAAAGGACTAAAATTGAAACATAAGTTCCTATTGGGACTTTATTACTTTTCAAGAGATAAAAGCAAGCATATAATTATCTTTCTTAAAAAAAACACCTAGGGTTAAAGCATAACCCAGGTCAGGGATGTTACACGACCGATTCAAGCTGTTGAACCAACCGGCTCAGGGTGAAGTGAGACGACCAGTTCAGCTAGATCAAACGAGACAGTTTGGGAAAGTTAGGTTAGTGAGAAAATATTTTCGTTTCACTTGTAAAATTCGATTGGGACAAGTATTGATCTTTGGATCAATTGGAAACAGAAAGAAGAAAGTCAATTGGGAACTGCCTTGGGAAGTAAAATGACTAGTTCATGAATGAACTGATTGATTCAGCTCCCCAAATGACCAGTTATGAGATGAACCAATCGGTTCAGTCCCCAAACGATCGGTTCATTTTTGAAACAACTGGTTCACTTGCCACAATGTATCAATTCGTGGAAATTTTGGACCCTTCTACTCCCGCTTTAGTCCCGCATTGCCCAGGGTTGAGAACCCTGACCCTGACCCCTCCTATATATAAAGGGGTACTGGGGGATTCACAGATAGCACATCTCATAGAACATCAATTGCTCTGTAAAGTTGTACTCTTTGGTTGTGAATCGGGAGAGCCCGAGCAGGTACTACCCGACTAGGGAGGCACAATGAGGGAAAGACAACTGTGAGACGACAATTGATAGTGGGAGAGTGTGTCGGTGACTAGTACGTCGACAGAAGGGGACGACTCCTTCCAGTGTCCTATAGGACAAGATGTCTGGAGTTCGCGGTGGTCCGCTTGGACTACTACAGAGGTGGGAGATTTTTCATGCTCGGAGGACAACTATCA
Source organism: Alisma plantago-aquatica (assembly GCA_963693085.1). Lineage (NCBI taxonomy): Eukaryota > Viridiplantae > Streptophyta > Magnoliopsida > Alismatales > Alismataceae > Alisma > Alisma plantago-aquatica. Next base: position 489,249,284 of record OY856410.1, read on the forward strand.
ATCTGTCAGTCCGGGTGTGACCTGGAGTCGTTAGTTCGGGTGCGACCAGGAGCTGCACAGACGCCGTCCAAGACTGGAGGTGAAGACCACACTCCGCGTGAGGTAACGTCTCCGAGCAATTCTCGAGACAAGGTACGCCTCTACAAACCATCCTTCCTACCTTATAGATGTTGACGAGATATCTTTGGGTTTTGGGTTTGGGGAGAATTTTTTTGTTTTTGCTGCCATCTCTACCTCCCCCAAAACCTAACAACATCATCTATAGAGGGTAAGGTAATACATCCTAGAACATCACATCATGTGAATTCACTCAAGGTTCAAGTACATGCACCTAGAAACCCTAATTTAGGGCAATAATAACCCTAGAAGTCTTAACCTTAAGAAGAGACATGAAGACTGATAGATCCTTTGACTTTCAGGTGAAGGTTAGGTGCAAGACTTGAAGCAGAATTGTCAGACAACATTTGGCTTATTATAGGTAAGTGGGCCATGTCATTTGAATTCACATTATCTAATGGTCTTTCTCAGAATAGTCCATTAGATGCATGGTCTAATGTCAAACATCGATTGCTACTGTTCAGTACAATAGAATTTTTGCCTCAGATAGCTCATACTTAGATCATATAGATTATTAGTTTCAAGTTATTATTCATGCATAATTGCTAGAAATCAACATGTAGATTATTTAGAACTCAAAATATATGATTAGATTTTATTCTAGTAAGTTAATTCCTTGCATTCATTTAGAATCTAGAATCTCTTCTAGAATATTAAATTTAGATATAGAGTTTAGATTTGAAATTTATCACAGTTATTTACTAATTGAGTTTTAGAATTCAGAATAGAATTTATAATTTAGAATGCCAGAATATATTACATACTTCAAAACTCATCTCTATTAGTTGAGATACGGAATCAAAATCAAATCAGAAATAGAAATATAATAAGAAGAGAAAAGAATAGAAAATATCACTAGAACATAATTTATATTATATAATAAGTCCTCACAAAACAGAAGTACTACGGTACACAGAATAGAAGGCTTTCATGCCACAGAAGGTGCATTACACCGTAGAAGGCACTTGGTGCCACAGAACAGACGATACCTCAGTGTCACCAGAAGGAATTTTAGCCACAGAAGGTATGTTACACCATAGAAGGCACATAGTGACACAAAATAGGACTTATTGTATAATAGTGGCCACAAAAAAAATAAAATATGTAATAAAAGATGCACATAAAGATGTTTAGATCTGTTGTATATTTCTAGTTTTTATAATTTAGTTACTTTCTTGTAGTTATTAGAATTCATTGCCACTTACTCTAACCTAGGATTATTTTTCTTTGTGCATGGCTGGGGACGTGACGCCTGCATATAGTGAGGAGTAGTCTGTGGGATCTGTGAAGGAGTTTTTGGTTCAAGACAACATGATATCTATCACTGTTGGGACTTTACCTTAGGTGATCCTTCCATATTAGGATTTTATCTTTTCTCTTTTAGTTCATGTAGGGAGATGTGACACCCAGACTCATAGTTCTGATGACATGTTGGACTTTACCTTTTTATTATGTTACTATGGTTAGTTTGCATGTTACTGTATGCTAGAAATGTGATGTTTTCCCTAGAAATTTATATAATGTGTGTGTTGATGCTTCCAGATATGATTTTGTGGTCAATAAATGTGCTAGCATTACACTAATACTAGTTGTTCTTTGGATTGTATCATTATTTTGTAGTTTTAAGGGAAAAACATTACATCTTTTTCTTTGTAAATGAATATTTTTTTGAAATGAACAAATATGAGTTGGTTTATACATGTTTTATCTGTGGATGTTGTTGGATCCAAGGATGGGTGATTGGATGCTCTAGTGGGGGGTGAATAGAGCTAGATGCACTTAAAATATTATTCGTTAAACCTTCAAGTTAAATCACAAGATAAGGTTGCTAAATACAAAATTTGAGTGTAACTAAAACATACATATAAAGGGAGAGAGAGATTGAACATACACCAATTGACAAGCTATATAGAGTGGTTCAACACTTCAAACTAGAAGTATGCCAGTCCACTACCTACAGAGGGAACCTCTAGGATTTATTGACCATTGCACTCTTATATTCATTCATAAGAATTACAATACATGACCAACCAAAGGACTTACATATCCAAGAAAAGAATCTTCAACCTACCCAAGGACTTACCCATTTTGCAATGAGTCTTCGATCTCCACCAAAGACTTACCCACTCTTGCGCAAGTCTCCAACCTTGCAAGGATTACCCACTCTTTTTGGTTCATCCATCTTTGACTTGACCTTCACTCGAAGAAGCTTTTACCAAGGACTTACCCACTTGATCAAGGAGTCTTCTGCCTTCACCAAGGGCTTACCCACTCTTGCTGCAAGCCTTCGACCTTGTTCTTCACCAAGGTACTTCTTCTCTTGTTCTTCTTCACCTCTCTTAGCCAAGAGAGAGAACCTCCATCTTCATGATTGAAAGAGAGGTTGGGAGGTGGTGTAAGTGAGAGCCTCATAAGATATACATGTAGGACTAGTTCTCTTACAAATCTCCTACTCACTCTATAATGATGCACATGATTAAGCTTAGTGAGAGAGAGGAAGTTGTAGGATGCACTCAATTATAGACTAAGAACCTCATATAGAGTTTTGCGTTGAATGCTCAACCTTGCAATGAAGAACAAGGGGTCATATTTATAGTTGGGGATGGCTCTTAGCCTTTGGAAACACTTAAGAACATAAACTAGTTGTTTTATGACTTGCAACAGATATATTTTTAATTATTACAACTCCACAATGGCTAGAAATACTTTTCTTCACTTTTCTATGCAGTGTTATCAGTCGAGTTTCTATAAAGGTAATTCGACCGATCCCACTATGCGACAAAGACCAATTTAAACCATCGGTCGAGTTTGTCCTGGGGTAACTCGACTGATCCACCTAAATCAGTTTTGGTCTGCAGAGTGATCGGTCGAGTTCTGTGAAATGGAAACTCGACCAATCAAATGTTTTTTTCAAAATCCAATAAGGATCGGTTGAGTTTGCAACTCGACCGATGAACAACCTGATGTGAATTTTGAAAAATGGCTTTTGAGTGCTTAAATATTCAATATAAGTGTTTTTGATTTTTTCTAAGCTTAATTACAAGTCATACAATCATTTCAAGTGATTTATAAAATGATTCTAATGAATTTACTTCATATTATAAAAATGTACACTTGTATTGACTTTGACTTGTCTTTTCTCCAATTTGAGATGTGCAATTTAGGACATTTGGAGTGTGTCTATACCTAATATGAAATACTCAAGTAGAGACATCAGGCACAAATAACTGGAATTTTTAGTCATCCTCAAAATAAGAATTTAGTCAATTAAGACTTATAGTCAACATATGCTTTAATATCTTCTCCTTTGTAGATGATTTGTTCTTAATCAATATATATTTGAGTTAAATTATAAATGTTTCTAAAATATAATTTGTAGTTGGATATGTTTAATTGTTTATGTGTGTGACACTCAGTGACTTGTCTCATACAGACTTTATATACAAGCTGTCATCTTATATGGATTAGGTGACATTATTTCCTATCAATTTTAATATAGATGATAACAATAATCTTTAATAAGTATAAGTGGTGTACTTTTTAATGTCTACATAGAGCATAGATTACACCCAAAAGATACACTCATTTGGTAGATGACTGCCAACCACGTCACCTTTTAAGCGAAAGTTACATATTCGAATGTTATCTTTGAAGTGTTTATTAGGAGTGCGATGGTTTCCCGAGGGTCGACAGTCAGCTGGAGGTCGACAGCGAACCGGAGGTGTCGAGCTGTGCTGGACTATAAGTCGACAGAGGTAAAGTGTCCGTGGCGACTTGGTCTATCAAGTTTTGATGCTTAATTAGTTTCCAGTCTTGAATGAAGGCTGTTGAGCATGAGGAGTCTGGGTGCTGATCGGACGTCATGGTTGATTAAGAAACTGGTCGAGTCCGTGTCAATGATTCGGTTGGCCACTGATTGGTCCAAAGGTTTGCGGTAGCGGGGGAGAATCTGTTGCAGTAAACCAATTCCTAATAACTCTCGGTGACATACGGCCGTTACAATTACTTCAGTAGCCAAGTATTTTATTCAAATGGACTCCCTTCTTGGTTAGTTAAATAATTGTCCCTTGAAGATTCCACCCACCGGGCTGGGTTAGTGGTGTAATGTGGACCAGCTTTATTTATTTTTAAATAGGAGAGAAGTAGAAATAAAGTGAAAACTTGTATTGATCATATCTTTCAAGCCACAATGACTTTTTTAATGAAACAAAAAGCACTAGATTCGTAACAAAAAATACTTTTCAATAAGACCAATGTTGACATATTTTGAAAAAATAATAATATAAGAAGATAAGGATGACAGAAATAGAAGAGAGAGAAAATATTTTTGTCCATAACTTTCACTCTGGAGCATATTTTTTAATGAAATAAATTGTATTAGAATCCTTGTAAAAAATACTTTCCAATAAGACTAGTGTTGACATACTTTAAAATAATGATTATATGAGAGAAATATAATATCCGTATTTTAAGATAACATACACATGCTTTGGGTATAGACGTACAGTACTTGTGAATATAGTACATCATTCGTGTTTCCCTCAAATCATATACAATATTTACTTGTTCATCTATGGATTCGATTGAACTAACATTATCAATGAGTTTGGTACTGTACTTTTGCATGAATAAGATCAAGGATTAGTTGTTCTTAAACATAGGTGAAAGTATTGCAGTTTAGTAATGTGTATGTTTTTAATAAAATGTGAATTAGTTTATATAGGTACGGTATGTGATTATTGACAATCTTTTATACATGATATGTCTCGCACTGTACCAACAAGATCATCAAATCATGTATTATTGTTATGTATCGTACGGTACCTCTAGTATTGTATGTCCAGTACAATACTTTGTATTACAAAATGTGGTTGTTAGTACAATACTTCTTGTACCAACAAGATCATCAAATCATGTATTGTTCTTGTGTCTCGTACGATACCTCTAGTATTGTATGTCTAATATTATACTTTGTATTACAAAATGTGACTGTTAGTACTGTACTTCTAGTAACAACAAGATCATCAAATCATGTATTGTTGGTATGTCTCGTACAATACCTGTAATACTGTACGTCTAGTACTATACTTTATATTACAAAATGTGGCTGTTAGTACTATACTTCTTGTACCAACAAGTTCATCAAATCATTACTATATGTCTCGTACAATACCTCTAGTGTTGTACGTCTAGTACTATACTTTGTATTACAAAATGTGACTGTTAGTATTGTACTTCTTGTACCAATAAGATCATCAAATCATGCAATGTATGTCTCGTAAAGTACCTCTAGTATTGTACGTCTAGTACTATACTTTGTATTATAAAATGTGGTTGTTAGTACTATACTTCTTGTACCAATAAGTTCATCAAATCATGTATTGTTATTTTGTCTCGTACAGTACCTGTATTACAAAATGTGGTCGTTAGTACTGTACTTCTAATAACAACAAGATCATCAAATTATATATTGTTGTTGTGTCTCGTACGATACCTTGAGTATCCTTGTATATGATTATTGTCAAACGTTACATTTGAATGTATACAAAAATTAATATAAATGATAACATGTACGGTACTTATGGATTTATGACATAATATAGAATATGAAGAAATAAAGAGTCAATAAGTATTATACCTGAATGGTCAATCTGAGTACAATATCTAAAAATGTACTGTATTTTTGTATACTTCTCTCCTCTCTTAATATACTTCTAATATTATTTTTTTCAAAGTATGTCAACATTGGTCTTGATAGAAAGTATTTTTTATTAGGAATCTGATGTTTTTTATTTCGAAAAAAATTCATTTGGAATTGATAGTTACGAGCAAAACCGGTTTCTCTCTTCTTTTTATTCTTTTTTTAACTTTCCAACAACTTTTTGTCACATCATCAGTGCTTCATTCCCAACTACCGGGTAGGCTCCAGGGGATGTGGAGAGGTGCCTTTAGCGTTACTCTTAAAGAAATGCAATGGAACCATTAGCTGGTGATGGTATTTTTCTCGGAATTTCTAGACCTGCACCCCAAACTAAACCCGCTTAGTTATTACGGTTCAAATGGCCGACGTATCAATTGTGGTCCCGCTCCGTTTCGTTTGACGGTTCCCGAATCAACGGCCCTATTGTCCACTTGCCAAAAACCCTGCGCATCCATCTTCGTGCATTAATCCTCCATCTACCAATTGTACTAGCTGTTGTGTATGCACGTACTTATATTTGCTTGATTGGCTGGAGACGTCAGCAGTGGGCGGAACGCATGGGAGTGCTATGTATCATACATATTACGCCTCTGCTCGTAACAAAAGGACAAGACCTCCTTACCTACTCCGGTGTCGGTGTCCAACAGAACAGGACGTGAATCAATTAGTGTGTAAGCGTGGTGGTTCATGCATGAAGATGAATTGTATACTCAACAACAATATATTGTGTTCTTGGAGCAAAACATGGACTCGCAGGTGGTTAAATTGACGATTCACTATCACAAGGTCTAATGTATATGAAAGCCAACTTTGTAATGTTGTGTACACATATCCAACTATATGTGTACTTATATGTGTAGTATATCACTACTACAAAAACAACGTTCAACGTCGCTTTTAGATGCGTCGGTTTTTAGTAAAACTGGCGCTGTTAACATTAAATGTCAGTTAATAAGGACATCCGACATCTATATTTGAAGACCAGCCAGACACGCGTATCACTTTTCATTCAGTGTCGGTTGAAAAAAAGAAACCGACGCCTAAAGTAGCCCGCAAAATCCAATTTTTTTGAGCAAAAAAATGTTGCGCCAAAGTATCAGATACAACGTCGGTGTTTTACCTAATAACCGACGCTGAATGAAGGTAAAATTTGTCCCAAAAGTTCCAATATGGGCGTCGGTTTTCTTAGCGTAACCGACGTGATAAGGGTGTGTGTGCCGTCCCCGCCAAAAAAATTAGGGTAAAGGAATGTCCAATTGACGTTGGTTTTCTTTGGATAACCGACGCTTAATAATAAAGGTGTCGGTTGTTATGGATAACCGACACCTTTTAGTAACTTAATAGCCCCCACGCACAGTGGACTCTTCCCATTTCTTCTGTTTCATCGATCGATTTTGCTCCGGTTCCCGAACCTTGTTGCGTCGCTGTCGCTTGCTGCTGCTGTTGCTGCTGCGTCACCTGTCGCCTACCTCTGCGCCGCTGCCTGCTGCTGCTGCAGCTGCTCGCCACCGCCACCGCCACCGCCTGCCTCACCTTCTCTGCTCGCCGCCAGTGCCTCTCCTTCTCTACTGCCCTCTGCCTCCGCCGCCCAGACACCTGCTACGCCTAGCTGCTCCGGCTGTGGGACACGCACCTAGTGCTCTGGCTGCCAGCTCACTACTCGATTCTCGCCGCCGCTGCTGCTCCTCACAGCGCCGCTGCTCTTTTCCACGCTGCTAGCTTCTCCACAAGTAGCCCTCTTCTTCTTCCTCCATGCCCCTCTTCTTCTTCCTTCCTCCACCTTATTATGAATATGTTGTAAGTCTTCATTTGTGTGTATGATTGTATTTTGTTGAATTTTCAACAAGATAAAATCTTTTATCTCAATTTCCAATTCAACCATTGATTTGTTTTGATTATATATATATTCCATCTAGGCAGTTACAGATTGGTGTATTACAATCTTAGTGGATTGTTTAGCTAGGTTTTCCCTTATTCATAAGGTCTTGATATTTTCCAACCATGTATGGGATGAAGGAAACAAATGCAACTCTAAATGAATTGTTGAATGTATTGATCATTTAATCCTCTAGTGTCCCAAAGACAGTTCTGAATTCAATTTGCATGCAGGACAGTTGTGATTCGGACTTGGCTGATGAACTCATGCCCACCAGAGCATTTTTTCTATCATACTAGAAAACAACCTTCTTGTTAATTGGTTGTTGCTATGTATTGGAGCAGCCATTTTAGGAATTCATTTAATTACTTGAGTGGATTGGTAGCTTGGTAGGTCATCGTGTATTTGAAAACCAGTAGTTGACGATCATGGTTGTTCAAGAAATGACACTACTACAGAAATGGCTTATAAAGTCATTTTTCAAGGTGTCGGTTGTGTAAATAAACCGACACCTAAACTCTATAGTGTCGGTTGATAACATAAACTGACATCCAATCTATGAAGGGCGACCAGACACGGGTACCGCTTTTATTAAGTGTCGGTTACTTATTAAAAAACCGACACCTAAAAGTAACCGCCAAAAACAAAATTTCCAGCGAAAAAAATTGCCTCCAAAAATTGTCATAAAACGTTGGTTTTTAATAGAGGAACCGACAACTAAAGCTTTTCTGCGAGACAGAAATTTGCACAATTTTAGTCGTCGGTTTTGTGAAAATAACCGACGCCGTTGTATTTTCGCGCGATTAACCGCGAAAATTTTCACCTCCCTTTAGTGTCGGTGGTTTGTTGAAAACCGACAATAAAAACATTAAGTGTCGATTTGTAAAAAACTGACACCTAATGTTAACTTAAATCGCGCGAAAGAGCCTGACTCTTCCCCTTTCTCTGTTTCATTCATTCTCGTGCTCAGGGTTTGGTCCTCCGACGATTTCTCTTCCGCCGGTGCCGCTCCTCGCCTGCTACTCTCCCTTCCGCCGCCGCTCCTCGCCGGTGCCGCTCGCCGCCTGCTGTAGTTTCTCGGCACCGCCGCTCATTCTCTACTCGCCGCCGGCGCCCTCTCCTTCTCTGCTTGACGCCGGCGCCTCTCCTTCTCTGTCGGCGCCCTCTCCTTCTCTGCTCGACGCCAGCGCCTCTCCTTCTCTGCTCGCCTGCCTCCGCGCCGTCTCCTGCCGCTGGTCTGCTCACCGCCGCCTCCGTCTCCACGTTGCTACCAACAGTTGGCCTCCTTTCTTCTTCTTCTTCTTCTTCCTTTTCCCTCTCCTTACCAATAGCAACCACGGCCGTGTGGGATGGCACGACTGTGGTTGTGTTGGCCGACCACACGGCCGTGCTACCCAACATGGCCGTGTGGTTGGCCAACACAGCCACGGCCGTGCCAGCCCACACGACTGTGGTTGCTGTTGGTTATTTATGTACTGATTTTGTTATGATTTAATCATCTACTTAATGTTCTAATCATGTTCTATGATAAGCCTTAGTTAATTTAATATGCATGCTTTGAATGTAAGACATAGTAATCGGGTACTGCTGTATATCCAAGTAAATTACATGTAACTAATCATGACATAGCTAGATTTTAGAATGCATACTTTGGTTAAATGTACTGCTGTAATTTTTGATCAAGTGATGATATGTAAATGTAGCAATAAGTTAGTAAGGTATCAATGATAAGTATGCTGTAATGTGATGCAAAATAGTTATTGTATCATGCATATCTTAATACTTTTTTGTTATATAATTGTATAGGGTGTTTTATGTGTGACAAGTCTATTGTTTAATAGTTTAGCTATAATCATTGTTTTATAGTTGTGTTATAAAGTAATTGGGTGTTTAGTATGGTTATTTAGGGTGTTCATATATGTATAAAGGTTCCAAAAAGTATAGTATATATATGCATACATGTGCATTTTTTTATAAAATTGTATAGAAAATCAAAACCCGTTCTTGGTGAGAATCCTAATCACCCTTCTTGCTTAATGATGAACTGTAATGCACACATGTGACATGCTTGGAATGTAAATGATGAACTTTTCCCTAAATTTCCAATCATGTTTTTAAAGACATCAATAATTAACCTAACTTGAAGAACTAGGATTTTAGGTATAAGAATGACAACACATTATTTGTTGGCCTAGAAACCCATCCAAGATGTACTCATTAGGAGTAAATCTTGGATAGTCCCCGGTTTGGGACTGTTCTTGAACACCTAATCTCGCTTAGGATGTAAGTGTATAATGTGTATTGGGTTTTCAAGAAAATTTCGGCAGCATTTCCCCGTTTGTTCTCTAAGTACATATGTACTTGGAGAACAGCGGGGAAATGCTGCCGAAATTTTCTTGAAAACCCAATACACATTATACACTTACTAGTGAGATTAGGTGTTCAGGAATGGGATAGGTGGTACACATTTATTATATATAATAATGACATCACATGTATTTTTTAACCCTACACCCTAATCTTGTTGTAATATATACTTGTTTTCTCTTTGATCATTGAAGGGATAGATCATGGATGTCCATTCACAATCGCTGCACCCCAAAGTTTATTTCTGGTCTTGACCAGTTTATTAGATTTACCCAGGAACATAGGAAACAACCTGGAGATAGGTTCTACTGTCCATTTAGGCATCACGGTAACAACTTGAAAGTCAACACTGGTGACGAAATCAAAAGTCATGTCATGTGCAACGGGATTATACAAGGCTATATAGAATGACACTGGCATGGAGAGATTTCAAACCCAAAACCAATGGATGTCGATAGCAGTGCTTGTGTGGAAGAAGAAATTGCCTACGATGACGTAGATGTGAATGAACCAGTTCCAGTAGACATCGTTGATGCGATGCTGGATAGTTGTGGGGTAGAGCACACCGGTCCACCTCCCATTTTTAGAAACATTGTGCATGATGCTGAGATACCGTTATACACAGGTTGTACTAAGTTTACGAAGCTTAGCACTGTGTTGAGATTGTATAAGCTAAAAGCTAATAATAGATGGAGTGACAAAAGCTTCATGTCATTGTTGTCTTTGTTGAAAGAAATGCTTCCTGAAGGAAACGAGCTGCCAATCTCAACATACCAGTTAAAAAAATTGTTGTGCCCAATGGGAATGGATGCCAAGATGATACACGCATGCCTGAATGATTGTGTATTATTTCAAAAGGATTATGCGGATTTGAAAGATTGTCCAAAATGTGGTGCGTCATGGTATAAATTGACGACTTCGGGGGGGTCCAAAATTGGTTCTCCTGCCAAGGTGATGTGGTATCTACCTATAATATCACGGTTTCAACGCTTGTTTGCCAATCCGATAGATGTGAAGAATTTGAGGTGGCATGCAGATGTTAAGAAAAATAATGATGGGATCCTACGACATGCGTCTGATTCCCCACAATGGAAGAAGATTGATCTATTGTACCCTGAATTTGGTGAAGAAGTCAGGAATCTAAGACTTGGGCTTTGTACAGACGGGATGAATCCGTACGGGACATTGAGCAGCCAACATAGCACTTGGCCAGTCATACTTGTTATATACGATCTTCCTCCCTGGCTGTGTATGAAAAATAAGTACGTAATGCTGTCGTTGTTGATATCGGGCCCTAAACAACCTAGAAATGACATCGATGTTTATCTTGAACCTCTGATTGATGACTTAAAGAAACTCTGGGGTGAAGGTGTGATGACCTATGATGCTTCACAAAGAGAGACATTTCGTTTGCATGCTATGTTGTTTTGCACTATTAATGACTTTCCAGCATATGGGAATTTGTCTGGATATAGTGTCAAAGGAGCTAAAGCGTGTCCTATATGTGAAGAGAACACTGATTCAACAAGACTAAGACATGGCGGTAAGACTGTATATCTCGGTCATCGAAGGTTTCTTCCAAAATTTCATCTGTATCGTAGGAAGCGCAAAGCATTCAATGGATTGAATGAGGAATAGAGTGCACCTAAACCTATACCATGGGAGGTTGTTTATGAAAGAGTAAAAGACTTTGTCAATGAATTTGGTAAGAGATCGTAATGTACTATGACCACATGGAGTGACAAATCTTTATTCAAGAAGAAGTCAATATTTTGGGATCTTCCTTATTGGAGTTCTTTGACAGTCAGGCATTGTATCGATGTCATGCACGTTGAGAAAAATGTTTGTGATAGTGTCATTGGTACTTTGTTTAATATACCAGGTAAGACTAAAGATGGGATAAAATCCAGACTGGACCTACGTGAAATGGGAATAAGGTCATAATTAACATAATTTCGTGAAATGGGAAATCGGAGAACATACTTACCTCCCGCTTGTTACACATTGTCTAGAAAGGAGAAGAAAGCTTTTTGTGAATGTTTGGTAAATGTTAAGGTGCCACAGTGTTACTCATCCAACATCCGTAGATTGGTATCAATGAAAGATCTGAAGTTGATAGGTCTTAAATCTCATGATTGTCACACTCTAATGCAATAAATATTGCCTGTGGCAATTAGATCTATATTGCCAAAGTATGTAAGGTTTGCAATCACCAGACTTTGTTTCTTTTTCAACAGTCTGTGCAGCAAAGTTATTGACCCTGATACTCTCGATAAATTGCAAAGAGAAGTGGTTGTTACCCTATGTCAGCTTGAGATGTATTTTCCTCTGTCGTTCTTTGATATCATGGTACATCTTTTTGTCCACTTGACTAGGGAAGTGAAAATGTTGGGACCAATTTTCTTGCATTGGATGTATCCCTTTGAACGATACATGAGCATTTTTAAAAGTGATGTTCGAAACCGTTATCGGCCTGAAGGGAGTATTATCGAGGGTTATGTGGCGAGAGAGGTTATGGATTTTTGCAATGACTTTCTCAGTGGTAATGACACTCCTGATAATGACAAGAATATTGACGAGCAATTTGGCAAAGGAATTTTGGGATCACGTGTGAAAGTAATCAGCCGTGAGCAGTGGGAACAAGGTCACTTGTATATTTTACACAACATGGACGAAGTGAACGTTTATATCGAGGAACATACCAATTTCATCAAGAGACAATATTCTCGAGCCAATACAATGTGGCTTACTAGAGAGCATAACAAGACATTTATTAAGTGGTTTGAAAATAAAGTCTTACATCAACTATCTCAAACACCAGATGATATTACTGAAACTATCAAATGCCTCGCCTTTAAACCAAAATTGACTGTTATGTCTTATGAAGGGTATGACATTAATGGATTCACATATTACACAAAGCGCCAAGATGATAAGAGTGTCTTCCAAAACAGTGGGGTCACCCTTCAAGCATCAACTATGTTTTTTGCAAGTGCAAAGGATAAGAGTCCACGTGAAGCTAAAATGTTATATTACGGTGTCATTGAAGACATATGGGAGTTTGACTACATAGATTTCAAAATTCCTCTCTTCAAATGTAATTGGGTTGATAACACCAAAGGAGTTATAGTGGATGAATAGGGTTTCACTTTAGTGAACTTTGAAAAGATTGGCGAGAAGGATGAACCATTCATATTGGCATCACATGAGAAACAAGTATTTTATATCGATGATCCTGCAAATGATAAATGGTCGGTTGTTCTTCATGGTAAAAGACAGTTCATTGAAGATCCTATAGATGAAGAACAGTACTATAATAAGTATGATGACTCCAGTCCATTCTCAGTTGGGTTGCCAACACCAGAAAATATGGAAGCTAATGATGACTTGTATGTGCGCAGAGATTACAATGAAGGATTGTTAATTGATAAAAAATTGCAATATTAGAGGCATGTTTATATTTTTTATATGTTTTATTTTTCTGAATGTGAACTTTACAATGTGAATGTGAACTTTACTATGTGAATTTTACAATGTGAATTATTTTATAATGTGAACTTTACAATGTGAATTACTTTACAATGTGAATGTGAACTTTACAATGTGAGCTTTACAATGTGAACTTTACAATGTGAATGTGAACTTTACAATGTGAATTTGACAATGTGAATTACTTTATAATGTGAACTTTACAATGTGAATTACTTTATAATGTGAATGTGAACTTTACAATGTGAGCTTTACAATTTGAATTACTTTACAATGTGAACTTTACAATGTGAATGTGAATTTTTAGATGCCTGAGCATTCTCCTGATGACTGTGCTGATGATTACCGTGAGGGTGAGGACATCAATGCGCCGCCTCACAATGTAAGTTTTAAAAATATATCATATATTTATATGTATATGTCCATTTATAGTTATATCTTGTAAATGTGTTTATTTTGTCAAATTTTAGGTTGATGATGCACATGTACCATCTGAAACACTTGAGGCACTTGATCAGCAACACCAAAAAGTTGACAAGAGAAGGGGCATCACTATGATGAAGAAGTTAATAGCGCAAAAGGGTAATGGACCCAAACTTGTTGTGGATTTTGATAATGCAGGAAATGCATCTGGTGTGAATCGCAATTCATTTGCTTCATATCTTGGGTATGTTACTCGTAGCCATTGCGGTTGTAAGATAGATTCTTGGCATAAAGTTTCTAAGGAGAAGAAAAACATAATATGGAAGGATTTATGCGTGAGTTATTATTAATTTACAATTCTATTTTGTAGATTACTAATTTTTTGGATACTAGTTAATAGCAATTCTATTTTGAAGAGTATATTTGAATTGGATGAAAAGTTGCATCGTAAATGCGTGATGCAACGCTGTGGGAGAGTCCTAAGGAACTATAGGACAAATCTCACCCAAGAATACATAAAAGAAGCTGACAAGAGAAATAAGACAACCACTGAACAGTGGAACTTCCTGGATAAAGAAGAATGGGACGCGTTTGTTGCTTCAAGACAAACTGATGAATTCAAGGTATTAGGCGTCAGTCCCAATCTCATTAATATATGTTGTATTCACTTATTCAAGATTAACATTTACTGTTACTAACCAAATCATTAATGTGCATACTAACTAGGCCCTCAGTGAGGCACAAAGATCAAGGCGTGCACTGAATGTGCATGACCACACAATGGGTCCAAAGGGGTATGCAGGCATTCACTAAAGACTATAGTCTGAGGCTACTACTCAGTCTGCTGCTACTCAGGAGTCCTCCACTATAGGTAGCACTCCTCTGCCTCGCCATGATGTCTGGATAGCTGGGAGGCAAAATAAGAAGGGAGAAATAAGGAAGCCCGCAACTGCTGAGGCGGCTGTGAAAATGGTAAAATACAACTCTTACAACAATCGTTCGAATATTGATTATTTGTGGTGTTTACTTAATTACAAATTTTTGTTTTGGCGATTAGCGGGAGCTGCACGAGCTGAGGAAACAAGGCAAGTTCATCCCTGATGGCACAAGGAATGAATTGACAGTTTCTCTGGGTAACCCAGAGCATCCTGGACGTGTTAGGGCTGCAGGCGCTGGTGTGGGCATCAAAGCTTTTTTTTGGCCATCCCAGCGCAAACATGTCCCAAAAGGGGGACTTTCACAAGAGGAGGTAACATATTCTTTCTTTATAATGTTATTGTAAAAGAGAATTCAATAATTAGAAGCTAACGTTTCTTTTATCCATGTATAGGTAGATAAACTAGTTGATAGGAAACTAGAAGAAGCAATGAAAAAATGGGAGGCATCTCAGACTACCACTTACCAGACAGTACCTATGGCGTCTCACACTACTCCTACTGCAGAGGTTGGGAGTAATCCTGTAGACCCACCACCTAGCACATCCACTGTAAGTATTTTTATGACATAGTAACTAGTTTTTTAATTCAAGATGATATGTTTTCAAGATGATATGTATATATGTATATAACATTCTTTACACAAAAATTTGTAGGGGTTGAAGCCATGCCGTCTAAAAATTAATGAATATGTCGTTGTAGAGGCGTCGAATTACCCATCCCTACCAGGGGAAATGTTTCACGGGTCTCCATTACCAGCTGGTTGGATTCGTGTGAGCCCGATACATATAATCCCCAAGTGGATGGATCTTCCATTGCCATATGCCCACCCAGATTGTGAAACACTTGGTGAGGCAGAAGGCGGAGTGATATTGTGGCTAAAAGCGGATGTCCTCTTTACTAAATTTGTATGGTAAATTTACATTACGTTAAATTGTTAGTGTGTGTATATGATGTCAGTTGATATGAAATTATTATATATATATAGGTTAAAAAGAAGACATCCACAACATCTAGGCCTCCACTTCCACCTCCTACATTACCCAGTTGGGTTCCAAAGGACCTAACTGTCCCGTTAGGTCCTACATGTAGGGGTATGGCAATATGGTTAGGCGAACATGATATAAATTGCCCTATAACTGTTTCTATAGATGAAGATGTTGCAGGTCAATCATATGAAAGCAAACTATTTATACAAGATATTTTGGAGTTGTTTCAATATGATTGGTTGAATACATCTGTGATAGAGCTATGGATGAGGTGAGATCTTCTTTATACATCCATATACCTTGTGCAGGATCTGGTGATTTGGTTTCTTATTTATTAATGCATACATACTACATGTTTTGCAGCTACTTAGACAAGATATGTGCAGATTTTGCATTCGAACGTGTAAGATTTTTGATTCCATCTTTGATTAGTCTAGTAGCTAAAGACCCTCCATCAGTTCAACAATACTTCTGTGAGGCTTTTTCAATTTTTGCTCAAAAAAAGAAGACGATGATAATGACTCCATTCAATGTAGAGTAAGTTTACTTTGCTTATTATAATTTAGACTTAAGAAAATTACATTTTTATTGTGGATTTTGAGTTATTAATTTTTAACTTTTTTACCTCTAGTGGTATGCATTGGGAGTTACTGGTTATTGTCCCCGAGACATTCACTGCCTATTATCTAGATCGTAAGGGGAGTAAATTGAATACAAAATATGGACACAATGAAAATGGCATTATTCCGGTGAGAAATATTTCATTTTCATATCCGTTAACATA
This sequence comes from Alisma plantago-aquatica, assembly GCA_963693085.1. Lineage (NCBI taxonomy): Eukaryota > Viridiplantae > Streptophyta > Magnoliopsida > Alismatales > Alismataceae > Alisma > Alisma plantago-aquatica. The sequence continues at coordinate 489,265,965 of OY856410.1, forward strand.
TGTTATGACATTACTATTTAATTATGCAATGTACTGTGTTACATTAACATGTAGGGGTTTTGATGAGTTCAAAAAGGCTGGAGGAAAGGTCCCCACGAAAAATAACCAGCCAATAATTTGGAAGAACGTGAAAGTAACTTCCCGACTGCAATATATGTATATATTATTTATGTGAGCAATGCTTAATTAGTTGTATTTTTTAATATTTTGTATGTTTGAATTTATAGTGTGCTACACAAGACAACGGATGGGCATGTGGATACTATGTGATGCGATTTATGCACATGATTATCAAATATGCCGCAATGGACATCGATTGTATTGCTGAGGTATTATATAGTCTCATTAGATAATATGAAATACATCAATATTATTTATAGCTCATTAATTATATATATACATCATTCTCTTTACATGTGTTTAAAACTAACCACACTACAGGATCGGCCTTACCAGATGTACATGCTCCCTATACGACGGGAGAATTAAATGAAGTAAGAGAAGAATGGGCAACAGCCATACAAGTAGTGGGGGATTTAAGATATAATTGGGATGTTGATAGAGAATAATGACTAAAGAATGATATTTTGTAAATAAATTTCTGAATTATAATATATGTGTGAATGTTTCTACATATATGGATGTTTCTAAATGTGTCTGAGTGAAAATGAATGAAACTGTTGGTTGCTATATGAATGTTTCTATATGTGTGAATGTGAAAATGAACGGAACTATAGATTGCTAGCTACATGAATGTTTTTAAATGTGTGAAAATCAAATGGAACTGCAGGTTGCATTGCTAAATGTGTGAATATTTTTGTTGTTAATTTTGTAGGTTTGTGGCCTGTTATTGGCTGATATCAATGGATGTCGTAAAACTTGCAGTTCATAACTGAATTGCAGGTTTCTCATCCTGCGACCAGCCATACAATAGGTCTATAGACTGACAGAAAAAAAAATAGGCATCGGTTATTTGTATAAAACCGACGCCACATAGTTACAGTGTCGGTTTCTACTCGTAACCGACGTCTATTTCCTTAACACCATGGCCATGCTGGTCAACACGACCGTGGCAGCAGACCAGACACCACAGCCATGCTGGCCAGCACGGCCGTAGTAGTGGACCAGACACCACGACCGTGCTGGCCAGCACGGTCGTGTTGGTAATGATATGACGTCGGTTCTGGTCTAATAACCGATGCTGATAGTGCCCAAGATGGCGCCCTTTCTGTGGCGCGAAGGTATATGGTGTCGGTTTTTGATCTAATAACCGACGTCTATAGTCCCCTGCTGGTGCGTTTTCGGTGGCGCGCGAAGGGTTTTGGCATCGGCGTTTGAACCGACGCGTAACGGCCTGGGCTTTTAGCGTCACCCACATAGGTGTCTCTTATAAACTGACACTAAAAGCTTTAAATAACCGACACTAAATGTCAGTTATGTACTAGAGTGAGCATGTAGTTATATCCCATAGGCAAGTATTGTGTCAGTTTCAATGGACTTTGTAGCAAGTATTTATTATGGGTTCACTTAGTTCTTAGATAGTGTACTTATTGTGTTCAATGTACCTTGTAGCTTATGTCATTCAGATTTTTCATGATTGATCATGCCTTAGTTCATGATTTTATTACTTCAAATTTGGATGTGGTTGGTTTATGTCATTTAGATTCTCAATATTTGTTATTTTCCCTACTAAGCTACTAAAGCTTAGAATTGGTTTCGTGTACATGCTTTAGGAATTCTTGCTCAATGTCCTCCTATTCCATAATATACAAGACAATTATTGCCCATTTGCATGTTCAAAATTTATCACAAGAAAAACAATCTTATTGATCCCAAACTAAATGGAATATCGATTACATGATATATAATAGAGAATGCCCATTTCCATGTTCAATTGTAATACTTTTAGAATTAATGCCCATTACATATCTATCATTGTGTTTGTTGGCCTAGAAACTCGTCCATGATTTACTCATTAGGAGTAAATCTTGGATAGTCCCCAGTTTGGGACTATTCTTGAATACCTAATCTCACTTAGGATGTAAGTGTATAATGTGTATTGGGTTTTCAAGAAAATTTCGGTAGCATTTCCCCATTTGTTCTCTAAGTACATATGTACTTAGAGAACAGCAGGGAAATGCTGCCGAAATTTTCTTGAAAACCCAATATACATTATACACTTACTAGTTAGATTAGGTGTTCAAGAATGGGATAGGTGGTACACATTTATTATATATAAGAATGACAACACATGTATTTGTTGGCCTAGAAACCCATCCAAGATTTACTCATTAGGAGTAAATCTTGGATAATCTCCGATTTGGGACTGTTCTTGAACACCTAATCTCACTTAGGATGTAAGTGTATAATGTGTATTGGGTTTTCAAGAAACTTTCGGCAACATTCCTCGTTTGTTCTCTAAGTACATATGTATTTAGAGAACAACGGGGAAATGTTGCTGACATTTTTTTGAAAACCCAATACACATTATACACTTACTAGTGAGATAAGATGTTCAAGAATGGGATAGGTGGTACACATTTATTATATATAAGAATGACAGCACATGTATTTGTTGTCCTAAAGTTTATCCATGCATAAACTCTAATCTGTTAACCCTAGACCCTAATCTTGTTATAATATATAGCTTGTTTTCTCTTTGACCATAGAATGGATAGATCATGGATGCCCATTCGCAATCGCTGCACCCCAGAGTTTATATCTGGTCTTGATCAGTTTATTAGATTTGCCGAGGAACATAGGAAACAACCTGTAGATAGGTCCTACTGTCCATGTAGGCATTGCGGTAACAACTTGAAAGTCAGCACTGGTGACGAAATCAAAAGCCATGTCATGTGCAACAGGATTGTGCAAGGCTATATAGAATGGCACTGGCATGGAGAGATTTCAAACCCGAAACCAGTGGATGTCAATAGAAGTGCTTGTGTGGAGGAAGAATTTTCCTCTGATGACGTAGATGTGAATGAACCAGTTCCAGTAAACATCGTTGATGCGATGCTGGATAGTTGTGGGGTAGAGCACACCGGTCCACCTTCCATGTTTAGAAACATTGTGCATGATGCTGAGATACCGTTATACACAGGTTGTACTAAGTTTACGAAGCTTAGCACTGTGTTGAGATTGTATAAACTGAAAGCTAACAATAGATGGAGCGACAAAAGCTTCACGACATTGTTGTCTTTGTTGAAAGAAATGCTTCCTGAAGGAAACGAGCTACCAATCTCAACATACCACGTAGAGAAATTATTGTGTCCAATGGGAATGGAGGCCAAGAAGATACACACATGCCTGAATGATTGTGTATTATTTCAAAAGGACTATGTGGATTTGAAAGATTGTCCAAAATGTGGTGCGTCACGGTATAAATTGACGACTTTGGGGGAGTCCAAAACTAGTTCTCCTGCCAAGGTGATGTGGTATCTACCTATAATATCACAGTTTCAACACTTGTTTGCAAATCCGATAGATGTGAAGAATTTGAGGTGGCATGCAATTGTTAAGAAAAATAATGATGGGATCCTACGACATGCGTCTGATTATCCACAGTGGAAGAAGATTGATCTATTGTACCCTAAATTTGGTGAAGAAGACAGGAATCTAAGACTTGGGCTTTGTATAGATGGGATGAATCCGTACAGAACATTGAGCAGCCAACATAGCACTTGGCCAGTCATGCTTTTTATATACAATCTTCCTCCCTGGCTGTGTATGAAAAATAAGTATGTAATGTTGTCGTTGTTGATATCGCGCCCTAAACAACCTGGAAATGCTATCGATGTTTATCTTGAACCTCTGATTGATGACTTAAAGAAACTCTAGGGTGAAGGTGTGATGAACTATGATGCTTCACGAAGAGAGACATTTCGTTTGCATGCTATGTTGTTTTGGACTATTAATGACTTTCCAGCATATGGGAATTTGTATGGATATAGTGTCAAAGGAGCTAAAGCGTGCCCTATATGTGAAGAGAACAGTGATTCAACAAGACTAAAACATGGCAGTAAGACTGTATATCTCGGCCATGGAAGGTTTCTTTCAAAATTCCATCCCTATCATAGGAAGCACAAAGCATTCATTGGATTGAATGAGGAATGGAGTGCACCTAAACCTATACCAGGGGAGGTTGTTTATGAAAGAGTAAAAGACTTTGTCAATGAATTTGGTAAGAGATCACAATGTACTATGGCCACACAGAGTGACAAATCTTTATTCAATAAGAAGTCAATATTTTGGGATCCTCCTTATTGGAGTTCTTTGACAGTCAAGCATTGTATCGATGTCCTGCACGTTGAGAAAAATGTTTGTGATAGTGTCATTGGTACTTTGTTGAATATAGCAGGTAAGGCTAAAGATGGGATAAAATGCAGACTGGACCTATGTGAAATGGGAATAAGGTCAGAATTAACAGAATTATGTGAAATGGGAAATCAGAGAACATATTTACCTCCCTCTTGTTACACATTGTCTAGAAAGGAGAAGAAAGCTTTTTGTGAATGTTTGGTAAATGTTAAGGTGCCACAGGGTTACTCATCCAACATCCGTAGATTGGTATCAATGAAAGATCTGAAGTTGATACGTCTTAAATCTCATGATTGTCACACTCTAATGCAATAAATATTGCATGTGGCAATTCGATCTATATTGCTGAAGCATGTAAGGTTTGCTATCACCAGACTTTGTTTCTTTTTCAATAGTCTGTGCAACAAAGTTATTGACCCTGATACTCTCGATAATTTTTAAAGAGAAGTGGTTGTTACCCTATGTCAGCTTGAGATGTATTTTCCTCCGTCGTTCTTTGATATCATGGTACATCTTGTTGTCCACTTGACTAGGGAAGTGAAAATATTGGGACCAGTTTTCTTGCATTGGATGTATCCCTTTGAACGATACGTGAGCATTTTTAAAAGTGATGTTCGAAACCGTTATCGGACTGAAGGGAGTATTATTGAGGGTTATGTGGCGAGAGAGGTTATGGATTTTTGCAATGACTTTCTCAGTGGTAATGACACTCCTGGTAATGACAAGAATATTGAGGAGCAATTTGGCAAAGGAATTTTGGGATCACAGGTGAAAGTAATTAGCCGTGAGCAGTTGGAACAAGGTCACTTGTATATTTTACACAACATGGACGAAGTGAGTGTTTATATCGAGGAACATACCAATTTCATCAAGAGACAATATCCTCGAGCCAATACAATGTGGCTTGCTAGAGAGCATAACAAGACGTTTATTAAGTGGTTGGAAGATAAAGTCTTACATCAACTATGTCAAACACTAGATGATATTACTGAAACTATCAAATGCCTCAACTTTAAACCAAAATTGAATGTTATGTCTTATGAAGGGTATGACATTAATGGATTCACATATTATAGAAAGCACCAAGATGATAAGAGTGTCGTCCAAAATAGTGGGGTCACCCATCAAGCGTCGACTATGTTTTTTGCAAGTGCAAAGGATAAGAGTCCAGGTGAAGCTAAAATGTCATATTACGATGTCATTGAAGACATATGGGAGTTTGACTACATAGATTTCATAATTCCACTCATCAAATGTAATTGGGTTGATAACACCAATGGTGTTATAGTGGATGAATTGGGTTTCACTTTAGTGAACTTTGAAAAGATTGGCGAGAAGGGTGAACCATTCATATTGGCATCACAGGTGAAACAAGTATTTTATATCGATGATCCTGCAAATGATGAATGGTCGGTTGTTATTTATGGTAAAAGACAGTTCATTGAAGATCCTATAGATGAAGAAGAGTACTATGATAAGTATGATGACTCCAGTCCATTCTCAGTTGGGTTGCCAACACCAGCAAATATTGAAGCTAATGATGACTTGTATGTGCGCGAAGATCACAATGAAGGATTGTTAATTGATAAAAAATCGCAATATTAGAGGCATGCTTATATTTTTTATATGTTTTATTTTTCTGAATGTGAACTTTACAATGTGAATCACTTTACAATATGAATGTGAACTTTACAATGTGACTTTTACAATGTGAATTACTTTACAATGTGAACTTTACAATGTGAATTACTTTACAATGTTAATGTGAACTTTACAATGTGAGCTTTAAAATGTGAATTACTTTACAATGTCAACTTTACAATGTGAATGTGAACTTTCAGATGGCTGGGCATTCTCCTGATGACTGTGCTGATGATTACCGTGAGGGTGAGGACATCAATGCACCGCCTCACAATGTAAGTTTTAAAAATATATCATATATTTATATCTATATGTCCATTTATAGTTATATCCTGTAAGTGTGTTTATTTTGTCAAATTTTAGGTTGATGATGCACATGTACCCTCTGAAGCACTTGAGGCACTTGATGAGCAGCACCAAAAAATTGAGAAGAGAAGGGGCATCACTATGATGAAGAAGTTAATAGCACAAAGGGGCAATGGACCCAAACTTGTTGTGGATTTTGATAATGCAAGAAATGCAATTGGAGTGAATCGCAATTCGTTTGTTTCATATCTTGGGTATGTTACTCGTAGCCATTGCAGTTGTAAGATAGATTCTTGGCATAAATTTCCTAAGGGGAAGAAAGACGTAATATGGAAGGATTTATGTGTGAGTTATTATTAATTTGTAATTCTATTTTGTAGATTACTAATTTTTTGGATACTAGTTAATAACAATTCTATTTTGCAGAGTATATTTGAATTGGATGAAAAGTTGCATCGTAAATGCGTGATGCAACTCTGTGGTAGAGTCCTAAGGAACTATAGGACAAATCTCACCCGAGAATACATAAAAGAAGGTGACAAGAGGAAGAATACAACCACTGAACAGTTGAACTTCTTGGACCAAGAAGAATGGGACGCGTTTGTTGCTTCAAGACAAACTGATGAATTCAAGGTATTAGGCGTCACTCCCAATTTAATTAATATACATTGTATTCACCTATTCAAGATTAACATTTAGTGTTACTAACCAAATCATTAATGTGCATACTAACTAGGCCCTCAGTGAGGCGCAAAAAGCAAGACGTGCACTGAATGTGCATGACCACACAATGGGTCCAAAGGGGTATGCAGGAATTCGCCAAAGACTACAGGCTGAGTCTACTGCCCAGTCTACTGCTACTCAGGAGTCCTCTACTATAGGTACCACACCTCTGCCGCACCATGATGTCTGGATAGCTGGGAGGCAAAATAAGAAGGGAGAAATAAGGAAGCCCGCAATTGCTGAGGTGGTTGCAAAAATGGTAAAATATAACTCTTAGAGCCATCGTTCGAATATTGATTACTTGTGGTGTTTACTTAAGTACAAATTTTTGTTTTGGCGATTAGCGGGAGCTGCACGAGCTGAGGAAACAAGGCAAGTTCATCCATGAGGGCACAAGGGATGAATTGATAGTTGGTCTGGGTAACCTAGAGCATCCTGGACATGTTAGGGTTGTAGGCGTTGGTGTGGGCATCAATGCGTCTTTGGGCCATCCCAGCATAAACATATCCAAAAAGCGGGACTTTCACAAGAAGAGGTAACCTATTCTTTCTTTATAATGTTAATGTAAAAGAGAATTCAATAATTAGAAGCTAACGTTTCTTTTATCCATGCATAGGTAGATAAGATAGTTGATAGGAAACTCAAAGAAGCAATGAGCAAGTTGCAGGCATCTCTGACTTCCACTCAGCAGACAATACCTATGGCGTCCCGCTCTACTCCTACTGTAGAGGTTAGGAGTAATCTTGTAGACCCACCACCTAGCACATTCGCTGTAAGTATTTTTATGACATAGTAACTAGTCTTTTCAAGATGATATTTATATATGTATATAACATTCTTTACACAAAAATTTGTAGGGGTTGAAGCCATGTCATCTAAAAAGTAAAGAATTTGTCATTGTAGAGGCGTCAGCTTACCCATCCCTACCAGGGGAAATATTCATGGGTCTCCATTACCAGCTGGTTGGGTTCGTGTGAGCCCGGTACATATATTTCCCAATTGGATGGATCTTCCATTTCCATATGCCCACCCAAATTGTGAAACGCTTGGTGAGGCAGAAGGCGGAGTGATATTGTGGCCAAAACCAGATGTCCTCTAAACTAAAATTGTATGGTAAATTTACATTACGTTAAATTGTTAGTGTGTGTATATGATGTCAATTGATCTAAAATTATATATATATATGTATATATATATATATATATACATGTTAAAAAGAAGACACCCAGAGCATCTAGGCCTCCACCTCCACCTCCTACATTACCAAGTTGGGTTCCACAGGACCTACCTATCCCGTTAGGTCCTAATTGGAGGGGTATGGCAATATTGTTAGGAGAACATGATATAAATTGCCCTATAACTATTTCTATAGATGCGGATGCTGCATGTCAATCATACAAAAGCAAACAATTTATACAAGATATTTTGGAGTTGTTTCAATATGATTGGATGAATACATCTGTGATAGAGCTATGGATAAGGTGAGATCTTCTTTATACATCCATATACCTTGTGTAGGATCTGGTGATCTGGTTTCTTATTTATTAATGCATACGTAATACATGTTTTGCAGCTACTTAGACAAGATATGTGCAGATTTTGCATTCGAACATGTAGGATTTTTGATTCCATCTTTTATTAGTCTAGTAGCTAAAGACCCTCTGTCAGTTCAACAATATTGTTGTGATTCTTTTACAAATTTTGCTCAAAATAACAAGACGGTGATAATAGCTCCAGTCAATGTGGAGTAAGTTTACTTTGCTTATAATTTGGACTTAAGAAAATTATATTTTTATTGTGGATTTTGAGTTATTAACTTTTAACTTTTTTACCTCTAGTGGTATGCATTAGGAGTTACTAGTTATTGTCCCCGAGATGTTCGTTGTCTATTATCTAGATCCTAAGGGGACTAAATTTAATTGAAAATATGGACATAAAATGAAAATGGCATTATTCTGGTGAGAAATATTTTATTTTCATATCTGTTAACATATGGTATTACATTACTATTTTATTATGCAATGTACTGTGTTACATTAACATGTAGGGTTTAGATGAGTTCAAAAAGGCTGGAGGAAAGGTCCCCAGGAAAAAGAACCAGGCAATAATTTGGAAAAATGTGGAAGTAAGTTCCTTACTGTAATGTATATATTATTTATGTGAACAATGCTTAATTAGTTGTATTTTGTATGTTTCAATTTATAGTGTGCTACACAAGACAACGGATGGGCATGTGCATACTATGTGATGCGATTTATGCACATGATTATCAAATATGCTACAGTGGACATCAATACCATTCCTGAGGTATTATATATAGTCTTATTAGATAATATGAAATATATCAATCTTATTTATATATTATTAATTATATATATACATCATTCTCTTTGCAGGTGTTTAAAACTGACCACACTACCGGAAATGCCTTACCAGATGTACATGCTCCCTATACGACGGAAGAATTAAATGATGTAAGAGAAGAATGGGCAACAACCATACAAGTAGTGGGGGTTTTAACATATAATTGGGATGTTGATAGCGAATAATGACTAAAGAATGATATTTTGTAAATGAATTTCTAAATATAATATGTGTGAATGTTTCTACATGTGTCTGAATGTTTATACATGTGTGAATGTGAAAATGAATGAAATTGTTGGCTTCTATATAAATGTTTCTACATGTGTGAATGTGAAAATGAATGGAACTGCAAATTACTACATGAATGTTTCTACATGTGTGAAAATCGAATGGAACTGTAGGTTGCTAAATGTGTGAAAATTAATGTTGTTAATTTTGTAGGTTTGTGGCATGTTGTTAGCTGATATCAATGGATGTCATAAAACCTGCAGTTCATAACTCAACTACATGTTTCTCATCCTGCGACCAGTCACAGCAGGCCTGCAGACTAATAAGAAAAAAAAACATGAAATAGGCATCGGTTATTTGTTTAAAACTGATGACATATGATTCCAGCATCGGATAAATAATTATAACTGACGCCTAATGCATGTGATGGGGTGTCGGTTATCAACAATAAACTGACACTAATGGTTGTTCCAGCAGGTGAGATGGTGTCGGTTATCACTAATAAACTGACGTTGATAGTGCCCCAGATGGCACCCTTTCTGTGGCGCGAAGGTTTACGGTGTCAGTTTCAAAGCTAATAACCGACGCCTATACCCCCCTGCTGGCGCGTTTTCGGTGGCGCGCGAAGGGTTGTGGCGTCTGTTTCAAAGCTACTAACCGACGCCTATACCCCCCTGCTAGTGCGTTTTCGGTGGGGCGCGAAGGGTTGTGGCGTCAGTTTGAGAACCGACGCCTAACGGTTGCCCTTTTAGCGGCGCCCACATAGGTGTCACATTAAAACCGACACAAAAGGCCTTAAATAACTGACACTAACGATCGATTATGTACTAATGTATGTGTATTTTTGTGTACATATGTGTACTATTATGTGTATTGTAATACACATATGTACACAACAATATGCATTTGTACCAATATGTGAATTGTTGTGCATAATATTGTACGCATGTACAAAGTAATACACATATTAGTATACTTCTGTGTAAATAATGATACACATTGCAATATACATGTGTAGAAAAAATTGTACAAAATAATACAAATTGATGGCAGTGTATATGTGTAAAAAATTATACACCAATACACATGGCAATATACATGTGTACAAAACTATAACAAGAATAAACATGATAATAGAAGTCTTTACAAACTTCTACCACAATAGTATACATGTGTATAAAATTGTACACATGTGTACAAAATTATACACAATATTACACATGGGCGTACACATTTGTACAAAACTGTACATAAAAGTACACATGGTAGTACAAATGTGTATAATATTATACCCAATAATACACATGGTAGTACATGTGTACAAATGTGCACACAATAATACATATGTGTACAAAATTATACACAATAGTACACATAGTTGTACATGTGTACAAAAATGTACACAACAATACACATGAAAATCCACATGTGTACAAAATTGTATCCAACACTACACATGACAGGACAAATGCGTACAAAACTGTACACAACAATACATAGACAATTACACATGTGTATGAAACATTATATAGTAGTACACATGGCAATAAAAATGTCTATGAATAGAAGTTACAAAGAAAGTCATCTTCAAAATAATACACATCGTAAAACACATGTATACAAATAATATTCCAAAGTACGCATGACTACAGTACACATGGCAGTACACAGAGTAGTAGGCATGCGAACAAAATTGTACACAACAATTAATATTGTAGTTGACATGCACATTTCAATATATATGTATACACATTTTTATGCACATGTAATACTGTGTGTATCATCGTATCCACGTGAGTGCCTTTTTGTACATATTTGTATTTCCATATATGTACAAAATAGTACACATTCCAATATACATGCGAAAACATGTGTACAACAATAAACGTGGTAGTACAAATATGCAAACAACAATACACATTGTAGTACACATGTGTACAAGACTATACACAACAGTACGCATGGGAGTACACATGTGTACAACAATACATGTGACAGTACGAATGTGTACATAACAATACACATGGTAATATACATGTATACAAGACTACACAACAATATGCATGACAACACACATGTGTACAATAATACACATGGCAATACAAATGTGTACACAACAATATGAATTGCAGTATATATTTGTACAAGACTATACACGACATTATACATGGAAATACACAGGTGTACAATAATACACATGGCAATACAAATGTGTACACAAGAATACAAATTGTAGTATATATTTATACAAGACTATACAGAACATTATACATGGCAACACACATGTGTATAACAATACACATGACAATACAAATCTATACACAACAATATACATTGCAGTACACAGGTGTACAAGACTATACACAACAATACACATGATAACACACATGTGTACAACAATCCATGTGGTACTACAAATGCATACACAACAGTGCAAATGGCAGAACACATGTGCACAAGAATATACACAACAACAATGCAAATGGCAGAACACATGTGCAAAAGAATATACACAACATTACGCATTGCAACACACATCTGTACAACAATAAACATGGCAATATAAATGTGTACATAGCAGTACACATTTTAGTATACATGTGTACAAGACTATTCATAAAAGTGAGCATAGAAACACACATGTGTACAACAATACACATGGCAATACAAATGTGTACACAACGGTACACATGTATACAAAACTATAGACAACTACACACCGAAACACACATGTGTACACAACGGTACACATGTGTACAAAACTATAGACAATGACACACAACGATACACATTTGTACAACAATACACATGGAAATACAAATGTGTACACAAAAGTACACATGTGTACAAAACTATACACAACTACACACATGGAAACGCACATGTGTACAATAGTACAAATTATAGTATAGATGTGCACAATAGTACACATGGCAATACATATGTGTACAAGACTATACACAATAGTACGCATGGAAACACACATGTAGAATTATACAAATGTTAGTACAAATGTGTATGCAACAATGTACATGGATTTACATATGTGTACAACACTATACACAAATGTACGCATGGCAACACACATGTGTACAACAATACACATGGCAATACATATGTGCACACAACGGTGCATATGCGTACAAGACTATACACAATTGTATGCTTGGCAACACACATGTGAACAAGAATACACATCGTAGTACAGATGTGTCCACAACAACTAACATGGAAGTACACATGTGTACAAGACTATACACAATAGTACGCATGGCAACAAATATGTGTACAATAATATACATGATAGTACAAATGTGTACACAATAGTGCACATATATTTACACATGTGTACAAGACTATACACAATAGTACCCTTGGAAGCACACATGTGTACAACAATACACATGACAGTACAAATGTGTACATAACAATAAACATAGCAGTACACATTTGTACAAGCTATACATAACAGTACGCATGACAATACACATGTGTACAATAATATACATTGAAATACAAATGTGTACACAACAATACACATTGCGTACACCTGTATACAAGACTATGCACAAAAATGCATGGAAACACACATGTGTACAACAAAATACATGGCATTACAAAAGTGTACACAATAGTGCACATGGTTGTACACATGTGTACTAGACTATATACAATACCATGTGTGACAACACACATGTATACAACAATACATGTGGAAATACCAATGTGTTCACAATAGTACACATAGCAGTAAACATTTGTACAAGACTATACACAACAATACGCATGACAATGCACATGTGTACAACAATATACATGGTAGTACAAATGTGAATACAACAATACACATGTGCACTATTATATACAAAACAGTACCCCTAGAAGCACTCATGTGTACAACAATACACATGGCAGTATAAATATGTACACAATAGTACACATAGCAGTACACATGTGTACTAGACTATACACAACAATACACATATGTACAACAATACACTTGGTAGTATAAGTGTGTGAACACAAGGGTACACATTGCAGTACACATGTGCATAAGACTATACACAACAATACACATGACAACACACATGTATACAAAAATACACACGACTGTATAAATGTGAACACAACAATACACATTGTAGTACACATGTGTTACAAGACTATACACAAAATTACGCATTGAAACACACATGTGTACAACAATACACATTAAAGTAAAAATGTGTACATAGTAGTACACATGACTGTACACATGGCAACACACATGTATACAAGTATACACGTGGAAATACAAATGTGTACACAACAATACGCATAGTAGTACATAAGTTTTCATGACTATGCACAACAATATGCATAGTAACACACACAAGTACAACAATACCGATGGCATTAAAAATGTGCACACAACAATATACATGTGTACAAAACTATGCACAAAGGTACGCATGGCAACACACATGTGTAAAACAATACACATGGTAATATTAATATGTACACAAAAGTACACATAGTAGTACACATTTGTACAAGACTATACACAACAGTAATCATGGCAATATTAATATGTACACAACAATACATATAGCAGTACACATTTGTACAAGACTATACACAATAGTACACATGGAAACACACATGTATATAAAAATACACATGGCAATACAAATGTGTAGACAATATTACACATTGTGTACACATGTTTACAAGACTATGCACAAAAGTACACATTGCTACACATATGTGTACAACAATACACATGGCATTACAAATGTGTACACAATAGTACACATGGTTGTACACATTAGTACAAGACTATAGACAACAATATGCATGATAAAGCACATGTGTACAATAATACACATGTCAATACAAATGTGTACATAACAGTACACATACCAGTACACATGTGTACAAAACTATAAATAACAATACACATATGTACAACAATAAACGTGGCAGTACAAATGTGATCACAACAATACATATTGCAGTACACATGTACACACGAATACACACAACAGTATGCATGAAAACTTACATGTGTACAACAATACACGTGGTTGTACAAATGTTTACACAATATTACACATAGCAATACACATGTGTACAAGACTATACACAACCGTACGCATGGCAATACACGTCAGTACAAAAATACACATGGCAGTACAAATGTGTACATAATAGTGAACATGGTTGTACACATGTGTACAAGACTATACACAACAATACGCATGGCAACACACATGGGTACTACAATACACGTGGTAGTACAAATGTGAATAATACATATAGCAATACACTTATGTACAAGGCTATACACAACAATACAAATGGAAATACACATGTGTACAACAATACACATGGCAGTAAAATATGAACACAACGGTACACATTGCAGTACACATGTACACAAAAGTACACACAATAGTATGCATGGCAACATTAATGTGTAAAACAATACATGTGACAATACAAGTATGTACACAAAAGTTCACATTGCAGTACACATGTACATGACTATACACAATAGTATGCACGAAAACACACATTTGTACAACAATACACATGGAAGTACAAATGTATTTACAACAACATGAATGGTTGTACACATTTGTACAATACTATACACAAAAGTACACATGACATAACACATGTGTCCAACAATACAAATGGCAACAAAAATGTGTACACAATAGTACACATAGTAGCACAAATTTGTATAGGACTATACACAAAAGTACACATAGTACTACACATGTGTACAAGACTATACACAACATTACACATGTCAAAACACATGTGTACAACAATACATGTGGCAGTACAAGTGTGAACACAATAGTACACATTGCAGCATACATGTGCACAAGACTATACACAACAATACACACGGTAACACACGTGTACAACAATACACATGGAAGTACAAATGTGAACACAACAATACACATTGCAGTGCACATGTGTACAAGACTATACACAACAATACACATGGAAACATACATATACAATAATATACATGGTAGTATGAATGTGTACACAATAGTACACATGGTTGTACAGATGTGTACAAGACTACACAGAACCATATGCATGGAAACACACATGTGTACAACAATACACGTGGAAATACAAATATGTACACAATAGTACACATGGTTGTACACATGTGTACAAGATTTTACATAATAGTATGCATGAAAACACACATGTGTACAACAATATCACTCATAGTACAAATGTGCATACAATAATATACATTGTAGTATATATGTGTACAAGACTAGGCACAATTGTACGCATGGCCACACACATGTGTACAAAAATACACATGGCAGTACAAATGTGTACACAATAGTACACATAGCAGTACACCTTTATGCAAGACTATACACAATAGTACGCATGGCAATACACTTGTGTACAATAATACACATGACAGTACAAATGTGTACACAACAATACACCTTGCGTACACACGTGCACAAGACTACGCACAAAAGTATGCATGGAAACACACATATGTACAACAATGCACATGACATTAGAAAAGTTTACTCAACAATAGACATGACAGTACAAGTGTGAACAAAACTGTACACATATCAAGACATATTTGTACAAGACTATGCAAAATGGTTCGCATTGCAATACACAAGTGTGCAACAATACAAATGGCAATACATATGTGTATACAACAATACACATCGCGTACATATGTGTACAAGACTGCATAAAAGTATGCATGGCAACACACGTGTACAATAATAGGAATGGCAATACACATGTGTACAATAATGCATGTGGTACTACAATGGTGAACACAATAGTACACATTATAATACACATGTGCACAAGACTATACACAAAAGTACACATGCAACACACATGTGTACAACAATATACATGGCAGTACAATTGAGAACACAACAGTACACATTACAGTACACACATGTACAAGAATGTATACAACAATGCACATGACAATACACATGTGTACAACAATTCACATGGCAGTACAAATGTGTACACAATAGTACACATGGTTGTACAAATGTGTATAACACTATACACAATAGTACTCATGGAAACACACATATGTACAACAATATACGTGGCAATACAACTGTGTTCATAATAGTACACGTGGAAATACAACTGTGTATACATGTGTAGAAGACTATACACAATAGTATGCATGGCAACACACAAGCGTACAACAATACCCACGGAAGTACAAATGTGTCCATAATAGTATACATTATAGTATAGATATGTACAAGACTCTGTACAATAGTACGCATGGCAACACACGTGTATAACAAAGCATGGCAGTACAAATGTGTACACAACAATACACATAGCAGTACACATTTGTACAAGACTATACACAATAATATGCATGGAAATACACATGTATACAACAATAAACATGGCAATACAAATGTGTACACAATAGTATGCATTGCCTACACATGTGTACAAGACTATGTACAAAAGTACGCATGGCAAGACACTTGTGTACAATAATAGACATGGCATTACAAAAGTGTACACAACAGTATACATGTTTGCACGTATGTTTACAAGACTATACACAATAGTATGCATGGTAACACACATGTGTACAACAATAGACATGGAAATACCAATGTGTACACAATAGTACACATAGCAATACACATGCATACTAGACTATACAAAAAATAATGCATGGCAATGCACATGTCTATAACAATACATGTGGCAGTACAAATTCAAACACAACTATACACATTGCAGTACATATTCACACAAGACTACAGACAAAAATACACATGGAAACACACATGTGTACAACAATACACGTGGTTGTACAAATATAAACATAACAATACACATTGCAGTACAATACAAGACTATACACAACTATACTCATGGAAACACACATGTGTGCGATAATACACATGGTAGTACAATTGTGTATACATCAGTACACATACACATGCTTGTACGCATGTGTACAAGACTATACACAACAATATGCATGTCAACACATATGTATACATCAATACACGTGGTAATAAAAATGTGTACATAATAGTATACATGTTTACAAAATTATACACAACAGTATGCACAGAAACACACACGTGTACAAAAATACATATGGTAGTAAAAATGTGTACACAACAGTACACATGACTGTACATGTGTGTATAAGACTATAAAAAATAGCATCCATGGCAACACGCATGTGTAAAACAATACACATGACAGTGTGTACACAAAAATACACATGGTAGTACACATTTGTACAAGACTATACACAACAGTACTCATGGAAACATAGATGTGTACACCAATACATATGACAATACAAATGTGTACACAATAGTACACATTGTAGTATGCATGTATACATGACTATTCCCAACAATACGTATGGAAACACACATGTGTCCAATAATACATATGGAAGTACAAATGTGTACACATGTGTACCAAATGATATATAGTATAAACATCACAATACACATGAGTATAAAACTATATGTAATGGCACAAATGTGCACAGGACTATACACAACAGTATGAATGTGCGAAAGACTATAGATAATATTACACATGTCAAAAACTATATACAATTGTACACATGTACAAAATAATACACGTGTACAAAACCATACCGTGATAGTACATGTGTACAAAACTATATACAATA
This sequence comes from Alisma plantago-aquatica, assembly GCA_963693085.1. Lineage (NCBI taxonomy): Eukaryota > Viridiplantae > Streptophyta > Magnoliopsida > Alismatales > Alismataceae > Alisma > Alisma plantago-aquatica. The sequence continues at coordinate 489,284,260 of OY856410.1, forward strand.
ATACACATGGCAGTACACAAGTGTGGACAACAATACACATGGAAATACACATATGTACAAAATTGTACACAATAATAGACATGGTAGTACACATGTTTACAGAACAATACCCAAGGCATGAAGCATGTGTACACAATAGCACACATGGGCACTACACATGTGTACAAAACTATACATAGCAATATACATGGTTGTACAAATGTGCACATAACACTACACATAGCCATACACATGTGTACAAAATTGTACACAACAATACACATGAAAGCACACTTGTGCACAAAACTGTACATGATAGTACACATGATGGTACACATGTGTACACACATGTGTATAATAATACACATGGAAGTACAAATATGTACAAAACAATACACATCGCAATACACATGTGTACAATACTATACACAAAAGTACACATAGGAACACACATGTACAAAAATACATATGCCAAAACAAATGTGTGCACAACAGTCGACATGCAGTACAAATGTGTGCACAACAATAAATATGGTTGTAAACAGGTGTACAAAACTATACACAATAGAATACTACAAATGTATACAAAATAGTACATTCGGGTATAAACTTATACACAATTGTACACACGATAGTATACATGTGTACATACCTATACACAACCATACCATGATAGTACATGTGTATAAAACTATATACATTAGTGCACATGACAGTTAGCATGTGTAGACTATAATACACATGGCAATACAAATGTATAAAGAACTATACACATGGAAGTACACATGTGTACAAAATGGTTCACAACAATAGACATGGTAGTACACACGTGTACAGACAAAATTGTACACAATAGTACACAAGAAAATACACATGTGTACAAACCTATATATAACTATACACTTTGTTAGTACACATCTGTACAAAACAATACACTTGGCATAACACATTTGTATACTACTATACACATGGTACTACACATGTTTATAAAATTGTAGATAACAATCACATGGGAATACAAATGTGTACATTGCAATACACATGGTTATACACATATGTATAAAATTATATACTATAACGCACATGATAGTGTTTTGTACACATATGTGTAAAACTGTACACTATATAGAATAGTACCAAAAAGTATACAAGAATTTTGTACATAGGTTCAGTTGGACACATGCATACATATAAAATTGTACACTATATACAACAATACCAAACTGTACACAACAGTTTTGTACCTTGATAGCCATTTTGTGTGAACATGTGTTATGCATTGCGTACACAAGTTTTCACATGACAGTACACATGTGTGCAAACCAGTACATAAAAAACAACGCATGTGTACAAATCAACACACATGGCATAACAAATGTGTATAAAAGTCACTACTACAGAAGTGCCTTTTAGTGTCGGTTGTTTAACCCCCTTTGGCGTCGGTTTCTGAACGACGCCTATGTGGGCGCCGCTAAAAGGTTGGACACTTCAGCGTCAGTTAAAAAACCGACGCCTATTTAACATAAAGGCGTCGGTTGATTATAAAACACCGACGCCAAAAGGGTTCGCGCCACAGAAAACGGCGTCATCTAGGACGCTTTTTGCGTCGGTTATATACTAAAACACCGACGCAAAAAAGTGTCCTAGATGACTCCCATTTCCTGTAGCGCGAACACTTTTGGCGTCGGTGTTCAACAAAAAACCGACGTTGTAAGTCTGTGCTGACGGTTATCGGTAAATAACCGACGCCTATTTCTATTTTTTTTTTATAAATCTGTTTGCAGGCCTGCTGTGGCTGGTCAGCAGGATGAGAACCTGCAGTTCAGTTTTCTGAACTGCAGGTTTACGACATCCATTGATATCAGCCTACAAACAGGCCACAAACCTGCAAAATTAACATAAAAAGATTCACACAAGTAGATACATTCAGACATCAATTCAATTGTCACGTTCACACATATAGAATCATTCAAATACATGTTTTAACATTCAGAAACATTCATTTACAAAGTATCATTCATCATCACTATCAACATCCCAATTATATCGTACAGTTGCCACTGTTTGTACAGCTATTGCCCATTCTTCTCTTACTTCATTTAATGATTCCCTCGTATATGGAGCATGTACATTTTTTAAGCGTTTGCCTATAGTGAGGTCAGTTTTAAACACCTGCAAAGAGAATGATGTATATATATAAGTAATAATATAAAAATAAGATTGATATATTTCATACTAACTAATGAGACTATATATAATACCTCATGTATGGTATCGATGTCCAATGCGGCATGTTTGATAATCATCTGCATAAATCGCATCACATAGTATGCGCATGCCCAGCCATTGTCTTGTGTAGCGCACTATAAATTGAAACATACAAATTAATACAACTAAGCACAATTCACATCAATAATATATACATTGGAGTCGGGGAGTCGGGAACTTACTTTTACGTTCTCCCAAGACAATGGCTGGTTCTTTTTCCTTGGGACCTTTCCTCCAGCATTTTTGAATGCATCTAAACCCCTACATGTTAATATAACACACTAAGTTGCATAAGTAAATAGTAATGTAATAAAAGATGTTAACGGATATAAAAAATGAAATATTTCTCACCAGAATAATGCCATTCTGGTTACGTGTCCAATTTTAGTGTTTAATGTACTTCCTGCGGGATCTAGATAATAAACAGTGAACGTCCCGGGGACAATAACTAGTAACTCCCAATGTCTACCACTAGAGGTAAAAAGTTAACAATTAATAACTCAAAATGCAAAATAATAATGGAATTTTCTTAAGTCCAAATTATAAATAAAGCAAACTTACTTGACATTGAATGGAGCTATTATTATCGTCTTCATTTGATGACCAAAAATTGTAAAAGCATCTATACAGTATTGTTGAACACTATCAGGGTCTTTAGCTACCATACTAATCAATGATGGAATCAAAAATCCCACATGATCATATGCAAATTGTTTGCAATGATCTTCGATTAAGTAGCTGCAAAACATATAGACGTTATATAATAAATGTCTATAAAGTACAGGCAACATGGTTAATCCTAATCAATAGAGCATTATTAAATAATAAATCAAGAAATCAATAGTTTCAAACAAAAGGTCTAGGAATCTTTACTAGACATTATATGTATCCCTAATCATCATATTTAACATACTACATTATTATGAACATCCAGATCAGATTAAGATCATACTATGTTATAACCATTGGTTTAATAACCCTATTATATAATGACATCAGAATATATAGAAGAATCATAATTAACATGATTAACAACATGCTCATCAAACTAGGGTTTTCTTGAATATCATCTAATATTTGTGTACTAGACATTATATTTATCCCTAATCATCATATTTAACATACCATTATTATGAACATCCAGATTAGATTAACTCTAATCAAATACATTACATGCATTTTTATCACAACAATTTGATCGATGCATAAAAAAGCAGAGCAGCTAGCAGCGGGAAGACCAACCTTGTCAGAGGGAAGAAGGCAGAGGCTCCAGTGGCTCTGGCTGGAGAAGTAGCTAGCAGCGACGGCGGTGGAGGAGCAGCTAGCAGCTCCGGTGGCTCTGGCGGTGGTTGCGGCGGCGCGACGACGGTGGAAAAGCACCAGGCGGCGCCGAAGAGTCAGGCGTGGCGGCGGCCTCAGGCGCTTGGAGCAGCAGGGGCAGGCAGCAGGGGCGGGCAGTAGGGGCGGCGGAGAAGGGGGCGCGGAGAAGGAGGAGTGGTGGTGGAGAAGGGGGCGCCGGAGAAGGGGGCGCCGGAGAAGAAATAGCCGGAGAAATGGCACTGGAGAAGAAATCGCCGGAGAGAAATCGCCGGCAGCAGAGAAATAGGGTAATTGCTCGCAATGAAACAGAAGAAAGGGGAAGAGTCGGGCGATCGCGGAGTATAAGTTCCCAAATAGCGTCGGTTGTTTTAACAACCGATGCCTAAAATCTTTAGCGTCGGTTGTTTGCAACAACCGACATCCAATTGGACGATATTTTCATGAAATTGTTTGGCGGGAACCACCTTCAGCGTCGGTTATAAAAGGATAACCGACGCTGCAAGTGACACTTTTTGCGCAAATTTTCATCGCACATAGGCGTCGGTTTATACCTACATGACCGACGCTGAAAATGACACTATTTTTTTTTGATCAAAATTTGGATTTCGCGGCCGATTTTCAGCGTCAGTTTGTTATAAACAACCGACGCTGAATACAAAGCGGTACCCGTGTCTGGCTGGTCTTTGTATATAGACGTCGGTTTGCTTAAACAACCGATGCCTAACATATAAGGCGTCAGTTTTCCTTAATAACCGACGCCCAGAAAAGTGACATTGAATGCTATTTCTATAGTAGTGAGTGTACACAATAGTACACATGGTAGTACAAAAGCGTACACAATAGTTTCCATTGTTGCACACATGAGTGTAAAATTATACACAATAATAAACATTATCGTAGCCATGTGTACAAAACTATACACAACAATGCACATGATAGTACACATGACAATACACATGTGTACAAACCTATACACAACTCTACACATTGTAGTGTACATGTATATAAAATAATATAAAAGGCACAATATTGTTGGATCCTAGATGGGTGATTAGATGCTCTAGAGGGGGGTGAATAGAACTGAATGCACTTAAACAAAACTCATTAGACCTTCAAAATATATGACAAGATAAGGTTGTTAAATGTCAAACAGAAGACACAAAGATGGTTAGACACTCAGTTTGTTAGTGAGAGGTCCCAAGATCGAGCACATGCCACAGGATGAATAGAATGGCCAATTTTAAAAAAAGTTTGTTAAATAGGTAATTTGAATGCAACTAAACATTCATAGCAAGGGAGAGAGAGATTGAACATACACAAGTAGACAAACTATTTACAGTGGTTCCACACTTCAAATTAGAAGTGAGTCAATCCACTTACTTAGGGAGGTCAACCTCAAGGATTTCTTAACCTTGCACCTTCATTATATTCATTATATTAGATACAATACATGACCACCAAATGATTTACCTATCCAATACAAAGGGTCTTCAACCTTACCAAGGACTTACCCACTTTACATTGAGTATTCAGCCTTCACCAAGGACTTACCCACTCTTGTACAAGTCTTCAACCTTGTAGGGATTATCAACTCTTCTTGGATCTTCAACCTTTGACTTCTCCTTCACTCAGAGAAGCTTCTACCAAGGATTTACCCAATTGAGCAAGGAGTCTTCTTCCTTCACCAAGGGCTTACCCACTCTTGCTCCGAATCTTCATCCTTGATCTTGACTAAGGGACTCCTTCCCTTGTTCTTCTTCACCTCTCTTAGCTAAGAGAGAGAACCTTCATCTTCATGGTTGAAAAGAGAGATAGGGAGGTGGTAGAAGTGAGAGCCTCACAAGATATATATGTAGGACTAGCTCTCTTATAGATTTCCTACTCACTCTAAAAAATGTAGCAAGTGATTAAGCTTATAGAGAGAGAGGAGGGTGTAGGAAGCACTCAACTATATAATAGGAACCTCACACAGAGTTTTGCATTGAATCCTCAACCTTGGAATGAAGCCCAAGGGGTCCTATTTATAGCTGGGGATGCCTCTTAGCATTTGGGAACACATAAGAATGAAAACAATCAATTTTGTGGCTTGCAACAGATATATTTTCACTTGTTACAATTCCACAATGGCTAGAAACCCTTTTCTATACTTTTGTATACATTGCAATTGGTCGAGTTTCGATAAAGGTAACTCGACCGATCCCACTAAAAGACAAGACCAATTTAGACCATCGATCGAGTTTGTCCTGGGGTAACTCGACCGATTCACTTAATCCATTTTGGTTAGTAGAGGGATCAGTCGAGTTCTATGAAATGTAAACTCGATAGATCAAAAGTCATTTTCAAGATCCAATCAGGATCGGTCTAGTTTGCAACTCGACCGATGAACAACCTGATGTGAATTTTGGAAAATGGCTTTTGAGTGCTCCTAATTTTTTCTAAGATTAATTACAAGTCATAGAATCATTAGAAGTGATTTACAACATGATTCTAATGGATTTACATCATATTACAAAAATGTGCACTTGTATTGACTTTGACTTGTCTTTTATCCAATTTGATATGTACAAGTTAGGGCATTTGGAGTGTGTCAATACCTAATATGAAATCACTCAAGTAGAGACATTAGACACAAATAAGTGGAATGGTTTAGTCATCATCAAAACAAGGGTTTAGTCAATTTAGACCTTGAGTCAACAAATATACTGTACAAAACAATACAGAGGGCATAACACATGATATTACATGTGTACAAACCAATACACAAGAGATAAAACATCATTACAAAATGGTACAAAAAAGTTGACATGATAGTACACATGTGTACAAAACAATAAACAAGGCATAATACATGTGTATATAATAATCAATATGGCAATACATATGTGTACAAAACAGTACATAACAATACACATGATAATGAAAATGTGTACAAAACACTACATGTGGTAGCACACATGTGTAAAAAACTATACCACAATAGTACATATGTGTATAATATTGTACACATATAAAAAATTTACTTGATAATACATCATAAATATATGTATAAAACTACACACAACAATAAACATGGCAATGTACAATTCAATATTCTCTTTTATTTGTTCTTATTCTTCCTTCTAATTTTGATGTTTTAGATTGTCAAATGGTTTGCAAATATCTCTTGTTAATGATGATGATGAGGGTAAATAGGCTCTAGAAAATTAGCTTATACCCTCGTCTCCTGCATCGAAAAATGGTTTGGCTGAAGTTGTTATATGTTCTCCTCTAGAAACCAACTTGGTTTGAAGTATTGACAAGGAGTTGATTCCTATTATAAAAACTCCTTTCTTCTTCCTTCTCCAACACCACACTCCACCTCACTCCAAGTCCCAACCTCCTCAATCAACAAACACTACCTTTTAGTTCATTGTTTTCCTTCATCACTTAACTGATGACACAAAAAGCTAGTTTTTTGCATCCCATTTTTTCACCTCTGATAACCCTGCTATAAGTAGCTTAGGGTAGAACCAAGCTATGTGGGTCAGCCATCAACAGATCTGGTGGTGGTTTTTAAAATCTCAATAATAGGCAAGGAACGGAAGAGTCTATCTGTTCTTCCCCTTATCCCATGCACCATCATGGCCCAGGGATGGTGGTGGTGTTGCTGCCTAATCTGATTGACCCAACATGACATGTCTCCATAAGTGTTGATGTGTCCTCTGCTCCGCCCACCACCATCACTCAAGTTATAATGAGAAGTCTTTTTGGGTTCCAACTTTGAATAGACGAAGTCATCGTAGTCATATCTGGCCCACAACCTATGGCTCTAAATAGTGGAGGACACATATGATTATGTAGTAAACCCATCACGATCCAATAGTGACACTAACTTTATGTGCACCGACTGTTGAACGATGATGAAATCCAATGGGCCTATGAATCCGATCTAGGTCTGGAGGCGCAACTGAGAGGGGCACTCCTAGATCATGTGAAGAAGACAATGACAGAAGCAACTATGGAATCCAAGACTGGGAGGATGATTACGATATTGACTCAACCACCTTGACTATGCCGTCTTCTCTAAAATCAGAAGCACTGGCCAGCTACATCTGCTCAAGCTTGACAAGGAGGAAGTGGAACCATTACCAAGATCTCTCGTGGTGTCCTTTCCTTGCTCCATGTTGCAGGCTATGCCTTTATGATGTATTCATCTGTCACCTCCCTATGGCCAATTGTCGGCATCCACCCTAGGGTTGCACTCATGACCGTTAGCCATGGGACTATTGTATCTAGTGAAGATGTATGAGGCGACAACAGTCTCCGGAGCAGGTTGAAAGAGGGACCGCTATTAGGCCATTGTTATTGGGTAGTTATTAGGCTGTTAAGGGGTGTGGAAAAGAGTATAGGTCCGATTGTGTGTATGACGACCCTATTTTTCATGGTGATGCTTTTTTTTTCAATTGCTAAGTGCTCCATACCTTGTTGCCTTTCCAAGTATTTCATTTATCAATACCTTGACTATCTTAATTTCTGTAGCCTTGTGGATTAAGGAAGGAATTCTTTGTTAACAAATTGTATGGAATGATTTAGAAAGCAATAACCTGACATCTTCATGTAAATCAATGGTCACAAATTGTATATAAGGAAACCATTAAATAGTTTCTTTGTACCAGGTCAAAGAAATAACTTGATTATACATAAATGAATCCCTTTTGGCACAAATAGCCTTAGTTGCCTCACATTTTCTTTGGTTAAATTGTGAATGGCCATGAATGAATCCTTAATATGTAACACTTCTTATACAAAACAAAAGTATTCCCATTAACAAAATTGTTATTCTCATGACAAAATTGGTAGAAATTCATATTAAATTAAATCAACCCATTAATTGTCTAAAATGATGGAAAAACAAATGTATTAACAAGTATGGGAGTGCAAGGCTACATTAACTGAATTATGGTACAAAATGTTGATTAGAATGCAAAATTGTTCTAACAAAGGAAATAAAATTGGGATGAGTATTCGTTCATCAAAATACCCCATACATAAATGTTGCTCATCCTTGAGTAATATAAAAATGTGAATATCCAACAAATTAATACTTTCAAACTATATGAACTTCTCATCCTTAGATTATGTAACTTTCCTTACCACCAAATATGGCTAAGTTACCAAAAATTATTGAGATCACATAACACATCTATCCCAATCTTCTTTTCCAATCTTATTTCCAAAAACACCTCTTCGCCACCATCCCCAACATCAAGAATGTCTAAAAGTTTCATTAGATTTTAGAGAGACCCGCATGTCAACAAATATGTATATGATCCAAAACTAGTGTATGTCAAGATAATGTTGAAAATTGAGGCATTACTTATGCCCATAGTTAGAAAAGGAAGTGAATGGAGGAATGGACGAAAGAAGCATATCTTTCCTATATTCAACTTGAGATTGTATTTTTTTCTTTTTGTTGCAGTTACATTGACCGCATGTGTGTGTTTGTGTACATTAACATCTTTTCTTGGTTCTATGCCCCTATTAAATTTATGAGGTATCTAGGGAAGAAGTAGTAGAGGAGGGGAGCGGATATACCACCCCAAACTTAGAGTGTGGCATATTTCATGGCTTTTTTATTTTGTTTTTGATGGATGTAAGATAAGAAGATGGAATAAGAAATGTAGAAAAGAGTTAGAAACAAAATACAACTTGATTTGCAATTTAGTAAATATAGTTACTCTCCTTATCACACTACACTTAAATAATGATATAATGGGAGATTAAATTGAAATTTCATGTAATTGTTCTACTAGTCAGTAGGAAGCATGAATGTTTGATCCCTCTTATTTTCTTCCAACTTGCCATATTTCCAAGGAAACATAATATTCAAATTCTTAGGCCACATAGGACAATGTCTAGCCATTGGTTAGTTTTAAAATGTTAGTCCTTTGGAGTGTTTTCTTAGAATAAGTGGATTTGGATGGTGTGATCATGTATGCAAATAAGAAATTTAAATTTAAGGTATCTAGATAATGACCTTAATGATGAAAAAATGATTTTTTTAGCAAAATTCAATGCATGTATGCAATGATATGGTCTTAAAATTAAAATTTAGAAATTTAAGATAGAAGCATGTGGATGGAGTAAAGTACGTACCACCCACCCTCGACCTTGAATGAAAATATTTGCTCATTCCCAAGCAAACACTAAATTTGAAATGGAGGGAAAAAATGAGAAAATCTCAACTAGACAATCTTGGAACCTCAAAGAAGGTCCAACTACATGGAATGTTGACATGGACTGAAATCTTAAGAAAAGGAGTTCCATGAAGTGCCCATTGATTGGGTGGTTTTGGCAGCTCGAAGGGGCTTTTTGGAAGAGTAAAATGATGCTTCTTTTCACATATCAACCCATCCAATAGGATCCACAAATCTTCCTCCATCTATGAAGGGAATGTTGTATTTTTGTGTGGATGAGGAAGAAGAGGCACATAATAGGATTGGTGTCTGTTTAATGTCTTCTAGATCAGCTCATCGAAGAACACATGTGGTGGATCACCTTTGAAGAAGAAGGTGGTAGGTGATGTATCCACTGATTGTAATACCACTTGTGGTAGATCATGTGGAAGGTCCAGATTTGGTTGCTACTCATTGCCTGGATATGCATGTAAGAGATGTGGTGCTAGCATGTGATGGACTATTTCATCAATAAAGTCATCCTGATAAAATTCTATATGTGGATGGGTGTTTTCCTCAAATATCATCTAGGAAACATCATAGGTGATAGGATTGACATGATGTTTGACTATGTTAAAATGTTGCTTTTTTCATCCATGTGGGATGTTTCTAACTCATAAATGGACTCAAGAAAAATTAGAGTAGGAAAATCAGCCCTATCATCAAATAATTGTGGGAGGCATATAAACTTCCCGTGGAGGTGGATTTTCCTTTCATGGATCAACCAGACACGAGATAAAAGGTGGCTAAGATGGAATGCAGAACTCTTGTTGAAATGACCCTTCTTCATCTAAGACAACTGGATATGAAACTAATGTCGGTTCTTCTTCTTCTGGGATATGGTCTACCAGGGTTAGTTGATCATTGGTAACTTCAAAATCAAGGTCTATTATAGGGGGAGATAGAAAACCCTCAAGTTCTACATCCATGAAGGGGACGTCTTCTTGATGGGACATTTCATATTGATGTACTAAATTCTCAAGCATATAGAAGGATGGAGTACAAGTGTACATATCACATCCTAGCTGCAATTCCTCAATCTATGTGGTTATCAATGGATTTGGCATTGTTGACACTAAGATGATATCATCTTTGTTGTCGTCAACATTCATCTTGTTTTGCTGCTCTAGATGTTCTTGGTAACTTTCATACTGGCTCTCTAACTCCTTTGCTGGTATGACAAGCTGCAAAAGCTCATCCATTTATGCGAGTAGCCTTATGATTTGGGTATCTTCTTCAATGAGAATTTTCTCAAGGGCATCCAGTCTGTCACTCTGGTCGGGTAAAGGTTGGATTTCATAGTATTTTTCATCAATGTAGCTCCCCTAAGGTTGCTATTTATATTGTTCCACACATGGGAATTGATCTTCAGAACACAAAGGATCATATAAGTCTCTTGAATATTGTTGATTGATGTCCCCTTGATTATAAAATTGTCTTGTAGCAAGGTTCCACGTTGAATCTTTTTTAAAAAATTGGATTGGTTTCGTATCCACATTGATAAGTACTAACTTTGTGTTAGATGCTAATACTTTGGAGTGCAACTCCAAATTGCGTAGAGGTGTTAGGATAGTTTGGTGATGTATGGCCATAATAAACACACATTTCACATTGTACATGTTGTGCTGTTGACCTCTCAATTCTAAATGATGCTTGAAAAATAAGGAGATTGTTTATTAGGCTGGCAGAGAATATGGTTCAATAGGATATTTAATAAAATTTTGTTCAAGAATATTTTCAATCGAAAAAAAATCCTAATTAGTCTTAATCAAATGAAAACAATCAACAATTTTGTTGTCCCCGATAACAGTGCCAAAATTTTATGTGGACATTATCACACTACAAATTCACTAGGATGAAATTCTTAAAGTTTACTATAACAAATGTGCAATAATTACCATCCGTAAGAGGACGGACCTCATCACAATATAGTTGAGGATCGAACTCTAAATGACAATGTTTGTAAGAACTAGTTGATCAATTCAATTGAACTTGGAGAGTTAACACAAAAGATGGGTTTTGGTTGATCACAACTGTTGTGCAGGATTGAAAGTTTGAGATAAAATATAAGATTAACAAATAGACGAATACACTAGGGTGAGTAGGTCTCACCACCACTACCTATGTTTATTTTATCATTACAACATAAACACGCATTAAAAATATCATGGAGGTCAGGTAAATTCCCCTTTCGATATTAGGATTAAGACTGGATAGATATTCTTCTAGGCTTACTGTCACATTACCTAGAGATCTTGTATCCATCACCGCGGAAAACAACTATCCCTAATTCTCATCAAGAGTCCAACAAAAACTAATAGATATCTTACATCATGGGTTCAAAGTTCTCTGAAGATCATGAAAGATATGTAAACCTAATGGTTGAACTAGGATACAAGCATATAACAATTGATTTGACAATTAATAAGGTTGATGCATATATGGATGCAGTATAAGAAAAAAATCAAATAATGTGACTAATATCCACGTCCCTGTGTAAAGAAGTACTCACAACTCATAGTGAGATCAGAGTAAAATGAAGGAGATAGCCATCATTTCGGCGGGTAGAAGAGATATAGCAATAAAGTCCACCTAGAACTATCGTTAAGTGACCCTTCTTTTTTAATGTCCTCCTTGTTTGAATTTGGTCCGAAGATCAGGAAGAACAAGTGAATGGATGGTGCAAATAGACTGTCGTCGATGGTGGAAGGATTGGTTGGCTGCCAAGTCTAGAGATCAATGGTCTGACTAGTTCGGCAACACTAGCCAGGTGGATAGTTTCTAGACTTGGGGTAAAGAAGGAAGGACCAAGGAGATACCAAGGAATATCTCACGAAGAGACCCTTTTGCTTTGTGGATGCATGACCTTATTTATAGTAACTTGAGGCGGAATCCAGGAATAAGTGTGAGGAACCCAACCCACGTAAGTGTTGACGGAGGTCGATTGCTGGCTGAGGCGTCGCTGCCAAGCTTGGCCTGTCGAGAGAAGTCTGACTGGGTGGTGGTCTATGGATGCATGTCGACACCAGTCGATGGCAGCAAGAGAGTCTTGGTCTATCGATGTCTGTCGGGATGTTGAGGTCGCTGGTTGCCCGAGAGTCGACGACCAGCTGGAGGTCGATAGCCAACCGGAGGTGTCGAGCTGTGATAGACTATAGGTCGACATAGGTAAGGTGCCCATGGCTGCTTGGTCGATCTATTTCTGATGCTTTATTAGTTTCAGTCTTGAATGAAGGCTGTCGAGCCAAAGGAGTCAGGAAGCAACGTCGATAGGACGCTCCATCGATGGAGGTTGGGTGCAGATCGGATATCATGGTTGTCGTAGAAATGGCGGAGTCCGTAATTCGATTGGCCACTGGTCTCGATCTTTCAAAGCGGGAGTTTGCATATTGGATAGCTTGGTCGACTGGTTTGCGGTAGCGGGAGAGAGTTTCTGTTGCAGTTAATTAATTCCTAATAACACTAGGTGACATACGACTATTACAATTACTTCAGTTACCAAGTAATTTACTCAATTGGACGACCGTCTTGATTAATTAAATAATAGCCTCTTGCTTTGCAATGTACGAGACCATGTTGTTGCCAGGATCGAAGATTTACTTTAAAGAAATGCTACAGTCATATATTTTAACTCTTGGCGTACGTTGCCTTTGCGCGGATGTGACGTTGCCATGCAATGAAAGCATGAGCCGGTGGTGGTATTTTTCTTGGTCTATGGCTTTTTCTCAATAGTCAAGTGCTCGATAGCTTGTTTCCTTTCCAAGTACTTTATTTATCAATACCTTGACTGCCTTAATTTTTGTTGCCTCGCGGATAAAGGAAAGGAATCTTTTGTTGACAGATCGTTTGGACTTATTTGGAAAGCAAGCATGCAAATCAAGGGTCACGGATTGTGCATTAAGGAAGCCATTAAATAGATGCCTTGGCACTCGGTTAAAGAAATAACTTGATGACACATAAATAAATTTCTGTTAACGCAAATATGTTTAATTGTCTCGCATTTTCACTGGTTAATTTGTGAATGACCATGAATCGATCTTTGATATTGCAACGCTCCCTGAACAAAACAAAAGTAATGTCATTAACAAAACTGTTATTCTCACGACAAAAGTGGCAAAAATTTAGATTTAATTAAATCAACCCAATAATTATCTAAAATGATGAAAAATTAATGTTTTAACAATTATGGGAGTGCAATGTTGTATTAACTAAATTATGGAAAAATATTCTGACTAAAAGCCAAATTGGTCTAAGAAAGGCAACAAAATTGGGATGAATAATCATTCATCAATGCTCCTACCACCATCAACACCATACAACTGTGGTACCTACCATGAACGTTCTACCTAAGCCTCCAACTCTAATTTTCATTTTCTCTTTTCTCACCTCACCCATTCCACTCCAGCACCACTGTTGTACACTCCTATACCACACTCATGTAAATGCACGCTTATGGTGGGAAACATATTATTCAAAGTAAAACTATGATTAAATTTCTCCTTATATTTGAAGCATCATATTCATACATCTCATTATTAATCATGGTTAAACAATTTTCACCACAACTAAGCATGTTGTGATCCATTAAAATCATAATTTACTAATGAAGCTCAGACATGGTAATAACACATGGCTATGTTGGTAATGCAATGCCATTAAAGTATCATAGTTGTCTATTTATCTAATACATATAAATATCTATCTTTAAATATCGTGTTGTGTGTATTGATCTCAAGTAGGAATTTCTAACATTACCATGAACAAGTTCTATGAAAACAAGATATATCATCTACAAAACTTTTATTTCGAGGGAATCATTCACACCATGATTGTTTAAGCATTGTTAATACATATATATCACTAGTTTAGGACTATGTTGAGGTAGATCACATTTACCGATGCACAATCTTTTCTCATTTAAGCTGCACTATTTCTGACCATTTAGTGTAATTATGATTATGACCTTGTAATTGTCTTTTTTCTTGAAGAAGAAATGTAAGAAGATGGAATAAAATTTAATAATTGGATAATCAAGATTTCCTTCGAATAAATTCAATAATATATGTTTCTTACTGCCATGGTTTACGTTTACCTTCTTATGGACAAGTAATAATAGGAAATAAATATATTATAATAGTTTTTCTCAACATCTTTTCTTCCATTGTCACTAACTTATTTTAAGAGTGGACTTGATGAAACATGTCATTAGCATTTTGTAATAAAAAATGCACTTTGAACATGGCAAACAATGTTTGTTGTATTATGTAATTTTAATTCTAGAACATAAACTATGAATCAAACATAACATATTTATTGGTTTGCAAAGTAACATCTAGCCTTATAGAAACTCACAAAGTATTTAGAGAATTATGTTGCATCCATAGATTTTTTTATATACTTTATGGTTTTTTTAGGTGAAGTTACTAGGTGTTATACATTTATACAAAACATACACACACATATATGTATCTATGTATCTATCTATATATATATATATATATATATATATATATATATATATATATATATATATATATATATATATATATATATATGAATATATGTTTATACACTCATACAAAACATAAATATTTATGTCTGTATGTGTTTCGGTTTGTGTTGTTTTTATATCATTATCATCATCTAGGATTTGTAATTTTATAGGAACATAGAATGGTCATATTTTAGTAGCCACACTTAAAAAATCAATGAATCACGATGAATAGAACCTAATAGTGACATCAAACTTTTTTTTTTGATGACCGAGAGAACCCTTCCCAGGCGAAGCTGACATGGCAAACTCTCGAGGCATTAGAGGGTGTGGTCCGGTCACCCCCCTCCCATGCCTAATCAGCGTGAATTTCCGTTCGCAAAGTGCCTTCAGTGAGGTTTGAACCCAGGTCCTTCATTGAGACTTACCGAACTCTTACCACCCAGGCTACTATGGCCGGACCACATCAAACTTATTGATATGTCTTAACTTATATTTTTCCCCATTAACAATAAATCGTTATGAAATTTACTTTTTAGACTTAACATGTAGTCATCATTTTGACTGCATCTAACATGTTTATATGTGGGTAAATTGAGAACATTAGTCAAGGAGAAGCCACCTAGTACATCACCAAAAGCACAAATTGAGAGGAGCAGAAATCCAACCATTTGGAGTAGCAGAAATCATCCTTGAGACAACAAATGCAACCAGATACCAGATATAGTCCCCTTATTCTGAGTAAATTGATAGTAAGTTGGCCTTGAGTACATATTTTCCAAAATTTCATTCTATAATCCTTAGTCAATGGCCACCTTTAGATCCAGACAAGCCATTCCAAGTTCTAAATACCACCATAGATAATCGCCCAAGCCTACTTGATGTGAATCATAGATTTGTCATAGCAAAGGATTTCGTCACCCTTACTAGGACAAAGTTATTCTAAAAAATAAGGTCTTTTAAAGGCATCAATATCCTATTTTCAGGGACACACCATTCAGCATCCTTAATTACTTAATTGAGACTAACATTACTACCATATCCTAGTAACAACAACATTCTAGGATCAAAAACATGAGTCAAGTATTTTCCTTTAAATCAATGATCTTTCTAGAGAAGTATCTTATCACCATGTTGACAGTAAGGATATACATGTCTTGAGCTTATCTCTAATGCCGATAATTTAGGTCCACATCCAAGAGTGATGACCAGAAGGGTTAACAATCCAAATGGATTACTCCCTCAGATACTTAGCTTGCAACCATTTTACCCAGGCAGTGTCCTTCTTGGTTGCAATGTTCCAGAATTTAGAAATAAGACCCTCATTACACACATCATAGTTTTTGTAATCCCATGTCATCCCTATTTCTTAGGTCTACAGACTTTATCCCAAGAGACATGGTGGTTACTTCTAATTTACTCCTTCAAACTCCAAATGAAATCTTTGCACAGTTGATCTACATTCTCAAATTAAACACTAGTAGGAAGAGGAAACACAACTGATCAATAAAATTAAATAGCAGCAAAAGTTCACTTCGCAAGTTCTACTCTACCAGCCATACTGAGGTCTTTGGATTTCCAAATGTCAAGTCTAGTTTTAATCTTATCAATGACCAGGTGATAATATCTTTTTGTAAGCCTTCTACAAAAAAGGGGAACCCACAAATAGCGAATAGGGAAAGATTCTTCTTTAATGTTAAGAATATTGAGGGTCTCTTCTTTGTAGGAGCCACCACTGATGAAGACAAACTCTTCTCCTGATTTATGTTATGCCCCAATAAACTAAAAAAATAGCTAAGACTCTCACTAATACCAGCAACAAAACATTTATCAGCCTTAGCGAAGATCATTAGATCATCTGCAAAAAGAATGTGGGACATGTGCAGTCCTTTCTAGCGTTAATAGGATGTATATTACTAGACCTGATCTGATTTTACAAGATAGAAGAAGAAACCTGCATGCATATAACAAACACCATGGGAGAAAGGGGGTCTCCCTATCTCATCCGATTTGTGGTGAAAATAGGTTTACAAGGCTCTCCATTAATGAGGACTTGGTTGCAAGTAGAAACTATACATTGATAAATCCATTTCCTCCAGCATAAGGGAAAATTCATTTTCTCCAAAGTTGTCATAAGAAAATACCACTTCATAGAATCATATGGTTTAGTGATGTCGGCCTTGATGCACATTCTAGAAGGGCAGTTAGTCTTGATAAAGTTACTTATAATTTCATTAGATAGTAAGATAGAGTCAGATATATTCCTGCCATGAACAAAAGCACATTGATTGTAATGAATGATACTGGGGAGAACACCCCTCAATCTATTTGCAATAATTTTGGATACGAGTTTGAACACAAAGTTACAAAGTGCAATAGGTCTCCAGTCCTTTAACAAGTTTGCTTCTTTGCTTTTAGGAGTAAGAGTTATAAATGTTCTGTTCAATTCTTTCAACATTCTTCCTTTAGCAAAAAAAAATCAGAAACAACATTAAAGATATCATCACCTAGAAAGCACCAAGTATGATTGAAAAACTATACATTAAACCCATTGAGATCAGGTTTGGTATCAGGGTTAGAATCTGGACAATATCATCTACTTCCTCTCTAGTTAAAGGTGCATATCACTCCAAATCTGGTCCTCATTCAAGGAGGGAATCTTCAAATCAGAATCCCAATTAATGTTACTAGAATCATTCTTATTGAATAAATTAGAATAGAAGTACTCAATATTTTGTTTAACAACCTTGGGATGAGTAATCTTTATATCACCAATATCAGGGAACTCATCTTATTCCTCTGCCTCCTCATATATAAAGAAGTATAAAATAATTTGAATTCTTGTTGCCTTTAGACAACCATTGCACCCTTGAACTTTATCTAATCAAATCCTTCTCCCTATCCATAATAATACTAGCCAAATTTCTAAACTTCATAGCCACATGGAGAAGAGAGGTGTCCTCAGGATTCTTGTTAGCCTTCTCTATTGCAACTAAGGCTTGCATATCCACTATCTTAGCATTAGAATGGACATTACCAAAATGATTCTTATTCTAGATAGTAAGTTTGTGTTTTACATTCTTAAACTTCTTCACAACCCTATACATAGGACATCCTTTAAATTTGATACTTCAAGCTCCCTTCACAATATCCATGAAGTTGGGGTGATCAGTCCAAACATTAAAAAATCTAAAAGGTATATTCCTTCTATTCTTATTAGGGATCAGAGTAAGTCGAAGGATTTTATGGTCAGTGTAAATGGTGGAAAAGACTTTACCCAAGTACTCAGGCCATGCGTTGAGAAAAATATCATTCAAGATAACTCTATCAATCCTTCCAGTGGTAAAGTTGCCCCCATTCTATCTATTATCCCAAGTATAGAAGTGACCTTTCAATTCTGCTTCGATATTACCAGACTCTAGCATGAATTGATTGAAATCTAGCATGGAGACAACCGACGTGTTAGTTCTACCTAGCCTTTTAGAAACTAATCTAACAACATTAAAATCTCCATAAATGACAATTCATCCTTTATAGATACAACTAAACGAGCAAGGTCAAACCAAAGTTCCGTTCTATCTTTGTCATCATTAGCACCATACATTGGAGTAACCAGAATTGAAATCCCATCTATAATCAGATTACAATGCATATACTAATCTGACTGATCAAGAACAAATAGATTAACACACTTAGGATCCCAAATAGCAAGAATCCTACCCAAGGGATGCTCATCATGATTGACATGCCACTCCATATCAGGCTAGAATTTATTCATAACCTTGTGAATTTTCCTCATTATTTTAGTTTCAAATAGAAAATTAACAAGAGAGTTAATCTGTTGTAGCTTCTCGTGGATGATAGAATGGTGAATAGGATTATTTAGTCCATGTACATTCCACACTACCTTATATATGTGATCCATTACAAGGGTTGGTGGCTAGTAGTCTTCTAGCTTCAGTATTTCACCATCTCCCAAGTCTTCATAAGAGAGTTCTCTGATTCTATTTGATATTACAAAGATTTTTTGCCTAAGGAAAAAAAACTGTTACTCTTGCTTGTCCTTGTAACACCTTTAGGAGGGGACGTAGAATTGTAATTAATGTTCAGAATCCTTTTACATTAATAGAATCTCTTTTCTTGCCAAACTGTCCCTTCTTATTCCCACCCTAAGAGTTAACCTTGTGCACCCTTTTTGTCTTTCACTCCAAGGTTTCAAACATCAGTGAACCACATCTTGTCATCAAGCTTCCTTCTATAGGTCTCAAACTGATCTCACAGACCTTTCTGGTTTTGAGACTACTGGAGAGGTGAACAAGAGATGCAAATGCAATTGTCTCTATGGCAATGTTCCCCACAAGATCAACAACTTGATTAAGAGAAAAATTCCCTTGAGTTTGAACATCCTTCTCAATATTAAAATTTACATGAATAAAATTTTGGACTCTCTCAACAACTTGCTTAGCTAGAGTCAGATTCAACACTTAGAGACTTCATGACCGAAGGCTCCACAACTTTCACACTTCTTGAAGATCGTATCATAGATGATAGTAATATCATGTTCTTCATCTAGATCACTCGTTAGTGAAAAGGAAGTAGGGAAGGATGAATCCGTCATCATCAGGACATAGACTCTTGCAAATTCTAGGTGATAACACATTTTTGTAGAAAGATCACTATCAATCGACGTACCAAGAAAACTTCCTAGTGGTGAGAACATCTCGTCTCCCCAGAACTCCAACCATAAATTGAGAAATCTCACCCAAATTAGTACAGAATGCATAACTTCATTATGAAATTTATCACCAATTTGCTAGGGTTTGAGAATAAGTATCTTACCCTTGACCAATTAGGGTGCATCTTCAAGGACATGGTCCATATCCCCTTCGTTAGTAAAGCAAATAATGAAGAAGCCATGACTCCTGGGGAAAATCTTGATCTCACCTTTCACCTTCCATAGCCATCCCAAATGCCTTGCCAAGGTGGGAAGGTGACATTTCAGATCTACAACATAACCAAAAATTTTGTTTCTTACATTTTTCAACAATCCTTGTTGCCTCCTCTTGGGGATATGTGATCTTACAATTTACAACTTTGATCGGGACTTTCTTTAGCCTTCTTCCTGTAGTAGCCTCGAATTTGAAGAGATTCACCCAAACACTAGTGGAGATACCATTCTCGAACATATTCATCATGAAACCTCCCTTAATTGGTGCTTGCTAGTTGCCAATCCTCCAGTCACCATTGTGAAACTTTCCTGCATCTGCGACATTACACTCATACAAAAAAATAATACCACTTTTAGTCATGTTAATAAATATATTCATGTATAATGTTAATGAAGAGAAAATGAGAAATGGTCTTAATTTTATATGGACTAATGACACATTTATATTCGTGCATAAGAAATGTCAAAGTACTTTTCAACCATATTTTCAAAAAGTTATTTTGAGTTACATGACAATAAGATTAAGAATACATCATCTAGAAAAAATGGTGATTCCAGGTTCCCTTGCAAACTAATTTCAATTTGGTCCTCACTACTTTTTAAAGAATATGAATAAGTTTCAATGTCATATTTACCACATTGTTTTTTAATTATAGTTATTAACCATCAAAATAATCTTCGAAATCCTATTTAAGGAATTATATTCTAGACACAACTTGTAAGGTAAGAAAAATTACACTTCATATTTATATTTTTAGAAGAATTTTAAAATTATAGCATATCATGGATTACAGTCTCCAATTGGAATCTATGAATAAACATTAGTCATCAACTATCAATATACCCCTCATTACATCAGTGATATAAGTTGTACACATGTAACATGTTACCTAATATCTTGTTAAGGATTTAATTACCAAAAAATTATATTTGCACATCTATGACAATAAATAGCCTCATAGAATGAAATTGATATATGATGATATACTTTTTCTGGATTCAAGTTATGTTGTGATCATTTCAATTAATGTTTTATTCAAAAACCCTAGATTGTCTATAACTGTTATTATGCAAATGACTATTTTGTGTGCTACATGTCAATACTGTGTTTTCATGGATGTAGGTTGGTTTAAGATATAATATGATTGAGGTAATATGTTTTGAACCCTACATGGGAATCAAGATCCTTACAAAGGAGGACCTAGAGAATGGGACATATGTCGAGGTGTACTCCATGTATTTTGAACCTAAATGGGAGAGGTCTAGAGGACCTAGGCCCCTAATATAAAAGCTATAAAATTAGTGAAGTATGTGATGATTATTCGCTAGTTACATGCCTTTTCAATGGTTGAGTTAATTTTCTCCTATTATACAATTGAACCATAGTGTGATAGGACTTTTCTATATGAGAAACTCCTACTTGGTGAGTGAAATCTCCCAAGACCCCAAACGAAGTATATTATATGTGAGAGAAACACATACTCGAGTTGGTGAATCTTTTTGATACAAAATGGCAGTTAAACCAAAAATGGAGTGTTGGACAAAACTTATAATATAGGTAGTGACAATGTAGTTCATATTATTGATCAGACTTTAATAGGTCATATATTTAGTGGATAGAGGTTTTGAATCTCATATTGGATGAATTACTCATAAAAATTTGATCTAATATATTCTCTACATAGCATACTATGTGGCTCCTATGATACAATTGAACCATAGAGTGAAAGGACATTGACAATATGAGAAACTCCTTCTTGGTGAGGGAATTCTCTCAAGACTCTAAAGAAAGTATATGATAAATGAGAGAAACACATACTAGAGTTTGTGAATTTTATTGATAGAGAATGGTAGCTAAACCAAAAATGGAGGGTTGGGCAAAACTTATGATATGGGTAGTGATGAAGTAGTTCATTGTATTGATCTGACTTTAATATGTCTTAGCTTTAGTGGATAGAGGTTCTGAATCTCTTATCAGATGAGTTACTCATAAAGATGTGATCTAATATATTTACCAGATAGCATACATTAAGTTTTTAAATTTCATGTGTGAAATTTATTTTGAGGAAAACTATAGTTAATTGTTTGCATGTTACTAATGTAATATTATCCTCAAGCTTTTTATTAATTAGGGTAATAAATATTAGATGATTCTTTGGTGATATGTCAGATATTGTATGGTATACACACTTAGCTAGTTGTTTGAGATCTATATATAGTTTTAAATAATGTTTAATATTGATAATATGGTTCACATCAAACCTTTGAAATGTGGACTAGATATAGTGGAAGTCATGAGTTACTATTACCTTGACAATGAGATGGTTCAAATTTTGTGGACAAAATTGCTATTAAGGTGGGGGTGAATATGACATTCTGATTATTATGATTCTTTGCAAAACATATATGTGGATAAATAACAGACAAAGTTTTAAAAGAGAGTACTTATATATAGTGTTTAAAATCCTTTGATGTGGATAAGTGGTATAATAATGAGTAATGTGGTTCATGAGGTATTCTAGAAATGTGTTCAAGAATACAAATATGATATGGGAAAACCATGTGACTTTAAATCATGTAATTATGAATGAGATAGGTTTTAATATTTGTGTGACCATTTTAGATATTGTTGGAAAATATTTTATATGAAAAATTCATTTGGTGTAGGGAAATATTTTTGATGGGGTTGTGAATCTATATGATACATATGTTATTAAATATATTCTGTGTTCAAAGAATTGTTTAGGCCTTCAGAAAGGTTTATTTTGGTCTAATATAATATACATATGGGGCTACATGTTGAGGAAGGGATGCTTTGGATTTATGGTTTGGGACTAATTATTTGACAATGAAATTATTATAATAATGTCAGAAATGGAGGAGCTAGGTTGATTGAGTAATCATTTAAATGCATATATGGTAACTACCCCTATGTCCAAATTGTAGGCACACCATTTAATATGAAAGGATCAGAGAAGCCATTGTATTATTATCTTGTGACTTGAGATTTATCTTTCACCTGCAATTCAAATTAGAAAGGAACATGGTACCCCACCAAATATTGTCCAACAGAAATCCCTAAGCCTATTATGAAGGTTATGAGATCCCTACAAGACGTATGTTCTTCTAGATCATGGGATGCCCTTTTACCCATGGATTAATATGACGCCTCCATTTAACTAAGGTTAGGGGTGCCACCTATTCACCCATCTCAATTAGTTTTTTACAACAAGAACATATGAGAAGATGGGGGTATAGGAAACAAATCAAATATAATTTTGGTGATGTAAACCCAATGAATGGTTAAGTAATATATGTTTGTAATGTTCTTTGGCGTTAGAGTCATCCCTTTATATGGAAATAAGGCTCCCATTTTTAATATCATAGAGATGTTTAGGAGTACCCTTTTGATTGTGTTCACATGATATGTATGGCTGCAAGTATGAGATGAAGGTGAACCTTTAGTCACCTTCTATAGGAAGAGACATGTACTAAAGGAGAAAGTCCAAATTCTATTCTATCTCAAACATTATTCCCCTTTAAATGTAACAAAGACCAAGATCGGGTCTTTGTATTATGTAATTTTTTCTCTGGTTAGCGTTTACACATTTCATTATGCCTATATTCCCCAAATAATTGTTATTAATGTCAAATGCACTTATGGTTGTCTTTTCCATTGTTGTATAGGTACCTTGGAGATGAATGGTAGGAATGACGAGAGATAAAATCCCAAGGACTCTAACCAACATGGAGGAGACTAAAGAGTCCTCAAAGTCAACTCCATCCCTCCCCAAGTGTCTAAGGATCATAGAAGCAATAAACATCATAAGATACAGTGCACACAAAATCCCCTAATTTTCTACCAGTTGAAACTGGAAGAAAATCCCAGAAAGAACCTCCAAAAGTTGACTACCAATCAAAACAACAAGATAATCCCAAAAATAACCTCTAAAAATCGAGTTTGTCCCTAGTTTGAGAATTTAGTTCCCCCATGATAGTTCTTTCTAGAATGGAAGTTCCACTTTTTTTCTAGAACAATTTTTTTAGTGACACAATTGTTGTGGCCCCTACCCCAGGACACCTCCATCACTTACCAATTTCCCCCACGAGACTGGTCCTATATCCACCATGACCATTATCACCACCACAAAAGTGGTGATTCCATTTCTACTTGACAATAGTAGATTTAGAACGACTGTTCCACCTCGTGAGACACTACGATTTTCCAACAAAATGTCTAAAATACCAATCCACTCAACCATATTCTACATAATCCCTATATAAAAATTAGTGATGGCTAGAGATCAAGGCTGGCTTTCCCTAGTCTTTATTCCTTATATCCAAGTCTCCTTTCCTACCACCTACTATCACCCACTCCATGTACCACTTATTATTGCACCTACCACTCCAAAACCCTCATTTTGTAGTTTTTTGGCCATTACCCTTCGACTTTCCATGATCTTGTACCTTGGAGGAGGGAGGTGCATGGCTTTCTACAAGTGGAGGTCAAGATGGAGAAGTCTTCACCTACCTTCATGGACTCTTACTTCTCTTATTCCTCTTCTTCCTCTACTTTTTTGCATCATGACTAGAAATCACCCTTTGTCTGTTGTTTTGGGGAATTTAATTGTAAACACTATGAATTCATTTTGGAGTGATATATTCTTTCTTGCTTCTCATTTATTATCTCTTTCTATGGTGACCAATGCTTGAAACAACCTACATTGTAAGGAGAATGTTGTATATGTGGATATATGGGGAATGCTTCAAAGTCTAAAAAGTGGATCCTTAGCTATCTACATCCCCCCCCACATATCCTTCTACTCCTCTATCCCTAGGCGTGACATCAAAGTGAGTAGTTGTCCCTCACTTTATTTTCTTAGTAAAGTGCATTTGTAAAGGTTGCATGGAGGATAATAGGAGGTCTAATATCCTTTACCTTCACTCTGTACCATACTTTGACACTAAGTGCATTAAGATAATCACTCCCAAAAACCTATACTAGTGTGATCATCATTAAATATACCTATACCCTAGTTGATTGAACCTCTTTAAGTTGGAAAGGTGTGATAGGGACTACTTACCATATTCACAAACCATGGTCAACAAATAGTATAGGATAAGACATCCTTATCTCACTATGTTGTTTGGTTTGGGAGCATGTTTTGCTTGTTTTTGTTGCATGATATATCCCGAACTATGTTGGTAGTCAGATTACCCTCAAACGGTACACTAACTAATTACTTATTGAATCCTATTTATTAGTATATATGATTTATGCTTTGTTTTGTTCCTTATCCTTTTGTGATCTATTCTTTTGTGCTTTAGCCTTGTCTTATCTTTAGTTTTTATTATATTTGATATTGCCCAATCTTGTTTCTCACTTACTCTCTTGTCCTATAAAAGATAGTGCATTATATTTGTTTAAAAACATCAAAAAATGCTTTTCTCATTCTATATGGTATCAAACGTGTTCGATCCCTCTAAAAGCTGCCCCATTTACCCCCCATTCTAATAACACTTTGTCTTACACACTTTTTGTATGTATTTTATGCGTTCCTAGCATATCTTTTGCAAACTTTCCTCACTATTTTAGCTTCTTATGTCATATACTTCACTTACACACTCTCCCCTAGATTTTAGGTACATATCTAACCTAGGTCACGATCATCACCTCGAATGCAGCCCATTCATCTAGCATGTACCATCTCACCATGGTCGAGGTCTCCAAGTTCACCCTAATGCCTTGTGCTTGTAGTCAATTTGCACTCAAGCTCTTCAAGATCGCGACCTACTTAAAGATCGCGACCTCAATTTCTCCAACGCAAGTTACACCTTGATCACGGTCCTTACAGAAGGTCACCCAACTGGACCGTGACTATGGGAGTTGTTAAGCCAACCGCGATTGTGATCCTCACCCGAGAAGGTGGTATCCAAACCGCGACTGAGGAAGGGGTTTCAACCGAACTCGACTGAGGAAAGAATGACAATAAAATGTTGACCACGATCAAACTCCAATCATGACCACAATCGTGGTGTAGGTCACAATCGGGGGGTTAAGTCAGTGGAGTGTGCCTATAAATAGGCCACCCACTTGACCTATCAAATCATCAGATCATACATCAGATATGATAGTTCCACGAAGTGTTGCCATTTTCCAGACTCATCTCCATCCACCAATCTAATCAGTTTTGGATCTCTAAAGGTAGAAGTTGAGGAGAGAGAAGACTGAAGACTCCATCTTCTTCGAGAGAAGAAGACCATCCTCACCATCGACATTTTGGATCTAGATCTGAAGAAGTACTGAGTTGTATCGTGTTATTCTCTCTTTGTATAGATCTATCTCTTCCATCTCGTTATACTTCCCTCATCACTTTGTGGAACTTGATGTATCTATCTTCTTATAATTCAGTTATGCTGCCCATGAACATGTACATCATAACTTGGGATGGGAGTAGCCACTAAGGCTCTCCCAACATGTATATTGTCTCTCCATTTTGCATATACATATACTCTTGTCAAGATTATCTCCATGCACCCATTTTAATGCTTCACTTGTATGCTTAGCTACCATCTTGTGATGTTTGATTATTGATATATTGAGAGAGTAATATCACTTCTATATTGTGTTATGGAGTAGTATGAATGCATGAAAATTTTAGAATTCTAAAGCTTGAGATCATACATTTTGTTATGTAGTTTTTGTGTAGTCATCTCAAGAGGGAGGTTACCCCTAGACTTAGACCTATCCTTATCTTGAGAGAGAAGGGAATATACGCCATGTATGATTGCTTGTAATCTTGATAGGAGTATACGAGAGGGAGAGATGATGTTGCATGTTGGTGAGAAGTCTTATTAGGTGAAACCCAATCCAAGTTTCCCTCCATATCTCTATTTCCATCTTATTTTATTACGCTTTGTTTTTATTTTCTTTAGTTATTTGTTTTACTTTGGTTTGAGTACCATCGTTCCTTTGAGAATACCCATTTAAATACCCCTTTATTTGGAGTATATGAGTGTGAGACTTTGCGTTCTTAACACCTAGTAACCATGTCCCTGTGGTTCGACCCCGATTACTACATCAAACCCCGTATAATGGTTGTGGGGGCTTAAGTGTCAGGTTACTTTCTTAAAAGTCTGACTACTCTAGATCTGCTCCTTTTTGGTCATGTGATTTAGGTCGATCAACTTTTTGATGTCGTTGTCGAGGATAAGAACTTGAGTGCATTCACTATACTCCCGTGCCTTAACATTAGTAATAAGCTTGACTGAATCATCACTTTAAGTTTGCTACCCAACATTTATGTACAATAGTTCACTTTAACACGTTAATTTGCTGATTCGACTGTGCAGTCTATTCAGGCACCCCGGAGGAAGGAGACTCATTCAACTTTTTCTCCCTAACCTCGAGTTACCATGCCACGTCGAGTGGACATTACTGTCACTGGGGACGAGCGGGATACAGAGAATCAACACAACCCACCACCATTGGGCTCGGACAAAGACATAGATGGCCGTTACAATGATGGTCATCAACATGAAGAAGAACGTAGGGATGAAGATCATCATAATGACGATCGTCGCAAAGAAGACCAACGTGACAAAGAAAATAGCTACAAACATAGAGGAAGACACCACCGCAACCATCATGACAATGAAAGAGAGTATGATGGTCGGGATAACAACAATGCGGATGATGAAGAAGGAAGACTCTTAGAGAACTGGCAGCAACAAGGGCTAATGAGTCTAGATGCCTGATCATCGTACCACACTTCAAAACAGTAAATTTTGAGTTAAAACCAACTATCATCTCACTGATCCAAGATAAACCTTTTCGTGGGAATTCAAAGAGTGAAAATCCATACCATCATCTCGATACATTTAAAAATATTTGTGATACCATCAAGATGAGGGGAGTCCCTAAAGAGGTGATATATGGTAAAGGCTTCAACTTCTCTTTGGAAGATAAGGTTCTATCTTGGTACCTCAATCTCCCCCACCAATCTATAGATGGGTGGAGACCCCTTGGAAATGCTTTTGTTACTAAGTTTTATCCTACAAGGAGGGCAATCCACAACATGCAAAAGATTACCTCTTTTGCACAAAAGTCGGGAGAGAACTTGAGAACTTGCATGGAGCATGGGAACGTTTCCAGGAGTACCTTAGGGATTGCCCACATCACAATTATCATAAGGGGTTCCTCATGACCACTTTCTATAATGGGCTAACTCCTACAGAAAGGGCTTCATTAAACACAACCACTGGCAATGATTTCCTCGAGAAGAAGCCAAGCAGAACCATGAAGATAATAGAAAACATGACTGCACTGCAAGCGTGCATAGACTATGACAGGATTGACAGAGGGTCAACGAGGAAAGTAGGGTATTAAGGACCATCTATTGAAGCCAAAGCTTTAGAGACCATAATGACACAGATTTAGAAAATAGCAACTAATGTGTAGCAACTGAAAGATACTAGAGTAAAGGGCAAGAAGCATACTGAGAAGTTCATGAAGTGTGTTAACTGTGGAGAAGGAGGACATGGGGTTGATAATTGTATCTACACCAGGCCAAAGGAATGTGATGAAAGTGAAAGTGAAGAGGAGACGTAGAATGTTTCCTACGCCAATTTCAAGAGGCCAGACCAACCTAATTTTAGCTATTGAAACAAAGATGTAATCGAGAATTCATACCAACTGAATGTTCACAAACATTGCCCCTAGGGTTTGAAAAGAGAAGTGGATAGACCCAATATACATGAACAACAAACTATTAGACAACAAGAAAAACTATTAGGGTCAAAGTAAGAATCTGAATCATCAAGGCACATGGCCAAGTAAAGGGAAGAATTAAAACCAAGTATCGGGGCCGTGCCAAGATATCAAGCAACCAGATTTAGTCGCCCAACTATTTGATTTCGCTAAAAAGCAAGCTACAATAAACAATCAATTAGCTCAAAGTGCTCTTTCTAAAACTAGAATTTGGACCACTATGCAAGTTCAAATGGCCGACATGTAGACCCATCAATGTCAAATCGACCAATAGCTAGTGAAGTTGGCAGAGCTGGTAAAGAATCCTTCTAGAAAAATTCCATCAAACAATGAAACTATAAAGATGGCTACCCTCTGATCCGGGAGGATGCTAAGTAACTCAAGAACTAGAAGAGATGATGAACCACCACCTAAGAAAGAGACCGTTCCTAAAAAATCTATTGATAAAGAATACGTGAAAGAAAGCAAGGAGAAAGTCAAAAATGTTAGAAAACATGATGTTGTCGAGGAGATTTTTACGAAGAGGGGTCCATATGCACCGAGAGTCCCATTACCATATAAGTTTATTAAGGTGCACCTGAACAGAGGACATAAGAAGTTCATGGAGGTGGTTAAGAAATTACATCTAGACTTTCTGTTCCTGGATGTTATAGAGGAGATGCCGACCTATGCCAAGTTCTTCAAGGATCTCATCACCAAAAGGAGAAGAGCAAAACATATTGAGATAGTGCAGCTAGCTAATATGTCAAGTGCTTTCGTATAGGCAGAGCTACCAACAACGAAGAAGCACCCTAGAGCATTCAATATACCATTCAGTGTTTGATACAATGTAGAGAGAAAAGGTTTAGCATATTTGGTAGCAAGCATCAATCTAATGCCTTTGAGTCTATCCCAAAGGGTTGATGAATATGGTTAAACAAACATTAGGATTGAATTGTCTGATAACACTTTCAAATGACCTATGGGAATAGTTGAAGATGTGTCCATTTGCGTCAAAAAATTCTTTATTCCATGTGATATCGTGGTGATTGACACAATTGAAGACCCAAAGTGCCAGACGGTATTTGAGAGACCATTCTTGGCAACTGGAAGGGAACTGATAGATGACACAGAAGGGATTATTACCCTACGCATGGGCAATGACCACGTAGACTTTTGAGTTCAAGATGCCATGAAGAAACCATTTCTTTTTGAGTCAGTATACTTTATGAATAGTTACAACCAGTACCGTGAGGAAGTATACGAAGAAAAGGCAATTGTGGACCCCCTGATGTGAGCCTTGAACAACCCCAATCTGACTGTAGAAGGCCCTAAGGTGGTTGAAATCCTTGACTATCTGAATAAAGACGAAGGAGACCTTAGTGACGAAGAATAAATTATCATAACAGCTAAGTACGTTTCACTCAAACAATCTCTCAAAGAGCAAGAGGAACCTAAGCTGAAGCCCGAATTGAATACTCTTCTGAAAGGGCTAAAATATGAGTTTCTAGACCATGAGGAGAGGAACCCTATTATTTTGAATGCAAGCCTAATGGAAGAACAAATGGGAAGACTGTTAAAGGAGTTGAAGGAACATAGAAAGGTGATAGGATATTGTGTAGAGGACATAAAAGGGCTTAACCTAGCTCTCTGCAGGCAAAAAATACATTTGGAAGAGTCTGTTAAGCCACTAGTTCAGCCCCAGTGAAAGCTAAAGCAAATGTTGAAAGAAATTGTAAAGAAGGAAATCCTAAAACTATGAGGCTCCATAATTATCTACCCAATTAGAGATAGTAAATGGGTGAGTCCTATTCACATTGTGCCTAAGAAAGGAGGAATGGCAGTAGTGAAGGGAGAGAATGGTGATGAAGTCACTACTAGAACTATTACAGGATGGTAGATGTGCATAGATTATAGGAATCTAAATGATGCCACAAGGAAGGATCACTTCCCCATGCCATTCATTGACCAAGTGTTAGAAAGGCTGGCTTATCACGACTATTTTTGCTTTCTAGATGGCTATTTAGGTTTTTACCAAGTACCTATTCATCCAGATGATCAAGAGAAAACAACATTCACGTGCATCTATGCAACATATGTATTCAGAAGAATGCCATTTGGACTGTGCAATGCACTTGCAATGTTCCAACGTTGTATGATCTCGATGTTCTCTGATTTTTTGGAGGAAATCGTAGAAGTCTTTATGGACGACTTCTCAATGTATGAGACAAATTTTGATGCATGTTTGAGAAATTTGTCCATGGTCCAGAAAAGATGTGAGGACAAATGTAAGGACCCTGGCCTGTGTTTAGGGCTTACCCTGTTTGCTTTTCTTAACCTTGATGGTTTGATGCTTGTTAATCACCTTTAGTGGTGATTAGCATTTGGTTGTGCTTTGTTGAAAGTTGAAGGTGCTACTTGCAATTAACCCAAGTCTAGGGTTTTGGGAGCAAGTTTGTCACCTTGAGAGGTGTTCTTCTCTCTCTTTGCTTCCTCTAGGGTTGAGAGGAAGGTTGGGCTTGTTGTTTGAGTTCTTTGGGCATTTGTTGAGCTTGTTTGGGCCTTGGAATTCCTTGTTTGGGCTTGCTTGGGCCTTGTTTCGGCCAAGTGGAGCTTGTGTCAGCCTAGAGTGGAGCTTGTGTCGCCCATGGTGCTTGGTCCAACCTTGGTCATGTTTGGAGGACACATGGTGCACATATTGGACAAGTGGCTTATGGCTTGCAAGAGTGGTGGCTTGGGTTGGTGGACATGTGTCCCTTGGGTGGACGACACATAGTTAGAGTTTACCTTGGTTTATCCTTCTTACTCATCTATATAGGTGGTCCCTTCCTAGCTTGAGGTCCCTTTAGTTTTCCCTCCTTCTTGTGCACGACACACCCTATCTTTCCCTTGCTTGGTGGCCGACACACCCTTGAAGAAGGAGCTAAGGTGGCCGACACACCCTTGTGGGAGCAGCTTGGAGGTCGAGACACATCCTTGAAGAAGCTAAGGTGGCCGACACCCTTGGAGCTTGAAGTGCATCTTCTTCCTTGGAGCTTAAGGCGGGTTGCATGACTCTAACCCTAAACTACTCCATCCTCTTCTTTCATATGTTGTCTTAATCTTTCCTTTATATGTTAGTAGTTTGTTCTTGTTTAGCTTGCATGTTGGTCGATCCATGTGTGTTAGGGTTTAGGAGAGTAATACTCCTTTCTCCCCTTGGTCTAGATGAGTGAGCTTGAGCTCTAATGCCATGAGCAACACCCTTCTTTCCTACCCGATTGAGGTGAGAACATGACTTAGTGGTTTGAGCAAGACTGTCCTCTCACCTTGGGCAAGATGGTGAGCTCGTTTAGATGGTTTTGATGAGTTGCACCTTGGGCGAGATGTGTGTGGGAAGGTGCTTCCCAACAGCCCTTGCCCTAGCTTGCCCTTGCACGGTTTTGAGTGGGCAAAGCTCCTCTTTTGTGCCTTGAGCGGGTGAGCACTCTGGCTCTGCTTGCCCGATGGGCTGCACGCTCAGTAAGCTCAGTGCTGTCCTGCCCGATATACTTTGCTCTACTCACTCCACAAGCCTACTCACTCAGTTTTCCCTTAATCACCTGCACGCGTGTCATCCAGTAACCCTGCTCGCCCGATATGGTTCTGCTCGCTCAAACGCCTTGCTCGCCCGGTCTCAGTGATCACCCTACATGTCTGCTCGCCCGATACTTGGATCGCCTGACACTAGATGTGTCGCCCGGTGTTTGTTGCTCACCCGGTTTCCCCCCTGACACGCTCAGCTCGCTCGAGGTTTTGGCTCGCCCAGCCGTGTCGCCCGACACAATGCCTTGCTCACCCGCTGGCCGTGTCGCCCGAGATCACCCTGCCCGCTCAGTGCGCTTGCTCACCCGACACCTGAGTGGCTCGCTGGATTGCCTTGCACGCTCAGTAGTGAGCTGCATGTCTGACCTTGCATGCCCTGGTTTGGGTGAGAGTGAATTCTATCCGAGTAGGATCTTTGGTGAGGGATTTGTA
Source organism: Alisma plantago-aquatica (assembly GCA_963693085.1). Taxonomy (NCBI): domain Eukaryota; kingdom Viridiplantae; phylum Streptophyta; class Magnoliopsida; order Alismatales; family Alismataceae; genus Alisma; species Alisma plantago-aquatica. The sequence goes on from OY856410.1 coordinate 489,317,226, forward strand.
CCCTTTTTGTGAGGAAGCTTGGTGTCATGGAAATGTCTTGGCTAGCGATTGCCCTTGATATCTTTGATAACACCTTTCTCACCTATTAGTTACGATAATGACTATGTTAATGCTTGTGTTACTTGTCTCTTTTAACATGATATCAAAGCATGGTAAGGTACATAAATAGTTGCATAATAGTGTGTCTTGAGCAGACGATCATCAGGTGATGTAGAGTGATGATTATAACAACTTTGAATGATATCTCATGATGGTAGGCATAGTCCTTATATCAATAATATGCTTAACCCTAATTGATCTTTGGTGACAAACCCTAGATGTAACCCTATGAATAGTAAGTCCCTTAGTTATTCTCTTTGATTATTGACTGATGCTAACCATGCAGGAAATGCATAGCCAGGAGAAGGGCTATGAGGGATGGTTATATGAGATTACTGTGAGGACATGTGTATTATGGTTAATGTTGATCATAATAATGATGGTAATAATGACAGTAATAATATGCATGAAGTAATCCTCGTACTTAAATCGTTAAATGAGAATGGTGATAACTACATTAGTAGCTTACATAATGTGGCTAAGTGGCAGTTACATTAATAGTTTTCTTAATGATATAGCAATGAAGATAATAGTAGATAATGATGATGATAATAGTAATACTGGTATCAAGAGTAGTAATGACATGATATTAATATGAGCCTTATGCTTACTTGTTAATGATAATGATTACTTAGTAGTGCTTTAATGGGTGCTTAATGATAAAGATAATAATGATGATAGTGGAGGGTAATAGTAATGATTTTGGTAACGATAGTAGTTGCCTTGTATACTCAACATCATTGTTATATAAAGTGAATACCTTGACTGTTTGTATAATCATGATATAAGGGTAAGCATGATTATGGTACAATGTGCTTAACATGCTTGATCATCAAATAGTGTAATAATGATAATAGATTATATTGAACGATAACTCATGACAGCGGGCATATTCCTCATGTTGAATCAATGGTTATTGTGTATTCTAACCATGCAGGTGGTGTGTAGCCATGAAAGGGCTATGTGACATATGTGATGAGTAACATTACCTTGATATTTGTTCTATGAGATTATATATGTAATGTGATTGGTCCCATGATGATGATGTGAGCCTTGAGAGGCAGTGACAGTACATGATGAAGGATTGATATCCTATGTCATGCGATGATCCTTGATATGGATCTGGATGGTTGGTAAGAGGCCAAGTGGTAACATGGGATGCTGGATCTTTGTGATAGACCAGGTTGATGAGGGTTCAATAATAATATAATGATATGTATCTTTTGTTATATCTTGCATGATTATAACTTGGTTGAATCCTGCAATCCATATAAAAGATACTAAATAATTATAGTGGAATCATATCATGTAGTATGCCCTGCCTGTATATTCATCATAGTCGGTAGTTGATGATGGTAAACGGGTTGCCTACGGGTTAACCCGGAACGCATATCGTTGAATGTGTGGGATTTCATGATAGTGAGATGATAAGAGTACAACTTCGGTTGTAGACTCTAGGGCGTGGGTTCGAGTTAGTAACCCAGCTATATGATGAGCATGGTGAACAGGCCCATGGCTCAGGTCAGCTATGTGATGAGCATGGTGAACAGGCCCATGGCTCAGGTCAGCTATGTGATAAGCATGGTGAACATGCCCATGACTCAGGATAGGTGTCATAGGAGCATGAATACGTTCATGGCTCAGAGTGTGGTTCATTTCCTTAGGGTATAATGAAATGCGTATTGATGTTATATAATAATCCCTAAAACAAATACATAACAGTGGTTAAGGCCTTGACTAAGTTGTTAATTTGTTATACCTACGGTTACTTCTACATGATCATCAGGTGATGAGACAATATAAATTGTTCTGATAAGCATGACACATAGTGATATATCTTATCTTGCTAATCATGTTCTATTATGAAATATTTGGTTACATGCTTCTATACAACTGGTAAGTTGTCGGTAAGAATAGCTTTGATCTACATAAACTGTTCCTGTTATACATCTTATCAGTTATCTGTTGTTATAGCTTTATCTTGCTGAGGTTCTGTAGTAGCGGTGGGAAGTTATGTTTCCCACTGGGACAATGTTCAATTGTCTCACTCCGTTGGTTTTCACCCTTTTTAGGTGGTCGAGATAGTCGTGGTGGTGGTCGTGGTGTTGCGGTGGAGCAGCCTGACAAGAAGTAGAAGCCAAGCGATGGATATTCTGCTATTTTGGGATGTTTTGTCATAGAGTCTAGAGTCATCCCTGTACTCTTAGGTCCCATAGTGGTATTCCGACGTTGTTTTATGATGTACGACCGATGCTGTTTGTTTATCCTGCTACTGGCCGGATGTAGGCCTTTATATGTATGAACAGGTGGTGAATTCATGGTTATGCTAGGACAACTGTTGCTCTAGGCCGTGGACATGTATCCAGGCCTGTGTGGAAATGAATATAACATATTTTCTTGCAGGATATGGACTGGAATGTAATATGTTTCTTAGTTTATCAGTTTTCCGCAATCAGTTTTAATTAACCCGTGTTTTTGATAAGTTGTGGTTATGGTGATTTCCGCACGTTTTCACGTAACACCTCATTATCTGTGTGATAATGGGATGTGTTGCAACAACAAACATCTGGTTCTAAATTGGGAAAAGTGCCACTTCATGGTACAAAATGGAATAGTCCTGGGATAAAAATTTCTAAAAATGGGATCGAAGTAGACATGAGTAAAATAGAAGCCGTATCAAAATTTCCACCACAAAAGTCTGTAATGAGTATGAGAAGTTTTCTTGGTCACCTCGAATACTATAGGAGGTTTATAAAAGACTTCTCAAAGATTTTGAAACCCTTGTCCAATCTTTTACTCAAGGATGCCAAATTCAATTTCAATAATGAATGTTTGGATGCTTTCAATACCTTGAAAAAGCAATAACAACAGTGTCGTTCCTACAAGCTCTAGATTGGGAGTTGTCCTTTGAGATAATGTGCGATGCTAGTGATTATGCAATAGGTGTTGTGCTAGGTCAAAAGAAAGACAAGAAGCACCATGTAATCTGCTTTTCTAGTCGCACATTTGACGAGGCACATGAAAACGATACCACGACCAAGAAGGACATGTTAGCAATAGTTTTCACTTTTGACAAGTTCAGGTCATACCTAATAGGGTCAAAGTTGAAAGTATATACGGACCATGGAGAAATTAAATACCTGATGCAGATAAAGGATACCAAACCACGACTTTTGCAGTGGGATCTACTATTATAGGAATTTAATCATGAAATCATTGATAAGAAGTGAAAAGAAAATATAGTCACATACCACTTGTCTATATTAGTTTTCTATGAAGAGAATTAGTTACCCGTGAATGACAATTATGCTGACAAAGCCCTATTGATGGCTCAGTCCGATGAGTAGAGATTGCCTTGGTTCACTGATATCTGTAATTATTTAGCATGTGGCCAACTGCCGCCATAGATTACATACAACTAGAAGAAGAAACTATTTTCAGAGGTGAAGAACTACTACTGGGATGACCCCTTATTCTTAAAAAGGAGTGCTAAAAATTTATACCGAAGGTGCATACTAGAGGTTGAGGTTCGTATGATTCTGAAAGAGTGTCACTCTTCACCATATGGTGGGCACCATAGCGGAGAAAGACCCGCATCAAAAGTACTACAATCTAGGTTTTATTAGCCCACACTCTTCAACGATGCAACATCTGTTGATAAGACATGTAAGGAATGCCAGCTCACTGGGAATATAAGCAAGAGGAATGAGATGCCCATGCAGATTGGGTAGAAGTTGAAATCTTTGATGTTTGGGGAACTTACTATATGGGGCCTTTCCCCTCGTTAAGTGGATACTTGTGCATTCTTGTTGATGTCGATTATGTTTCAAAATGGGTTGAGGCAGTGGCCACCCAGACATGTGACTCCAAGGAAGTGATTAAGCTATTTGAAAAGACTATATTCCCATGCTTTAGGGTGCCACACACTGTCATAAGTGACAGGGGGTCACATTTTGGTGAGAAAAAGTTTGAAGCACTGCTACAGAAGTATGGAGTGAAGCACAAAGTTTCCACAACATACCATCCCCAAACATTCTGAAAAGTAGAAGTATCGAATAGACAATTTAAGCAAATTCTAGAAAAGATAGTGAGTCAGATGAGAAAGGACTAGTCAATGAAGCTAGATGATGCTCTATGGGCTTATTGAACTGCATATAAGACACCTACAAGGACAACATCTTACAAGCTTATCTATGGAATGTTCTTCCATTTACCACTCGAGCTTGAACACAAAGCTCTATGGGCCATCAAATTCCTAAATATGGACCTTGACAAGGTAGGCCAGAAGAGATTTCTACAACTTCAAGAGCTTGAAGAACTGAGACTAGATGCCTATGTGAATATGAGAATTTATAAACAAAGGACCAAGGCCAGGCATGATGCCCACTTGAAAAACAAGGATGTTCATGAAGGGTATAAAGTCCTCATATTTAACTCAAGCATCCGATTTTTTCTAGGAAAGCTAAGAACGAGGTGGTCAGGACCCTTCTAAGTAGTGAAGATATACCCATCAGGAATAATGGAAATTTCAGTGGAAAAGACAAGCATTTTCAAGGTTAATGGACATAAGGTAAAAAGATTCTATGAAGATGAAGCCTTTATGAGAAAATCAGAAATTAGTTTGGGGGAACCCAACCAGCCAAGAAATGAAGAGAACCAGGAGGCATCACAGTCAGTTGAGGAAGTCAAGAAGTGAATGATTAGGAAGTCGAGCCATAGACTCTAAACAAGTGCTTCTTGGGAAGAAACCCAAGTTTTAGCTGATTTCATGAGTTTATGTTCTTCCTTTGTTTTGAACTCTTGTTTTCCCATGCTCTTTAGTTTTTTTAGTTTCCCCCTATCTAGCAAGTTTGTACTTATACTATGTTCTCTTTGAATATGGTTTAATTGGAGGATCAAGTTCATGTTTTAGTTTAAGTTTCGAGTTGGGTTGAGTGGACTGCGGTCGTGGTGTTCTTCATTTCATATGTCATGACCACAGTCGAAGTGTCAACCTTGCTAAAAGTAGGGAAAAGCACCGCAACCGCAGAGTTTTCCTTCCTTAGACCAACTGAACCGTGACCATGGAATTCATTCTAGAGAGAGGGCCGACCGTGACCGCGGTCCCTATTTATGTCGTGAGTCACGGTGTCTCTCCTATATATATTCTAAAACCTTTGGTACATTGTTCCTCACACCTAAAATCTCAGTTCTTCTCAAACCAAAGAATGAATCCTCAGTGAACTACCAAATGACACCATCACCAACCGAGCCTGCTCTGCCGCCACTACAGTAGCATGAATTGCTACTGTCACATTGTCCCTTCAACCCGTGTTTTTGTTGATTTCCTTTCCACCACCAAGGTAACCTTCTAAACACTTATATTTCCTATTGCTATGTCTCTCCTCCCACTACCACAACCATCATCAGACCTAACCCGCTCCTTCACTCACGATTATTGCATGCCTTCACCGTTTTCGTTTCCCCTAGTCCAAGTTCTGCTGCATCATCCACGACTCTTTCGATCATTTTTTTCATTCCATCTCTCTCTGGTTGTTTTCGCGGTGCCCGTGCCTACCCTACGGAAACATATTCAAGCATATTTCAATCTTGAACAATGTCATTTCATTTACCCTCATCAATCAACCATGATCGAAACCTCGACCCTTAGCACAACCCTCATTTCCAATGGAATAGGTCGACCTCTACTTTACAATCGTGGTGCAAGAACCATTACCGCGGGCCACATACCTATTTTTCAACCGTGGGCTGCACTTCCCGTGAACAACTGATAATAAGAAGTATTTTAACCACAATCACAGTGTAGACTGTGGGTTGCAGTGTCCCTTGGTCAGTTCCCTTGACTGCGACCGCTTCACTTTCATCTTGGGCTGTAGTCGCGATGTTCTTCATTTCATAAGTAATGACCATGGGCCACAGTCTTAGGGGAATGGCAGAAAATATACAACATACAAATATATATGAGAAAATTTAACATGATCACTGATGAATTGGAAAAATATTAATTATAAATCAATTTAAAAAATTTCAGGATATCTGCTTCAACTAACGACTCACTGGCAAGGAGGGCAACCTCGCTAAATGAGATAGAGATGATTGTAGAAAAGCTAGTGATGAATGCATATTCATCTTAGTTCAATCATCTCATTTAGCCCAGTTTTGGTTACATTCGTGCTTTTATTGGCTTTATCTTCTAATATGTGCATTTACTTGGCTTAATCGCTTTTATGAGCTTTTATTGGCCTTATCTTCTTATATGCAACTTATATTGGCTTAATTGGTTTTACTCCTATTTCTATTGATTTTCTGCACCCTTGTACAGGTTGTTTTGAGCTTTGGGCCTCATCTCCTAGGCCCATATCCATTTCAACCCTTCGTTTGGACTTGGTCAAAGCAAGTCAAAGGTCCCTTTATCTCTTTTACACCAACTACAATGCTCTCTCTTCTCCCAGATCGCGGGCTATAGCATACCCTAGCCACGACCGCGGCGTCCAAACCCCGCGACCGCAACAACCTCTTCTCTCCAAGACTATGATATGCTTCTTTCCAAATCGTGACCGGTGATCCTCATACACCATGGCCTCTCGCTCCTCTCTGTCCTCCATAATCGCGGACACCTGTCCGCGACATCCAAAGACTGCGACCTAAAGAGAAGCCGCGACCGCGACCTCCAATCTTCATGGCTGTAGTTCCTCAGGATCGCGACCAGCAACTGTGGGCAGGCTTCCACATCGCGCCCACGATCACCTCTGCTAAATACAATGCCTGCACCTGACCGCAATCACGCCTTCATGATTGCAACCACCTGAAGATCGCGACCCCTGCAACTCCAGAAACTGCAGCCTGATGTCGTCAAAACTGCGACCGCGACTTCTTCACCCAGGACCGCGACCTCCACCCGCAGTCTCCATCCACCAAGCCCCTTATCGTGATCTTCTCCTGCTCTCGCACTACACCATGACCAAGCAACGGCAACACGATCGCGGTTTCTCTGTATCGTGATCTGCATCTTCCAAGCCGCGACTGCGGCCTTCTTACACTTCTCCGCCTACCTCCGCGGATCCGCCACCCTCTACCAACCGTGATCAGTGTGCTTCTCCGCCATATCCGCATCAACATCGCAACCAGATCATGTTCAAAGGAACCGCGACCCACGGTGATAACCCCCATGACCGCAGTTAGGTCAAGATACCCTCGCTTCAACCTGGACTTCACAACAGCAGCAGATCTCCATCCAACCTCTGTACTTCAGCACCTGCAACGGCACCACCGTCTCCACCTCTCAGAACCACAGTTATTTCTTCTCCACCTAAGCCAGATCGTGAACATCTGTTGCTCCCATAGCTTCCTCTTCAATGCCGTGACCGTGCAAAAAGCCGCGACTGCGGCATCATTCAAAAGGTCGCGACCTGCTGCAGAATTATAGAGGTCGCGAATCTAAGTCGGTGCCCAGCCTGCCTATAATTAGAACTCGACTCCAGTCAGTCAGATGATCATCTCCAGATGTCGTTAGGCTGTAGGTCTGTCCTAGGCCTAAGGAGACGATCTCCATAGCCAAGAACCTACCCCCATGGTGGTTTTGCGGCCAGTTCACCCAGATATGGAGTGAAGACTCATATCTGCATGCCACCTCATTCAGATCTAGATCTAGATTTGGGTTAAGACCTACTGCGTCTACGTGATTTTCTACGCCGCCATCTCGTCCACGAGCTTATCCTCCTGCTGCGAGAAAGGTCCACAAGAAGAAAGAGAAGGTGGAGAGAGAAGATATGCCCCGTCTGCCGTGGTGTTCTTCCCTCCTCATCTAGATCTGCCTCGACCTTGTGTAGAAGACCGTTCCTCCACGGAGCTGCGATCATCTTCTTCACCATGCTCATGGCGGAATCCTCTCTTTCTCTTGTTATTCTTGTTTCTCTCACCATGAGCGAGTAGTTTACTTTCGCTGGGGTACCGGGACTAGCCCCGCTGCCCATGCTTTCATATCTTATTGTTAAACATTCCATGGCATGTATATAATCTTTCATTTTGTTGCTAATCGTCGATGTGTGCTTGTGGATTGATCACCTGCATGCATATATCTTGTTCGTTTCCTATGTTGCGATAACTTCAATGCGTAGGTTTTGAATGTCGATTAACGCGGTTGACTCCCAAACTAGAAATAGAATGGGATTCCTTGAGGTCGTAAGTGTATGATCCGTGTGGTGACGATCCATCTAGCCCACGGTGATGCTCCTGTGTGTCTAACGCCTGTATAGGGGGCCCACAACTTCATTTGGATTTTTGTATCTTCGGAGCGGTAAGTATGTGATCTGGATGGTGACAAGACATCTGATACCTAAGGTGATGCTTACCAGAACCTGACGCCCGTATGGGGGGTTTTGCATCAGCTCTATTTGAATGGTTATATCTTGCCTGGATGTTTGATGTTTGGATGTGATTGCATGAGTTGTGGTGGTGAAACCTGGGACCATCCCAGAAATTTCCATCATAAATCTTTAATCAACCTTTAATCCTACTCTTTTACTTTCCTCGCATTTAGTTTAATTAAACTCAAATCAACCAACCTTGTTCTAAACATTAGTCTTGATTCAACTAGATTTGACTAGAGAAAGATTCTTAAAAATGTTGTCCCTTGGGATTCGATCCTCAACTATACTGTGATAAGACCCATTCGCTTGCGGGTGGCATTATTGCACGTTGTTTTGGTTAAAAACTTAGGGATTTCAACCCTAAGTGAGTTTGTTAGTGCGATAATATAAGCCACATCAAATTCTGGCGCCGTTGCCGGGGACAACGGAATCGTCTAGTTAAATCTAGTTCTTTTGAGACTCATTTAGGTTTTTTTTTACCTTTGATACTATCGATCATATAAACTTGAATTCAGTTATACTCCATCAATCTCACCGGCAAAAGATCTTTTCATCCTAGGTACCCACAAAGTCTAGTGTATGCGCCGCTCAGACAGTCCCAGACTCTCTGCTAGCTTTGACCCTGAGATAGACAGAACCTTTCACCGTCAGTACAGAGAGAAGCAAGAAAGAATGGCTCAACAGGAGGAAATTGCTCGAAGGGTAGCTCAAGCCCTTAATGCACAAAGAGATAGGCTTATGCAAGAAGCCCGAGCCACAGTTCAAGAAGAAATCCAAGCAACCCAAGCAGCAGCTCAACAAGCAGAGTTACAAAAAGACCTTAGGGAGTTATCAATCCCTAAAGCTGCTGACGTTCATCACCCAGTGCAACCTCCTCCCATCAATGCTCTGAATTTTTAAATAAGAGCACATTGGGTTACATTGCTTCAAAACAGTCCTTTCTATGGTAAGCAAGGAGAAGATAGTCAAGAACATCTTCTGAGGTTTATAGATCTATGTTCCATGACAAAGCAAAATGGAGTCACAGATGATTCCATCAGACTCCGTCTCTTCAAATACTCTCTTGCGGATAGAGCCATGACTTGGTACAACTCCTTGCAATACGAACCCATCACCACTTGGGAACAACTTTAAAATGTTTCCCTAGAAAAAAGTTATCCACCTTCTCTCACCTATGAAATCAGGGGCCGAATAACGCAATTCACCCAGGTCCCTGGAGAATCCCTAGCTGAAGCATGGGAAAGATACAAGGAGTTTCTACGCAAGTGTCCACATCATGGCATTCCAAAAAATCAACTCATTGAAATCTTTTATAGAGGTGTGGACGATGATATCAAGAGGTTTTTGGATTCTACGTCTGTGGAAACTTCATGCGTCAAAGATATGATAGCGCATGGAAGGTTGTCACCCTTGGAGCTGAAAACCAAGCCAACTGGGTAGACCTATTGGCAAAGGAGTGCTGAAGGTAGCTATGACCAAAGAAACACCCGAGTACAAGTCTATCGCTGAATCTCTCAAACTCCTAGTCACCAAACAAGACCATCTAGAATTGTCTCTCGCAGCTTATGAAAGAAGACGTTCGCCCCCTCCACAACAAGAGCAAGTTAATTCAGCTTCACTCTTCTGTGAAGCATGCAAAGGTACTCATCATTCTTCTCTAGCCTGTAACATTCTCTATGATGTTGTTTTGAGCAATACATGTTCCCAAGGAGATAGTGGTCAAATGGAAAATCTGAATGCTGTCAACACCATCCCTGGTCAAGGGTACTCTAATCCGAATCAAAATAGGAACCATCCAGGTTTTCAATATGGAAATCCTTCTGGAGCGGAAAACTCGGACAGATTGGTTCAAATACTCAACAACGAGGCCCGCCAGGATTCAAGTATAACCAACAACAGAATTTTGGGAATCAAGGGAACTTCAGAGGTAACTTCCAGAATAGAAACTAAAGCAATTTTCCGAACAATTCTCAGTTCTAAAATCCCAATCAAGTCCCCTATCAACAACAACAACAAGGGCCCCAAGCCGGTCCTATCTCTCCTGATGACAAATTGTCAGCTATTGAGAAGATGTTGCGTCACAACAGACTATGATAGCTAACCAGCAAGCCCATCAGAAGGCTATTGAATCTCAACTAGCTCAACTTGCGGCTATCATGAAGCCACCTGCTAGAGTCTTTGTTGGACAACCCGAAAACAATCCTAAACACCCTGAGCAATTGAAGGCTATCACCACCAAGTCTGGAAAAGACTATTCTAACCCCCCTACTAAGATACCAATTGTGGCAACAAACAATGATGACGTTGTGAATGTCCAAGACTCTACAATACCTGAGTCTCAACCGAAGGAACAACCAACCGTTGATAAGACAAACAAAGCAAGATTGGATGAACCATTGGCTGCAGAGGCAGAAGACACACCTGAGCCGGATGTGCCTGTATACAAGCCCCGTCCTCCCTTCCCAACTCGTTTGAAGCAGACAAAGCTCGATACTCGATTCAACAAGTTTAAAGAAGATATGAAGAAGCTTCATGTAGATATATCCTTTTTAGATGCGCTGGCCGAGATACCAGCCTGGACTAAGTACTTAAAGTCTCTCCTCACAAGGAAATACATAAATGAAGAATACGAGACTGTTAAGCTAGCAACAACCACTTCTGATATTATTCAGAGCAAGATGCCCAAGAGGCAGAAAGACCCGGGATCCTTTGGGATTTCATGCCATATAGGTGACTCTTCATGTAAGAAGGGATTGGCCGATCTCGGTGCTAGTATCTCTATCATGCCACTTAGCCTTTGTAAGAGGTTAGAGTTTGCAGAACTCCTCCCAACGGGAATGACCATACAACTTGCAGATAACTTTATGACTCTTCCCTTATGAATTACTGAAGATGTCCCTGTCAAGGTTGGAAAAGACTCTTATGTCCCATGTGACTTTGTCATCATGGACATAAAGGAAGACGCCAGATACCCTCTCATCTTTGGCTGTCCGTTCCTCGCTACTGCAAGAGCTTTAATTGATGTTGAAGCAGGGACCTTACTGCTCAGACTATGGAAAGAAACCCTCGAGTTCAAAGTTTTTGAAAGCATGTGAAGACCGAGCATGCATGAAGAAGTCTATTTGATTGATTGCATTGAGAAAATATCTCTCCTCACACAAGAGGAATACGAACAAGACGATCCTTTAGAAATGGCACTAACAAACCCATCTGCTGAAATTTACATCAACGAACAAGTTAAGGATTGTATCCTTCACCTCGACTCTGTAGAAGAAGATCCTGAAGCTAAGTTCGAGGAACTCAAATCTGTGAATGTAACTGAAGAGCCATGTGAGAGGCCAGAAGCCCCTGAAATGAAGCCCCTGCCCGAGGGACTTAAGTATGTGTTTTTGGATGATCTCAAGGTTTGTCCAGTTATTATAAATTCTGATCTAACGACCAAACAAGAAGATAAACTCCTGAAAGAATTAAAGGAAAGAAAGAAAGCTATCGGCTACAAGATGAGCGATCTCACCGGGGTTAGTCAAGCGCTTTGCATGCACAGAATCCCTATGGTGGAAGACCACAAGTCGACTGTTGAGCATCAAGGAAAGTTGAATCCTAATATGAAGGAAGTAGTCCGCCGCGAAGTTATCAAGTTTCTCACTACCGGAATCATCTATCTGATATCTGACTCACCTTGGGTGAGTCCTGTACATGTTGTTCCGAAGAAAGGTGGCACTACTGTGATACAGAATGAAGATAATGAACCCATCCCCACTCGAACAGTAACCGGGTGGAGGATGTGCATCGATTACAGGAAGTTGAACAAGGCCACACGCAAGGATCATTTCCCGATGCCTTTCCTAGATCTAGTCTTAGAGCGATTAGCTCACCAAGAATACTTCTGCTATCTCGATGGTTACTCTGGATTCTATCAAATTCCTATACATCCAGATGACCAAGATAAAACCACTTTTACTTGCCCCTTTGGAACATACACCTTTAGAAGGATGCCATTCGGGCTCCGTAATGCTCCTGCAACCTTCCAACGCTGCATGACAGCTATATTTACTGGTTTAACGAAAACCATTATGGAAGTTTTTATGGATGATTTCTCTGTATATGGGGATTCATACGACTCATGCCTGAAGCACCTCTCCCTGGTCCTCAAACGATGGGAAGAAGCACATCTTGTGCTAAATTGGGAGAAATGTCACTTTATGGTAAAAGAAGGCATTGTCCTTGGCCATAGGGTCAGTAACCGAGGAATTGAAGTGGACAAGTCCAAGATCGAAGTGATCTCCAAACTATCTATCCCTACCAATGTAAGAGAAGTTCAAGCTTTCCTTGGTCATGCAGGCTTCTACAGAAGGTTTATCAAGGACTTCTCCAAGATAACCAAGCCCATGACAAACTTGTTGCTGAAGGAGGCTGATTTCCATTTTGATGAAGAGTGTATCAAGAGTTTCAACAACCTAAATCATGCCCTTACAACAACACCCATCATTCGAGCCCCGGATTGGGATCACCCATTCGAAATTATGTGTGATGACATTGATTACACTGTGGGCACCGTTCTGGGCCAATGTATAGAGAAGAAACATCATGTCATCTATTATGCATCGAAGACCCTTGCCGAAGCTCAGAGGAACTACGCAACTACTGAGAAGGAACTCCTAGCAGTCATATATGCCTTTGATAAGTTTAGATCCTACCTCATTGGTTCAAAGGTGATTGTCTACACCGATCACGTTGCTATTCGTTATCTTCTAAAAAAGAAACATGCAAAACCAAGGCTAATAAGATGGATTCTCCTATTGCAAGAATTTGATCTTGAGATTAGAGATAAAACAAGCACATAAAATCTTGTAGCAGACCACTTAAGTCGTATCCACAATCTAGAAACTGAGAAGATACCAATTAACGACTCTCTTCCAGATGACCAGCTTATGAAAGTCTCAGAAGCTACTCCTTGGTACTCGGACTATGTGAACTACCTTGTCACTGGTGTCATCCACCCTGAGTGTACTGGCAGTGCTCTAAAGAAATTCATGCATGATGTGAGGAAATATCACTGGGATGAACCATACCTTTTCAAGCTATGTGCTGATGGTCTCTACAGACATTGTATCGTTGAGGAAGAAGCCCAACTTATTTTAGACCAATGCCACGCAGGCCCAGTTGGAGGCCATATGAGTTCAAAGAAAACTTCTTTGAATGTTTTGCAATGTGGTTTCTTTTGACCAACCATATGCATAGATGCTTACAAGTTTGTTCTGTCATGTGACAAGTGTCAAAGAACAGGAAACATTACGAAAAGAGATGAGATGCCACTTAAGATATGGCAAGAAGTTGATATTTTTGATGTTTGGGGAGTGGACTACATGGGTCCATTCCCATCCTCACATGGATTTTCCTACATCCTAGTTGTTGTGGATTATGTCTCTAAATGGGTAGAGGCCATATCGATTGTCACTAGCGATTCAAAACTCGTCATTAAAATGTTCAAAGATATTATGTTTCCCCATTTTGGAATCCCACGAACTGTGATATGCGACAGAGGTTCTCATTTTCTGGAAAGAAGCGTTGAAGCTTTGTTAAGAAAATATGGTGTAACGCACAACGTAGCTTCCCCCTACCACCCACAAACTAGTGGGCATGTACAGGTTTCCAACCGTCAACTCAAAGCTATCCTAGAAAATACGGTTGGACACAACCGAAAGGATTGGTCAGTGAAAATCAATGACGCTTTATGGGCCTACCAAACCACGTTCAAAACACCTATTGGAACAACACCCTTCAGACTTATATATGGAAAATCATGTCACCTACCCGCGGAACTAGAACATAAAGCATGGTGGGCAATAAAACAGCTGAATTTTGACATTAAGAAAGCTGGCGAAGCTAGGATTCTACAACTTCAAGAGCTTGAAGAACTCCGGATGATGGCTTATGAGAATGCACGAATCTACAAGGAACGCACAAAACTTTGGCATGATGGTCATCTGAAGAGGAAGGACATTCAAGTGGGAGACCAATTTCTACTGTTCAACTCAAGACTGAAGTTATTCCCAGGAAAACTCCGTTCTCGATGGTATAGGCCATACATTGTCAAGAGCATCTACCCACATGGTGCATTTACTTTATGGGATGAGAAGTCAGGTGATTTTGTGGCAAATGGCCAACGCTCGAAGAGATATTTCACCACAACTGATACTAGCACTAATGAATTGATGAATCTGTCCAAACCGATATATCAACCCGAAAACTGAAGAAATCACGTCGAGCCATAGACGTAAAACAAAGGCGCTTGTCGGGAGGCAACCCGATCTTTAACTTAGCTTTTACTTTTAGTTTTGTTTTTAGAAAATTTTGTACCGGGTAGATAAGGCATCGCAAGATGCAGTATTAAGTTCTAATAGTTTCCATTTTTGAGATTTCAGATGGAGGACGCATCGTCGAAAGGAATGCAACCACTTCTGGTGGACCAACCGACACAAATTTTCCCCTCCATCTCAGATTTAGAGTTGCTCAGGAAGAGCAAATTTCTATGTTCGGGGTGGAGGGTGGGTGGTACGTACCTTACTTTCCACCCTCTCCTATCTATTTCAGACTTAAGATCTCATCATTGCAATTTTGAGCAAAATTTTCAATATTTTTCAAAATTTTCAAACGTTTTCATAACAGTTTGTATAGAAACTTGATGAAGTTTTGACGCTTTTGTTTCAATCAAAGCCATTACCTAGCTAGCTATCCTATTTTTCCACACAGTTTTGAATCATTATACCCTCCTTATTTGAAACGATCCTCAACGAGAACAATTTCTGAAACTAGCCAATGGTTAGAAATCACCCTGTGAAGCTTATGAATCCTAACATCATGATCAATAGATATGGCAAGTATCTGTCGAACTGAGAGGGATCAAACACGTTGTGCTTCCTATCTGACTAGTGGAACAATAGCATGGAATCTCCACCGGATCCTCATCAAGTCATTATTTGAGCAGAGATGATAAGGAGAATGACCCGGTGCACTGAATCGTAAATCAAGTTGCATTCTGATCTGAACTCTCTTCTACACTTCTTCTATCATCTTCTTACCCTTCCGTTCATCAAAAGCAAACGAAAATAGCCAATATAGTGCCAAACCCTAAGTTCGGAGTGGCACACACTCTCTCTCTCTTTGCTTCTTCCATACCCCTCGCTACGAAATAGGGGTGTATCACCAAGAAAAGATGCCTAAGCGCACACAAAAAGAAATGCAATATCGAGTCGAATAAAGGAGAGATTCGCACACACAAAAATGCAATCAATGAAATTGCATATCATATAATAAAAATCTTGAGTCGAATAGAGGAGAGATTTGTTTCTTCCTTCCATACCACCCTTCACTCCCTTTTCCACCTACTGGCACAATGAATGCCTACACTCACCAACATCCTTAAAACACCAGTGTCAGATCAAGTGCACACTTGTTGTTCTGCGGGTATCTCTAGACTCTTACGAAACTCTATGACATGCTTGATTTTGGAAAAAGTAGAGAGGAAGTGATATTGGGAAGCGAACTCGGGAACAAAGATATGGTAAAATGTGTTCTGTGATCTCAGGATGTTGAGACACTTAGTCATACCGAGCACAAAAGAAACAATCGTGATGTGAATATGAAGCAATCGCACGAGTTGAAAGTTTTCATCCGGCTAGTGTTTTAGATTTTGTGTTACTTGAGGACGAGCAACGTTTAAGTTCGGGGTATTTTGATGAATGCATATTCATCTTAGTTCGATCATCTCGTTTAGCCCAGTTTTGGTTACATTCGTGCTTTTATTGGCTTTATCTTCTAATATGTACATTTACTTAGCTTAATTGCTTTTATGAGCTTTTATTGGCCTTATCTTCTTAGATGCAACGTATATTGGCTTAATTGGTTTTACTCCTATTTCTATTGATTTTCTGCACCCTTGTACAGGTCATTGTGAGCTTTGGGCCTCATCTCCTAGGCCCATATCCATTTCAACCCTTGGTTTGGGCCTGGTCAAAGCAAGTCAAAGGTCCCTTTATCTCTTTTACGCCAGCTACAGTGCTCTCTCTTCTCCCAGATTGTGGGATGTAGCATACCCTAGCCGCGACTGTGACATCCAAACACCACGACCGCGGCGTCCAAACCCCGCGACCGCGGCAACCTCTTCTCTTCAAGACCGTGATATCCTACTTTCCAAATCGCGACCCGTGATCCTCAGACACCACGACCGCTCACTCCTCTACGTCCTCCATAATTGTGGACACCTGTTCGTGACATCCAAAGATCGCAACATGAAGAGAAGCTGCGACTGCGACCTCCAATCTTCATGGTTGTAGTTCCTCAGGATCACGACCAACAACTGTGGGAAGGCTTCCAAATCGCTCCCGCGATCACATCTGCTAAATACAACGCCTGCACCAGACCGCGATCACGCCTTCATGATTGTGACCACCTGAAGATCGTGACCCCTCCAACTCCAGTAACCATGGCCTGAAGTCATCAAAACCGCGACCGCGACTTCTTCACCCAGGACCGCGACCTCCACCCACAGTCTCCATCCACCAAGCCCCCTATCGTGATCTTCTCCTTCTCTCCCGCTGCACCATGACCAAGAAACGACAACACGATTGCGGTTTCTCAATATCACGATCGACATCTTCCAAGCCGCGACTGTGACCTTCTTACACCTCTCTTCCTGCCTACGCGGATCTGCCACCCTCTACCAACCGTGATCAGTGCGCTTCTCCACCATAACTGCATCAACATCGCAACCAGATAATGTTCAAAGGAACTACGACCCGCGGTGATAACCCCCATGACCGCAGTTAGGTCAAGATACCCTCACCTCAACTTGGACTTCACAGCAGCAATATATCTCCATCCAACCTCTGCACTTCAGCACCTGTAACGGCACCACCGTCTCCACCTCTCAGAACGACAGCTATTTCTTCTCCACCTAAGCCAGATCATGAACATCTGTTGCTGCCTGTGGATTCCTCTTCAATGTCACGACCGTGCAAAAAGCCGCGACCGTGGCATCATTCAAAAGGCCGCGACCTGTTGCATAATTATAGAGGTCACGAATCTAAGTCGGTGCCCAGCCTTCCTATAAATAGAACTCGACTCCAGTCAGTCAGATGATCATCTCCAGACGCCGTTAGGCTGCAGGTCTATCCTGGGCCTAAGGAGATGATCTCCATAGCCAAGAGCCTGCCCCCGTGGTGGTTTTGTGGCCTGTTCACCCAGATCTGGAATGAAGACTCAGATCTGCAAGCCACCTCATTCAGATCTAGATCTAGATCTGGGTCTAGACCTGCTACGTCGACACCATTTTCTACACCACCATCTCATCCATGAGCTGCTCCTCCTGCTGTGAGCAAGGTCCACGAGAAGAAAGACAAGGTGGAGAAAGAAGATCTGCCCCGTCTGCCGTGGTGTTCTTCCCTCCTCGTCTAGATCTGCCTCGACCTTGTGTAGAAGACCGTTCCTCCACAGAGTTGCGATCATCTTCTTCACCATGCTCATGGCGGAATCCTCTCTTTCTCTTGTTATTCTTGTATCTCTCACCATGAGTGAGTAGTTTACTTTCACTGGGGTGTGGGGACTAGCTCCGCTACCCATGCTTTCATATCTTATTGTTACACATTCCATGGCATGTATATAATCTTTTATTTTGTTGCTAATCATCGATGTGTGCTTGTGGATTGATCACGTGCTTGCATATATCTTGTTCGTTTCCTCTGTTGCGAGAACTTCAATGTGTAGGTTTTGAATGTCGATTAATGCGGTTGACTCCCAAACTAAAAATAGAATGGGATTCCTTGAGGTCGTAAGTGTATGATCCGTGTGGTGACAAGCCATCTAGCCCACAGTGACGCTCCTGTGTGCCTGACGCATGTATAGGGGGCCCACAACTTCATTTGGATTTCTGTATCTTCGGAGCTGTAAGTATGTGATCTGGATGGTGACGAGACATCTAATACCTACGGTGATGTTTACGCGAATCTAACGCCCATATGGGGGGTTTTGCATCAGCTCTATTTGAATGGTTATATTTTGCCTGGATGTTTGATGTTTGGATGTGATTGCATGAGTAGTGGTGGTGAAACCCGAGACCATCCCAGTGATTTCCATCATAAATCTTTAATAAACCTTTAATCCTGCTCTTTTAATTTCCTCGCATTTAGTTTAATTAAACTCAAATCAACCAACCTTGTTCTAAACATTAGTCTTGATTCAACTAGATTGGACTAGAGAAAGATTCTTAAAAATGTTGTCCCTTGGGATTCGATCCTCAACTATACTATGATAAGACTCGTCCTCTTGCGGGTGGCATTATTGCATGTTGTTTTGGTTAAAAACTTAGGGATTTCAACCCTAAGTGAGTTTGTTAGTGCGATAATATAAGCCATGTCAGCTAGCAAGGGCCTTGAAAACCAATACAAGCCTGCCACCAGCCAAGAGATTACAACTACAACTATAGATGGAGCAATATCAAAACATCATGGGGTACCAGACACCAAAAAGGTCAGAAACTGCACAAAGTGCAGCAAAGACAGGAAACTCAGAATACCAGCCCACAGAGTCCAAGCTGAGAATTCTAGGAAATAGGAAGGATGAGCCCAAGGCAACCAAAAGCAGCAAAATGGTACAAGTAATAGTTGCTAAAGTGACAAAGGGAAAAGAGGCAGAGGCAACCAACAAGGAGGGAGGGGATATTGAAGAGGTAGGCCTAGGGAAGTGCAGGATTACCTTTGTACCAAGAGACACTATGCACCAGTCATAATATGACTGGAAGTCACAGGTCAAGATCTTCAGGCCCACAAGGTACCTAGATGTAGATGACTTCAAAAAGACGTGGGTTTACCACAAGGTCATCAAGTTCTTAAAGTGTGCAAACATGTGCACCCTATGATCCTCTAAAGCCCCATCCTCGAAGAAGTTGACAACCAAATTCCTATCTTCCCTGGAGAAGGTCCTAGTGGATGAAGAAGAATGCAAAAAGGGGGTGGAGATCACAAGATGGAGGTGAGACTAGGGGGAAAGCCTCACACAATCACAGAAGCAATGCTAAATATTATCTTCATGAAGACAACATCAGAAGCCTAGGCCTTATCTGCTGCCCTGTAGAGAAGGAGACCATCGAATATGATAGCCACAAGATGTGGGAAGACCTGATGGGAGAAGAAGAACATAACTTCAAGAACTCCAAGGCTACCCTGATCACCTCATACTTTATCAGGGTAATACAAAAGATAACGACCAACATGATATATATGAGGTCAGAAACAAGGGGAGTTACGAAAGGAGATTTGTTCATGATCTGCTCAATGCTGAAAAGGATGCCTATGAACATAGATACAATACTAATCGAAAGGCTCTCAGCCACCATGTGAGGAGAGTCCAAGGGGAACTAGGAGTTCTGCATGGGAGGCCAAATAACAAAGATAGCCTACCATTTTTTGGATGCAGAAGTGTTGAAAAGATATAAGGCAATAGAGAGACATACAAACATTGACACCAAGTCCATCCTCAATGTGGGAATCTTAGCTCAAAAAGGAGACAAGTTGTACTATAAGAAAAGTAGTTCAAAGAAACTCCTTCCCCTCTCAGAGATGGTGTATTACGATTCCCACAAGCTACATCCCACCCAAGACGACATCGACAACATGTACTTAGGGGACATCCACAATGTCACAAAAAAGATATTGGCAGATGATGTAGCAAGCGGTAAGGACAAACCTACAAAGATAGAGAAGAAGAAGCCAGAGCAAAAGAAAAAGTTGGCAATAAAGAAGAAGAAAGAAGCGATAGAAAAGCCTACTGCTTTGAAGACAATCTCACCTCCAATAATCATTGAAACAATAGTGATCTAGGAATGCCAACTGACTAAAGAAATAATGGAGAATGACGTCAAAGCAAACCCAGACGACACACTAAGAAAAAGTCCACATCCTAAGGCAGAAACTACTGAACAACCAGTAACGGTAAAACAAGACCCCCACCAGCAAGACAAGGACTATGAAGTTGTACCCAAGATGGCGACTCCAGAATTAATCATTCCAATATCGGGATAGCCAGAACGTAGAGTACCTAGCCTGACAATGCCAACTCCACTGCCAAAAGAACCACAACCATCCACGAAACGTGTGGAGCCACAACCACACCAGCTTCCAACCTTCGGCGACATACTGGGTAACAAGTTTGATGCATTGTGGAAACACACACATAAAACATCAGAATTTATTTCAAGTATAACCTCCACCCTATGTACACTAACTACATAGGTGCAAACACTGAATGAGAGGACCGAGGCACTACCTCAATTCATGCATGGAGTGCTAAACATCCACAACACTATGATAGGAGCACTGAAGGCCGTCACAGAGGAAACGAAAGCCCTCAGGAGAGAAAGGGATTCTATGTGGGCTGATAGAGACCGCATAACAAATGGTTATGAGGCGGCGATGCACGACCTCAACCTGGAGCGCCAGCAATTAGAAGCAGATCACCAAAAGATGGAAGTTGACTGTAAGGAGTTTGATAACCAATGACGTAATAAGAAGAACACCAAGCACGTGGCAGGGCCATCGACATCACAAGCTTCATCGAGCCCTATGAACCCCGATGATGACGATGACAACACAGGAGAGACAAGTGTAGGTTCAACACAAAAGGAAGAAAGAGTCAATACAAAAATCACACCGACAGCTGAACCTAAAGAAAAAGAAGCACCTCCGCCTGTAGACTATCCCAGGACAACAAAACAAAGAAAAAGACTACTATGTTGTTTGGGGAGCTAGATTTAAATAGCAGTCCTAAAAAGGACAAGGAAAAATATGAAAAGAGGAAAGGGGTACAAGTAGAAGACAAATCTACCCCAACCACAGGAAAGCCAAAACAAGTAGTCGTCGCTAGAGCAGAGATCGTAAAGATAGAAGATCTAACATCTAGAGAGCTCAGGAACATTGACATGTTGCTGGATGACCTGACATTTGGGAAGGAAATGTGTAGTGGCTTCCTACACTCCCTGATTCACAATGAGTAGAACGACCACATCTATGATAGAAAAATGGAAGAAACACTAGTAGAACTTGCAGTTGCCAAGCTAGGTCACCCATATGAAGAAAGCAATGTGAAGGATGGTACAACTGTAGAAGCTTCGTCTGAGGTGGCAGTAATGGTGATTGCACTGATACCAACAAGCAAAGGGTGCCTGCATACAATCATCCTTGCAGTACATGATGGGACCTCAAATGATGAGGAAGGCGGGCTTGTAGCTTTCTTCACGAATGAGCCTGCCAGAGAGTGGTGCACACTAGTTAAAGACACAAAATTAGGCATAGCTCCTCCTCTTCCATGCACGATGATGGGAATGGACATGATTTTGCTATCGAGAATCACTTCCAGAGACGTCGGACATCTAAGTCGATATCTTTGATGATAATCTACTCAGAATAGATGTCATATATCACAATAAGGGTAGAAGTTTAACTAGAGAACACTTCAGCGAGATCTTCTTGAAAAGGGTATGAGTACACAAGAAACTATTTAAAGTACTATGTGCGACCCTACTCGAAGAGGTCCTACACTCATACAAGGTACAACCAGTGTTCAACGACACCACACATCTAGCAAGCCTCTTATACAACAAGGACTACGAGGCTGCTGATGTGACTGAGCTGAAAGAAGCAGTGCGTAGAAAGGGAACAAAGTTTGTAGTCCTATCCATAAGGAATGTGAAGAACTGGGTTCTAATCGTGGTTGATCTATATGAGTGAAAGACAACAACTCAATTGATGTGCGGACGAACTGGACAATACTGCTTTAATTATAAAAGGAAAGAAGCAAGAGACACACTAAAGATACCGCTACGTCTATAGAAAGCAATACAATCAGTAGATGATAGATTCAAGGGCATCTAGAAACTATTTTCTATCTATAAAAAAGTGCCACAAGAAGAGGCTGGCTTGGGGGATTGTGCCTTCATCATATTTAAAATGATGGAAGCCATCAACAAAGGCATCCCAGTAGAGGACTTATTCTAGGAAGATCTACACAAGATGCACAGTGTTTATACAATGGAGGTCATCTACGATCGCCACTTCTTTAGTGACCCAGCGATGCCTTTAGATGCAATATCATGAAGGTTTCATAAGGAGATCCCTCTACCTAAAAAGGTAACTTGGAGGGAATAGCTGAGAACCATATGGATCGATCCAATAGAACTAGCCAGGGCTGAAGCATGGAAAGCAGGCTAGAATGCAGACACTGGAGTTGTTGTAGCAAGCATACCTGAAAAAGAACCTCAATAGCCTCATGTGACAAAAGACAAAGCAAAACAACCTTCAGCAAAATAGCCAGAAGAAGGAGCAGTAGAAGATGATGATCTGTCAAAAGAAAGACTAGATGGACTGGCGGGAGAGATAATACCCACTTTCAAGGACTTCGATAGATGGAGCTATGTCAGCCTATCTTCAAAATCACAAAACATCATAATGAAGTCCTTGAAAGATGATGACTCATCAGGAGAAACTATTTTGAAAGAGAAGGGATGTGTGTTGAAGGACGACCTATGAGACACACTCATAATAGGAGGATACCTATCAGTAAGCACAATATCATCCTACCATGCCTTCTTGAGCAACAACATACAAAACGTACATATGGCATACTTCCTACTAGTAAATGACATCATAAAAAATAAAATATCAGGCGAGAAAGAACGCCTGCAACAACGACTCGTGACATCCCCCCCAGACTACATATTTATGCCAATTATTCATGACAATCATTGGACTTTGCTGGTGATCGACATCATAAAAAGGATTACAATATTATATAACATCTCAGACATAGCCTTTGTATTGAACAAGAAGATAAACATGACTACCGTAAAAACCCCAATAAAAGAAAAGGTTGTCACATGCATGGAGGCAATTGTTGATATGTTGAAAAGTCATGACAAAGTGGACAAGCATGCGATAGGTAAAGACTTCAAGAAGACACAGTTCATCCATAGAAGCCCTCAACAGGTGCCTCTATCAAATGAATTCAGCTTCTACTATCTAGCCTGGATGACGGCCCTAGCCAAACTGAGTACAAAAGTGGAGGGGATGCAATACAAGAAATATCATCTGCTACGAGGAGTGTACGCAAGTATGCTACTCAAGTCCAAGTGGGCCTCCAACACCGATAAATAAGAATAAAGAAAGCCCATTTATACGTCTCACTCAAATTCTAACACCCCGGGTCAGGGTGGAGGATAAGTTTGGGGGAGGGGTCATAAACAGGCTAGAGAGGTACAATTTTATCACCATTTTTACCTCTCAAATTTCAAAATTGTCTTATTTTCACAAACTTTACATGTACATATTTTAGTTCTGGTAAACCGCTCCTCCCTTTTCTGGCTAAATTTTTTTGTGAAGTTACCTTAGAATTTAGAATTTAATCTATCTTGTTGCTAAAAGTTGTTGTACTGTCATTTTCCTAGAGACAAATATACTAGCATCTACTATACATAAAGGTAAAATGAGAAACAAAACAATATTGCTCTATCTCATTCTTGTAATAAGACATTGTGTATGCAATAACCCTTAGCTCATGAAACCCTTGGAAACTAGAGAACTTCACCTAGCCATACTCCTGATTGAGAACACCCTCACCTAACGATTCCAACCTGAAAAACTGTATCTCAGTAGGGATGGAAATAGCTACCCTTTCAAGTAAATCCATCCCCTCTTGGGACTAAAAAAAAGGAGGCTTGGCCGCTCAGAAGACTGCTTAAATCCCTCTCACCCAAGCCAGAAAGGAGGTGTAAAAAGACAAAAAGAAAAATGTATATTGAGAGTTGCGCCCAAAAGATGCCAAAAGTTTTCACACAGCTTGTAATGACCCTGCCTCCCGGTAACCCCCAATTAAGGAAGACCCGAAGGACATAGTCGTTATTCAATTAACATGATCAAAGGTTCGACAAATAATCAATAATAATTATGAAATTCTACTACTAAACTGAAAATTGGTATAAAATAAAAACTTTACTTACCTTTTAAAAGCTGAGATTTCTAAACTTCTATCCATGAAGATACTAATCTAACTAATCCTCCTGTGTACGTTATTTCTCATTCAGTTCCACATATGCCACTTTACTATTTGTTATTTTCATTTGTACCTAAAATGTCGACAAATAAAACGTCGGTCAGCAAGAAGCTAGTATGTGGGGGGAACAATAATCATGCAAATATGTTAACAACGTAATCATTCAATTAATCATTTAACAACCAAGATTACATTTTAAGCCATACAACTCAATCCTTACCTATCCCCTAACTCTGTGCTATCCCTTGTATGCTACCTCTCTTTAGGTAGCTTCTTACCCCCCATGGACCTACCTTACAGGTAGCCAATACCTAGGGTAATAGAGTCGCATGGCACTACCCGCAGGTAGCCCAATATCTAACTCATGATGACTTGATGGTCCTACCCCATTGGTAGCCATTTACTAAGTCATCTAATGACCTGATGGACCTACTCCATTGGTAGCCATTTACTAGGTCAATTATTAAGCCACAGAGGGGACCAGGATCAGAGCTAGTAGACACACATCTTATGTGATAGTCATAGCCACATTATAGTTTGCATGAATAAAAATCATCCAACAATTAATTCATGACATCGATGAAAACTTTGGTAAATCTCGTAAAACTAACTCGAGATATTCATAAGCGTAACCACATAATTGTGAAGTTATTTTTGAATGTAGATATAACTCAATCAATTAGGAATCAAGCAAGCACACACACACAAGTTCCTGAAAAAGGCATCCAATTTCTCTATCATTAAACATGTCATTATGATCTATTACTCCTAGTTGTCTTCTAGGGTTATTTCTCCTTTTTAGGGTTTTGACCATAATTAGGGTTTCACTTCCTTTTTATTACTTTTACCTTACCTTTATCAAATATCCATCAAACCCTAATTATCTTGTCTTTATTTTCCATTAAGGTCCTAAAGATCAGGTTTGGACCATGAAAACCCTAATTTTCAGATTACTATATCCCTTCTTTCCTTTTTCTCTAATTTAGGGTTTCTAAAATTGTTACTCAACAAATTAGGTTAAAAACCCTAAACCTTGTAATTATATCATCAAAACAGGTTAAAAAAACCATCATAATCATTAATCAAGTAAACATGCTTGAATCAACCTAATTGCAAGATTAAATATATCTTTTATCCACAATTTGGGTTTCTAACCACAACTTTAAAACCTTTTCTAATCAAAATATGCACTTTTTCAAAAAGAGATAGATTTAGATGTCCAAACTATTTTTAATATATTCCTCTTATTTTTCTGATCACTTTTCATGTATTAAGTTTTCTCATCTGATTTTCCTAGCTCAAGATACAATTTTTATATGAAAAACCCTTTTATAATTTATTTGTTATTTTTCAAAAAAAACTAGGACCACCCGATCCATGGGCCTTGGATCCACTGAGGATCCAACGGCCCTGAAGGAGCGCACCTATCTTTTGCAAACAAAGGGAGCAAAGTATGAAGGTGCCCCTTACCTGTAAAGAGGACGCGGAGGGGCAGAAGTGTAAAAGGCCCGCAATCTTCTTCTTCTTCCTTGTGTCGAGCAAGCAGATCCAGGTTGTCAACTTGAGGGTTGACTTCGAGCTCCGAACTTCCTCTGCTCACGCCGATGGTCCAGGGAGCTCCGCCTCCCTTACTCGAAGTTGACGACGCCCTCAATTGTTCACCCGAGCCCCGCCAAGCCACCTCCCCTACTCGTCAGATTCTGACGAGGATAAGCCAAAGGAACGAGGTACAGGTCGAGGCGAACTACTTAATTGGCGGCACAGAAACGTCCCTTGCGACTATCCACAAGTTAGGGTCTGGTTTATTTGCACGTTGGAGTCCTCACAAGCCCTCCCCTATATATAGGTTCGGAGGCAGTCCCATGTAGATTGGGAACTTCTCCAGTTAACGGCCAAACCCCACAAAAGTTGGGTTAATCCTGTGCGGTTTACCTTCCTGAATGCAATGGAAATTATTGCATGCCCGCATCTTCCTTGAATCAATAGGAAATTGGAGATGGAAGGTTCCTCTATAACCTGCAACTTCCCAATCCGGGTGGAACATAGGAGATAAACGACCAACGTTGGATTGAGATCTAACGATCTCTGTTGTTCGTGACCAAACTAAAAGGAAAATTATTTTCCTATTCAGAATAAATCCAACTTTTGTCAATTTCTTAGGAAATTCATATTTCCCAAACCCTTGCTCCTTTTTTTCTCAAATTTTAAGGGAAGGTTTATTTTAATATTGCCTATCTTTGTACAAAATTTGGGAAACAGATTGCAATGGATGAGAAGGTTTCCTTCTCTCCTAAGTTTCTTATTAATTTATTCAAAATTAATTTATATTCCTATTCCTTTTGCCTTTATCTTATTATTTTGGGTCCCCTGAACCTCAAGAAAACCCAAAGGCACGGATTCCCATATTGGGGAATATTGGTTTGCCTTTATCCACTTTTAATTGTCAATTTCTCATATTTCCCTTTTATTAATCAATCCTTTTTCCTTTTTACACTACAAAAAAGATGGTCTTTAACTATAAAAAAAAATTGTAGCGAAAACCCCATATTTTGTAGCTAGATGATTTAACTACATATTTCTTTACACATACAAATTGTAGTATATGCTCGTATAGCTAAAGCCTTTAACTATATTTTTCAAATATGTAGTTAGATAATCCATTCGCTACAAATTCATATGTATCCGAATGCGTAGCTAGATATTGTCCTTACATATTTAAATATAAGTATAATTATAGCTAAATGTATGGCTACAATTGCATATATAATCAATATGTAGCAAAAACATGAAGTTAATACATTATATATGTGTTTAATGTGTAGGGAAAGGAACCAGTTACTATATACATATATATGTAGTTGATTATGCATCTAGCTACATATGTAGTGCCATTTAGTACACATACATATATGCTTAGTTCGGCTATATATTCATATATATATATATAGTGTAATTTATTAGTACACAAGTTCTTTTAGTAACAAAATTGTAGTATTTACAACAAGTGATGCTCATTATGCCAACAATCTTACTTTCATTTATAATGAAGCGTCGAATGTACATGGGGAGGACGCATACCTTGCCCCTATTACACAATGTGTACAAAGAAAAGTATATACATATATCAATGATTCAGTGGTCTACTAACATCTTTGCAAAAGAGTTGTGTCTTTCTTGGCCAGTTTTAACATCATTATTGTCTTCTTCTTTTGTTCAAGCTCTTATTGTTCGGCCAGCATCGTCCAAAAGCAGTCGAGATAAGAATCTGAAAGGAACCTCCAAACAGAGATAGAAGGAATATCGTCCCTATGAAGTTAGTCACTATCTTTGCAGCTGCTGACAGTGGTTGTTCAAATATATACATAGGTCTATGCAATGCAGCCTTCTCATAGCAGCAAAGAGCCATATCAAATTGCAACATATCATGATATACTGTTGTGCATATGATTGTTGCTGTAGTTGTGACTGGGCAGGCTTGGGCTTCAAATGGAGTTTCATCATCATGCTTCAAAGAGAAATGAATCACAAGATTAATCAAAAATAATATACAACTCCAGGATGTGAGTAGCTGCAAGCACTTCAAAAATAATTCTATGTATAACAGTATAATAGGGAGATATGGACATCTACTGAGATGAAGATAATATTCATATATGTCACAAGGTAAAGATCATCCAAATAGTTTAATAAAGATATATAAGTATTCATACATGGAATAAATGAAATTTGCTATGAGAATAAGATTAAAAAATTAGTACCTTGAAGAGACGAGAAGTAAATGAAACTTCATTCACTTGTGCGGCCACCAATATTTACTGTCAGATGTACCAAATTGTTAAACCACAATGTGAAGAGAAGAAATCAAATACAAAACTTGTAAGAAGACACATGCAACTTCTGACTTTTCAGCATATACCTATTAACGAGATCACTTACTAATCCTCCACACTATGACTGCCTTCCCAAGAGTCAATAGTTGAACTTTAAAAAACCTTCCTTCAATGATGAACCTGTTCAAGACTTCAAATAATATGTTCTTAGTTGATGGTATAGTGTTCTGCTAGCATTAATCCATGAAACGAAATTTCCAGAAACAACGTCATGAGAAACTAAGCTTTGTATTTGAATTTTAACATGCCTTGAAACCATTCTTGATATGGTTAAACTCCTAGAGGAGCCAAAACTTTTAAGTCTCCATTTTCCCAACATTGTGCGGTGAGCATAGGTAGAATTCTACATAGCATGGCTGCATATATTATAGAACAACATATAAAATTATGACTTGAACTTGTCATTATTCTATCAAGCACCATTGAGAAAAGCAAGTAAATCAGGAAGCACCCAGGTAAAAGCAACTTGATTCACTTGTACAATAATCAAATAGTGAAAATTAGGCGTATATGCACCACAAGATGAAAAGAAGAAACTAAAAGCACAAGTGCTAGACACAAGGGTGGGAGTTTTCTCTTATAACCTTTTATAAGGCTCAAAAGATGGTTTGGTCTCCTCTTTACCAATGTTGTATGCATTTTTTATAATGACTAACGAGGCATGTGAATGTAGTGTGTATATTGCCCTATATGCAAACTTGAACAACTTGTACATAACTGAAGGAGCCATGATTACTATTTTTGAAGTAGCGCAGACACCATTTAGGGACATTGTTATAAGGGTATCAAGCTGTTACTCCAACATCACAACAACATCACCGGAAAAGCCATTAGTTCATAATAGGGTAATGAAGTTGGGCTTTTGCTGATAAATCAGAAAAATGAAAGGGCTTACACACATAAATACAATCAGCCAGTACAACACATTCAAATTATCAGTTAGGATTTGAATTCCTTGCTGACTGGAGTTTCCTCATTAATGAAACTTACACTCAGCAAGCAGTGATACCTTTGGGTATCACATTAATTAACAAATCACTTTGATTTCATCACTACCCATTGTCATCAATATACCTTACGTAACTGGTGTGTTATTTTTTCTCAGTTGTGAAACTGTAACACCATATACTAAAAAAGAATCACTGCTTTATACTCTTGCAAATTACAATAATTTTGCAGCAGTATTTTAAGGCGTCTTCATCTAACATATAATGTATCAAACTGTAGGGTGTATATTCCCATAGGTTTGATATATCCAAGATGCCAAATGGCTTAAATTGTAGTGCTTACCGTCATGTTGTAATGTCTTGATAAGTGTTAGCCAGGATCATTTATAAGTTGACATCTAATTGGTAACCAGTAACTAAATCATAGAACTTGATATTTATTTAATCCCTAAGGCAAATCATGTATTGACTGGCCAACTTGTTTGTTGCTACTAATCTTCTTACATATCATACGTAACTCTATCGACTACTGCATCCCCTTGTTCAAAATTGATGTAGCATGGAAATAGGGATTTGGTTACTTGCCTTAACTTCCATTACTCCATAACTTCAATTATTTTATGGTATTGTTTGTCATTTACCTCCAGTTACAACAAGTTTTCTATAGGTTGATGTGAAAGGTTTCCGGAAGCCAACATTGTTGTTTCAATGGGTGGGTATGAATGCGCTAATCATATACTCTCTGGCTGCATGTGATCTGTTTCCAACATTTATTCAGGGTTTCTATTGGCGAGATCCTACAAATAACCTGGTATCGAGATATTCATCTTCTCTAGAGTTTGGTAGTTATGAATAAAATATTGAGAAATAGTCAATTATCTGATCTATTATACTGATTGTCATTACATATTCTCTGAACTTCTAAATGGCTGCATTCTAGAGAAAAACTGCTTGTTTTTTATAAACAAAATAGTTATTACTGTAAATTACTCGTTTGAGGATTGTAAGGTATATCTAACGTATATTCTACTTGCAGGTTAATCTAAATATTTGTAAAAATTTACTCTCCACCATAATGATATACTATCTACAGGAGAATGGATATACTTACCTGAGAATAAATTATTAATCATGATCAAATGTCTACAGAAACAGTAATCTATTAATCATTTTGACATATGAAATGGCATGGAATTGGGTTGTCAAAAGTCCCAAGAGATCACTTTCAAGTAATCAAAACATTAAACATTCCTTTCTACCATGCAACATAAAGATGTGAAGAACTTCTGAGGTAGCCAATTAATCATGGAGCATAAGTTGTAGTAAACCAATATTAAGACATACATAATGTCAAACTCGCAATATGAGGACATGCTAAATTTGTACTACACTAGATTTACAATCCAATATGGAAAATAACTTCAGAATTTGTGTGCTTCAGATAGTACTGCATAAAAAAGACCAATGCAAACAATGTTTGCGCCTACGATATAGACAATATAATAGCTTGAAAAGAACATGGAGAAACTTAATGTTTCAAGAACTTCATACCTGATCGTGATTCAAAGAATATCGCATATCGCCGGAGGTGCGAACATAATAGTAATAATGACCATTATGAGTATTATAGTCAGCATGGACCAGTACCCCATATGAAGTGTTGATTGCATCTCCTTCCTAGAGTGTTAAAGAGGAATTGGGACATGAAAAAAAGGTTTCACAAATGTGTGTATGGAAAGGGATGCACTAACATTCATTAAAATTTTATTATCTACAGATCAATCTTAAATGGCTTCATGTTCAAGTGAGCATTAACCACTACTACTACCAGGGTGGTGCCCTGCCCCCAACCTGCTGTCATCTTTGTTGAGGCTGTGATTAGTCAATGCATGGCACTATTAATGTAGTATATTGAAAATCAGTGAAGAGAACTTGTTTATTAGTTGCTGTATATGAACATATGAAGATCCCGATGAGGATTATATGGTGTGAAAGCCACTCATAAGTTTAAATCTACATGTCCCTTCCCTCCATTACATGTTGCCACCCTATGTTTGTCACCCTACCTTTGTGCATCACCGACCAACTCTGTAATCTTGCCATCTTTCATAAAGGAGTGTCTATGTTATCACTAATCTTGTAAACAAAGCTTAGAATCAGTTCCAGACCATTACTGCTAATCAACATATTAGTTTGGGTCCAATCCTAAGAGCCCTGAGTGATTCAGCAGTCCACATGTCACTGATGATGATCATTGAGTTAAAATAAGCATGGTTGCGAGCATATGACTCTAGCTATGAAGTCAAACTTTTTTTAAGCTAGATACAAAACATCCAGCAAAGTATGAATCATATATGAATGATGAAAACATATTATGATGCATATGAGAAATTACTGAGTAATAATTACTCAGATTGTATATCTCATATGGCTAGAGATTATTCTCATCTCAATAGGGGCATATTGATGTTTTCATTAGTTACTTGAAAAGTAGATTCTGCCGCAGTGGATAATGTTAACTGAGCCCCAATTCATGAAAGGGTGTGAGAGTCAACATCAATCTTATACTTTTATTTGTTCTTATTGTATTTCATGTAGTTTGAATGAATAGTGCTCGACCAATGACTAACATTTCTATAGTGAGAATAATTGTGGAAATGAATACCCACATGGGCACATGACTGTGGTCTTTTCCACTGTCGATATTTGAGGCACATAGACTAGAAAATATGATGCACATGAATAGGTAAACTACATGCAAATCCAATCATGCAGTGGTATAATTTTCTTTATAGAGCCTAATTTCCCTGTTTAGCTTAAAAAAGTGATGAAATAAACTTCAATTGTCCAACACCAACCCCCATAGTCATGCCCATTTTAAGGGTATGGTGCAGAATTTCAGGTGTGTACTTCTATACCCAATTCAATATGTACCGGTTGTGCCCCTATGAAAATTACATGACATAAAATATATATACATATGTGATTCATTGTTGTCATATATCCTTATAAACTATGGCTTGATGTTTGAACTGAAACTTCAATGCTCCCTTGTGTTTCTTAGATCCTAATCTATCAATTTGTAATGGTGGT
This sequence comes from Alisma plantago-aquatica, assembly GCA_963693085.1. NCBI lineage: Eukaryota > Viridiplantae > Streptophyta > Magnoliopsida > Alismatales > Alismataceae > Alisma > Alisma plantago-aquatica. The sequence continues at coordinate 489,349,722 of OY856410.1, forward strand.
TCTGTAACCTAATGCATGATGATTGTTCACAAGGGTCAACACTAGTTGGATACAAGGAACCATAGTTGGCAACCATTCAATGCAAGGAAAGCATAGTTAGCAGAGGATTTAACATCCAATATGACAATACCTGTAGCTTGATGAGTATGCTCTGCGCTCATGTGCCCAATCAACCTTGTTTATGACAACTAATTCCTTCTCACCAAGCTACAAAAACACAAATAAATCGTGATAAGTATTGTCACCATCTTTCATTAGTGTCAAAGAAGTGCATGTGGGATTTATGTAGTACAAGTTGAAGTTTATTGGATCACTGTTTGCATTGATACAAGGTTGGGATCTGAACGTTTTAATAATTTAGGGGAGAATGGATGAGTGGCAGGGTGGGGTGATGGTATGGGGTGAGAGTGAGTGACAGAGAGACAGAGAAAACAAAATCAATTGCAATAGCAATATAGACTAATCTTGGTTACAAAGTCATCAATGAATTGTTCGGGTATCTCAAGAAAACACACATGTATGACTATATTTTAAGAATTCTGAAAGTGTATAAAACAAAAATCTTGATGTACAAATATAATCCTAAATATAAATAATTATAAAAAGTAGACAGATATTATAGTGTGTTAAGCTAAGTTCTTCCTATTTCTTAGTTGCATATATCATGTAAATTTGTATCATCTTGTAAATAACATGACTGCAATTACCATTACTTCATATCATTTTGTAACCTTGTAACTAGTGTAGGAAAGAACTTAATTAAAACATAAACAGAAATACCCTAGTTTGTGACCTACCTCCATCTTGACATCCATTGATCATGTAGTAAATGGACCTTGTAGAATGAACACAAAATTAGTTGCTAGATCTTGAGAAGTTTAAAAATTAGTAGGAACATGCCTACAAATATTTTATATCAACCCAACTTTCATAATCTGCACTAAGTATTCTAAATGTTATCTACAACACCCTGACTTTGAAGCATCAATTGAAAATCTAATAAGTGTCTGCCATGGGTAGCATCTAGAGCTAGCAGTCAAATATCTTTATAGGATTGACCAAAAGGTGTCACAAGAGCAACTTGCAGCTATGGACAACAAACCAAATACTAAATAATGACCAAAAGTTCTCCATCAGTCAACTGCCATTATGTTAATCACACTTGCCATAGTGAAAACAATAAATGGGCATATCTCTACAGTAAATTACAAAATAAAACAAACTATTTAATCATTCTAAAATATATACTGGTGTGGCTTATAATATAATTGTGCCTATCCTTATAATTCTGGTGAGCTAAAATTATGAAATCGTATCAAAGGTTATGGTACTAATAAAGGAAAGAAACATTGATGACTATTGTTAGGAGGAATTTCAGGAATAAGAGAATTTTGATAGTACTAGTGAAGGGATCAATGTCGGAGTGAGACTCTGTAAGCCTTGGATAAAACATTCCTATGAATATTCTCTTTTCACATAGTAGAAAACTCCAGAGCAATATTCAAATGATTAGATACTTTGAAGAATCTCTACAGAGTATAACTATTCTTATAAATATTGAAGGTAAACTTAGATCCCTCAATGAACATGTATACTCATACCCATTGATGATTCTTCTAGTAAAGAAGATCTATTACCATAACTAATATATTAGCCACACATAGCCATATATAGTATGTAAATAATATAAAAAGAAGTAATGTACAAAACATTCAAGCAAAAGGAGAAGAAAGCGTGAGCTTCCAGAAAAATGTTTTCTTAAACCCCTTGAAAGGTTCCCAAATGCTTGAATAGCCTCTATTTGTATATGTATCAGATTCTTACAAAGTTCTGGGCTACTAGTCCTAAAGCTAACATCACATGTTGTAGTATGACAATTAGAAATTGAGTAAATAGAGTTACAGTTATAATGTTGACCTAAGGGGACAGCAGACTAATTTAGCATTTCAGTGTATATATAAGTAAGAGATGATTATCCATGGATGCTATTAAATAAGCAACGAATATCGCGGGCTGAACTTCATCGCATTCAAAGTGGTCAGCAAATTTACCTTAGCATTAATGATGGAAATTGTAATATTATTTTGACTACAGTGTATAGGGAAATTGAGAAGAATGGCATAACTGAACTCTAGATAAACATCGAGAAAATATGCAGCAACATTATCAAACCCTGATATGTGCACAATCTATGAACTTCGGAGACACAAAGTACCTTACCAAAACATGAGTTACAAAGTACTATTTCAGCAAACTCAAGAATCATAGTGGTAGACTTGGATGTCATAAATACACAGTTTATCCACTGTTTGAAGTATGGAATATGTGTAAAGGCAAAAACTTATGGAGGAGATGGTGACAAAGTACTTATAAAAAAGGATATCAAAGAACCACACATCAAAAACAAGCTAATATTAGGTAAATGACGAAATTTGATAGGTGAAGTTGACAACAAAATATTAAAAATAAACTAATGACTTGGTCGTAACCATACCTAGAAATCAGACCTTCCTCCTCAAAAAATCCTTCCATAGCTCCTGCGCCATGGCACTGAGTGAGCCAAAAGAAGTAATGAAAAATACCATAAACCATCCGTGTGATGAAAAAAAAAATTGCAATACGAATCACCCTTTGGTGCTTCATGAAATGAACAAATAGTTTGTACAACATGACTACAACGTTAGAAATTGAATGGGAAAAAAGGAAGTTCAATTTTACCTTGAGACTTAGAGAAACATCTACGGCTATTTTGGCAGAGTGATCATTTGTGCTGGGAAAAAATTCTTTACAAAAAATGATATGAACACAAGAGAAATAATATGGGAATCAACATGATCAAAAAAATAATAGAAAATCATATGTTGAATAAGCATAGTTCTGCTCTATGTGATTTATGCTCTGCATTTTTGTCTGCTAAGCTCAAACCTTCAGTATGTCTGAGTTTGGCACCGTTTCCAGGTAAATAATTATTATATTCGAATTCTTTGCTGCATAAGAAATATTACAACCGTTCTTAGATGTTGTAATGCAAAATCAAATAATATACAATACTTTTAGCTAATAACAAAAATGTTTGTTCTAGTTTAAATGTATGCTTAACTTGTAGTTAGCATGTCAGTAACACATTTTTCTTGTGAATAAAATATATCCCAATGAAGAAGAAAGTGGAGCTTAAATGGAGTAAGGTTATAGTTCATTCTACAGGGGAGAGAATGAATGAAAAAAGGAGTTTGTTCGAATTCCTACTTCCTGTAAGCATACAAAAGAGTAATCAAATCATCACTAGAATGACAAAACGTCACTCTAAGACATCAACTTTGTACTTGTTTTTGGCACTACCAACTCTTCATAATATAGATGCTACTGGCAAGTGAGCAAGTGATCACCGTGGCCATAGACGACGACCGTTGGTACCTCGACACGGGTGTCAACAACCACATGACGGGGTGTCGGAAGATGCTGACGGAAATCGACCAGACAGTGCGAGGTACGATCAAGTTTGGGGACAGCTTTGTGGTTCAGATACATGGACGCAGCGTCATTTTGTTCACCTACAGGAACGGCGAGCACAGGGCTCTGTCCAACGTCTATTACATCCTGAAGCTGCGAACCAACATCGTAAGCCTCGGTCAACTGGATGAGAACGGGTGCAAGATCGCGATCGAGGAGGGTGATATGTGCTTGTACGACCGTCAGCAAGTTCTACTCATGCGGGTGTAGCGAATGAGGAACCAGCTATATCGTGCGGAGAATGTACTTGACCTGGTTCATGGCGATTTGTGTGGTCCCATCACTCCAGCAACAACAAGTGGTAATAAGTATTTCCTATTAATCTTTGATGATTGTAGTAGATACATGTGGCTAGAAGTGATCAGGAGCAAAGATGAAGCGTTCTAGTTCTTCAAGAAGATAAAGGCCCTTGCTGAGAACGAGCGTGGAGTAAAACTCAAGGCGTTCCGGACTGATCGAGGCGGTGAGTTCAAATCGAACGAATTCAACACTTACTGTGAGGAGCAAGGCATCCGGAGGAACACGACGGTGCCATACTCTCCTCAATAGAATGGTGTCATTGAGAGGCGCAATAAAACCATCGTGGAGATGGCATGGAAACTGATGAAAGTGATGGCTGTTCCGGCCATGTTTTGGGGTGAAGTAGTCAAGATAGCCATTGACATACTGAACCGATCACCGACAAGGAGCCTCCGGGGCATCACTCCCTACAAGGCTTGGAGGAACAAGAAGCCAACAGTCGACTACCCCCGCACTTTTGGGTGCGTGGCTCACATGCAGATCACCAGGTTGGGGGTGACCAAGCTATCAAATAGAGCATGCCCGGTTCTCTTTGTCGGGTACGAGTCGGGCACCAAGGCCTATCGTGTCTATGATCTAGTAGAGAAGAAGCTCCACATCACGCGCGACGTCTTCTTTGACGAAGAGCGTAGATGGAACTGGGAGACCTCCAATGAACAACAAAGAAGCGATCAGGAGTTCACAGTGATTTATTCCACTGACTACATGTTGAACGTGCCCACGGGCGGCACAAACATGGAAAGGGCTGGTGAGCCACAAACACCAGCAAACCCATCTCCGCCTATGACGCCAGCAACGCCTGCTACACCAATAACGCCCGCTACACTGGGAGCTAGCGACGGCTGGGTGTCACCACCAACCGGCGGCACGCTTGACACGGATGCGGTGCCACTTCAGTATAAGATTGTTGTGAGTGTAATCGATGCGGCCCCTTTGTGCGAGCTGGAGTACAGTGGACTCTGCCTCCTAGCCGCCGAGGAACCTGCTAGCATTGACGAGGCACTGGATGAACCAGCCTGGCGTGGTGCAATGGAGGCGGAGATGGACGTGATCCACAACAACATGACATGGGAGCTGTCGATGCTTCCTCCTGGACACCGAGCCATAGGGCTCAAGTTGGTGTTTAAGGTAAAACGTGATCATGTTGGAAATGTTGTGAAGCATAAAGCTCGGCTTGTAGAGAAGGGCTACGCGCAGCGACAGGGGATCGACTTCCATGACGTATTTGCACCGGTCGCTCGACTGGAAACGGTGCGACTACTCCTCGGCCAGACTGCTCATCGGAGATGGAAGGTACACCACATGGACGTCAAGTCCACGTTTCTCAATGGGGATTTGGCAGAGGAAGTGTATGTGTACCAGCCGGTTGGTTTCATCGACAAGGAGAACGAGCACAAGATGCTCAAGATGTGCAAGGCGTTATATGGACTCCGTCAGGCTCCACGCGCATGGAATGCCAAGCTCGATGCTTCACTGACGTCGCTTGGGTTCTAGTTGTGCGAACTGGACCATGCACTGTACCGGCGTGGTGGTGACGAAGAGTTCTTGCTTGTTGGCGTCTACGTCGATGACCTAATCATCACCGGCACGAGTACGGACGTCATCGACATGTTCAAGAAGCAGATGCAAGAGCTCTTCCAAATGAGCGATCTCGGGCCCCTTAGTTACTACCTGGGCCTCGAGGTGAAGCAGTAAGAAGGTGTGATCACGGTGTGCCAGTCAAGATATGCAATCAAGATTCTTGAGATGGCGGGGATGGCTGGATGCAATCCATGCCACACACCTATAGAGAGCCTCCTGAAGCTTGGGAAGCTAAATGGCAGTGAGCCGATTGATGCAACCAAGTATCGTAGTATCATCAAGATCTTGCGGTATTTGGCAACACTCGCCCTGACATCGCTTATGCAGTCGGGATCGCGAGTAGGTTCATGGAGGCACCGTGGAAACAACATTGGGCCGCCGTGAAGCAAATTATGTGATATATACGTGGAACGATCAACTACGGGTGCATCTACAAGGCCGGAAATGGAGATACAGTTATCGTCAGATATAGCGACAGTGATCTCGCTGGTGACATCAATGATCGGAAGAGTACCAGTGGGATGGTGTTCTTCCTCGGCAACAACGTAATCACTTGGGCCTCGTAGAAGTAGAAGATTGTTGCTCTCTCTTCCTGTGAGGCGGAATATATAGCAGGGGCAACATCGGCATGCCAAGCTATTTGGCTCAGCAGGCTGATGGCATAAATACTCAGAGAGGATCTGAAGATGGTCAAACTTTTAATTGACAACAAATCCACAATCACACTTTGCTGGAATGCAGTGCACCATGAGAGGAGCAAGCATATCGACACTCGGTTTCACTTCATACGTGAGTGCGTCGAGGATGACAAGGTGGACGTGGATCACATCAGCACTGATGGCCAGTTGGCAAATTATGCAGTAATAGTTAGAACATTGTTGAAAATATGCAGTTCATATATATTAGACTTACAAATTTATTTAGAGATCTTAAAGATCCTACTAAAAGAGCAATGGCATTGTGTCCATCTTTGTATGTATAGACATTCCACTTGGTTGTTATCCTTGTTCACATATGAAAATATATATAACCATTGTAAATCCTATATATTTAGTTGATGTTTAGTTTAATTCGTCAAGATATAGATACATATGCAACTACAGATTTCTAGAGTAACACTTACAAATAGGCATACTAGTTGGTCCAGAAATGTGCTTGGAAATATGGGTAATGAAGTAATAGCTCAACTGCCATTGCTAATGTGAAAAACTGACCCTTTACTATTTATTAGTGTAGTCAAATATATATCACTTGGCATTAGTAATCTGATATAACTCCATACCAATTAACACAAATCCAGAGTCCATGACAATGGTTACTTCATTATAACCATTTTTCTATGCTACTTGTAGATATACGATAATTATTACCATTGGGGGAGATCCTATCTGACTATTTTCCCATGCATTATTTATGTTAACTCTTATGTTACATTAACTCTGATGTTGAGATGGAAGAAGTGCTGCAAACCTAAAATGTTATTCTCACCTAGTAAAATGTTCTATGTACATATTCTTATATGTACAATGTAAATCTAACAACATCAATTATTGATAAACTTTTAATTCTTTGCAGTGCCACATTTGCAAGTATCTAACAAAGTGGTCTACCTACTTAAAATTGTGATATGTAAGTATGCAGTATGCTAAATTAGACAGTTTCCTATATTTATAGACTACCCAATGAACTAATCTAACCCTCGTTTACAAGGCATAGAATCATCATAATTTAAGAATACCATGTTGAACAAGGTCTATATAATCACCCTACAATCTTCTAAGACTATCTCACATGAACACCAACTACATCTAAAAGGCATGGTATACCAATAGCAAACTAGAATTCAGTGAATAGCTCGTTTCCTTGTAAGGATAAGGTGTTTAACTCGGATTCTGTAAATGGATAGCCACTCAAATTCCTTTAATTTAGTTGTTGTTTCCTATTCTTCTAATGCAATACAAAACATACCATAAACAACTTCACACAAACTACTAGCAAAATATAAATTATATGCCAACATCATATTCTTCTGTTCATGTGAGACATGTTTTTAATAAATGCAACTTCTTATCCATTTCCCTATCAAGTTTTATTTCTAGAAATCCAACATATAATCAACTGGTGGAATGAGTACATATACCATTTCACTCTGATCCCAATTGTTGATTAGTCTTTGATAAGCAGTTGGACTGGAACCATCTAGATCCTTGATCTCAGTGGCAGTAGATGGGATCTAGTAGTGAGAAATCTACCAACAAAACCCGCTAGAAAGCATGGGAACTTCTAGAATTAGTTATCCTGGTATTGGACATACATGTTGCAAGTATAGACAAGGATATTTGGTGAAGGAGAACACATACGAGATAGTTGTAGTTGATGTTCATGATGATATGACTACCTTCAACTTCTGCAACACCTATCCTATATTCTATAATTGGCTGCTTGCAATTCAATTTTCATTGTCTCCAACAGCTAAGTCTTTTTCATATCATTTTCCCTACATGTGTATACTTAACACAATAAACTTGTAGGCTGAATGATAAACCTTATGTTAAAAAATCTGATTTCATATCCATAAGCATCACATTTTTCATGTATTGCGGACCTAATTCCACTACCTAAATATGTAAACCAGTCCAATGTTGGTATATGGATGTAGATTTTTAAACAGTGGAAACTCAACGAAACAATACTCAAAGAAAAGTCCTTGAATCCATCCTAAACAATGATACTTTTAGTAGTTCATGAAGTCAAAGGTAAGAATACAACATTCATAGTTATAAAATTATGGCACCTTCTTGTTACCCTCACCACTCACGACAGTGAGTTGAACTCTTACACCATAGGCAACATGCAACAACATCAACTGGGTTGATGCTCTTAAAGAGCTCCTTCCCATTGAAGAAGTCCTGCAATAACTGTTGTACCTTTGGAATAAAGATGGAGTCAGAAGAAGACCTCGTCACCTAGATTCTTGGTAATAAGGATGGACTCACGAATAAGTGTGGACTAATCAATCTTCAGCAGGTCACCCTCAAGTACCTGAGCATCGATAGGGATGATGACACTAAAATTTATGGTAATGATATCACCTGGGACAAGGATTTTTGCCTCTTCCTCACTTCATCGACCATCAGTGAGAACCTTGTCCTTTGGTGCAAGATTAACCATGAGCACGACATCAACATTTTCAACATTGTTTTCTTCATATATGTTTGACTAGTACAATATAAATCATCTAGATGTATAAACATGCTATGGAACAATGAAATCACTAGTGTAAAGGAGAAACTACCTATTATAACAGTATTGAAAATTTGGGTGTGAGACCTTGAGTGAAAAGTATTGATTGAATTGTCCCTGATGTAAACACGATGAGTTGGAAAAGTACTGACTGAATTGATGTCCCTGATGTAAACACGATGAGTTGGAAAAGTACTGACTGAATTGATGTCCCTACAGTAAAAATATCATGTTAGAAAATAACAATGTAGTTGCTAGTAGCGACCTTGAAATGTGTACATATGATTCAGGGAATCTCAAAGTAGGAGGTGATTGGATGTTTTTGGCGGTGATTGGTCATAACAAGGTATCCACATTAACAAAAATAGTAGTAGCAGAATAAATCCAACATACCTCTAAACACTGGAAATACAATCTTAGGGCCAGTTGAGGTGATATTAAGGAAGAAAGAGACTCTATCATATGAAGCAAAACGTGAAGTAGAATAACCATTCATGAAAACTGTAAGGACAACAAGAGAATTCAAAATTTTGTAGAATGCTGCTTCACAACGTGGCAGGTCAGCTAGGATGCTAATGGGTGTGTTGTTTTGCATAATGCTCCACTTGATAGAGAATTAAGTATGCTTATACATGGAGAATCTAACATGCTTCCAATAGCTACACAATTTCTACTTAAGAGAATGTAGAGGATACCAACTTATGGCTCTGTTTGTATCAGTGTATTGTCTGAATGTACATAGTACACTAGGTTTATAGGAAGAAGTGTGACAATCAAGATTTTCTTTAATATTTAATCATGGTTTTCAATTGTTAGAATAGGAGATTCACAAGTTTCATGTTTACAGTAGTGCAGGGAAGTAGCTTGGTTGTTTAGGCAGCTCATATACATGCACCAATTAGTTTAAATTGGCTACTTTAAACATCAACTGGACCTGAAAAATATGGGAAGCATCTGGTATAGCACTCCACTCACTTAACCTGTGCAAAAATGAATGAAGATAAATGCAATCTAACAAAACATGGAAGCAGACAAAAGTTCTGGTTACTTTAAACTTCAACTGAACCTGAAAAATATGGGACTAATTTCTTTTAGAGAATTTAGATGCTCTTAGAACTCATACATAGGCATCCTTCCCATAAGTATACAACCATTCTTGAATCCAACAAAAGAAAAAGGAAACTCAATTGAATCATATTTGTATAGAACTTCATAAATCAGTTGGAAGTTCACAAAAAACCTACTAAAGTTTTTCTAAAAATGATTTGCAATATTCCAGGTAGAAGATTAGTCAACAAAATGCTAGATTTTTATCTTAGGGACATATGCAAACCATATTATTGGTTATGCACAATACCTCACCCTGGTTCCGAGATAGGTGCTGAAGGTTGAATTAGAGATACTTTTGCAACTAGAAGGGGTTTCACAGTTGTTGATACATTTCAGAATAATTTGAGATGAGTCCTTTTAGGTATAATAAGGAGAGTTTCCAAAAAAAGAAATCAAATAATGTGTATCAATTCATAAATTCTTGTAGGACCTTAGTATTTTGAAGAGTCTCGTCAAAGCATCTGATCGGGACCACACTAGAATTCATGAGGAGATAGGCATCCATGTTAAAATCTAGAGAGCATTACATATGTTCCATGTTATTTGCTGAAATTTATTATAGGTAGAGCCCAAATCTAGAGGTGTGGTAGAAGTTCAATCATGTTTATATGGAAGCTGCTAACATTCTGAGATGAAGAATGAATATATGAATTTTAGAATGATGATCCTTGGACCAGCGCATGGGTCTAAATTTAAATTCCACACCATTATCACTGTTATTCAACACCTCAATCACAACAATATTCAAGACATCAATTCTCGCTCCCTTTTTTAGATTTCTTTTAATTTTTACCAACATACTATATCATAAGACTTTTTCCATTAAAAGTTTAGACTTAACATAGAAAACGATATAATAGTACAAAATATTGCAGCTATATATTAAAAGCATAATATCAAGTTGCTGAACAAAAGATACATACATATTTTGGCCTAGGATAGTCATTTTTTTGGCCATGATAAACATGTTCATCAGCACCAATGAATCAAAGGTTATTATAAAAAAATGAAAATGACGAAGCTACTTTTCATCAATATGAGCATACACTTGTTTCTACTTGAATATAATGAACGTGGAATATAAATTGATCATTCCAAAAAAGAACATCAAACATTCCGCTAATACCAAGAACAAGGAAATAATAACAAGGGTCCGGTTGACAACTACATTATATAATCAGGTTCATACCCCACAACTCAGAGTAAGAGATTTAATATTCAACACGTTAGGTATATGAGATGGTGCTATATAAAACTTACATAGGTCAAGAAGTAAGAAAACTCTACTTGATATGCTATTGACTCTTACCAGATTCAAGAAGCAGTTGAACGAGAATAAATGATACTATTGATTTGTAAAGATAGAAAAAGAACCATGTCTCAGTAATAGCTAGAGAATTTACCAAGAGATATACAAAAGGAATGATAGTATTGTCCAACAAAATGACCACAAGATTCCAGTGAGTCACAAAACAAAACCATATCCAGAGAACCACATACACCAGCATAAAAGGGTCACAGGACCAAAAAGCGTGACAGAAAGCATGATGAGGTGAGGTGCTAGTTGTTGGAGAAGACAGAAGACATCCATAGTCTACTTGATGAACTTAGTAATTCAATCTTGCGGTGCAAATCTTGAAGAATAAAAAATTACAGAGGAAGCTATGTAAGACATTCGAGCATGAATATGGTGATAAGACGAAAAGGACTTTAGTCACCATTGACCAGTCAATAAGCAAAACTATGTCAGTTGGAGGATGAGAACAACATGAATCTTACATTGTAGTTAATGAATACCAATAACAGAAAATGAGTAATAAAATCGTCTAAGAGTGTCATTCTTAGGATATTACTGTAAATTAATGAAAGCCATAAGTTTATCTAGAGTCAACCAAATCTTCAGGCAGTTGGGCTATCATAACTAAGGATCAATATGACACTGATTGTTAAACCCTCGCAAAAAATATGATACATTGCTCAATAAAGCATCACACCAGATGGAATACCTAGGCAATTACTTTCCACAAATCAAGCCACTAAATTATTCAAGAGAGTTGATCATATGTATATCAAGGAATATATATAGTTCTTGGCGTGGGCATGGGTGTGGAAATGGGTATGAAAATATCCAAAAAAATAAAATATGAACACGACAGAAGTTTAAAAATGTATATATAGGTCATGGGAAATCCTGAAGGATATATAGTGTACATGTGTTTTCTTTTACAATTTTTTTAGATCTACTTAGAGAAATGGTCAGCATTCAACTGTATTATAAACTCTGAGTCAGTGATCTTTTTCTTTTCTTCTATCAGGTTGCAATTACTATTTGTTTGTTTACTATAGTAAACTAAAACCGAACAAAGAAGAATGTCTTACAAGCTATGGTACTATGGTCCAAGCAAAAAATAACATTTACCAAAGCTATAAATGGGAAGCCTTTGACATGGCTAAATGTCGCTCCAATCGTGTACCATACTTATGAAATGGGTGAAGCTATTTCATTAGCAAGTGATCAAGAGGAATAATAGTCATAAATTACAAGAAAGACTAGTAATTTTTCACCTATAGTCATTATCCATCAAACTGAGACACCCCTAGACATATATAGGATTATACAGTGAGGTGTGTCCAACATGTTTTAAGGTGTGTCCTAGAAGTGTAATACTCTAATACATGTTAGACATCCAGGTAAAACCACATGCTTCCTAGATGTATAGTTAAGCCACTCCATTAACATTATTATTATGTGGCCAATATATTGCCCACACACAACTGGTTTTAACTATAGGACCAAACCTAGGTGTTCAGTGTGAGCAAGCCGACTTACTCATCAAAGGCCGAGCTGGATTAAGAATTTGTTCACTATAATAAGAGCAGGATCCCAATTAATCTACCAGAGATTAATTACAGTACATGTGACTTATTTCTGAGAGTGCTAAACAATATCCCAAGATGTACATCAACGATAGCATTGTGAAGTCTCCTTCCAAACCATATTGCCGTAGACTAAATGGACTCCTTTCTATTCAACTCTATAATGAGATGCAATGGCGCCATATATCCCCTAATTTGCATTCCGCAAGTTCATTCTGTAGCCTCTATCTCTCACTTTGTCTTAATTAATAATTTTAATCTGAAATGTCACACTTGCCAGCATTTTTTATAGATGTCCATTCCATCTGTAGTGACCCTCTCATAGTTTAATCCTCAATACAGGCCAGCCCTATTCTATGTATTATATTATATTCATTTTTATTAATGTTCAAAATTTCATATCAGCTCGGTTGGTTACTTCTTTAGTGCATTTTGTTATGCAATGGCGAGCACCTAAATTACTAGGTGATAATACAAATGTATCTCAATGGGCCACAGAGCATCAACTAATAATAGAAAACATAAGTAAAAATATACTGACTGCATGCTTCATTATGGGTTATGGTGAATTGAATCTTGGCAAGCCTATTTGGAAGTAGGGACTGTTTACAACAAGAAGATCCCGTATCTACTTTGATGTTGACTACTGTTGTGAAAAATCTATCAAAGTATTATGGAGAATCTATGTGAGAAAAATTCAAAATATTTAAGGTCCTTGGAACTCAACATTCGCACATCTTTTTTATGAATGACATATTGGTGCTTGATGCTATAATTATGAACAACTATGATGTATATCCTAATTTTCTTCAATGATATAATGAGATTACAACTGAATGATAACAAATCATGTTTAAGCTATCTGGAATATATGAACATGACCATTTTGGAATTACAGACAATGCTAAATATTGCTTGGATAAATACTTGAAATTCAGTTGATCAAGATGCCTCATTGAAGATTCTTAGATGGCACTGATTTATTTGAATATTTGAAATTCACAAGGATTAGAAGATTCAAAAGAATAGATAAGATATCTACATACCTGACCACCACAAAGCGGACCATTATGGTTTTGTGGGTCTTGATGAAGCTTGGATTTTTTTTCTATTCATATATGATGCCCTTGAAACTGGTGCAGACAAAAAAATTGTGTAGCAATAGCAGGCCCTTCCAATGACTAAAAGGGGAGACATCATGAAACATAGAGAAGAGAATATTGCTAAAAAACTAAATTCAGGGAAACCAAACCATGTACCTATTCGGTTCCTTGCAGACTCCGTCCATCTAGCACCTCATCTGTAGTTGCCAGTGACGTCAGGTTCTAGCTGATGGGAGGAAATCAAAGTTGTGAAGGAGGATAAGAGGGTGATAGGGAGTGAAGGCAACCAGACCGGAGGAGGAGAAGAGAATGAGAGTGGGAGAGAGAAGGTGACGTGTTAGGGTGGTATGGAATTGGGGTAAGCAATAGGCGCAAGGGCGCTATGCGTGAAACCACGCAATGGGGAGAGAAGAAGTGGCGCGTGGAATTTTGATTTTGGACGTTTTGATTTTTTGTGGAGGGGAGAGGGAATGCTAGAAAAGATCATTTTGTAATGAATCACTATTTATAGCCAATTTTGTAGTTACTACTAATAACTATATATGTTTCATTTACACTTTTATAACTTGTATAGAGAAATAGTTATTAACTATAAATACATTTTATGTAGCTAGAATAAATGTAGTTAAATCATATATTTATTGTAGTGTTAATTCTCTTTTTAAGGATTTCTCTTTATCTCTCTACTATTATTGGAATTCCATTCAATATTAGGAATCCTTTGGATACGAAAATCCACCAAGTAAAACTCAATTACAACTCTTTTCACTTATTCTCCACATTTTATCAATGTTTTCCATTTTTTTCTTAATAAAGAAATATCTAATTAACCTTTTCTTTTCTTATTGCATTTTCTTTGCAACTTTGGACTCCTTGGGACCCAAGGAACCCAAGCGGCACGAAACCCATCTTTAGATTACATTCTTTTTCCTTCTAGAGATTTCCACATCTTTCTTTTCTCTAAACTCGATTATTCATTTATTAATTGAATTTTCCTTGTTATTGGGCCCAATAGCCAATAAAGCCCACAAATAAATCAACAAGGCTATTTTAAATGAAATACATGCATTCAATAAAAGACATCATTATTTGCTCATTTATCTTTGTTATGAGAAATTACATTTCTCACCAAATGAACCCAAAAATTGGGGTTGTAACATCCTTCCCCTCTTATAAGAATTTTGTCCTCAAAATTCCATCAAGCAAATAAACAATTCAGAATAAGCCTTTCTTATGTCCATCAAGCTTCCCATGTGGCTTCACCCTTCCCATGGTGCTTCCCAAGAACCTTCATCATTTCATATTCTTCCATCTGAGTTCTTTCTTACCTTGGTATATCGTACCCTCATAGGTGACTCAGGACATTTTAGCTTTTCAAAAACTCAATAGGTTCAGGGTTCAACACATGGCTTGGGTACCTCACATAGTGCTCTTGATCGGACTCATGGAACACATTACACATCATGTTATCATGAGGGCAAGGCTAAACAAAACCATCTCCACCAATCCATCTCAAATGGACCCATATATCGGGGACTCAACTTTCTCAGTTGTAGCTTAGAGGGGTCGGATTTTCACATCACATATTCTCCCACAGTGAACTGCATGTGAGTCTGCTTTGCATCAACTTGTGACTCATGTCACCATTGGACTCTCTCTCTCTGCCATTTTACGATCAAAGCGACTTCATTTGCACACACTGTGGTTCTTTTCCGACCTTTGCGAGGCCTCCTTCACCCACATCATCTTAATGAAGTGGTGACCGACACAACCTATCTATAAGACTTCTTGCATCCTGATAAAGGATATGGTGGCTAACATCACGTCTTAAGAATTGTCTCTATGTATCACCCTGAATGAGCACACATGCTCTCATCAGACCCTCTAGTCGGGATCATATTGTCCATTAGTATGGGGTGATAAACTGTACTATCATTGAGTTCTTCATGTATCCTCTTCCCCCTCATGGAAGTGATCCTTGGTCATACTCAAGAACTTTTGAACTCTCATCATGATGTAGTTGAACCGTCTCTCTTTCTCTTATGTAGTTCAACAAAACCTATCTCTTGACAGTACTCCTTCTTTCTCATGTCTTCTAGGTAAGGCGATCTACCATAACCCATATTGCATCTTGACCTTCCTTGGTCTAGGGGAGACTCACAACATCCATAGTGATGAACTCCAATTCCCCCTCGGGAACCCTTTATACTATATATCCATGTACTGGGTTACTGGTGTTTGTCCTTCACCTCCTGGCTTGCATGGCCACATGCTACATGGAACCTCACATCAAGCAACCAAAGTGCTACTATCATGTACTATCTTTGTAGTATCATGGTGTTTGGTGATCTTAAAACCATGATCTCCAGTATGTCATGATTCCTTAAGATCGATACCTTAGAAACCCTAAACCACTCTCATTAGGGTTTCACTACATTCCTATCCAAAGAAGGGTATCCAGGGTTCTACAACCATCCTTCTACCACATCAAGGACTAGGCTGGCTATCCAAACAACCCCTAATCTTGTTCAACATATCTCATATGTCTGAGGGTTAGCCAAACTTATCTATTTTTCTCGACTTAAGGTTAGCCTAGAAACCTCAACTTCTTCTAGATTCCAGCTAAACTAGGCAGCTATATCTCAAGCAGAGCATTCATTAACACTTCTTAGCCTTAGGTGTTAGGTATTGTTGAGGGCATACACCTCCATGTATTATACTTATCATCTCATCTCAAACTCTAAGTTTGTCTTCATCAAGAAACTCTGAGCTCATCCTTATGGTGATCAAACTCAACCTTGGTTAACTTGCAAATTCCACATAGCCCTTGATAAAACATCCTAATTAGATGACTACACTATTCCTCTTAGTGTTTTGTAAACTATCCATGTATCATTCACTCCATCAAGGTATGTTATCATATCTGTCCTCATACCTTATAACAACATTCCAACACGCATCATCTTTATCCTTGGTGTATGGCATGTGTACTGTCCCATCTCTCCCTCTCATAATAAGAGGAAATAAGCATTTGGTAGTCGTCCAAACACAAAGTTCTTCCTGTTCCAAGAGTAGAGATGATACATCCCACATCGCCAGTACACCTTCAATTCTAAGTTGAAACGTGCAACTTATGCCTCCACATCACAAACATCATGATATCAAAGTTAGTTTCATGGAAAACTGGTCTCGAACCTACTTGGGTCACCACACAATCCTTAGTCATCTCCTCTAGGTCTATAGGGTTCCGAAACTTTTGGGGTCATCCCTTTTCCCTTATGCATCTAGAGAGTTCCCTACTCATCTGCCCTTTGGGTCCCATGAGTTCATGAAGGTGATCAATCTCCTAACCCATGGCCCTCAGACAATGATAGTTGTTACCTCCCGACCCTATGGTCATGTGCAACTAGGGAATTAGGCAACTCCTTCTTCCATCGATCTTATCCCTACCTGACTCTAGGAAAGATTGAGGATTCTATTATAGTACATGTCCACTTAGAACCTTACCCAATCCTTCATCATCTCTCATTGCATTCATGACTGACTTTCATCCCTTCATAGGTGTCATGACAACCTGCCTACCTTGCTCAGGCCCCATACCGATTACTTCCATGGTAACACATCCATATGCACTTAGAGATGGTTATCTATGTGTTTACAAGTTTAATCTCATACCATGTACTTTTCACTTGACTTATCAAGATCCTATGAAACCTCCTGAGGTTACCTTAAAACCAACCAAACTGGTAAACTCCCTCCCAAAGGGTCCCTCTCCCAGGATAGGAGGAAACTACACCTTGATAAAAAAGGTCACAAGCGTCCGTAGGGTTTTCATTCACATGAGTATGCCTAACCCAACAACTACTAAAGCACAAGCAGACCACCTATTAAACCATGTTGGGTCATACTTGTTCTCTTTCCTCAGCATTAGATCAACTTAGTTGTGAGGGGTTCATCGAACATACCCTTAACTTAAGGGGTTTCTTTTACAGTTACACATGAGGAGTACCATGCTCGGAACTATAGAGACTCAAATATCCCCATGGGCATTGGATACACTACTTCCCTTCTTAGGCCTAGGAACCCAATGTTCACCTTCGGGTGTCCAACTGCATGTTCAATCTCTTAACCAAGAATCAAGCATGTCCAAGGTATGTCATGTACTTCCAAGACCCTTCTACTCGAGAAACACTTCGGAGTTGAGTCCTCTTCTAGGAAAACCATCTAGGTATAAAGCCTCACAACTGGTTACTCAAACCTCTTAAAGCACTCTTTATCTCATCCAGCAGGTAATCACTTATACCATATGTACATAGGTACTTGAACCATCATACTTCTTCTAGGGATTGGTTCCTCTAAAGGAAACCAAGATATCATCCGCCTTCAGGGATTAAACATAAGGCAAACACTATCATCCACTTAGGTCGCATCATCCTCAACTACCCACTATTCCTTATGTCTCGGATTCTATGCTTCCAACCTTCTTGCGTGAGTCCTTCTTTTTCTCTCTAGAGCTAACTTACTACCCAAGGTCCTTTTTCCATGATGGATCAAGCTCGCCAGCTGATGGAGCTTCCACTCACGTGGAATTGCGTGCACAACTAAAAATCCTAAAGATGGTAGTCTTTAAGTTTAGCCTTGCTTATACTAGATAGAGAACTCCACCCACGTATGCTAAGATACATGGAAGTCTTATCGTAGTATAGTTAAGGGTCGAATCCTCGAGACAACGGTCTTGTTGTTTCCAACAAGATGGAAAACGCTGAAATTTCACTTAATCACTCAATAGTCGGTATTTAGATCAAAAGGTTGATTTGGTTGTATTTAAGCTAAGTGCAAATAAAGTAAAGAAAGCAAGTAAATCTAATCAGTTAAACTATGATAAAAGATCACTAGGGTGTCATCAGTTTTTCACCGCCATTACACATCGATCAACACATGTAAAGCAAAACTTAACCTGCAAAAAGAGTCCAGTCAGTTAGTATCCTTGAAGACTTAGCTTCCTTTCGGAGAACTAACTACGAGAAGTACGGGAATGTTGCAACGCCAGCCATTCCCGAGCAAATGGTCACATTACTTTGCATCATTTCCCTCGCAAAGCATGTTCCTCGACTTATCAAGGTTGCACTTTCATACGTCAACTGATTCCATTTCATAGTATGAAAGTGCAATGGATGATAGTGAGTTTACTCCACTTCTTGAGATACACTTCTAGATACCGAAACAGATGCATGGTGAATACATGCACCAAGAACCAACATACAAACGAGTTTCGAATCTAATAGAACAAACATAGACAATTCATACTAAGAGATAAAAGATAACACAAGTTGGAGATCAAGCAACATGCATTCATTAATCGTTTGATGTCAATCTGACAAAGATAAGAACTCTATATTACAACCTAAGGATTACATTTACATGTTATGAAAGCATGGGTAGCGGGGCTACTCCCCGCACCCTAGTGAGAGAGACTACTCGCTCATGACTAGGACAAAGAAGGAGGCAGGAAGAGAGAGAGAGAGCATCATCCCCATGAAGGAGATTGGAAGGTCAACCCCTTGGAGAGAGAGCAATGATCCAACAGTCTTCAAAGGTTGCACAATGATGAGATCTTCCCTTCCTACCTTCTTTGGCGAAGAAGGAGAAAGTAGCTTCAAGATGGGGTATGGGTCTCAGACCGGCAGCCGCAGGGCGGAGGGTGGAAGTAACAAGAGCTCTGGAACGATTGAGGCAACCTTTGGGCGTCTAAGCCTTCTCCTCTTCTGAGGACCCCTTTGGGTCATATTTATAGGTTTAAGTGGAGCCCAAACGGTCTTGAACCCGTTTGGTTGTTGAACCCGTTTGGGCACTGAACCTGTTTGGGCACTGAACCCGTTTGGGCATTGAACCCATTTGGTTGCTGAACCCGTTTGGTTGTTGAACCCATTTGGGCACTGAACCCCTTTGGGTGCTGAACTCGTTTGGGCGCTGAACTCGTTTTGGCGTTGAACCCATTTGGTTGCTGAACCTGTTTGGGCGTTGAACTTGTTTTGGTTTGAACGGTCTTGGGATCGTTTGGGCTTGAACGATCTTGGGACCATTTGGGCTTAAACGGTCTTGGGACCGTTTGGGCTTGAACGGTCTTGTAATTTCTTTTTTTTTGTATTTTTCTGCAAGGATAAAGAATAGGAAAGTTAGTCTATTGATGTGTCAGCAATAAGGTAAAGGGTATCTATTTTATCTAAGAAAGACTATGAAAAGCAAGGGAAAACCAATAAAATAACATCACAAAGTGAGAGGTTATCACCCTCCCTAACTTAGAGTCTAGCTTGTCATTAAGTTAGATAGAGCTAAGGCATGCAGTGGCGAAGAGATTTTATTTAGTTAGGGTTTCCATACTCTTGTTTCAATTCTCAACTTGAGTTATCCTCAAATTGTATCTGATCTTATTGCTTGCCTTGACTCTTTCAGGTTTTTGAGGGATGCATGGGTCTCAAGTTCCTTCCGTATCTCGTAGATTGCATTGGGACCACTTTTATTTTGTGCATGTTGTTGACTCTAATCAGCTTTATACCTCTCTGAAGAACCTATCGGTAACTAGAGTGGGTATGAGGGTTGGCTAAAGGCTTAAAGTGTAACTCTCCCTTTTTGTGGGAGAGGGCTTATCTATGCTTGTAGAGACTCACTATCGGGCACGAAACATCTTCCTTCATGAGGGCAGCTGAATGTACCGGCCGGGTGAGCTCTTTATCAGCATTTTCTTATATTTGGAGACCTTAGGATCCCACTACCGGGAACGACACATCTGCCTTCATGAGGGCAACTGAATGTACCGGCCGGGTGAGACCTTTATTGGCTCTTCTTATAAGTCCTTATGCATGGCACAACTCTCATGTTTTTATTCAACACTCTGGCTTTTATTCAAAAAACTAACAGTGTTGGGATTTGGGGGTTATTTTGGAATTTATTTTGGGCGGCCAAGCCTCTTTTATTTGAAGAGAGAAAAGTTGTTCTTAAAGTTTTTCAACATGTAGTTATTGTGTGGTCCTCTTGTAAGACTTCTTAATTCGGAAGTTGCCTGATACCCCTCTCGTCTTTGAGAGCTCGACTTATTTCTGCCTTGATATTGACCTGTGGAGAGTCAGATATAGAAGTGAAACAAAAGCATAAAAACCAAAAGTGAAGGTGATTTATTAATTCGCCATTACATGCCTATATGCTAATCTTATTATTGCCTTTTGAAGACAAATTGGATTCTAAGTTAGCTGAGGATGTCCTTTCAAAAAGGGGTGTTATTTATTATGCACAAGATTTATTTTAACTGGGATAATACTAAAAAGAAAGGCTAAATGTAAAGATAAAAGGAAAAGAAAAGCAAGTTTTGTTCAGGGGAAAAAAGTATGAAAGAAAGAGAGAGTAGAGCGAAAAGGGTACCTCACCCTTGTCAATGTACCCCCCCTAACTTATCCTTCACTCTGTCCTCAGAGTGTCAGAGTGATAGGTTGAGAAGTGTATTGACAAGGGCAGTTAGGCTTCTGTGAGTCGTTTATTTGCCCCATGAGTTCTGAGTAGATTGGCTGCGAACTTTCCACAGAGAGCATGGTAATCCACTACTGTCATGTCCTCTACTGGTTTGTGAAGGGCCACAATAGTGTACATCCATAAGAGGACGTGGAAGCCATAGTCATTGGATTCACGAATTTGCTGGGGGCACTTGTGGCTGAAGGCTGGGGGTTTGAAGTGTTCTTTACCATAAGCCCATGTGTGCTGGCTTAAGAGATCGTGTAGTTTGTCAGCACACTCCTTTGCTACTTCCTATGTTGGCATCCTTGGTGCCGTAGTATACTCATTCTGGTCTGGATCATACTGACTGTCGGAACTGTTGTAAATTGTTGTTGTTCTGTCGTGCAGGTTGGTTGCCAGTAGCATCCAGTGCTCTTGATGAAGGAAAGGAAGCATGATGAATTTCGGAGTTGTGTGTTGGAGGTAAGATATGAGTGCCGCCGGCATTCCGAAATTCTTCAGACCTAAGAGATCGTCCTTCATGTAAGCAGACGCCATGTAGACCATGTGATGATTCCGTACGAGTAAGTATTGATAAGCGGTCATCACACTTACGAACATAGAACCTTTGATTTGTACGGTCGCTCGGAGGTTATCTGCCATAACCAAAATGTCTCCATCGAGAAAGACAAGATCCTCTTTTTCGACATGTAGTCTTGACATGATAAGCCAAAGCTCATTGTCCGAGAGAGTTTTGCAAGCCTCGAGATCAAAATTTGGAAAAGTTGGTTCAATGGCAGATAGGGGCACCATTTTTGATGGGGATCTCTTGATGGGTGCCCCAGTTAATAACTCTATGACACCCTTGTCAGGAGCCAGGTCAAAGTTGTAAGGGTCCCATTGACTGGACTCGGGGACCGTGGCTGGTTTTTTTTCTTTCTCCAACTCCGCTAAAGTTTGTGTGTAAGGTTTCTTCTGCGGACGTTGGATTGCTGAAAAAAGGTAGCGAGGGATGTCATCTGGTGCCATTGTAGGATCGTTAAAGAACTGTCTATCGCAGATGAGTTCCATGGCATAACGCCCTCGCAGAGAGTTAAAATCTTCGTTGATGAGGTCTGTGAAGAGGACTTGTTGATTTAGCACTAATATGTGTCGAATGACGTAAAAAGTGCTGTCCCCGGAGCCTTCAGCAGCTTGGACTTGTGGGTTGATTATCCGGAACCAGGGTTGGCTCCAACCCTGGCGGAGGGACGGTCATGCGGCCCAGATGAGTTTAAGAAGCCGGAAAGGGATGCATCTTGTCTCCCCAGCTTCAATTCCAACGAAGTTAATTATATCGGCTCTTAGATCACTGGCACAAAAATTGTACATCTTGGCTTCGCGGGCGACAATGTCCACAATCATAAGCAACCAGTGACTAGAAACTTGGAAAGGCACAATTATATATCTAGCTTTTCTTGTGATCCCCCTGTGCAATCTCTTAATGGATTTGTGATGTAGTTCTTTGTACAGTAAGAATAAAATCAGAGCGGGTGAGGTGTTGAGAACTGGTTGCTGTCTCTTGGAGCTTCTGTAGATCTCGATAGAGTTGGCAAGGAGAGTACAGAAGATTGCCATCTTCACTGTTGACTGGAATCAAAGTATGGAACGGAAATCTTCACGTGTCAAGTTGCGCTTAGTCTTCGTGTTCTAGAATATGACATCCCCCCCTTCTTTGGCATCATCTATTATAGTGTTGAGGATGAAGATATCCTGTGCGTCTAGGGTAGAGACGGCCGCCATGTCTAAATCGTGCATTTTGTGAGGTAGAGGTGGCGGGGGAGGTAACACTTGCGGGTTGGGGGTAGAAAGCTGCACAAGATTGTTCGTGTAATGTTGTAGATCTTCATCGTTGTCAGAATCGAAAGGGTTATCTAGCTCTTCGTCAGTGTCTAGACATACTCGTTCTGGTTCTTCATGATCTGGGGGACAGGGTATCGAGGGTTCAGGGGTAGGGAGATGTTGAGATGCTGAGACAGGGAGGCTGGTGCTGGCTCCCAGAATGCATTGTTCGAAGTCGGCAAAAGCTACTTCTTTCACAGCCTCCCCCAAAGATCCCAACGTGGAATAGTTTAGGAACTGGTCCCCATAAGATATTGTGACGTGCTCATTGTGAGCAGAGGATTTGGGATCTTTATCACCGTCATGGTGATCTTGCTGTTGTTTGGGTTCTGTTCCTTGGCCTGGACCCTCCCCAGCATCATCTGGTTTATCAGAATCATCACTTGAGGAGGTACTGTTGTTGGAGTCAGCCAAAGAATCAGAATCTTCATCTTCCTTGTCTGCATCAGTCGCTGATTTATCAGTTGTTTTCTTTTGTGCTTTCTTCTTGCATTGACGATGGATGGATTGAAGCTCGTCGTATGCCACTTGCACGTGCTCGTGTATTTAGAGCAGTGCGTCGTGGATTTCTTTTAAATCAGTATAACATACTTCATCTGAAAGGAGTCGTGCGGTGAGGTCAGTTACTTGAGCTCTTAGTTGATTAAGCTCATTGTTTGAGGACTCCTCTTGGCGATTGTGTAGCTATGTGAGGGTGATGTTGATGTCATCCAAGCGCGTGCTGAAAGCTTGTTGTTGCTGCTTGAGCTCGCGGAGGGTCTCTGACAGAGGTAAAGTCTTCGTTGAGATCCTCTCGACTTGGTTTGCTATCGCCTTGTGCTGCCTTTGGACTCCAAGGACTAGCTCGGGCAAGGTTTTGTAGTGGCTGTCGACGTGATCAACTTGCTTAGCCACTAAATCTTGTCGTTGCTGGATTTCTTGGAGGATGCTTGGCATGGCGCGGTTATGCTCGTCGATCCTGGCGACCTGCTTTGTTAGAGCCTGTACATAAGAAAAAATGGAATTTAATATGTTAGAGGGGTCGGTGAGGAGGTTTCGGATGGTGTCAAATTGTCGTCTGAATTCCTCACCGACATTAGTGAAAGGGACCCCAGTAAGAGAAGGGTGGGGTGGCTGGGGTCGGGGTGGAATGGTGGTGGTAGTGTCGTGCAGAAAGGACACTGTTGATGGTCCCGCGAACTGCATGGTGACTATGGAAGGGGTCACTAGCGGTGTCGGGGAGGCAGTCGATGAGAAGGGTGGTGATATACCCGGAGAGAAAAGTGAGTTTGGTAATGTTGATGGAAAGTCGGTTGAGGTGAAAGAAGTGAATTCTGGCGTTGTAACGGAAAATGGGATGCCCAAAGGGAAGAAGGGTGATGTGGAAAAAGGTGGGAGAGTGGTTGATTGTGGAAAAATGGAGGATGGTGGGGTGGTGGTTGTTGGGATGGAAGATGGTGGGGTGGTGGTTGTTGGGATGGTGGATGGTGGAGTGGTGGTATCGATATCAACATTTAGACTCATGATGAAAGAGTCTAGTGATGATGTTGTTATTTGTTCCTCTGGGAGGGTGGTTTCTGTTTCGGGGTGGGGTTTGGATGTTGGCGTCCCCGACAGCTCTTGTTCCTTCAAAAGCCTTCTAGAAGGTCGTTTTGCAGGAATTTTTGTTGGTTTTGTTGTCGGGGCGATTATACTAAGCTCCGTATGTCCCAGTGTTGCTTTCTTGGCAGCGATTGTGACCGAAGACATGAGTTTTTCGATCTCGTCATCGGAGAATAAGAGCTTGTCTTTGTCATAATCAACAAGATCTGGTAGTGGGAGTAGTGTTTTGAATGATTTTTTTGTAGGGCAGAAGACGTAGTGTAGCTTGCCATCCTTTTCTTTTATAATGAAGGAGTTCTTTAACGTTTGCTCATTTGTAAGGATGTCGCCCTTTATTTGTTTGCATCTGGGTGGAAGTCTATCCATCTTAAGGTATTTGATAATTGATGTGATAAGACCACCCATGCATATTTCTTTCCCCAGGGCGTAAGCTGATAGTTTTTTAATTATAAGACATCCAATGTTTACTGGTAACCCATTTAGGATGGACCAGATAACAAAGAGCTCTGATAGGATTACATTTCCTCCTTCTGACCTGGGGAAGAGTGCGCCAGCAAGGATTTTGTGAAGTGTGCGTACTAGACCCGATTGAATGTTTGATGCTTTACATGTTTTTTCATCATAAACTGGTAGCCCCGTTAAAGATTTCCAGAAGTTGTGTTTGTTGAACTTGGGGTTGTCTGTGCCAATAGCCTTGGCTTTCTTCAGTTGCTCTTGGTTATCAATAAAGATTTCACTCAACATATTTTTAGTTATAACCACTTTGTTGTTGAAGATTCTGGTGGATATTCTACGATCACCACCATCCTGTGCTTTATCCAAGGTATCTACTGCTTCTTTAGTGAAAAAGGTGAAGAACTCCATTATAGGATCGACGTATGAAGATTCAGTGACAAAGCAAAGTCGAGAGAGATTGGAATTGTCAAGCAAAGTGAGGATTCTATTATAGATCCCCATCTTCATGAGTATGCTTGGGCAAATGTACTTCATCGGTTTTAGAGTTTGTTTAATGGATGGGAGGGTATGGATGTAAAGATTTCCTGGTGGTGGTGCGGTGGTGGTGATGGGGGGGAAAATAGGAATGGTAATGGTGGCAGGGGTGGTGGTTGGTTGGATGGAGGATGGTGGGATGAAACTTGCCAGGATCTGTTCCCTTGTAGTGGCAGGGAGAACCTGCTTCCTTGCCCTCTTCTTTGGTTGTGGTGCTGAAGTGGTTGCTTGGGCCTTCCTTTTCCCCTTGGACTGTTTGGTAGGGGAGTCTGTGCGGTGTCTATTAATAGTTTTTTCCAAAATGGCTTTGAGTTTCCTATTGGAGACTTCAACTTGTCCACAAGTCTGTGGGTGATAAGGTGTGGAAACTTTATGGTTAACTCCATATTTTTTTAAAAGTGCTTCGAAACTCCGCTCTAGAAAATTAGATCCGCCATCGAATATTATTGTTCTTGGAACGCCAAATCTGGGGAATATTATTTCTTTAAACATTTTGATGACTGGTTTGGAATCACAAGAAGTGGTCGGTAGAGCTTCCACCCATTTCGAAACATAGTCCACAACAACTAGAATGTACGTGAATCCGTAAGATGGGGGGAAAGGACCCATGTAATCTACTCCCCAAACATCAAAGAGTTCGACTTCTTGCCACCTATTCAATGGCATTTCATTTCGTTTGGTTATTCCTCCTGAGAGTTGGCATTTGTCACATGATCGCACATATTCATGTGCATCCTTTGTGATGGTTGGCCAGTAAAAACCCGATTGAAGAATTTTAAGAGCAGTCTTCTTAGAGCTCATGTGCCCCCCAGTAGGGCCTGAGTGAGAATGCTCTAAAACTGGGATGATTTCTGTTTCTGGGATGCATCGACGAAAAAGTCCATCAGCGCATAAGCGGAATAAGTAGGGCTTGTCCCAGAAATACTGCTTAGCGTCATGAAGGAATTTCTTTTTGTCATGGGATGATGCAGATGGATGGATGATTCCTGTTGCCAAATAATTCACAATATCAGCACACCAAGGAAATCCAGTAGTAATCTTCATTAGTTGATCATCCGGTAAAGAGTTTTGAATGGGTATGTTATTGGTGTCTTTAGCTTCAATACGACTGAGGTGATCTGCGACGACATTTTCAACCCGACTTTTGTCTTTAATCTCTAAATCAAACTCCTGAAGAATTAATACCCATCTGATAAGTCAGGGTTTAGCATCTTGTTTTTGGATCAAGTATCATATAGCAGAATGGTCAATATATACTATGACTTTTGACCCTATTAGGTAAGATTGAAATTTTTCAAAAGCATAGATAACTGTCAGGAACTCTTTTTCGGTGGTAGTATAGTTCTTTTGTGCCTCATCAAGTGTCTTGGAGGCGTAATATATGACATAAGGCTTTTTGTCGATCCTTTGTCCAAGGACTGCCCCTATAGCATAATCGCTAGCGTCACACATAATTTCAAACGGCTGCGACCAGTCAGGAGCTCTTAGAATAGGGGAAGAGATAAGGGCATTCTTCAAAGTTGTGAAGCTATTAATGCATTCTTGGTCAAATATAAAATCTGCTTCTTTGGTCAGCAGGTGAGTCATTGGCTTTGCTATCTTTGAAAAATCTTTTATAAATCTTCTGTAGAATCCTGCATGACCAAGGAATGCCCTGACTCCTCTGATGTCTTTAGGTGGAGTTAGCTTTGAGATGACATCAACCTTTGCTTTATCCACATCAATCCCTTTTTCACTTACTCAATGTCCTAGGACCACACCTTCAGTCACCATAAAGTGACATTTTTCCCAATTCAAGATCAGGTTGGTGTCCTCACATCTTTGTAAAACTCTTCCTAGATTGAGTAAACAATTATCGTAAGAATCTCCGTATACTGAGAAATCGTCCATAAACACCTCCATGACGGATTCTATTAAACTGGAGAAGATAGCAGACATACATCGTTGGAAAGTGGTGGGTGTGTTACATAACCCGAACGCCATTCTTCTAAAGGCATGCCCCAAAGGGACATGTGAAGGTGGTTTTTTCCTGGTCCTCCGGGTGTATGGGTATTTGGTAAAACCCAGAGTAACCGTCGAGGTAACAAAAATATTTTTGATGAGCTAGGCGTTCCAGGACTTCATCAAGGAAAGGTAAAGGGTAGTGATCTTTCCTTGTGGATTTGTTCAACTTTCTGTAATCTATACACATTCGCCATCCAGTTACAGTCCTGGTAGGCACTACTTCATTTTTGTCATTTAGCACTACAATAGTGCCTCCCTTTTTTGGAACAACCTGAACGGGACTGACCCACTGGGAGTCAGAAATAGGATAGATCATGCCACCTTTGAGTAATTTAAGGACCTCCAGACGCACTACCTCCTTTAGATTAGGGTTCAATTTTCTTTGATGTTCTCTAGAGGGCTTGAATTCGTCAATCATAGGAAGTCTATGCATACATAGGGCTGGATTTATACCTATTAGGTCAGTTATCTTATATCTGATGACCTTTTTATGCCTCTTCAACTCTTCCAAAAGCCTTTCTTCTTGATCTTCTGTAAGAGTAGAGCTGATGATGACAGGACATAATTTCTCCTCATCTAAAAAGGCATGTTTAAGACCTGAGGGTAAGGTCTTCATTTCGGGGGCCTTGGGTTGCTCAACGGCTTCTAGAATAGTAACAGCTTTAAGTTCTTCAAAAGTGGCCTTTGGCACTTTTTCAGACTTTTCCAGATGTTGGAGGCACTGTTGAACTAATTCATTTGCTGAGAATTCAACCTCTGGATTGATTAGAACCTTTTCAAGTTCGTAAACTGGCTCGAAGATTTCCAACTGTGACATTTGTTGAATAGCATCAAGGAGGAAAACCTCCTCTTGGATGTTGGGTCCTTTCATACTATTAAGGACTCGAAATTGAATTGCTTCTTTTCCAAGCCTAAGAATGATGGTTCCAGTTTCAACGTCAATCAGCGCTCTGGCAGTAGCGAGGAATGGTCTTCCAAAAATGATTGGGTACCTCAGGTCTTCCTTAATATCCATGACAACGAAGTCACATGGTACGTAAGCATCCTTGCCTATCCTTACCAGGATATCTTCAATGATCCCCAAAGGTGCGGTTATAGTGGAATCAGCTAATTGGATAGTCATTGTTGTAGGCAGCAATTCAGTGAAACCCAGACGTTTGCACATTGAGTAAGGAGTAATAGATATGTTGGCTCCAAGATCAGCTAATCCCTTTTTTGTAGATGTGTTGCCAATGCAACATTGGATTCCGAAGGAACCCAGGTCCTTCTTCCTTTTGGGCATCTTGTTTAAGATGATCTCTGAAGTGGTCTGAGCAAGCTTAATAGTTTCCTGCTCCTCGGTGATGTATTTTCTTGATAGTAAGGTCTTGAGGTATTTCGCCTAGGATGGAACCTCGGAAAGAGCATCAAGGAGCGGGATATCAATGTATAGTTTCTTCATTGCCTCGTTGAACTTTTAGAATCTGGTGTCCATCTTTGTTTCTCGTAGTCTTCCTGGGTACGGGATTCTTGGTTTATATTGCAGAACTTCAGGTTATGTGGACACTTTATCTTTGCCCTTTGTGCTTCCTGAGGGCTTTTCCATTCCTGGTTGCAGACTTTCACTTGTCATAAGAACCGGTGTGTCATCATTGTCAAGATCAATCTTGGTAGTCTCATGAAAAATGCGTCCAGATCTGGTGGTGACGACATTCAACTGCTCATGTCTGTTCTGTCAGTGCTTAGGATTTGATTCAGGCTGCCCAGCAAACGTACCTGCTGGGGGCTTTAATTGTGCAGCAACCTGAGCAAGCTGAGCTTTGACTGCTTTCTGCTGAGCCTGCTGGTTAGTAAGCATAGTTTGTTGTGATTGTAACATCTGCCTGATCAAGGATATTTCATCTTCCGGTTGGGTAGGAGCATTTTTTGAAGGAATCAATTGTTGTCCTTGCTGCGATTGCTGCGAATGCAGCGTTAGCTGAGGTTGCTGGGTGTGTAGCTGTGGGTGGAGTGGAGGATGTGTATACTGATAATAAGCATTTTGATTCCTGGGGTAGTTAGCCCTGGGGAAGTTGCTCCTGGGATTCCCTTGATTTTGGTTGAAGTTGTTTGGGAACCCAGGTGGTAGCCTACTAGCAGATCCTCCATGCGTTTGATGCTGAGGATTGGCAGTTCCAGTAGGATTTCCATACTGAAACCCTAGATGATTCCTTGGCTAATTAGGGTTATAGTAGACTTGCCCAGGGATGGAGTGGATAGAGTTAACTTGTTCCGGTAGTTGCTCTTCCGACTGATCAATGGTGGGTTCATATGGTTGTGGTGGTGGATGCAGATCCATCATCACATTATATAGCATACCGCAGGAAAGGGTCGGATGGTCAGAAGCATGACAAGCCTCATAGGATCCTGTGACGGCTTTGACTTGTTGGACTGGTGGAGTTTTCTTCTTATCAATCTCTCCGAGAGAAGTCTCGAGAGCTTGCTTTTTATGAACTATGGTCTTCAGGACTTCAACTATTTCTTTCATCTCTATTGATTCTTCAGCTTTGAAAACCTTGAGGACACCTTTACTAACTGACCGTCCCCAGTTGGACTGGTTTTTAGCTCCGAGAGTAACAATCTTCCATGCGTCATCGTAATTTTTCCTCATGAAGTTTCCTCCAGAAGAAGAATCTAAGAACTATTTAAAATCATCGCTTACTCCCCGGTAGAAGGTTTCTATCAGTTGATTCTGGGAAATTCCATGATGGGGGCATTTACGCAAAAGTTCTTTAAACCTCTCCCATGCCTCAACAAGGGTTTCTCCTGGCAGCTGAGAGAAATGATTGATTTGCCCTTTGATTTCATAGGTCAGTGAGGGTGGAAAGAACTTCACTAAGAACTTTTCCTCAAGAGGAGCCCAGGTGGTTATTATTGGTTCTCTGTCAAGTGAGTTATACCAACTCAAGGCCCTCCCAGATAGGGTGAAATGGAATAGATGAAGCATTATCGCATCATAAGTGACACCAGCTTGTGGAACTAGGTGGCACAGTGCCTTAAACCTTTTTAGATGATCCATGCAATCATCTCCAGAACCTCCGAAGAAAGATATGCCTTGTATGATTTGGATCCACTGGGTCTGAATCTCAAAGTTGGGGATATTAATGATCGGAGGTCGGACCGAGTGGTTATCCTCATAGTTCTTTGGGACAGTGTAGTCCCTCAGTGGTTTGTTTCTTAATTCCAACTGAGCAGCTTGGGTTGCTGCCTTGGTTTCTGCTCTGATGCGAGCTTGCTCTTCCGCACAAATCTCCGCTTGGATTTGGACACGAGTTTCATCGATGAGTTGTGCCCTTTGAGCGGCGATGGCGGCGTTGACCCTCTCCATTACCAAAGCAGCATGGCGTTGATCTTCATCCATTTGCCTAGCCCTTTGGCGATTGAGTCGGATGCGGCGGTGGAAGCTTCTCTCTACCTCAGAGTCAAACTCTGTATTAGGGGAGAATTTGAGGTTATGCGCAGGTTGCATAGACGATTTCTACCTGAGTAGAGAGAAACACCTTTAGATAATGACAAAAATATAATAGTTTCAAGAAGATATAGAGTTATGATTAAAGAAAGTGTACAATCCTAACCAACTAGAAAGGTACCAAGTGAAATTACAACGTTCCGTTGTCCCCGGCAACGGCGCCAATTTTTGATGGAGCTTCCACTCACGTGGAATTGCGTGCACCACTAAAAATCCTAAAGATGGTAGTCTTTAAGTTTAGCCTTTCTTATACTAGATAGAGAACTCCACCCACGTATGCTAAGATACATGGAAGTCTTATCGTAGTATAGTTAAGGGTCGAATCCTCGAGACAACGGTCTTGTTGTTGCCAACAAGATGGAAAACGTTGAAATTTCACTTAATCACTCAATAGTCAGTATTTAGATCAAAAGGTTGATTTGGTTGTTTTTAAGCTAAGTGCAAATAAAGTAAAGAAAGCAAGTAAATCTAATGAGTTAAACTATGATAAAAGATCACTAGGGTGTGATCGGTTCTTCACCACCACTACACATCGATCAACACATGTAAAGAAAAACTTAACCTCCAAAAAGAGTCCAGTCAGTTAGTTTCCTTGTAGACTTAGCTTCCTTTCAGAGAACTAACTACGAGAAGTGCGGGAATGTTGCAACGCCAGCCATTCCTGAGAAAATGGTCACATTACTTTGCATCATTTCCCTCGCAAAGCGTGTTCCTCGACTTATCAAGGTTGCACTTTCATACGTCAACTGATTCCATTTCATATTATGAAAGTGCAACGGATGATAGTGAGTTTACTCCACTTCTTGAGATACACTTCTAGATACCGAAACAGATGCATGATGAATACATGCACCAAGAACCAACATACAAACGAGTTTCAAATCTAATAGTACAAACATAGACAATTCATACTAAGAGATAAAAGATAACACATGTTGGAGATCAAGCAACATGCATTCATTAATCTTTTGATGTCAAACTGACAAAGATAAGAACTCTATATTACAACCTAAGGATTACATTTACATGTTATGAAATCATGGGTAGCGGGGCTACTCCCCGCACCATAGTGAGAGAGACTACTCGCTCATGACTAGGACAAAGAAAGAGGCAGGAAGAGAGAGAGAGAGAGCATCATCCCCATGAAGGAGATTGGAAGGTCAACCCCTTGGAGAGAGAGAAACGATCCACCAGTCTTCAAAGGTTGCACGATGATGAGATCTTCCCTTCCTACCTTCTTTGGCGAAGAAGGAGAAAGCAGCTTCAAGATGGGGTATGGGTCTCAGACCGGCAGCCCCAGGGTGGAGGGTGGAAGTAACAAGAGCTCTGGAACGATTAAGGCAGCCTTTGGGCGTCTTAGCCTTCTCCTCTTCTGAGGACCCCTTTGGGTCATATTTATAGGTTTAAGTGGAGCCCAAACGGTCTTGAACCCGTTTGGTTGCTAAACCCGTTTGGGCGCTGAACCTGTTTGGGCGTTGAACCCGTTTGGGCGTTGAACCTGTTTGGTTGCTGAACTCGTTTGGTTGCTGAACCTATTTGGGCGCTGGACCCATTTGGGTGTTGAACTCGTTTGGGCGCTGAATCTATTTTGGCGCTGAACCCGTTTGGTTGCTGAACCCATTTGGGCGCTGAACCTGTTTGGGTTTTAACGGTCTTGGGACCGTTTGGGCTTAAACGGTCTTGTAATTTCTTTTTTTTTGTATTTTTCTGCAAGGATAAAGAAGAGGAAAGTTAATCTATTGATGTGTCAGCAATAAGGTAAAGAGTTAATGATTCTATCTATTTTATCTAAGAAAGAGTATGAAAAACAAGGGAAAACCAATAAAATAACATCACAAAGTGAGAGGTTATCACTGGCATACCTCCACATGGGTGAAGCCTATGCTCGAACTTACGTTTGCTCAAGATCATTCATAGCCCTTTATGCTTATTTCTTAAGCCATCCATCATGATCTCTTAACCAGGGTATCATCAAACTATACCCTACTTGCCTAAGCCCATAGGGTAACTATAGCTCCTTCTCTAACCCCCTCCATGAAGGAGGTATCCTTCACTCAAACATGTACGACCCTTCCTAGGGTTGGGTCGCCAAAGGTACTAGGTCATCTACCCTCTTATGGCATCCCAAAGGCATGTCCAAACAAACACTCGGTTAACCATGACATCTAACTCATCATGTCATCTTCCTCTCTAACCTTTACTTAGGGTTAGGGTAACATCATCCTCAGAGGATGTGCTAGGTCTCTACTTTAAATGGAGGTATCTACCTCCAAGGCGAATTCTCTCTCTGATTATTCTCCTGCCAAGGAGGTCTAGCCTTAGGTTTCTCCTAAGAGAAATGACAACTCGTGTCATACGACCTAAGCATGTATCTATTCCTTTACGCTCACTCTATTAACCTTATGTCCATGACATCTTATTTACATGCTTTTTATTAATTTGGTGGACGATTCCTTAATCCTTATCAACCTGACCCATACTTCAAGAGGGTGAGGAGAAGAGAGGAAACCTTATCCTTAAGGCCCTTAACAGAATTTGAGTTGAGAAGGGACGAACAAGATGAGAGAGACCTAAAGGTATCTTATTTCGAGTCATATCTTTAGACATCGGCCAGGCAGTCACACAATCCGGGAGTCCTCGTATTCCGACTAGCGGTGCAGAGGAAAATATTGCCAGCCCCCGGACGTGATCCTTTTCTAGACACATCAATCTTTCAGACAATCCTCTAATAACTCCCTTGGGTTCTACAGAATTTGTAAAATTTAATATTTATTAAAGATTAATTGAGGAACCTATGCTCTGATACCAATTGTAACGACCCGCCTCCCAGTAACCCCCAATTAAGGGAGACCCGAAGGACAGATCCGTTATTCAATTAATAGGATCAAAGGTTCGACAAATAATCAATAATAATTATGATATTCTACTACTAAACTGAAAATTGGTATAAAATAAAAACTTTACTTACCTTTTAAAAGATGGGATTTCTAAACTTCTATCCATGAAGATACTAATCAAACTAATCCTCTTGTGTACGTTATTTCTCATTCAGTTCCACATATGCCACTTTATTGTTTGTTATTTTCATTTGTACCTAAAACGTCGACAAACAAAACGTCAGTCAGCAAGAAGATGGTATGTGGGGGGAACAATAATCATGCAAATATGTTAACAACGTAATCATTCAATTATTCATTTAACAACCAAGATTATGTTTAAGCCATACTACTCAATCCTTACCTATCCCGTAACTCTGTGCTAACTCTTGTATGCTACCTCTCTTTAGGTAGCTTCTTACCCCCATGGACCTACCTTACAGGTAGCCAATACCTAGGGTAATAGAGTCACATGGCACTACCCACAGGCAGCCCAATATCTAACTCATGATGACTTGATGGTCCTACCCCATTGGTAGCCATTTACTAAGTCATCTAATGACCTGATGGACCTACTCCATTGGTAGCCATTTACTAGGTCAATTATTAAGACACAGAGGGGACCAAGATCGGAGCTAGTAGGCACACATCTTATGTGATAGTTATAGCCACATTATAGTTTTCATGAATTAAAATCATCCAACAATTAATTCATGACTTCGATGAAAACTTCAGTAAATCTCGGAAAACTAACTCGAGATATTCATAAGCGTAACCACATTCCTGTCAAGTTGTTTTTGAATGCAGATTTAACTCAATCAATTAAGAATCAAGCAAGCACACACACACAAGTTCCTGAAAAAGGCATCCAATTTCTCTATCATTAAACATGTCATTATGATCTATTACTCATAGTTGTCTTCTAGGGTTATTACTCCTTTTTAGGGTTTTGACCATAATTAGGGTTTCACTTCCTTTTTATTACTTTTACCTTACTTTTATCAAATATCCATCAAACCCTAATTATCTTGTCTTTATTTTCCATTAAGGTCCTAAAGATCAGGTTTGGACCATGAAAACCCTAATTTTTAGATTAGTATATCCCTTCTTTCCTTTTTCTCTAATTTAGGGTTTCTAAACTTGTTAATCAACAAATTAGGTTAAAAACCCTAAACCTTGTAATTCTATCATCAAAACAGGTTAAAAAACCCATCTTAATCATTAATCAAGTAAACATGCTCGAATCAACCTAATTGCAAGATTAAATATATATGTTATCCCAATTTGGGTTTCTAACCACAACTTTAAAACCTTTTCTAATCAAAATATGCACTTTTTCAAAAAGAGATAGATTTATATGTCCAAACTTTTTTTAATATATTCCTCTTATTTTTCTGATCACTTTTCATGTATTAAGTTTTCTCATCTGAGTTTCCTAGCTTAAGATATGATTTTTATATGAAAAACCCTTTTATAATTTATTTGCTATTTTAAAAAAAAAACTAGGACCGCCCGATCCATGGGCCTTGGATCCACTGAGGATCCAACGGCCCTGAAGTAGCGCGCCTATCTTTTGCAAACAAAGGGAGCAAAGTATGAAGGTACCCTTTACCTGTAAAGAGGACGCATAAGGGTAGAAGTGTAAAAGGCCTACAATCTTCTTCTTCTTCCTTCCGTCAAGCAAGCAGATCCAGGTGGTCAACTCGAGGGTTGACTTCGAGCCCCGACCTTCCTATGCTCACGTCGATGGTCCAGGGAGCTTTGCCTCCCTTACTCAAAGTCGACGACACCCTCAATTGTTCACCCGAGCCCCGCCAAGCCGCCTCCCCTACTCGCCGGATTCTGACGAGGCTAAGCCAAAGGAACGAGGTACAGGTCGAGGCGAACTACTCAATTGGCGGCACCAAAACATCCCTTGCGACTATCCGTAGGTTAGGGTCTGGTTTATTTGCATGATGGAGTCATCACAAGCCCTCCCCTATATATAGGGTCGGAGGCAGTCCTATGTAGATTGGGAACTTCTCCAGTTAACGGCCAAACCCCGCAAAAGTTGGGTTAATCCTGTGCGGTTTACCTTCCTGAATGCAATGGAAATTATTGCATGCCCGCATCTTCCTTGAATCAATACGAAATTGGAGATGGAAGGTTCCTCTATAACCTGCAACTTCCCAATCCGGGTGGAACTTAGGAGATAAATGACCAACGTTGGATTGAGATGCAACGGTCTCAGTTGTTCGCGACCAAACTAAAAGGAAAATCATTTTCCTATTCAGAATAAATCCAAATTTTGTCAATTTCTTAGGAAATTCATATTTCCCAAACACTTGCTCCTTTCTTTCTCAAATTTTAAGGGAAGGTTTATTTTAATATTGCCTATCTTTTTACGAAATTTGGGAAAAATATTGCAATGGATGAGAAGGTTTCCTTCTCTCCTAAGTTGCTCATTAATTTATTCAAAATTAATTTATATTCCTATTCCTTTTGCCTTTATCTTATTATTTTGGGTTCCTTGAACCTCAAGAAAACCCAAAGGCATGGATTACCATATTGGGGAATATTGGTTTGCCTTTATCCTCTTTTAATTGTCAATTTCTCATATTTCCCTTTTATTAATTAATCCTTTTTCCTTTTTAATTCTCTTTTTAAGGATTGCTCTTTATCTCTCTTCTATTATTGGAATTCCTTTCAATATTAGGAATCCTTTGGATACGAAAATCCACCAAGTATAACTCAATTATACCTCTTTTCACTTATTCTCCACATTTTATCATTGTTTTCAATGTCTTTCTTAATAAAGAAATATCTAATTAACATTTTCTTTTCGTATTGCATTTTCTTTGCAACTTTGGACTCCTTGGGATCCAGGGAACCTAAGATGCACGAAACCCATCTTTAGATTACATTCTTTTGCCTTCTAGAGATTTCCACATCTTTCTTTTCTCTAAACTTGATTATTCATTTATTAATTGAATTTTACTTGTTATTGGGCCCAATAGCCAATAAAGCCCACAAATAAAT
The DNA here is from genome assembly GCA_963693085.1 of Alisma plantago-aquatica. Taxonomy (NCBI): domain Eukaryota; kingdom Viridiplantae; phylum Streptophyta; class Magnoliopsida; order Alismatales; family Alismataceae; genus Alisma; species Alisma plantago-aquatica. Next base: position 489,386,768 of record OY856410.1, read on the forward strand.
CAACAAGGCTATTTTAAATGAAATACATGCATTCAATCAAAAGACATCATTATTTTCTCATTTATCTTTGTTATGAGAAATTACATTTATCACCAAGTGAACCCAAAAATTGGGGTTGTAACATCCTTCCCCTCTTATAAGAATTTTGTCCTCAAAATTCCATCAAGCAAACAAACAATTCAGAATAAGCCTTTCTTATGTCCATCAGGCTTCCCATGTGGCTTCACCCTTCCCATGGTGCTTCCCAAGAACCTTCATCATTTCATATTCTTCCATTTGAGTTCTTTCTTACCTTGGTATATCGTACCCTCATAGGTTACTCAGGACATTTCAGCTTTTCAAACGCTTTTAAATTTGAAGGCAATGGCAAGAACTAGAAGTTGTGCAACTCTAGATATAAGAGGGAGAATTGAGACTTTAAGTGGTTAAGAAAGCATACTATAATAGTCTTGATGTAAGAATGAGATAACTCAGTAATGTTAAGTTTCACAAAATTTTGACATACTGTCTACTCTTTCTCTTTATGATTTTGAGACTACACTTAGCCTGAGGATAGACTTGATTCTAAATTTGGGGGAGTTGATAACACTTTGTTTTATGCACTTTTTGTATGCATTTCATGCCTTCCTAGCATATCTTTTGCTAACTTTCCCCACCATTTTAGAATCTTATGTCATATACTTCACTTACACACTCTCCCCTAGATTTTAGGTACATATCTAGCCCAAGTCACGGTCATCACCTCGATTGCAACCCATTCATACGGCATGGACCATCTCACCATGGCCGAGGTCTCCAAGTTCACCCTAATGCCTTGCGCTCACGATGAATTTGCACTGAAGCACTTCAGGACCGCAATCAATATGGGACCGTGACCAACTTAAAGATCGTGACCTCAATTTCTCCAAAGCAAGTTACACCTTGACTGCGGTGCTAACAGAAGGTCACCCGACTGGACCACGATTGAGGGAGTTGTTAAGACAAGCGCAGCCGCGATCCTCACCTAAGAAGGCGACATCGAGACTGCGACCGAGGAAGGGGGTTCCACCGGCCTTGATCGAGGAAAGATTGACAAAAAAGCCTCAACTGCGATCAAGCTCCAATCATGACCATAATCATGGTGTAGGCTGCAGTCAGGGGGTTAATTCGGTGGAGTGTTCCTATAAATAGGCCACCCACCTCGCCTATCAAATCATTAGATCATAGATCATATCTAATAGTACCATGAAGTGCTGCCATTTTCCAAACTCATCTCCATACACCCATCGAATCAGTCTTGGATCTCCAAAGGTGAAAGCTGAGGAGAGATAAGACTAAAGACTCCATCTTCTTTGAGAGAAGAAGACTGTCTGCGCCATTGATATTCTGGAACTAGAATTGAATAAGTATTGAGTTGTATCACGTTGTTCTCTCTTCATCTAAATCTATCACTTCCATCTCGTTGTACTTCCCTCATCACATTGTGGAACTTGATGCATCTATCTTCTTATTAGGCTGTTATTCTACACATCAACATGTGTGGCTAAACATATTAACTTGGGTTGGGAGTAGCCACTAAGGCTCTCCCAACATGTATATTGTCTCTCCATTTTGAATAAACATATACTCTTGTCAAGATTATCTCCATGCACCAGTTTAAATGTTTCACTTGTATGCTTAGATATAATCTTGTGATGTTTGATTATTAATATCTTGAGAGAGTAATATCACTTTTATCTTGTGTTATGGAGTAGTATGAATGCATGAAAATGTTGGAATGCTAAAGCTTGAGATCAAACATTTTGTTACGTAGGTTTTGTGTAGTCATCTCGAGAGAGAGGTTACCCCTAGACTTAGATCTATCCTTATCTTGAGAGAGGAGGGAATAGATGCCTTTTGTGATTGCTTCTAATCTTGATAGGAGTATATGAGAGGGAGATACGATGTTGCATGTTGGTGAGAAGTCTTAGTAGGCGAAACTCAATCCATGTTTCCCTCCATATCTCTATTTCCATCTTATTTTATTATGCTTTGATCTTCTTTTCTTTGGTTTCTATGGTTTAAGTACCACCATTCCTTTGGGAACACCCATTTAACTACCTCTTTATCCAAAGTATATGAGTGTGAGACTTTGTGTGCTTAACACTTAGTAACCTTATCCCTATGGTTCAACCCCGATTACTACATCAAACCTCGAATAATGGTTGTGGGGGCTTAAGTGTCAGGTTACTTTCTTAAAAGTCTGACTACTCTAGATTTTCTCCTTTTTGGTAGTGTGATTTAGGCCAGTCACATTGACATCCACCACCTCCATCATATGCACCACCTCCACCACCTTCGCCACCTTAACCAACTACTCAACCTCTACCACCACCACCTTCACCTTCACCACCTTCAATACTGTGATGGACTGGATTTTTGGATTAATTTCGAGGTCAAAATTTCGTTTAACGTGTGTAGGATGTGATGGAGTGAACTTTTGGTTTTTATTTTTTTGAATCCCCAATCGGATAATCATGTTCATGGATTTGAGGTTTAAATATGTATATATTTGTTTTGATAATAGAACGTGTTTCCATTAGTTTGGAAGAAGTTGAGGTTGTTTGATGTTAATTGTTACGTCCACATCCCACGATTACAACTAATCATGAGATTAGGGCATAATTTTGAGGAAATAACTGCCATATTTTTTTCTTCAAATTATATTATAATAACACTTACTAGAACGATGAGTCTTGATTAAACATAACAACAGGATACAATAAAACTTGTCTTATTACATAAAAGAAAGAGTTTCACACTTAATATACATCATGTATATTACATTTCAAACTTCTCTCTTTTCTCACTCTTTCAATACCAGGACTAGAGGAAGGATAAGAGACCCTCTAACTATTCTAACTACTCTTCTTTAAAGACCTCTAATCTAATCTTGATTAAAGTTGCCTTCTGACTCCTTAGGAACATCTAATCCTTTACCTGAAAAATTGTTCAGTAGGTTGGTGAACTATTGGCTCAGTGAGTAGAGAATCAACAAGTAACAAAGATCTTTATGATGTTTACAAGTAATAGAACTTAAATGCAATCATGTAAGCATGGCAGTTTAAAACTATAAATCACTCAACATGGCACTAGTATAGATATTGAATGTAATAAAAGGATAACCTAACTATTTACATTATTTCAAATCTAGTTATTATGCCTTTAGACCCACACGAGGTGTACCACAATATGTGGAAGTATCGCAGCAAGCTACGATCTCAATGTACAAGACTTAGAAGCATGCCCAAGTTCCTATGTCTTTAATCTCAATACCATGTCTACAGATAGCATTGACATGTCTGCCTCTCGGCGGCTAATGGGATCATCCGGATATCTTATACTCCACGTCTCATCCTTGGTACTCAGGTGGTGAGTCAAAGCCCTTAGGCTTAAAGTGCATCAGTGGACCTACCGACCACTAATTACTACTACATGTAGCACAGGTACCACCGGCATCCCCGGTTGGTGTTGGGTACCACACAACTGTAAGGTGTTTGCCCTAATGGTCAAACCCCCACACCCTACTGGTACGCTCCGGCTTACCACGATCGGGACTACCTCTAGTCGAGAAATCGTTTCCTCCCCACAGTGCATGCCTCATCTTGTGAGGATTCTATAGTGTCTATGGCATCTAATGTCTAGTGATGTTTAGTTATAACATGTATCATCATAAGAGCTAATGATTACCCTATTTCTAAAAATTAAATGTCTCACATTAAAATAATAAATCACTAAATAATTTTCATATATTTCACAACCATACTCCAACTATTTAAACATGAACTAGGGCAACCTGTCTTTCTGGTGCCTCTATTTACACATTCATCACCTGTCAAATCACAATAATTCACAAGACAACTTTCAACATGGTAACACATTACTGTTAATATGATTAATAAAGTATTTCAACTACTGATTTTTACCACATATGTTTATTTAAAGCATCACAAATATCATAGAGCAAGAATCAAACACTGGAAGCTATTATTTGAATTGGTATGCTTTAAATCAAGCTTAAAAGATGATTTTCTACTCACAGACGTCGCCCAAGATCACTGATCTTAGCCTTTTCACCAACTAATCTCAGATCTTAGCTCACACAAGTCAGGATCAAGCTTTAAACCTCAAGATTTCATTCAAAACAACCTTTTAATGTGTTTCCCAGTCCTAAAGAGGGTCTGCTGTAGGTAGAAGATAAGATTGGGGGTCAAGACAAACCTCAAAATCACTATATTAGGGATCTCAAGCAAGGGAAAATGAAGAGAAGGAAGAATCAAAAGTTAAACCTACTTACCTAGTCGAATCTATAGCAACCCCATTTGGATTTCTACTGTTCTTCACATTCTTCCCCAAAAATTGTCCCAGAAATCACCTTCCAGGTTTCCCTCTCATAAACCAAGGTATCTGGGATGATAGAGGATTGAATCTCGGTTCCAACACACTTAGTTTTTTTGAAAATGGATAAGTATAGCTCGAGATAAGATCATTTTATGATTTACTATCCTGGGCGGCATCGGTCACAGTCGTGGTGTCGAACAAGCATCGCAGGTCACGGTGTAGACCGCGGTCGCGGTGTCGACGCAACGTCGTTCCCGGTCGCAGTGATCTGTATATGTTTAGTAAAAAGAGCACAACTCTCTCATTTTAACTCTGATTTGGTTCATTCTTTTTTTTGTTTTCATAATTGAATTCTAAACAATCCTACAATATTATTTCGATAATATTCTCAATAAAAAATATTTATTAATTATTTCCTCCAATGTCATTAACTCTCTTCTTGCACACATATATGGGTTAATGCTATATTAACCCCAACTCAGATCTTTATAGTATGCTTAAGTCATGATAAAGAGTTGCCCAAATAAGTATTTAAGGTTATCAAAGTTAATATAAAGCACAAGATAAAATATTACTAACAAAAACATGACAAGCATCAAGATTATCTTAAATCTCTAGGATTACCAGTAAAGCTAGGAATGACTTGTAACAATTCTCCCCCTCTAAAAATAATTTCAACTCAAAATTTCTAAAAGAGTAAAGGATACTTATTAAACATCTCTGTCTCCACTTCCTAGGTAGCTTCTTCTACACCATGATTCCTCCAAAGAACCTTTACTAGGGGTATCTCTCTCTTTTCAAGCTTTCAGATTCTACGATCTAGAATTTGAATTGGTCCTTCAATATAAGAGATATCCTCTCTCAACTGTATAGGATATGGGTCTACAATCTTTTCTGTACCAAGATGACACTTCTTCAACATCGATACGTGAAACACATTGTGTAAATTGGCTAACTCCAATGGTAACTCCAATTTATATGTAACTGGTCCAATTCTTTGAATGATTGGATAGGGACCCATGTATATAGGAGTTAGTTTACCTCACTTTCCAAACCTTAACACACCTTTCCATGGTGAAACTTTCAAATAAACCTCATCCCCAACCTCAAATTGAAGTGGTCTATGCCTTTTGTCTGCATAGCTTTTTTGTCTGTCATGAGCTACCTTCAACTGTTGTCTGATCACATATATCTTTTCTATGGTTTCTTCCACCAACTCTGGGCCTAAAATTTTCCTTTCTCCAACTTCATACCAACAAATTGAAGATCTACATTTTCTCCCATACAAAGCTTCATAAGGGGCCATTCCTAAGCTAGAATGGTGACTGTTGTTATAGGAAAACTCCATTAGACTGAGATGATCATCCCAACTACCACTAAACTCTAAAACACATGCTCTAAGAATATCCTCCAGGGTCTAAATTGTCCTCTCTGACTGCCCATCTGTCTGAGGATGAAAGGTTGTGCTAAAATTCAACTTTGTTCCCAAGGAACGTTGCAATTGATTCCAAAGCCTAGATGTAAATTTAGGATCTCTATTAGATATTATGGAAATAGGTATTCCATGCAATCTGACTATCTCATCTATATAGACTTTGGCTAACTTTGGTGCATCCCATGTTGTCTTAATTGGTAGAAAGTGAGAAGACTTTGTTAGCCTATCTACTATTACCTAAATTTAATTGAAACCACGTGGTGTTCTAGGTAACCCAACCACAAAATCTATGGTGATATGCTCCCACTTCCATTCAGGGATAGGAAGTGATTGTAGACTACCTATCAGCTTCTGATGTCCAACCTTGACTTGTTGACATACATCACACTTAGCCACATACTCAGCCACCTCCCTCTTCATACCTGACCACGAATACAACTCCTTGAGGTTTATATACATCTTTGTGTTACCTGGATGCATTGCATACATGGAAGAATGAGCTTTCTCAATAATTCACTTAACTCGGTGTCATCAGGCATACACAATCCATCATGTAGATACAACAACCCATCATTTAAAAATCTAAACTCTGATCTCATTCCTTTTGTCATATCATGAATGATCTGTTGCAATTCTCTATCACTATACTGAAGGTCCTGAATCTGATCATAAGATGTAGGCCTATCCTGCATTTGTACAATCATCCTACCTTGATTAGACACATTCAGATCCAAATTCATCTCTCTCATCTTAATTAACATGTCTCTTTTTATACATGCCATTGAAAATATTTCCACAGACAATGTTGAATTTCTACTCAGAGCATCTTCTACTTCATTGGCCTTTCCAGGATGATAATCAATAGTGACATCATAATCCTTTATAAGCTCCAACCATGTGCGTTTTCTCAGATTGAGAACCCTCTGTGTGAAAATATACTTCATTTTTTTATGATCAGTTAAAACCTGACATGATTCACCATATAGATAATGACGCCATGTCTTCAGAGCATGCACTACTGCCGCCAGCTATAGATCATGTGTGGGATAGTTCTCTTCATTCTTCTTACGTTGTCTAGAAGCATAGGCCACCACCTTCCCTTCTTGCATAAGAACACATCCCAAGCCTCTCCTCGATGCATCACATAAAACCACATAGCCCATATTTGCCTCTGGTAATATCAAGACTGGTGTAGTAGTTAACTTCTTCTTTAAAATTTGAAAACTTTTTTCACATGACTTAGACCAAACAAAAGGTACATCCTTCCTTATTACGTGTGTCAGAGATGCTGCTATTGCACTGTAGTTTCTTATAAATCTCCTGTACTATTATGGTAACCCTAGAAAACTTCTGATCTCAGTAGGGGTTGTAGGTTGCTCCCACTGAATAATAGATTCTACCTTATTAGGGTCAACACTAACCCCTTCTCCTGATATGACATGTCTAAGAAAAGATACTTCATCCAACCAAAACTCATATTTGTTAAACTTAGCATAAAGTTGATGTTGCTTTAACAACTGTAGGGTTATCCTCAGATGTTTCTCATGTTGTTCCAAATCTTTAGAATATGTAAGTACGTCATCTATAAACACTACTATGAACTGATCTAAATATGGTATGAAAACCCTATTCATCACATCCATAAAGGTTGTAGGGGCATTTGTTAATCCAAAATACATAACTACAAACCCATAGTGCTCATACGTCATTATGAATGTTGACTTAGGTACATCAGATGCCTTTATCCTTAGCTGATGATAACCTGACCTGATATCGATCTTTGAAAACGACCATTTCCTCACAGAGTTGGTCAAATAGGTCTTCAGAGTTGATCAAATAGGTCTTCAATCCTAGGCAAAGGATATTTATTCTTAATTGTTATCTTATTCAATTGTCTGTAGTCTATGCATAACCACATGGTTTCATCCTTCTTTTTTAAAAACAGTATTGGAGCTCCCCAAGGTGATGTATTGGGTTGAATAAATCATTTATTCAACAACTCTTGTAACTGGGTTTTGAATTCCTTTAACTCCCCAGGTGCCATTCTATAGGCAGGTAATGCTACTATATAACTACCAGATAAAGTATGTATCTCAAAGTTAATATCTCTTTCAGGTGGTAAACCTGGTAACTCATCAGGGAAGACATATGAAAACTCACATACTATTGGAATATATGCTAGATTGATTTCTCTTTTCTCTGCCCTAGAATCTACCACATGTGCTAAAAAGGCCTCACACCCCTTTCTCATCATCTTATCAGCTACAACAGCTGATACTATACATGTGGGCAAAACTTTTCTATCTTTGATAAAGACACATGAAAAACCACCTTGTTAAAAGATAACTTCTTTCTTCCAACAATCTAACTGCACATGATATGTCTCAAGGAAGTCCATACCCAAAATGATTTGAAAAGAATTAATATCTAAGGGTATGAGATTAACTGCTATTGTATATCCACTACAACTTAACAAACATCTAGGACATACTTCTGTCAAAACTGAGGATTCACCTAGTGGAAATTTTAACAACAACTCATAAGATAAATCTTGGGTTAGAAGATTTAGTCCACTAACTATCGATCTTTGAATGAATGAATGTGTTGTACTAGAATCTATTAATATTGTAATAGAAATGCTGTTAAAGAGAAGCATCTCACCTGTCACAACTTTGGATAAAACTACACCTTCAGATGTGTCATTGAGAAGAAACGTCCAGTAGCTCTTCCTCTACCATGTTGTCCTCGATGTCCACTACTGGTACTAGGTGTTCCCCCTCTAGAACTTGAATCCACTAAAGGACTTGCCCCTCTAACTAGAACCTACCTCTATGGAGTCTGAAATTGTAATTTTGTACCTTGTTATGAAACATATTGAAGTTTTGGCAGTCCCTTTTTATATGTCCCATTTGTCCACAAAGAAAATATATTGGAGTGTTAGTTCCCCAACACTGACTAGAATGTGCCCTACCACAATTGTCACATATGGATGCATCATGTATCTGTGGTCCTGTTACTGACATTGATGATCCTAAAGACCTAGTTGGAGGTGTTCATGTAGACTGTGTATTCCATCTACCAGAATTGGGCCTTCCTCCACTTGGTGAAAATCTAGATCCTTATCTCCCAAAATAGCCAAGTCATCATCCTATCTTACAAAAGAAACCACCACCTCCTCTGTATCTACTACTACTTTCCCCCTCTATTGAAGTCTGCAGATCATTTCTTACATTTAGACTACTTATCAACATTAATTAACTCTTCTACACATCTCACTGCTTCCACAAATTTCCTAAAAGTTTCTCTATCTCTTTGGCCAATGGCTGACACGGTGTGTCTAATCTCTGATCTCAATCCTTGTTGAAATCTTCTACACTTTTCTACATCATCAGGCACAAGTTGTGGATAGAAATTTATCAACCTTGTGAAATATGCCTTGTATTCACCAATTATCATACTTCCTTGTCTGATATTCTCCAACTATTTAATCTTATCACTTAGGAAGGTAGGAGAAAAATACATAAGGTGAAACTCATCCACAAAGTCATTCCAGATCATCTCTGCATTTCAGCATCTCCCTTGAGTAAATAGACTACATGATTAATTTAATTATCTTCTGATAACTCCATTAGGCAAAAGACCTTTTCCAGTTGTCGAAGCCACACCTCCTCCACAGTTGGATCTATTGTTCTAGAAAATTAAGTTCTACCAAGCTTCTTCACCAACTCATAGGATCTCATCAGATCCTTAATAGAAGATGAAGACTTCCTGTCCATCTTGTATTTTTCTTTTGTCTCCAAAAAAATACGATACATCCTTGTTGCCTCATTATCTTCTTCACCTTGATCCATTGCTCGAGGGTCAGGGCCGTAATGGCTATCAGCTTGTTCCTCACCATGTCCACATCCTCTTCCTTCCATTTGCATATCCATAACAGAACACTTATGTTAGAAAATTGCAGTTCAAAGAGGAAAACATCCTAATCCCATTAGTCTCTTATTATGCGTGTCCCAAACCTAAATTCATTTTAGGTTCAACCTATGCTCTGATCCCAAAAGATGTTACGCACAATCCCACGAATACCACTAATCATGAGATTAGGGCATAATTTTGATGAGATAACTACCATATTTTTTTTCTAAATATATTATAATTACACTTACTGAATGATGAGTCTTGATTAAACATAACACCAAGATACAACATAACTTGTCTTATTACATAGAACCAAGAGTTTCACACTTAATATACATCATTTACATTACGTTTCAAACTTCTCTCTTTTCTCGCTCTTTCAATCCCAGGATCCAGAGGAAGGAAAAGAGACTCTCTAACTATTCTAACTACTCTTCTTTAAAGACCTCTAAGCTAATCTTGATTAATGTTGGCTTCTAACTCCTCAGGAAGAGCTAATCATTTACGTGAAAAATTATTCAGTAGGTTGGTGAGCTACTGGCTCAGTGAGTAGAGAATTAATAGGTAACCAAGATATTTATGATGTTTACAAGTAATAGAACTTAAAGGCAATCATGTAAGCATGGTGGTTTAAAACTACAATTCACTCAGCATGGAAGTAGTATATATATTGAATGTAATAAAAGGATAACCTAACTATTTACATCATTTTAAACCTACTTATTTTGTCTTTGGACCCACATGAGGTGTACCACATCATGTGGAAGTATCACAACAAGCTACGATCTCACTGTCAAGACTAAGAAGCATGCCCGGGTTCCTAAGTCTTTAATCTCAATACCATATCCGCAGCTGGCATCGACACGTCTACATCTCGACATCTTATGGGAGCATTTGGATATCTTAGACTCCACATCTCAACTCAGGTACTTAGGTGGTGAGTCAAATCCCTCAGACTTAAAGTGCATCAGTGGACCTACCAACCACTGTTTGCTACAACATGTAGCACAGGTACCACCGACTTCCCTAGTTGGTGTTGGGTACAACTGTAAGGAGTTTGCCCTACTGGTCAAACCCCCGCACCCTACTGGTAAGCTCTAGCTTACCATGATCTGGACTACCTCCAATCGAGAAATCGTTTCCTCCCCAAAACGTAGGCCTCATCCTGTGAGGATTCTATAGAGTCCATGGCATCTAATGTCTAGTGATGTTTAGTTATTATAACAAGTATCATCATCATATCTAATGATTACCATATTTCTAACAATTAAATGTCTTACATTTAAATAATAAATCACTAAATAATTTTCATATATTTCAAAACCATACTCCAACTCTTAAAACATGAACTAGGGCATCCTATCTTTCTGGTGCCTCAATTTACACATTCATCACCTGTTGAATCACGACAACTCATAAGACAACTTTCAACATGGTAATACATCACTATTAATATGATTAATAAAGTATTTCAACTACTGATTTTCACCACAAACGTTTATTTAAAGCATCACAAATATCATAGAGCAAGAATCAAACACTGGAAGCTTTTATTTGAATTGGTATAATTTAAATCAAGGTTAAAAGATGATTTTATACTCATAGACTTCACCCAAGATCATAGATCTTAGCCTTTTCACCAACTAATCTTGGATCTTAGCTCACACAAGTCAGGATCAAGCTTTAAACCTCAAGATCTCGTTAAAAACAACCTTTTAATATGTTTCCCGGACCTAAAGAGGGTCTGTTGTAGGTAGAAGATAAGATTGGGGGTCAAGACAAACGTCAAAATTACTGGATTATGGATCTTGAGCAAGGGAAAATGAAGAGAAGGAAGAATCAAGTGTTAAACCTACTTACCAAGTCGAATCTATAGCAACCTCATTTGGATTTCTATTATTCTTTACATTCTTTCCCAAAAATTTCCTCAGAAATCACCCTCCAAGTCATCCTCTCATAGAGAAAGGTATCTGCAATGATAGATGATTGAATCGTGGTTCCAATGTACTTTGTTTTGTTGAAAATGGATAAGTATAGCTCGAGATAAGATCATTTTATGATTTGTTGTCCTGGGCGGCGTCGGTCGGGGTCGTAGTGTTGACACAGCATCGTGGGTCACGGTGTAGAGCGTGGTCACGGTGTCGATGCAGCGTCGATCGTGGTATCGATGCAGCATCATGGGTCACGGTATCGACACAACGTCAGTCGCGGTGTCGATGCAGCGTCATGGCTTGCGGTGTAGACTGCGGTTGTGGTGCCGATGCAGCGGCGGTCGCGGTGCTCTGTATATGTTTATTAAAAATGGCATAACTCTCTCATTTTAATTCTGATTTGGTTCATTCTTTTTTAGTTAGATTTATAATTGAATTCTATACATTTATACAATATTATTTTGATAATATTCTTAAATAAAAATCATATTTATTAATTATTTCGTTCAATTTCATTAACTCTCTTCTCGCACACATGTATGGGTTAATGCCATATTAACCCCAACTCAAATCTTTATAGTATGCTTAAGTCATGATTATGAGTTTTCCAAATAAGTATTTAAGGTTACCAAAATTAATATAAAGTACAAGATAAAATACTACTAATAAAAACATGATAAGCATCAAGATTATCTTAAATCTCTAGGATTACCAACAAAGCTAGGAACGAGTTGTAACATTAATAGCATAAACTACCCTTAAGTATGTGCTATTTTGGATTAAGTTGTTGATCAGTCAAATAGTGATAACTTGGCACCAAAATTGTATTGAATCTAGATCGGATGATAACAAAGAAATGGAAAAGTTTCATTAGGTTTTTACGCTCCTAGAGGGAGTATTTTAGGTTTAAAGTCAGATAAATGATTATATCTTGATGTCCTTTAAATCAATGTTTCTAAAACCTAGGCATTGATCGGTGCTATGTCATGATCTGAATCAAGGTATGTCTGCAGCAATACCTAAGGAGAGGCCATAGGTCAAGCCTTTACAACCCTTGAATGTAGTGGATCATACGACTCAGGATTCATCTCTCTCGTGGTAGTTGCAATAGTGTGCCAGTGAGGGACGTCCACGACTTGATGGAATGGAGGATGTAGGTGAGGAGATCGTGACTGACTGTCCATGCAAACACGATCATTGATCGTGGGGTGAAAAGGGTGGGGGACTAGTCAAAGTGTCCTTGGATCACTGCGAAACTATAGTTCAAGTGTCAGTTTAGGTGTAAGGTAGTTGGATGCGAGAGATAAACAACCCCACCTTCTACCTCATCCATCGTCTTCTACAGGTGGGAGGCTGAAGTTACATAAGGAGTAGGAGAGGATTTGGAGAGAGGATGTGATGTGTCATCGACAGAGGAAAGTAAGAAAGGAGTCTATGAAAGTCCAACCCTATCTTTTGTTTTGTGATCGGTGGTGGTTTATCAGCAAGTGAACTCCAGATTACAGGAGGAGAAGGAGCTTGTGCGTAGAGCTTTTTGTCATGAGTGGAAGGCTTCGATGAGTCCCCGAGGGAAGCAAACAACTCATGGAGGTCTTACTATCTAATTGCAGCATGTGGAGGAGTTGTCCCCCTTATCCCTACATCGCACTAGCAGTGGTTGCAGAGGATACGTCGGGGAGGATCTTTGGGAGGAATGATGCCGTTGTAAAGGATATGAAGGTCACGAGGCCAAAAGATGACGTCGTCACATATCAGGGCTAGTAGATCGATGCCTTTCACTAGAGATCCATTTGTGGAGATGACTCCATTGCTAAGAGCTTGGGAGTCACACAATGTTGACTTGCGATCAGAACTACAAGAGATGGTCTCCAGGCCGACGACGAACAATAAGAGCAGGTGAGGCCCTTGCTCACGAAGGAACCTGAGAATGAGCAAAGACCTACAAGGATCACTCGTTGGAGAGGAGGTGTAGTAGCAACGCTCTAGGAATTGGACTGCGGGTACTAACCATCCTGGCGTTCACACGAGAGAGGGGAAAGAGAGTCCCGAACCGGCCCAAGCCCAGTCAAACCTAATGTGAACTGCACAATCCCACCCCCAATTGGGTCCATGTCAAAGAACCAACCTCCCTACCTCAAGAAGAGAAAGCAAAGGATCCACACCACATCACGGACATGTGGCAATGCCAGATTGGCCAGAAAAATGTAAATATCCAGAAAATTGTCACATATAGTAAAATTCATAGTAATTAGCTCTGTTGTCAGAAAAATACAAATAAGGTACTGGAATTATCAAATAAGTATGCAGAACAATATAAAAACATAATATCAATACTTAAGTGCTTAAATAACACATATTTTAAGTGAGATGTATACTGCTTATTTCATGATTAATAAATATCAAATAATGTCATAAAATTTTCAAAACATGTCATTAAATCCTAAATCATGTTTATAATCCATATAAGGTCAGAGATTATAAGTAGGATGCACTAAATAATGTAATTTCCTTAGCATGGCTCTCTAGGGATAATAACCCTAAATAAAATATAGAAAATACATATGTGTTCAATAAATATTGGAATTTCCAGAATATGTCCATATTAGTATATGGAACCTCAACTTTAATTTTGAAATCATAATTCTGAATATAAATCATGTTACATGGTAAAGACCTGAAAATGACGAGAAAACCCTAACATGATTATTACATGTAACCAACGGTTAATACATGAATACAACAATGTGAAACTTGATTTTTGGAGAATGAGATGTAATCTGGAAAACGACATCAATAAGATAATTCTAAGACAAGAATGCCTGTAATGATGGAAATGTCCTAATGATCTAAGTTAAACCCTAATAAATCATAACTAGGGTTGAGATGATGACCACCTGATGATAGTACATGATCTTGTCTTAATCAGGTTTGATAGGGATATAGTTGATAACAAGAATGTGTGGATTAAGTTTGTCTTTCTTGAAGGTGTGCCATTACCTCTTACTTATCTTATTATACAATATGCTTGTATTATGTGTGTACAAATATTTGGCATATGATATTGGATGAAATGATTGTTTTTGTATGATATCTTGTTTGATTTTCCATATTTATGGCTATGAACACATGAAATATATTTATTCCATTATAGGAAAGCATTAATTCTCTTTGGTAGCATAGTGCTGGAAAGTGATCATTCTCTTTGGTAGTTGATCACATTGTACAATGATCTAACTCTTTGGTAGGAGATCATAAGGCCTTACATCTCAAACTCTTTGGTAGCTGAGATGATGCATTATTCCCTTATGTGGCAAATGCATGGGTGATATAATAGAAAATGAGCTTAAAACATGTGTTCTCTTTTGTTAATAAATATCTCTATCGAGTATATGCTTTGGTTAGATTTTCTTCTTTTACTGCCAAGTATTAGTTTTACCTTATTGCCAATTCTTGTAATGATAGGTATATAAAAAGACATGTAGGTGTACTTAGTACAATATTCTTGAATATTTTGCTGACGTCTACTACATGGAATCTTTTGTTTAGGTTGTGGACATATGATTTTGAAGATCTAGGATAGTTGAGAGTTGTATGATGAGCTGATGTACAGGTGGACCTGTTGTCTTAATATATTATTGTTTTGTGTTAGTACATGTACATGTAAAAGTTTACTGTCCAATATGAAAAAAATATTGTAATAATTTATTATGTAATTACATGTTGAATGGTGAGCATGTGTTGCATGATTTTGTTTATTGTTCATATGCATGTGCTACTGTTGTTTCCTTTTGGCTTTCTTTGATTTTCTTCTTCTTCTTATCCTATTTTTTTGCTGTTTAAATTGGGATTCTCACTGAGGTGAGGGTTTAAATTTGGACGTCACACATCAGATTAATTTTTAGAAACCATGGATGTCACATATGGTATTAGAGCATGAACAATAGCAAAGCCTAACATTTGCTCATTATGAAACTCAAACTAAATGAAACCTTCAACTTGAGCATCTTTTGGGTTAGATTCGTTGTCTTTTAGATTCTAGATCTGAGCTAGCCTCCTAGTTAGCACCTAGATGTCTGAGAACTAGGTCTAGACTAGTGGTTGTTTTATAGAAATTCCTACCATGTCATTATTTCCTAATAATGTGGCGGTATGGGACGTTGCATTACTTGGAGATAATGTACATCAAGTGAAGAGAAACCATAGACATACGACACACATTGTTTAGAGTGGTACACTAGTCTACGCCATGTTCCCAACCTTTTCACTAGCTTTCATTGCAGTGTACTCTCTATTATGTGTGGGACACTCATTTTCTGGATTTGTTTTTTATTCCAATCAGATCGAGACTCAATAGTTTTCTTTGACACTTGTTTTGTGGGATAAAAACTATATAATACTTTATTATATATGTAAGTATTACGAAAATATGTCCCCACACATATATGAGTAGGAGGTGCTTATGCAACCTAAGTGAAAGTGACTCACATCAGTCTAGAGGAGAGAGTAGCTCTATATTAGATGTCTAAAGACTTGTTAGAATATATGATAGATGGAATATATTGGATGTTATGATATAAGCCTTATATAGATGATATAAGTTGAATTGTGATGATATATGTTTGTATTTGAGGACCTAGTTCAGATTTGAGGATTTGAGATAAGTTTTTATGATGCAAGTATGTAGGCTTTTTTGAAATGAGATAAGCTATGTTAAGACAAGGATGTGAGTCAGCATGAGCCTCAAGCTCTTTTACAAAGGAGGTCCTCTAGTGTTAGGACCAGTTGTAGGATTAACTGTAGAGAGAGTGAGACCCATAGAGAGTATGTCAAAGAACCTAAACTCCAATATATGAGAATTATGAGAAATATATGTTATGATATCTCCTAAATGAGTATACTCTGGAGTGATTGAGATGAGTTTCTTATTGCATGATTCCTATAGTCTTGTTGAAACCTAGATGTCCTTGGGAGGACCAAAGCCTAGATTCAGAGAGTGGTTGGTTATGTATGTATATGTGAATGAGGAAATATGTGTACCTACCATCTGGGTGAGGGAGAGAGAGTCCCAAGACCCCAAAGGAGGTAAATGATGGTAGTATTTTGAGAAGCCTCATTCTCGGGTTGGTGTTTCCCCACATAGGACTCTAGTGGCATATGTAAGAGAGATTTTTGGGTAAGCATCATTCACAGGTAGAGACCTATAAAAAGAATGTCATATCATGTTTTGATTTTTTCTTACATGTCTAGATCTAATGAAGTTATCTTATAGTGGCAATGAGGTAGACCTGATAACCCTAGACCAAAGAGGAAGGATAAAGTTTTTTCTTAAAAGATACTTCTAGAGTTGAGTGAGCTTAGAGAGATTGAGCATGATAATAACCTCATCATATGGGTCAGAAGAACCTCAGTTGGACTAGATAAAGTATTGATATATGTTTCATTAGTCACTAATATAAGTTTGTTTAACACAACCATGATATAATAATATGTAAGGATGTGATTTGATCTTGAGATTTAATATATGGATATGTCATGATGGAATACCTAGATATGGTGTAATAGATGAAATCACTAATAAAGTTTGTGACTTAGTGAATATTGAATGATATCATATTAATGATATCTTTCAATGATTGTTAATGTGGGTTCTTAATAAAGATTTTAAATATAATTAGACATTTTGCACAACATAAAAAGGATGACGTGACCTTATCTTTGTCAAGATGGATAATGTAGGTTAATTATAGTCAACTCCCCATAAAAAAGTGTTAATCTTGTAATCTTTCAGTTTGAATGAAAATGAGGAAGAAGGTCCTAACATATGAAATATGACATGACATAACCTAAGCATGGTAAACATGTTAAATGGTGGGTGGTTCACCTTAGATGTTTTAAAACCTCCTATAAAGGTTTGTATATGATTATGGGTCCTTTTTTTGGATATGTTGCACATAGAGTGGTGTCTGACATATGGATGAAGATCTTTTGGTTTCTCCTTGAAGTAAAAGGATGGCTTAATTTCGAGGATGAAATCTCTTTTAAGATGTATATGATGTGATGGACTTGGTTTTTGACTTAATTTTGAGTATAAAAATTCTTTTATGGTGTGTAGGATGTGATGGAATGAACTTTTGGTATTTATTTTTTGAATACCTGATCGGATAATCATATTCACGGATTTGAGGTTCAAATATGCATATCTGTATTTTGATCATAGGAAGGTGTTTCCATTAGTTTGGAGGATGTTGAGGTTGCTTGATGTTAATAACATGAGTAATACCCTTAAGTATGTGCTATTTTGGATTAAGTTGTTGATTGGTCAAATAGTGATAACTTGTCACCAAACTTGTGTGGAATCTAGATAGGATGATAACAAAGAAATGGTCAAAGTTTCATTAGGCTTTGACACTCCTAGAGGGAGATATTTTAGGCTTGAAGTTAGATAAATGATTATATCTTGATGTCCTTTAAATCAATGTTTCTAAATCCTAGGCTTTGATCAGTGCTACGTTACAATCCGGATCAAGGTATGACTGCAGCAGTACCCAAGTAGAGGCCACAAATCATACCTTTGCAACTCTTGAATGTAGTGGATCATACAGCTTAGGATTCATCTCCCTCGTGGCAGTTGTAATAGTGTGCAATTGAGGGCCGTCCATGACTTGTTGGCATGGAGGACGTAGGAGAGGAGATTGTGACTAACCGTCCTTGCAAACACGATCGTTGATCATGGGGTGAAAAGGGCGGGGTACTGGTCAAAGTTTCCTTAGATCGCTGAGAAACTGTAGTTCAAGCGTTAGTTCAGGTGTTAGGCAGTTGGATGCGAGAGATAATTAACCCCACCTTCTAGCTCCTCATGAAAATACCCTCATGATACAGTTCAAAAGAACCTCAGTTGGAATAGATAATGTTTTGATATATGTTTGATTAGCCACTCATATAAGTTTGTTTAGAACAACCATGATATAATAATATGTAAGGATGTGATTTGATCTTGAGATTTAATATATGGATATGACATGATGGAATACCTTGAGATGGTTTGATAGTTCCTATGTATAAAATATGCAAAATCTCAAGGGAGTTATTCCCATATCTCCATTGATGCAAAAATCCCTCTTGATGCTGCAATTGATGAAAAAGCTAAGCAGACCTATGTTCAATGGTCCAAAGATGATTCTAAAGTTATGAAATGGATGGTGAATAGTGATAAAATGAAGATTAGTCAGTCTCTTCTTAGCCTTCAAAATGACAAAGCTATGTGGAATCAACTATCACATGTGTACTATCATCAAAAAAATTAAAAGAAGATCTTTGAGATCTTCAGTAGTCTAGCTAAAAAGGAGTATGCACCTGATGGATCTGTCAAAGTGTAATACAATCTATTCTTGGCACTCTGGGAAAAAAACAAAGTATATCATCCTATTTCTTCCGATATGAAGAAGTTTAACAATAACACCACAAACTTCAGTTTGTTCAGAACCTGGTTGGACTACCTCAACCTTTCTCTTGTGTTGTTGACTAGATCTTATCCAATGACCCTTACCCAATCTAAGAGATGTTATTAGTGTGTTCAACACCTTCCTTCCATATCTTTACTACATACTACTTCTTTTGATCACTCAGTTCTTGTTTTCTTCTCTAATGACTTTGGTCAACGATGCGAACATGGTGTTGGGAAATACAACATCAAATAGGCAGCATGAAAAAATATTTTTTTGACAAATTTCCCATTAACCAATGGATCACATTAATAACTATGTAATGGAATGATGTTTTAACAGATATATACATGGTGACTTATCAAGTCTAGAGACAATCCTCATGGATAGGGTTATACACTCTTAGATGAAGTCTATCCAACTCTTGATGTTCAGCACAAACAACTGAGTCAGTTAGCATCTACAATAGCTCCTCCATGGATCACAGGCTGACGTTGCCCTCTTAGAGAAGGGAAAAGGCCACCTCGCCTCTAGATAAGTCCACACAGACCATCTAGAACTCATGTCGTTCAACTAGAATGAAAATCAAAGAGTTGTCCCTCCTGTTGGTGTACTAGTCACCAACTTACTCTCCTACAATTGTTCTCCCTTGCTATCCCTCCTTTTATTAGGTATGAATTGATAGGGCTCTCTATTGGTTACAACTAGAGAGGACAACAATTGTTAGAAGAAATTGAGTTGTTCTCTGGGAAGCCCCCAATACCCCTCTATTTATGGGAGGGTGTTAGGGTATGGGTTCCTTATCTGTGATGGTGTGGAAGTGATTGAAAGATCTTGAATTTTTACAACCCGCGAGCCCTGAACCGATCGGTTGGCAACCAAGAAGGTCATCTAGCACTCGATGTGATCATTTCACATAGTGATACAATCATTTCATAGCTTACCAATCACACATTAATTTGGCAATTCGTTTCCAATTAATGATAAACATCAATTCCTTGAACTCTCTAAACTATTCAAGAGTTTATGACTTATGTTTCATCAGGTAAACATAGACATACCTACTAAAATCATCAATAAAGGTAATGAAGTACTAATACCCACCTCAAGTAGTTGTTCTAAAAGGGCCACACATATTAGTATGTATGTGTCCTAATAGATCACTAGCCCTCTCACTGTTTCAAGTGATTAGTCATCTTGCCCAACAAATAAGATTCACATGTCTCTATTGATTCAAAATCAAAAGAATCCTAATAACCATCTTTATGAAGTATGGATATGCATTTCTCATTTATGTACCCTAGACGACCAAAGGTATGTTTGGTTTGAGTCATTGAGTTTTTGTCTTTGGTATTTATGTTATATACACTTGTGTCTAGATCTATCATGTCTTAGTTTGAGCCATTGAGTTTTTGTCTTTGGCCAACATGATAGAATATGTACCTACTTTGGCAGATCTACATACCTACCATCACACTTCCACGAGATAGACGACACATCATACTTTTACATAAACTACACTCGATCGATCAAGATTTTTATGTGTGTTGCTTATGGAAAGCATCTTAGACTTAATTTGATATTGAGGGGTTTTGTATAATACATATAAATTAACCAATCAACACATATATAGTACGTATCATATAGATGCTATAACCCACAATTAAAACATGCAATAAACAAATGTGATGGTTATGTCCATTCTAATGTAATTCCTTAAGACTCACAAGGAATTAACACAGCCTAGGGTCTACATCGCATATAAAAACATGTTATTGATAAAGATATGTGCTTTCCAATCTAGGTTGATCAATTCAACCCTTGAACCAATCATCTCTCCTCCTGGATGGTCGGTTGGTCTTCACACTGGTCGTGTGGCCATTCGTTCCACCATCTTCTGGATTCTCTAGTTGATCGGGTCGGCTCGTCCTCCTTGGACCTTCTCAGACCTATAACCAGTCGAATCGCCTCTAAGACGATCAATTATCCTTCGAAATGGTCAATTTGACATAGAGTGTAGTATCTTCATTGTGAAAAAAAAGTAAAATTCCCTACTGTTACACTTTTATTGAGATACCTCGAGTTACATTTGAGGGGAGAAATGGTAGGAGAGAGTAATACCTTTACATTGGGAAAACAAGGGGAGGCTCGATACGAAGACCGAGGTATAAAAAAAAATCCTGTGACGTCCCTAGATTTTCTAAAACTTAATCTGATGTGCGATGTCCAAATTGAAACCTCACCTCAATCCCAATTTAAACACCACACACTAGGATAAGGAAAAGAAAATTAGAGGAAATTATAAGATAACAACAGTAGCACATGTACATGAACAATAATAAAACCATACAACACATGTTCACCATTCAACATATAATTACATAATGAACAACATTTGATATTATGTATTCAATAATAAACTTCTACATATACATGTAATACCACTAAACTACATGATCTTAAGACAATAGGTCCACCTGTACATCAACTCACCACACAACTCTCAACTATTCATGGTTTTTCAAGAGCACATGTCCACAACCTAAACAAAAGATTACATGTGGTACACATCAGCACAATATTCAAGAATATTGTACCTAGTATGCCTACATGTCTTTTATATAACTCTCATAATATCTTGGCAATAAGATAAAACTAATACTTTACAGTTATAAAGAAATATGAGAAAATCATATACTTGCACAAAGATGTTCATTAACAAAATATAACACATATTTTAAGCTCATTTTCCATTATATCATCCATGTGTTGACTGTCGAAGGTTGAATGCATTAAAGGCCTTATGATCGACTACCAAAGAGTTGGATCATTTCATAATGTGATTAGACTAACAAAGAGTTGGATCACTTTCAAGTACTTGACTACCAAAGAGCTGAAGTACTTTTTTCTACCACTTGACTACCAAAGAGTTGAAGTGCTTAGAAATAATGGAACATATATATTATGTTTCATTTGTTCATAGGCATAAGTATGGAAAATAAAGTAAGATATCTTATAAGAACAATAATTTCATCTAATATCATATGGAAAGTATTTTATTACACATATAATGCAAGCATATTTTATAATTAGGCAAGTAAGAGGTAATAGTGTACCTTGATCAAGAACAAACCTAATCATCAGATATCACATTCTTGATGTCAAATATGTCCTTGGTCAGACCCTGATTAAGACAAAACCATGTCACCATCTAGTTCTCATCATCTTACATCTCATCCTAACCCTAATCGTGTTCATATTAGGGTTTCACTTAGTGCATCAGGATATGTGTATCATTACTTGTGTTCTTGTCTTAAAATTATCTTACTGATGTAATTTTCTAGATTATGATTTATTATCTAAACGTTAGGTTCCATATCCTTTTTGTGCATATAGTAACCCTAGTATATATACATTATTCAAATTAGAGTTACAACCCATGTATTAAGGTCATCTTCATATAACATGGATTTTGTGTAAAATTGATATCAGATTTACAAATGATCTTCCATTTATTGATATGTGGGTTTTCTATGAATTTCATCATTTATTGAGCATGTATGCATTAATTGTGTTTTATTTATGGTCATTAGCCCTAGATAGACGATCTAAGCAAAATACATGATTATATATCATAACATGGTCATATCTGATGTCACATGGATTCTAAAATACATTTAAAAGTTAATGATGCATTCTCATAATTTTAGGTCTTCATTTGATATTTATTATCCATTAAACAAGTACATAACATCTCACATGATATTACTGAAATTTTAGCTTCAAAAGACATATATAATGATTTCATGTTGTTCTACTCATTTTTTTTGAGAATATAGATTTTTTTTGGGAATTATTGGACATTAGGGCTATTTATTATGAATTATTGAAGTATTAGGAATTTTTGTGAATATTTACCTCTCTAGGCCAATCACTGGTCACCACGTGGCTCCTTTTTGGTTTGGCAGCTTGGGTTGGGACCCATTTTGGATCTTTGGTTAGATTCACAAACTTAGTGATCTGCTAGCCTGATCACACTCCTCCCTTTCTCGTGATCTCGGGCGGACGCCTTCTAGCTACACCCTCTATTCCGTAGGGTGCCGCCGTGCGTGGATGGCTTGCATCAGTGAGGAATTAGAGGTGACACTGTGCTCCTAGTCATCTCTTAAGGATGCCATTAAGTTCATATACCCCTTTCAGATCTCTACATCTACTCAAGTCCTAGGATCTTTCTGTGGATCTCCTTCATAGCTAGGGGGACGTCGTCTCCTTTCGGTTGTGATGGAACAAAGAGGCAACCCACCTCTGCCCATCTTTGTATCGGTCTAAATCTTTGAAAATCTTCATGGCACCTCAACTTACTTTATGAGGCCCTACAACTACAACAGGGAGGTCTATCAGTCCACTTCAAACCCGACCTTCATCTTCCACTAAGCTTGGCTATAGCGGCCATGGAAAACTCCACGACATACTACTAATACGGTTGTAACTAGATCCTTCCATCTCATTCTTCCTTTTCCTCTTCATGCATTCTCACATCCACCTTCAAGCTTCATTGTACCTCCCTTCCCTACTCCTATCCATGACCTTCTCACCATGATGGAGAGCTTTCGGAAGTGAGGAGGTCGTTCCCGCTCTACCGACTACCAAAAGTCTTCATATTGGGTTCGAGATACATGTAGTGAGTGAGGCAGACACAACCATCCCCTCAGTTTTGTTCCTTGGCCCATGATTATGATGTGGTCGTGATGAGAAACACTACCTTCGTCCCCCCCCATGATCTCCAGCCAGACCGAAGGTAAGGGATGAAGACCCGACCATCCGATCAGAAGTCTAAGGCCTGGATCTCTGCACATGAACTCGTAATCTCTTGCTTCTCAAAGCTATGTGATGTGGCCCTTTGATCTAGGATGTAGGGCTAGAATCTGACCATGCAGACCCAACCCAAAATTAGGGGGTGCATGACACAGACTAAGGATCCATACTTAGGTCCATAAATCATCAATAAAGCACATTATTTCACAAATTTCAAAATTAAATAACTTCTTCTAGGAACCTCCAATTGTCACCAAATTTTAGCCATAGCTCCTTCACAACTCAAGCTACCTTATACATAAATGTCAAAACTCAATTGTTTGATCATCCACTTAAATACCTCAAGGACATTAAATATAGGGATCTTAAGCATGATATAACCATCAAACACCATCCAAACCTTACCAAAGCACTTGTATCTCTTTAGATAACTAAACATGCATGACTTCACTTATGTTAATGGACATTTAAGGATTCCAAAAGTCCACTCTGTCACATCCTACATGCCTTAAAATATATTTCATCCTTGAAATTAAGACGAACATCATATACATCTGAAAAGAAATTTTGTCATCAAAATTAAACCATACTCGTACTCAAGGGAAAAATGAATCATGTCTTCATCCACATGTAGGGCACTATTCTAGGTACAATATATCTAAACAACAAACACCATAATCAAATCCAAACCACTATTAGGAGGTTTTAAAACATATAAGATGAATGAACCCTTCATATAAGATTGCAACAAGGGTTTAGAAACTCTAAATATGTCATGACATATCTAGCATTTTAGGTTGAGCCCTTATCTTTACCCATGCATTAGGGTTCCCACAATATATTACCATGTTCTAAAGGAGTTAACTAAAGTTAACCCATTATATCAAGGTGTCATCAACATTTTATTGAGATAATTGTTAGAACATATTCAACATTACCATATGCCCTTTTAGGAGGGAGTTAACAATAGTTAACCCACTTTATCCATATAGATCATAACAAGGTGCCCTAATAGTTATGTTGTGCAAGATTTTTAGACTATATTCAACATAATTATTAATATCTAACATTTTCACTATTCGGCAATAATCATTAAGATGATCTCATTTCATTGTTCAGATAAATTGCAACATTTACTATTGATTTCATCACAAGATTAACCAAAAAAATGTCACATTATCATCATTATTCAGGTATATGGTTAACCATTTATACACTGATATCTAGTAAACCATTTCTAGGTTCCCATCATATCATATCCAAATGTCAAAACTCAAGATTAGATCACATTCTTATCAATGTTATGTCATGGTTGTACTAAGCCAACTTATATGAGTGGCTTGTTAAACATATATATCAAAACGTCATCTAGTCCAATTGAGGTTCTCCTAACCCATATCATGAGGGTAGTTCTATGCTCAATCTCTCTGAGCTAACTCAACTCTATGAGTATCTCACAACACAAACTTTATCTTCTCTTAGTCTAGGGTTCAAGGATTACCATATTGGCACTATTGATAGCCCTACAAGCTCTTAGCCACATAACCACAAACCAAAACATGTTATGACATTCCCTTCTTAGATCTCTACCCATGGAAACTATTTCTCAACTCTCTTTCTCGTATATACACACACCACTAGATTCCTATATGGGAACCACCAACCTGAGCATGAGGATTCATAGAAACTAACATAGTTACCTCCTCTAGGGTCTTGGGCATCTCTCCCTCACCCAGATGGTACGTTCTCATATTCATGTTCACATATGCACATATAATCAGCCTCTCTCTAACTCTAGGGATTGGTCTCCCCAAGGACATCTAGGGTTCAACAAGACTATAGGAATCATGCATACAACAACTCAACTTGTTCATTCAGGAGTAGTCTAATTTAGGACATATCACATCACATATCTCATAATTCTCATATCTTGGAGTTTAGGTTGTTCGACCTTCTCCCAATGGGTCTCATTTTCTCTAGAGTTAACCATAAAATTGGTCCTAACACTAGAGGTCCTCCTTTGTAAAAGAGATTGAGGCTTTTGATGATTCACACCCTTGTTTTAGCTTAACTTATCTTATCTCATAAACCCTATGTACTTGCATCATCAAGCTATATCAAAACCTCAAAACCAAACCTTAATCCTTAAAGACAACACTGATCATCATAAATCATATTATATCATCTACATAAGACTTACATCATATCATCAAAACTTATTTCATCTATTCCATCTATCATATATTCCAACAAGGCTCTAGACATCTAATCTAGAACTATTCTCTCTTCTAGACTGATGTCATTCACTTTCACTTAGGCTGCATGACCACCTCCTACTCGTAGATGTATGGGGACACAATTTTGTAATACATATATATAATAAAATATTATATATTTTTTTCCAATAAAAAATGCGTCAGAGAAAGCTATCAATGTTTGATCTGATTGAAATCAAAGACCAAATCCAGAAAATGAGTGTCCCACACATAGTAGAGAGTACAATGCCATGAAAACTAGTGATAAGGGTGAGAACATGGTGTAGACTGGTGTAGCTACCAAAAGCATAGATGCATCATATGCCAAAGGTTTTTCTTCCCGTGATGTACGTCATTTCCAAATTATGCAACATCCCATACCGCTGCACTATAAGGAAAGAATGACATTTAGGGACCTTCTATACAACAAGCACCATTCTAAACCTATTTCTCAGATATCTAGGTGCTAACCTAGAGACTAGGTTAGATCTAGTCTCTTAAAGATGACTAATCTAACACTAAAAATTATAAAGTTCAAGGCTCTTTAGTTTTGAGTTGCATAATGAGTAAATGTCAGGCTTTTCTATTTTTCATGCTCTGTTACCACTTGTGACATCCTCATATTTTCTAAAACTTAATCTGATATGTGACTTCCAAATTGAAACCTCACCTCAATCCCAATTTAAACACCACACACTAGGCTCAGAAGAAGAAAATCAGAGGAAATCAGAAGGAAACAATAGTAGCACATGTACATGAACAATAATAAAACCATACAACATGTGTTCAACATTCAACATATAATTACATAATGAATTGTTAAAACATTTGATATTACATATTGAACAACAAACTTCTACATATACATCTACTACCACTAAACTACAAGATCTTAAGAAAATAGGTCCAACTACACATCAACTCGCCACACAACTCTCAACTATTCATGGTTCTTCAAGAGCACATGTCCACAACCTAAACAAAAGATTACATGTCGTACATGTCAGCACAATATTCAAGAATATTGAATTGAGTATGCCTATGTGTATTTTATATACCTCTCATCATATCTTGGCAATAAGATAAAACTAATACTTGGCAGTTATAAAGAAATATAAGAAAATCATATACTTGCACAAAGATGTTCATTAACAAAAAAGAACACAGACTTTCAGAAAAAAAAAAAAAAAAACAAAAAAGAACACATATTTTAAGCTTATTTTCCATTATAACATCCATGCATTGACCGCCAAAGTTTTAATGCATTAAAGGCCTTATGATTTACTATGAAAGAGTTGGATTATTTCATAAAGTGATCGGACTACCAAAGAGTTGGATAACTTTCAAGTACTTAATTATCAAAGAGCTGAAGTACTTAATTCCAACACTTGACTACCAAAGAGTTGAAGTGATTAGATATAATAGAATAGATATATTATGTTTCATGTGTTTATCGACATAATTATGGAAAATCAATACAAATGTCTTTCAAGAACAATCATTTCATCCAATATCATATGCCAAGTATTTTACTACACATATAATGCAAGCATATTGTATAATAATCCAAGTAAGAGGTAATGGAATACCTTGATCAAGAACAAACCTAATCATCACATATCACATTCCTGATGTCAATTATGTCCTTGGTCAAACCCTGATTAAGACAAAACCATGTCACCATAAAGTTCTCATCATCTTACATCTCATCCTAACCCTAATCGTGTTTATATTAGGGTTTCACTTAGTGCATTAGGATATGTGCATTATTACTTGCATTCTAGTCTTAGAATTATCTTATTGATGTCATTTTACATATTATGATTTATTATCTGAATGTTAGGTTCCATATCCTTTTTATGCACATAGTAACCCTAGTATATATACATAATTCAAATTCAGGTTACAACCAATGTATTAGGTCATCTTCATATAACATGGATTTTGTGTATAAAATTGATCTCAAATTTACTTATTATCTTCCAGCTACTGATATGAGGGTTTCCTGTGAATTTCATCATTGAGCACATATGCATTAATTGCATTTTATTTAGGGTTATTAGACCTAGATAGACATTCTAAGCAAAATATATGATTATATATGATAACATGATCATATATGATGTCACATGGATTATAAAACACATTTAAAAGTTACTGATGCATTCTCATAATTTTAGGTCTTCATTTGATATTTATTATCCATGAAACAAGTACATAGAATTTCACATGATATTACTGACATTTAAGCTTCAAAAGATAGATATAAAGGTTTCACATTATTCTACTCATTTTTGTGAGAATATAGATATTTTTCTGGGAATTATTGGACATCAGAGCTTTTAGTATGAATGATTGAAGTTCTAGGAATTTCTATGAATATTTACCTCTTTGGGCCAATCGCTAGTCTCCACATGGCTCCTTTCTAGTTTGGCGGCTAGGGCTGGGACCACGTCTGGATCATTGGTTAGATCCATGGACTTAGTGATCTGCTTGCCCAATCACGCTCCTCCCTTTCTTGCAATCTCGTGTAAACACTTGCTACCTATGCCCTCTGTTCCGTAGGGCGTCGCAGTGCGTTGATGGCTTGTATCGACAAGGAATCAAAGGTGACACTGTTCTCCTACTCATCTCTTAAGGATGCCATTGGGTTAGGCTACCCCTTTTGGACCTCTACATCTATTCAAGTCCTAGGATCTTCATGTAGACCTCCCTCTCGGCGAGGTCACTGTCGTCTCCTTCCGACTGTGACAGAAAAAAGAGGCAACCCATCTCTGGCCATCTTTGTACCTGTCTAAAGCTTCAAAAAGATTCATGGCACCTCAACTTACTTAGTGAGGCCCTCCAAATACACCGGGGAGGTCTATCAATCCACTTCAAACTTGACCTTCATCTTATCCAAGCTTTCCTTCAGCGGCCCACAACATCCTACGAATACAATTGTAACTAGATCCTTCCATCTCCTTCTTCCTTTTCCTCTTCATGCATTCTCACATCCACCTTCAAGCTTCACTGTACCTCCCTTCCCCACTCTTGGACATGACCTGCTCACTATGATGGAGAGCTTTGGTAAGTGAGGAGGTCGTTCCCACTCTACAGACTGCCAAAAGCCTTCATATTGGGTTTGAGATAGATGTAGTGAGTGAGGCAGGCACAACTGTCCCCTCGGTTTTGTTCCTTGGCCTATGATTATGATATGGTAGTGATGAGAAACACTACCTCCATCCCCCCATGATCTCCAGCCAGACTGAAGGTAAGGGATGAATACCCAACCATCAGATTAGAAGTCTAAGGCTTGGATCTATGCATGTGAACAGGTAATATGTTGCTTCTCAAAGCTATGTGATGTGGCCCTTTGATCTAGGATGTAGGGCTAGAATCTGACCATGCAGACCCAACCCAAAATTAGGGGGTGCATGACACAGACTAAGGATCCATACTTAGGTCCATAAATCATCAATAAAGCACATTATTTCACAAATTTCAAACTAAAATAAATTCTTCTAGGAACCTCTAATTGTCACCAAATTTTAGCCATAGCTCCTTCACAACTCAAGCTACATTGTACACACATTTTGTTTCAAAACTCAATTGTTTGTTCATCCACTTAAATACCTCAAGGACATTAAATACAAGGATCTTAATCATGATATAACTATAAAACACCATCCAAACCTTACCAAAGCGATTGTAACTCTTAAAATAACTCAACATGCATGACTTTACTTATGTTATGAACATTTAAGGATTCTAAAAGTCCAGTCCATCACAATCATCATGTGTAGATAAAGGGTATTGGCGATGTGTGTAATTTGCATATATATATATATATGTATATATATATATATATATTCATTTGGGTTCTTATGTGGTGATTAGTTGGATGTGCACATAAATTAGTTTAAATATTTTCATCACATGCAATAAATAAATATGATAAAACCAAAAATTTGATCATATCAATTATCCCACAATATAATTGATTGATGTGGCTCTAATACTATAAGGACCCTGACCTCCGTTTAGGGCTTATCCTGTTTGCTTTGCTTAACCCTGATGCTTAGTTGCCTGCTAATCACCTTTAGTGGAGATTAGGGTTTGTTTGTGCTTTGTTGAGAGCTGGAGGTGCTACTTGCAATCAACCCAAGTCTAGGGTTTCTGGGCAAGTTTGTCACCTTGTGAGGGGTTCCTCCCTCTCTTTGCTTCCTCTAGGGTTGAGAGGAAGGTTTGGGCTCATTGCTTGAGTTCCTTTGGGCTTGGTTGAGCTTGTTGGGACTTGTGGTACTTTGCCTTTGCCTTTTTTGACCTTGTGTCGGGTAAGTGAGCCTTGTGGCGACCTAGGTGTGTCGGCCTGTGGTGTGTCGCCTGTGGTGTGTCGGCCTAGGGAGTGTGTCGGCCATGGTGTGGAGGTGTGTCGCCCATGGACCCTTTGACCCTCTTTGACCTCGTTTGTGTCACCACTAGTGGACACTTGGTGCTTGATGCTTGCATGTGGCAATGGCCTTTGACATGTGTTTAGGGCATGTTAGAGTGGTGGCTTTGCACATGGACAAGTGTCCCTAGGTGGGTGACACCTTGACTTGTCTTTCCTTGGTTTCTCCTCCACCCTCTTCTATATATGTGTTCCCTTTCTCTTGCTAATGATCCCTTTAGTTCCTTAGTCTCCCTTTCCCTTGGTGCACGACACCCTCTTCTTTTGCAAGCTTGGTGGCTGATCCTTGCCTTGGAGTCTCCTTCTTCCTCTAGTGGTGGTCGAACCCTAGAGTGCCTTGCTCTTCTTCCTTGGTGGTGTTTGGAGCTTGGAGCTAGGAGCTAGGAGCTTGGAGCTTTCTTAAGGCGGGTTACATAACTCCTAACCCTAACTATACTACCATCTTCTATGTTCTTGTATGTTTCTTGTGATCATATCGGCTATGTATGTTGTTAGTTGAGTTTCTTGCTTAAGTTGTCCTTGTTGGCCGAACCTATGTTCTAGGGTTTCTTGGTGAGCAACACCCTTTTCTCTCCTAGGTCTAGTGGAGTGAGCTTGAGTTCTAGTAATATGGGCAATACTCCTTTATCATCTAAGTTGAGAGGTGATCTTGTGTTCTAGTGGCTTGAGCAACACCCTCCTCTCACCATGAAATTGAAAGGTGAGCTATGTGGTGGTTGTGGACCTTGGTTGTGGTTGTTCCTTGAGTTGCCCGATTGGTGATAAGAAGTGTGCAAGACCCCTCTCTCTTGGTGGTTGAGAGGAGAGCATCTTCTTGATCCACTAGGGTTGTGGTGCCCTTGTGCTTGAGGTTGATGATGACCTTGTGGAGTGGCATCTTGGCCGATATAGTCTTGAGGTTGATGATGTCTGATACCCTCCTTTGGTCTAGAGCTTTGTCGACAGGTCGTGGTGTTGTGATGGGCGTCACACCCCTGGTCCTTGCCTTGTGGTGTCGGGCGTCACTCTATGTTGAGTCCCTACCCGACACACATAACCTAGGAGGTGGCTTGGTTCCATTATACCTTAGATGTTGGGGCTATGTGACTAGCTTGTGCTGGACATCATGGCTTAGTAATAATGCCCGATAGAGTGTCACATAGTATCCCTAGACATTGCACATGGATGCTCGATGGAGTGTTGCACGACACCGAAGTGCACGACACATGTGGTTGCACGATATGCATGGGTGCACGATATGCTTTGGTTCCCTGATGCATGACGTGCCTTTGCACGACAAGGTGTTGCACGTTACATCGGTTGCATGACACACCTTTGGGCCGAGCTGCACGCTATGCTGGTGGCCGTTATGCTTTGGTTGCCCAATACATGAGGTGCACGACACAACGTTGCACGATACACCCTAGGTGCTGCCCGTTATCCTTGTTGGTTGCTTGACTGTTATGAGGCTTGAGTGTTGGGCGATAGGGGAGAGTACCCTGTCCGATACTATCATTGGTGAGGGTAGTGGGTGTTTCTAGTAAGGGTCTTGTTCCTTATATAGAAAACCGATATGTTAGATCTTGTTTCATGTTGTCACATTTGGTTATGATGGTGACCCTTGATATGTTCAATAATAGTGAGGTGTTTGATATAATAGATCACATCTATGTATCTTCACTTGACATTTCATGTGTTTTTGATCATCTTGATTATATGTATAATGCTGAGATAATGGTAAACATATAAGATGCTTTGCATGATGTGATGATCACAGGTCGAGACATGTATGAGAGAGCATATAATTGATAATACGATCTTTCTGTTAATCCATGATAATTGTGCATACTAACCATGCAGGTGTCTCATACAGATGCATAGCTAGATAAAGGGCTATGAGGTATATATGTTTGAGTAACACTGCTCTGATGGTTACTCTTGATGATGAGATAACATGCATGATGTGTTTGTCTGAGGACCTGAGTTTGGCTAAAGAGCCTAAGTTGAGGTATTATCCTCGGATGGTGATCTGGGATTGTTATCCCAAGTGATGAGAATGCCTTATGAGGCAGTGGTGGTTGTGATGATGGATTGAGATCCCAGGGCAATGTGATGATCCTTGAGATGGATCTAGATGTTTGGCAAGAGGCCAAGTGGTAACATGTTGTGTTGGATCCTTGTGATGGATCAAGATGATGTTGATGACAATAAAAGCATGATATCGAGTTTCATGTTGTTTATTCATGTTATAAGTTTGCATGTTATACAACTTGGCTGAACCTTGCAATCCACTTAAAATATGTTAACTAAATTATAGATGAACCTTGATGGTTCCTGGATGCTTCGAGAGGAATGTCCATCTTGTGTCTTATCTTTTTCGGGACACAGTATACAAGTGGATGTTATACCACTTGATATGCATGGTTTGGATGTGATCCTTGGGATGGATACGTTAGAGAAGTATAAGGTTATTTTGGACTGTGGTTTCAAGCAGGCTGTGTTTGATGATGATTGAGAAAAGTGGATCTTCCAAGGAGATAGGAAGATTCTTCCGACGTGTCTAGTATCAGCTATGGTAGCAGAGAAGTTGTTACCACAAGGATGTAAGTCGTTCTTAGCTCATGTTGTGGATACCAAGGCAAAGGGACCTAGCCTTGAGGAGGTGTCGGTTGTCCGAGAGTTTGTGGATGTGTTTCCTGATGAGTTACCTGGTGTTCCTCCACCCCGAGAGATTGATTTTGAGATCAATCTGGTTCTAGGGACATAGCCAGTTGCACAGACACCAATAAGATGGCTTCAGTAGAGATGGTAGAACTTAAGAAGCAGTTACAAGAGTTGTTGGAGAAAGGTTTCATCCGACCGAGTACGTTGCCTTGGGGTGCTTCAGTGTTGTTCGTTAATAAGAAGGACGGATTGATGCAGTTATGTATAGATTACCAACAGTTGAACAAGGTCACAATCAAGAATAAGTACCCGTTGCTGAGGATAGATGATATGTTCGATCAGTTGCATGGTTCATGCGTTAAAGATTTGGAGACACTATCTTTACAGGGAAGTGTGTCAGATCTTTATAGATCCTAAAAATCTGAAGTACATCTTTTCTCAGAATGAGCTAAACATGTGACAGTGCCGATGGATGGAGCTAATCAATGATTACGATTGCACCATCGAATATCATCCTGGTAAGGCGAATGTGGTAGCTGATGCGCTTAGCCGAAAGTCTTCTTCTCTTTCTTCAAAGAAGGCACAATTGAGTTCCTCGCTATGCCATAGACGATATATGTTTGTCTCCTTGCGGCAAATGAATGTGCAGATGGAAGTTTCCTTATTAGCTGGACTTTTAGCACATATGCAAGTCAAGCCTATGTTGAGAGAGTAGATCAAAGATGCACATCAAACATATGATACAGTATAGTTGATCAGATCAGAGTTTGGCAACGAAAAGCGTGATGGGTTCCATGAGTCCAAGGATGGACTAGTTTGCTATAAAGGTAGGATGGTGGTCCCCGATGCTGACAGTCTAGGAAGCTAGTGCTCGAGGAAGAACACACATCGACGTATGCTATGCATCCAAGAGTCACCGAGATGTACCATAATTTGAAGGACTTGTATTGGTGGCACGGTTTGAAGAAAGATGTAGTCGAGTTTGTGGCTAGGTGTGCGGTATGTCAGCAAGTCAAGGCTGAGCATCAAAAGCCGGCAGGTACGTTGCAACCCCTGCCGATTCCGTAGTGGAAATGAGATCATATAACCATGGATTTTGTAGTTGGTCTACCCAAGACAACTAGGAATCATGATTCCATTTGGGTAATAGTGGACAGATTGACGAAGTTTCCCATTTCATACCTATGAAGACAACATATACAGCTGAGAAGATCGCTCAAGTATATGTGGATGAGATAGTGTGTTTGCACGGTCTGCCAGCAACGATAGTTTCTGACAGAGGTCCTCAGTTCATGAGTCGTTTCTGGGAACAGTTGCACAAAGCGTTGGGAACGTAGTTGAGGTTCAGCACTGCCTTCCACCCGTAGACAGATGGACAGTCTGAGAGGACTATTCAGACTTTGGAGGATCTCTTTCGAGCTTGTGTTTTGTAGTTCCTAGGAAGTTGGGACGTACACCTCAGTTTGATAGAGTTCGCCTACAACAACAGTTATCAACGGAGCATTGACATGGCTCCTTATGAGGCTTATATGGCAGGAAGTGCAGATCTCCATTATGTTGGTATGAGTCTGGTGAATATCAATTTTTGGGTCCTGAGTTAGTGCAGGAGACAACAGAAAAGATCAAGGTGATACAACAACAATTGAAAGCGGCACAAGATAGGAAGAAGTCTTACGTAGACAATCGCCGATGACCTTTGGAGTTCCAGGTAGGAGACAAAGTGTATCTTAAAGTCTCACCATGGAAAGGTGTGCAAAGGTTTGGCCGGAAGGGTAAGCTAGCACCTAGATATATGGGGCCATACCCGATCATAGCATGTATGGGCAACGCAGCTTACGAGTTGGAGCTGCCGCCAGAGTTGCCTAGGTTGCATCCAATGTTCAATCTCAGTATGCTGAAGAAAAGTCATCCGGATTCAGGAACAGTGATACATCCAGTTGAAGTTGAGCTTGATGAAGATGTGACCTACGAGGAAGGTCCTGTGGCGATCCTTGACATAAGAGTTAAGAAGCTGAAGAGGAAGGACCTGGTTCTTGTGAAGGTTCTTTGGTATCATCGTGGCATTGAGGAAGCCACGTGGGAGCTTGAGGAAGAGATGAGGAGGAAGTATCCCTCGCTTTTCTCTTCAGATTTCGAGGACAAAATCCCTTTGTAGAGGGTTATCGCTTGTAAGGACCCTGACCTCCATTTAGGGCTTATCATGTTTACTTTGCTTAACCATGATGCTTAGTTTCCTACTAATCACCTTTAGTGGTGATTAGGGTTTGTTTGTGCTTTGTTGAGAGCTGGAGGTGGTACTTGCAATCCACCCAAGTCTAGGGTTTGTGGGCAAGTTTGTCACCTTGTAAGGTGTTTCTCCCTCTCTTTGCTTCCTCTAGGGTTGAGAGGAAGGTTTGGGCTCGTTGCTTGAGTTCCTTTGGGCTTGGTTGAGCTTATTGGGCCTTGTGGTGCTTTGCCTTTGCCTTTTTGGACCATGTGTTGGGTAAGTGAGCCTTGTTTCGACCTAGGTGTGTCGGCCTGTGGTGTGTCGGCTTGTGGTGTATCGGCCTAGGGAGTGTGTCAGCCATGGTGTGGAGGTGTGTCGCCCATGGACCCTTTGAACCTCTTTGACCTCGTTCGTGTCACCACTAGTGGACACTTGGTGCTTGATGCTTGCATGTGGCAATGGCCTTGGACATGCGTTTAGGGCATGTTAGAGTGGTGTCTTTGCACATGGACAAGTGTCCCTAGGTGGGTGACAGCTTGCCTTGACTTTCCTTGGTTTCTCCTCCACCCTCTTCTATATATGTGTTCCCTTTCTCTTGCTAAGGATCCCTTTAGTTCCTTAGTCTCCCTCTCCCTTGGTGCACGACACCCTCTTCTTTTGCAAGCTTGGTGGCCGATCCTTGCCATGGAGTCTCCTTCTTCCTCTAGTGGTGGTCGAACCCTAGAGTGCCTTGCTCTTCTTCCTTGGTGGTGCTTGGAGCTTGGAGCTAGGAGCTTGTAGCTTGCTTAAGGCTGGTTACATAACTCCTAACCCTAACTATACTACCATCTTCTATGTTCTTGTATGTTTCTTGTGATCATATCGGCTATGTATGTTGTTAGTTGAGTTTCTTGCTTAAGTTGTCCTTGTTGGCCGAACCTATGTTCTAGGGTTTCTTGGTGAGCAACACCCCTTTCTCTCCTAGGTCTAGAGGAGTGATCTTGAGTTCTAGTAATATGGGCAATACTCCTTTATCATCTAAGTTGAGAGGTGATCTTGTGTTCTAGTGGCTTGAGCAACACCCTCCTCTCACCATGGACTTGAAAGGTCAGCTATTTTGTGGTTGTGGACCTTGGTTGTGGTTGTTCCTTGTGTTGCCCGATTGGTGATAAGAAGTGTGCAAGACCCCTCTCTCTTGGTGGTTGAGAGGTGAGCATCTTCTTGATCCACTAGGGTTGTGGTGCCCTTGTGCTTGAGGTTGATGATGACCTTGTGGAGTAGCATCTTGGTCGATATAGTCTTGAGGTTGATGCTGTCTGATACCCTCCTTTGGTCTAGAGCTTGGTCGACAGGTCGTGGTGTTGTGATGGGCGTCACACCCCTGGTCCTTGCCTTGTGGTGTCGGGTGTCACTCTATGTTGAGTCCCTGCCCGACACACATAACCTAGGAGGTGGCTTGGTTCCATTATACCTTGGATGTTGGGGCTATGTGATTAGCTTGTGCTGGGCGTCATGGCTTAGTAATAATGCCCGACAGAGTGTCACATAGTATCCCTAGTCGTTGCACATGGATGCTTGACGGAGCGTTGCACGACACCGAAGTGCACGACACATGTGGTTGCACAATATGCATGGGTGCACGATATGCTTTGGTTCCCTGATGCATGACGCGCCTTTGCACGACATGGTGTTGCACGTTACACCGGTTGCACGACATGCCTTTGGGCCGAGCTGTATGCTATGTTGTTGGCCGTTATGCTTTGGTTGCCCGATACATGAGGTGCACGACACAACGTTACACGATACACCCTAGGTGCTGCCCGTTATCCTTGTTGGTTGCTTGACCGTTGTGAGGCTTGAGTGTTGGGCGATAGGGGAGAGTACCCTACCTGATACTATCTTTGGTGAGGGTAGTGGGAATTTCTAGTAAGTGTCTTGTTCCTTATATGGAAAATCGATATGTTAGATCTTGTTTCATGTTGTCACGTTTGGTTATGATGGTGACCCTTGATATGTTCAATAATAGTGAGGTGTTTGATATAATAGATCACAACTATGTATCTTGACTTGACATTTCATGTCTTTGTGATCATCTTGATTATATGTATAATTCTGAGATAATGGTAAACATATAAGGCACTTTGCATGATGTGATGATCACAAGTTGAGACATGTATGAGAGAGCATATAATTGATAATACGATCTTTCTGTTAATCCATGATAATTGTGCATGCTAACCATGCATGTGTCTCATACAGATGCATAGCCAGATAAAGGGCTATGATGTATATATGTTTGAGTAACACTGCTCTGATGGTTACTCTTGATGATGAGATAACATGCATGATGTGTTTTGGTCTGAGGACCTGAGTTTGGCTAAAGAGCCTAAGTTGAGGTATTATCCTTGGATGGTGATCTAGGATTGTTATCTCAAGTGATGAGAATGCCTTATGAGGAAGTGGTTGTTGTGATGATGGATTGAGATCCCATGGCAATGTGATGATCCTTGAGATGGATCTAGATGTTTGGCAAGAGGCCAAGTGGTAACATGTTGTGTTGGATCCTTGTGATGGATCAGGATGATGTTGATGACAGTAAAAGCATGATATCGAGTTTCATGTTGTTTATTCTTATTATAAGTTTGCATGTTATATAACTTGGTTGAACCTTGCAATCCGCTTAAAATATGTTAACTAAATTACAGATGAACCTTGATGGTTCCTGGATGCTTCGAGAGGAGTGTCCATCTTGTGTCTTATCTTTTTCATGACACAGTATACAAGTGGATCTTATACCACTTGATATGCATGGTTTTGATGTGATCCTTGGGATGGATACGTTAGAGAAGTATAAGGTTGTTTTGGACTGTGGTTCCAAGCATGCTATGTTTGATGATGATGGAGAAAAGTGGATCTTCCAAGGAGATAGGAAGAATCTTCGGACGCGTCTAGTATCAGCTATGGTAGCAGAGAAGTTGTTACGACAAGGATGTAAGGCATTCTTAGCTCATGTTGTGGATACCAAGGCAAAGGAACCTAGCCTTGAGGAGGTGTCGGTTGTCCGAGAGTTTGTGGATGTGTTTCCTGATGAGTTCCCTGGTGTTCCTCCACCCCGAGAGATTGATTTTGAGAGCAATCTGGTTCCAGGGACGTAGCTAGTTGCACAGACCCCGTATAAGATGGCTTCAGTAGAGATGGCAGAACTTAAGAAGCAGTTGCAAGAGTTGTTGGAGAAAGGTTTCATCCGACCGAGTACGTCACCTTGGGGTGCTTTAGTGTTGTTCGTTAAGAAGAAGGATGGATCGATGCAGTTATGTATAGATTACCGTCAGTTGAACAAGGTCACGATCAAGAATAAGTACCTGTTGCTGAGGATAGATGATCTGTTCGATCAATTGTGTGGTTCATGCGTTAAATATTTGGAGACACTATCTTTACGGGGAAGTGTGTCAGATCTTTACAGATCCTAAGAATCTGAAGTACATCTTTTCTCAGAATGAGCTAAACATGCGACAGTGTCGATGGATGGAGCTAATCAATGATTACGACTGCACCATCGAATATCATCATGGTAAGGCGAATGTGGTAGCTGATGCACTTAGCCAAAAGTCTTCTTCTCTTTCTTCAAAGAAGGCACAATTGAGTTCCTTGGTATGCCATATACGAGATATATTTGTCTCCTTGCGACAGATGAATGTATAGATGGAAGTTTCCTTGTTAGCTGGACTTTTAGCACATATGCAAGTCAAGCCTACATTGAGACAGTAGATCAAAGATGCACAGCAAACTGATGATACAGTACAGTTGATCAGATCAGAGTTTGGCAGCGAAAAGCATGATGGGTTCCATGAGTCTGAGGATGGACTAGTTTTCTATAAAGGTAGGATGGTGGTCCCCGATGCTGACGATCTGAGGAAGCTAGTGCTCGAGGAAGAACACATATCGATGTATGTTATGCATCCAGGAGTCACTAAGATGTACCATAATTTTAAGGACTTGTATTGGTGGCCCGGTTTGAAGAAAGGTGTAGATGAGTTTGTGGCTAGGTGTGCGGTATCTCAGCAAGACAAGGCTGAGCATCAAAAGCCGGCAGGTACATTGCAACCCCTGCCGATACTGTAGTGGAAATGAGATCATATAACCATGGATTTCGTAGTTGGTCTACCCAAGACAACTAGGAATCATGATTCCATTTGGGTAATAGTGGACAGATTGATGAAGTCTGCCCATTTCATACCTATGAAGACAACATATACAGTCGAGAAGCTCGCTCGAGTATATGTGGATGAGATAGTGTGTTTGCACGGTGTGCCAGCAACAATAGTTTCCGACAGAGGTCCTCGGTTCACGAGTCGTTTCTGGGAACAATTGCACAAAGTGTTGGGAACGCAGTTGAGGTTCAACACTGCCTTCCACCCGCAGACTGATGGACAGTCTAAGAGGACTATTCAAACATTGGAGGATCTCCTTCGAGCTTGTGTTTTGCAGTTCCTAGGTAGTTGGGACATACATCTCAGTTTGATAGAGTCGCCTAGAACAACAGTTATCAGCGGAGCATTGAAATGGCTCCTTATGAGGCCTTATATGGAAGGAAGTGCAAATCTCCTTTATGTTGGTATGAGTCTGGTGAATATCAGTTTTTGGGTCCTGAGTTAGTACAACAGACAACAAAAAAGATGAAGGTGATACAACAACAGTTGAAAGCGGTACAGGACAGGAAGAAGTCTTACGTAGACAATCGCCGACGACCTTTGGAGTTTCAGGTAGGATACAAAGTATATCTTAAAGTCTCACCGTGGAAAGGTGTGCTAAGGTTTGGCTGGAAGGGTAAGCCCGCACCCAGATATATGGGGCCATACCTGGTCATAGCAAGTATGGGCAAGGTAGCTTACGAGTTGGAGCTGCCGCCAGAGTTGCACAGGTTGCATCCAATGTTCCATGTCAGTATGCTGAAGAAAAGTCATCCGGATTCAGGAACAGTGATATAGCCAGTTGAAGTTGAGCTTGATGAAGATGTGACCTACGAGGAAGGTCATGTGGCGATCCTTGACAGAAGAGTTAAGAAGCTGAAGAGGAAGGATCTGGTTCTTGTGAAGGTTCTTTGGCATCATTGTGGCATTGAGAAAACCACGTGGGAGCTTGAGGAAGAGATGAGGTGGAAGTATCCCTTGCTTTTCTCTTCAGATTTTGAGGACAAAATCCCTTTGTAGAGGGTTATAGCTTGTAAGGACCTTGACCTCCATTTAGGGCTTATCATGTTTGCTTTGCTTAACCCTGATGCTTAGTTGCTTGCTAATCACCTTTAGTGGTGATTAGGGTTTGTTTGTGCTTTGTTGAGAGTTGGAGGTGCTACTTGCAATCAACCCAAGTCTAGGGTTTGTGGGCAAGTTTGTCACCTTGTAAGGTGTTCCTCCCTATCTTTGCTTCCTCTTGGGTTGAGAGGAAGGTTTGGGCTCGTTGCTTGAGTTCCTTTGGATTTGGTTGAGCTTGTTGGGCCTTGTGGTGCTTTGCCTTTGCCTTTTTGGACCCTGTGTCCGGTAATTGAGCCTTGTGTCGACCTAGGTGTGTCGGCCTGTGGTGTGTCGGCCTGTGGTGTGTCGGCCTAGGGAGTGTGTCGGCCATGGTGTGGAGGTGTGTCGCCCATGGACCCTTTGACCCTCTTTGACCTCGTTCGTGTCACCACTAGTGCACACTTGGTGCTTGATGCTTGCATGTGGCAATGGCCTTGTACATGTGTTTAGGGCACGTTAGAGTGGTGGATTTGCACATGGACAAGTGTCCCTAGGTGGGCGACACCTTGCCTTGTCTTTACTTGGTTTCTCCTCCACCCTCTTCTATATATGTGTTCCCTTTTTCTTGCTAAGGATCCCTTTAGTTCCATAGTCTCCCTCTCCCTTGGTGCACGACACCCTCTTCTTTTGCAAGCTTGGTGGTTGATCCTTGCCTTGGAGTCTCCTTCTTCCTCTAGTGGTGGCCGAACCCTGGAGTTCCTTGCTCTTCTTCCTTGGTGGTGCTTGGAGCTTGGATCTAGGAGCTTGGAGCTTGCTTAAGGCGGATTACATAACTCCTAACTGTAACTATACTACCATCTTCTATGTTCTTGTATGTTTCTTGTGATCATATCGACTATTTATGTTGTTAGTTGAGTTTCTTGCTTAAGTTGTCCTTGTTGGCCGAACCTATGTTCTAGGGTTTCTTGGTGAGCAACACCCCTTTCTCTCCTAGGTCTAGAGGAGTGAGCTTGAGTTCTAGTAATATGGGCAATACTCCTCTCTCGTCTAAGTTGAGAGGTGAGCTTGTGTTCTAGTGGCTTGAGAAACACCCTCCTCTCACCATGGACTTGAAAGGTGAGCTATGTGGTGGTTGTGGACCTTGGTTGTGGTTGTTCCTTGAGTTGCCCGATTGGTGATAAGAAGTGTGCAAGACCCCTCTCTCTTGGTGGTTGAGAGGAGAGCATCTTCTTGATCCACTAGGGTTGTGGTGCCCTTGTGCTTGAGGTTGATGATGACCTTGTGGAGTGGCATCTTGGCCGATATAGTCTTGAGGTTGATGCTGCCCGATACCCTCCTTTGGTCTAGAGCTTGGTGGATAGTTCGTGGTGTTGTGACGGGAGTCACACCCATGGTCCTTGCCTTATGGAGTCGGGCGTCACTCTATGTTGAGTCCCTGCCCGACACACATAACCTAGGAGGTGGCTTGGTGTCGTTATACCTTTGACGTTGGGGCTATGTGACTAGCTTGTGCTAGGCGTCATGGCTTAGTAGTAATGCCCGATAGAGTGTCACATAGTATCCCTAACCGTTGCACATGGATGCTCAACGGACCGTTGCACGACACTGAAGTGCACGACACATGTGGCTGCACGATATGCATGGATGCACGATATGCTTTGGTTCCCTGATGCATGACACACCTTTGCACGACATGGTGTTGCACATTACACTGGTTGAATGACATGCCTTTGGGCCGAGCTGCATGCTATGCTGTTGGCCGTTATGCTTTGGTTGCCCGATACATGAGGTGCACGACACTGTGTTGCACGATACACCCTAGGTGCTTCCCTTTATCCTTGTTGGTTGCTTGACCGTTGTGAGGCTTGAGTGTTGGGAGATAGGGGAGAGTACCCTGCCCGATACTATCTTTGGTGAGGGTAGTGGGCGTTTCTAGTAAGGGTCTTGTTATTTATATGGAAAATCGATATGTTAGATCTTGTTTCATGCTGTCACGTTTGGTTATGATGGTGACCCTTGATATGTTCAATAATAGTGAGGTGTTTGATATAATAGATCACATCTATGTATCTTGACTTGACATTTCATGTGTTTGTGATCATATTGATTATATGTATAATGCTGAGATAATGGTAAACATATAAGATGCTTTGCATGATGTGATGATCACAGGTTGAGACATGTATGAGAGAGCATATAATTGATAATACGATCTTTCTGTTAATCCATGATAATTGTGCATACTAAGCATGCAGGTGTCTCATACAGATGCATAGCCAGATAAAAGGCTATGAGGTATATATGTTTGAGTAACACTGCTCTGATGGTTACTCTTGATGATGAGATAACATGCATGATGTGTTTTGGTGTGAGGACCTGAGTTTGGCTAAAGAGCCTAAGTTGAGGTGTTATCCTCGGATGGTGATCTGGGATTGTTATCCCAAGTGATGAGAATGCCTTATGAGGCAGTGGTTGTTGTGATGACGGATTGAGATCCCATGGAAATGTGATGATCCTTGAGATGGATCTAGATGTTTGGCAAGAGGTCAAGTGGTAACATGTTGTGTTGGATCCTTGTGATGGATCAGGATGATGTTGATGACAGTAAAAGCATGATATCGAGTTTCATGTTGTTTATTCTTGTTATAAGTTTGCATGTTATACAACTTGGCTGAACCTTGCAATCCACTTAAAATATGTTAATTAAATTACAGATGAACCTTCATGTAGTTTTCCCTGGCTATAGATCCATCATTGTCAGGAGCTGGTGATGGTGAAACAGGTTCTCCTACGCGTAAACCTGGAAGCGCATATTATTTAATATGTGTGGTTTCTCCTAGCCTGAAATAGAGAGGACGTG
Source organism: Alisma plantago-aquatica (assembly GCA_963693085.1). Lineage (NCBI taxonomy): Eukaryota > Viridiplantae > Streptophyta > Magnoliopsida > Alismatales > Alismataceae > Alisma > Alisma plantago-aquatica. Next base: position 489,430,271 of record OY856410.1, read on the forward strand.
AGTGCAACTACAGTTGCAGACTCGGGATATATATATATATATATATATATATATATATATATATATATATATATATATATATATATATATATATATATATATAGAGAGAGAGAGAGAGAGAGAGAGAGCATGGTGAACATGACCATGGCTCAGTGTGATAGAGCATGAATGTGTTCATGGCTCAGAGCACGGTGAATAGGCCCGTCGCTCAGATTTACTAGCGTCAAAACCTGTACCGAGGCGGGCTAGGCAGAGGGTAGCCTATGGAGCTGACCCTGTGGCTGAGGCTACTTAAGCACGAGACTGCGGTCCTGCTTTGGTTCTCGTGCACTGACCACGAGGTGGGAGGTCGTGGAGTCCAACTCTTCCATTGACCTTGTATGGCACCGGCTTGGGTTTCACAACCGAATGTTGGATTTGAGCGGTACGGCTCACTTGCTCAGAGCATAATAATATGTAATTCAGCCGAATAGTAATATTGCTCAAGGCAAAATATGGAACATTGATTGAGGCCTTGCTTGCGTAGTTAATGTTATTATACTTGCAGCTACTCATACGTTCCTTATGTTATGTGGTAAGATCTCATAAATCTTTTCTTGTTAATCATGTTCCATAAAGAGATTTGGTGAAATGCCTTCCGTACATCTGGTAAGCTCGATGGTATGAATAGCCTTGCTATATAGACTACTCTTGTTATACCTTCTATCAGTTACCTGTTGGTTTTGCTTTAATATTCCTTTGGTTATATGGTTTCGGCGGGGAGTTATGTTTCTGGCTGGGACTGTCTGTCTCACCCCGCTGGTTTATAACCTTTTTAGGTGTTCGAGCTAGACGTGGTGGTGGTCGTGGAGTTGCGGCCGAGCAGCAAGACGAGCAGTAGAAGGCAAGAGATGGATATAATGTTGTTTTGGTCATTTTGTAGTAGAGTCTTAGAGTCATCCATGTACTCTCAGGTCCTTGGGAGCGTTTTGACGTTGTTTCACGATGTTTAGTTGTTAAAGCTTTGTATATCCTGATGTTGGCCGAATGTGAGCCGTTATGTGCATATGAACAGGTGATGAACTCATGTGATAGCTTGACTGCTGATCTCCTAAGCTGTGGCCACGTATCAAGACTTGCAAATGTTTATATAACATACTTTCTTGCAGGACGAGGACTTGAATGTAATAGTTTTCCTGGATTATCTTCTTTCTGCAATCGGTTTTAATTAACCTATGTTTTGGTAATCTGTGGTTTATGGTGTTTTCCGCACGTTTTCGCGTAACACCTCGCCGTCTGTGTGATAGCGGGATGTGTTGCCACAAATACCATTTTTGAAAAACACATCATCAGATAGGCAACAAAAATAAAAAGTTTACTGATATATTTCCCATTAACCAATAGATCGCGTCAATAAATAATCAATGTAAAGGATGGTTTAACAAAGATATATCTAGTCTTGGATCAAGTCTAGTGATAATCCTCATCAATGTGGTTGTGCATTCTTGGACAGAGACTGTGTAGCTCCTGATCTTCACTACAAACAACATAATTAGTCAATGTCTGTAGCAGATCCTCAACAAACTATAGGTTGACGTTTCCCTCCTAACAATGGACAAAGGCCACCTCACCTCTAGAGAAGTCCACACGGACCACCTAAAACTCCAATCATTCAATTCCAATGGACATGAAGAAGTTGTCCCTCATGTTGGTGTACTAGTCACCGACTCGCTTTCCCACAATTATTCTTTCTTTCTATCCCTCCCTCTATTGGGTAGGACTTGCTCAAGTTCTCTATTGGTTATTACAACCAGAGAGGACAATAATTTTTGAAAGAAATGTATTTTTGCTCTGGGAATATCCCCATACCCCTCTATTTATAGTAGGGATTAGGGTTTGGGTTCCCAATCTGTACGGGAGTGGAAGGGATCTAAAGATCTTAAATTTTTGCAACCAGTGAGCCCCAAACAGATATGTTGGCAATGGAGACAGTCATCTGAAACTTGAGCTGATCATTTCACACATCGAGATGGTTATTACATAGTTTCCCAATCACACTTAAATTTAGAATTCTTTTCCAATTAACACTTAATATCAATTCCTTGCATCAATAGAATTGATCAATTGAAACGATCACACTTTATCACAAATTCATGATAGATTCTAGAACATTTCTCCGGTCCAATTGAGTTGATTTATTTAATAGGTGAATTGGAAATCTCGCTCTACCCAAGCTGATCAGTTCACCCAGTGAGCCGATCGGTTGGTTCCTATTTCATGCAGAATTTCAGCCAATTTAGTTCCAATCAACTCAACACTTCACATGATCATTTCATTACATGAGCGTTCAGTTGGGAGTTTGCCCAGTTGACTTGTTGTGAAAATTGAATACCTAAACACTTTACTAATCAATACAATCATCATTTAAGATTAAACTCCTCCCTCTTGATGAGTTCCTATGTGTGTGACTCTATAGGTCCCATATTATGATGGAAGTGAATGTCCATAATCAATTATGACATCACAAGCAAAGAGTCACAGTTACCCAATCATCACCTTTATGATAATTCTTATTCAGAATACATTTGATGATGTCAAAGCATAAGAAATGACATGTGATGAGTGTTGTGACTTCAGGTACAAGAACCACAAACACTACCATCACTATAAGATGTAATTCTGACTTACCTAGTTAAGGTTTCCACGTATCACTCTTATGGTGGGTATGTATGATACATTGTTCTCCAACATGTATTTATGTGTGTAGTTTGATATCACCATATCATGACTAATTAGCTTCTACCATCAACCAACTCACACTCTGATCTTATGTGTTAGTTCTATCTATCTACCTTCCACAATAACAACCAATCAAGGACATAATGAGAATGTATATACTCCTAAGATCCGTATGATCTCATTCTTCTAACTCACGTACTTGAAGACATAAATCATTGATTAATATCATTCTCTAGACATTTATTATGTTATTTCACTATCTTATAACTAAAAAAACATAATAATTGGAATCTTTCCTTTATTATTAATCAAATCATTTACATGCTATGAAATTACAACCATCATATGATTGGTTCTTTGGGCGTATACACCAACATGTGGTCGTGCTTTTGGTGATCATGCTTCTGGTACTCCTAAACATGCTCTTGCTTGCCCTAGACGAGGCCTACATAAATTTCCTACTAATAACTTCTACACCCCTATGTGGGTGCATCAACCATAATATAGACTGCTACTGGGAAAAGCATGGTACACCTTTCTGCACAAACTAGGTCTCCTCTATTTCCTATGAATATTACATGGGTACTTATTCATGTTCAACATAGCCCATGTTTGACTGGATTCACTTGGAACTTGAAAATATTCTCCAGGTTCATCTATCCTCTCAAACACCTTCTTTAGATGGAGATTCTTTTGCTTTACTTGCATACCCTACTACTTACTACAAAAACAAATGGGTCATCAACTCACAATGCACTTGCTCATATTTCTAGATCATCTGATCTTTGAACTTCCTTATCTATGACTACATATGTCCCTCCTATGAGCGTAAGCTGATGGGACTCAATCTGCTTTACATGGAAATGGAACTATATCTCTGTGTAAAAATCTACCCTTACCATTTCTGTGTGAATTTTTCCAATTTGGCAAATAGACTCAGATTGTTTCTCATAAAAAGAATGGAATTAATTTCATTTTTTTATATCGTTCATGCCTATTGGGGCCCCTTTTCTATTACTAGCTTGTCAGGTTTTCTCTATTCTATGAATTTTATGGAAGACCATTCTAGGGAAACATGGTTGTTTCTATTAAAGGGCTGTAAAAGTATTTTGCAAACTATCATCACCTTTTACTAAGATTCAAACCCAATTAATAACATTTGTCAAAATCTTGGGAACTAATAATCCCTTAGAATTTATGAAAAAAATTGTGGATCAATTTTGTACCTCTCAGGGTAACATTCATCACACTTCATGTTCTTACCCACCATAAATGAATAATTTCCATCTTCTTAAAGTAGCACAAATTCCTTAGAATTTATGCAAAAAATTGATGATTGGTTTTGTACTTCTCAAGGAAACATTCATCACACTTCATGTTCTTACCCACCACAAAAAAATGGCGTGGAAGAAAGGAAGAATATCCATCTTCTTAAAGTAGCACACACTATTCTTGTTCACTATCACCTGCCTAAACATTTATGACCTAAATCTATTTCTACTTTGTATTACTTAACTAACCATATTACTTCTTATGTGTTGTATAATCAAGTCCCTGCTTTTCTTTTGTAGCTTGATGCACCTTTGTTTTCCATTGCACCACACATCTTTGGCAACACTTGTTTTGTAAAGAATTTCCACCTTGGTATATTTAAAGTTGAGTGCCACTAAACTAAGTGCGTCTTTCTAGGATATTCACAAAATTAAAAAGGATATTGGTCTTATGATCTTCTCAAACAAAAATACTTTTTGAGTTTGATGTTGTTGTTTTAGACACATCTCATTCTACACTGACAAGGGGTCCACTTTATCAAGTGATATGTTGGATCCTACTTTGCTGCCTCAAGTAGTCAAACATGATCACACTAAAGTAACTGAAGATCTTACTCCTCCTTAGAAGGCGTGCACAATAAGAACCAAGGTTGTGACCACATCTAAGCTTAATTGGTAAACTACGGTTTACCTAGATGATAACATGTTTAATTGGATTGATCATTTCTTAAATCTAATTAATGATGATATCTCAATTATTATGTGTTAAACCTAATGTGAACCCCAAGTATGCTATCTCTTTGTATAATTAGGGTTTGAGATATATATAAACCCTAGTCGGCTGAAATTAGGGTTTTCACCAAATAGGATCATGTTGAGGAGGAATGAGAGAGGTATGCAAAGTAGAATGAAAATGGTAGTTGAAGGATAGTATAGCACGACCGTGGTGGGTAGCACGACATTGCTAGGTCATTGGTGGCATAAGCATGCAAGGCCACATGGCCATTTTGAATGAATTGAACTATTGATCAACTTTTATACTAAAGTATGATGAAAACCATGCACCATGGACAGGTTACTGTAGTATGGCCGTGTTGGGTCCAGTTTAGCATGGATGTGGTAGCTAGCACAACCGTTCTAGGGCATTTTTGCTTCAACTGACGTTTCTCCAGAATTCTGGATAGTAATGCACTATTTGATTTTTATTTATTTATTGTTAACTTCAAACGATCTCAAGTTTTAACTGGATCTTTGTAACTCAATTATTTACAAATGCTAAATTCTCATAATTTTTGGAGAATGTTTGATGTCTGAAATAAATGAATTACGGTAACCTTTTTATGATAGAAAAATCTGCTAAAATAAGAAAAAGTTAAGTGAGGGGTCAAAGGGCAATTGACCCTAGCAGCTCAATTTCTCTATATATTCAACCTCATACCCTATAAGATCTCATAATTTTTAATTCATTCCAAAGAAACAAAATCCTAGAGAGAGAGGGAGAGTTAGGGCTTGAGAGGAGAAAGTGGTGGAATTGCTGAATTAGGGTTTTGCGGTCCGAGGAATGGTGAAATCAAGTAAGTTTAGCTTCTTTGCATAGCCTTTCATGGTGAATCTTCTCTCACATGTCAAGATTCCATCCCTCCCCTGATGTGATCTGAATTGGTATCAAAATTTCCCTTTTTCTCACTCTTTCTTCATAGTTCCTCATTTTTAGGGTTTCTGAGTTGAAAGGAAGAAGAATTGGGTGAATTGCTAGGGATTTGATAGGACTTTGAGATTTTCAGGGATGATATTTGTTTATAAGGTGTTTTCACACCTTAGGGTGAGTTGGAATTGTTGGGTTTTAGCAGAGATAAAGAAGGCAGTGGAAACAAAAATTTTCTTCTCCCTGAACCCAGTATAAAGGAATCGCGTCAACGTGTATACATTAGGAAGGATGGTTTGTAGATACATACCTTGTCCCGATGCTTGCTCGAAGATGTTACCTCGTGGCTTGCGTGATCCTCACCTCCAGTCTTGGATGGTGTGTGTAGCTCCTGGTCTCAGTGGGACTATCGGGATTGACAGCTATTGTGACGTCCCCGGATTTTGACTCCTCCAAACCCTATTGGGAATGAGAGGTCAGAGTCTGAGAACATCATCCAATCATATCAGAAAGCGATGCGGAAGCGTAATACGCATACATGAACATACAACCATAACATTCTCAACATTCAACATGTAAATTTATACAAATGAATTGTTACAACATGATTTGCAGTTACATATTGAATGAAAATTCTAAAAGTCCACGAACATATATGCTAAACTAGGATCTACACAATAGGTACAACCTGGACAACTGCTCACTTCCTTTCTTTTATCCCAAGCTAGCTCTGAACCTAAAACATACGTGAAACAACAAATCAACACACAAGGTGTTGTGCACGTGGGTAGAAAGATACATACTAATATGCTTGCATAATTGAAATAATCTTGAGAAAGAAAGAGTAAAAGAAAACATTATTTAAAGCGATAATCAGGTAAACACATATTTAGATGCCTTTTGATGCGTTTGTACTACTAAGTGGTGTCACACTTCATTTTTCCCCGCCCCTTGGGCTATGGGGACCGAATGTCGACCTTATATTCAGAGGGGAGAGAGAGAGATGTCACACTTCATTTTTCCCCGCACCTTGGGTTATGGGGACCGAGTGCCGACCTTATATTTAGAGGAAGAGAGAGAGAGATGATTGAGGGAGAGAGAGAGAGCATATATCAACTCAGTAGCTACAAACCATCTATATTCTTTTATGTTCTGTAATGTTTTGCGGAGCATATACAACTAATACAAATCCAAGAATTTATATGCAAACACAAGCATCCAAGGTACATCATATCATTATGCATTCATGAAAACTAGTCTTATACTTAATAAAAACCCACGTACCTGAGTTCAGAGATTCCTATTTATATTCTGGATCATCTACATCTCTGGTCATCACCTGATTAATAACAACTTAATCATCATTAATACATGGTCCATTATGTCATTGATATTTTAGGTCTAAGTTAGGGTTTAGGCCAAACCTAGGTGTAAACTGACCTAAGATTGCCTCTAAAATTTTTATACTAGTTTGAAGATCATAACTATGGTCTGGTTCAAATTTCATAATTTTCTGATAACTGGTCTATTTTCCAGAATTAATATGAGGTTAAAACATGCAATTGGATTTTAGTGAGAAAAGGCCTAACATAGATCAATAAAACCCATATCAGAGTTCACCAGTGGGTTTCTAGAGTTATTAAAGTTCTACAATATTTTTTTGAGAATTAATATCACATGGATACTATTAATTTCAACTAATGGACTCTAAATCACCTACATTAAATATCATCATTATTTGTTCATCAAAGGTCTGATCTAAGGGTCCAGTCATAAAGTAGGCATTATTCTGAGTCCATAGATATTTTTGGGTAATTATTTGGACACAAGAGCTATTTTTTATGTCATTCTTAAGATTTGGTCTATACATAGAAATTGACTGAGATTTACCTTCTCAGATTTACGGAGGTCGTCAGATCTTGTGGCTTGGGGTGCAGATTTCAGACATGTGGACTCTTCGGTTGTGGCTTGTACTTGTTGCCCAGGTGGGCCGGCTAATTTTCTATCGTTGGACCGGATTGACAACCTGGATAAGGCTTCGGGTGAGGCATGATTGTGTCTTCTGCTCGCCGCCCGATTCTTGAGACTTCAGTCTTCGAAGGTGACAGTGTCGCCGCTGTAGAAGACGCAGATGAGGGCAAGTATGAGGTCTTCGTTCCTTATAAAAGATGGAATGCGTGAGCACCTTCCGCGGATTTGGTCCTCATGGCTAGCAAGCAGGTAGAACCTCCTCCTCCTCGCCTGTTCTGACCTATGCCAAGGAGTCTCGACGCCCCCCTGATCCCTGCCTTCTACTGGTTGGAAATCAGACTACACCTTCGAGACACCACCACCACAGGCTCGTCTTAGTATGAGTCGCTGCTCTAGGGAGCGATCGGCCACTGAGTCCCTCCTCCTCTATTCTTCTTCTGCAGACTGCAACGACCTTGATGGCTCAGAACATCTACTGCAGCTACAAGCCCCCGGCGCCCACATCCTTGCCACTGTGAGGGTCGTCTGTGGTCAGTTTTGATCTGGCGAGAAGATGCTGCTGTTGTGAGCCTTTTCTCAGGAGAGCAATGAGTCGAGGTGGGCCTTCTTTCCTCCTGATCGGCAACACGGCTCAGGAAAGGCTAAAGCAAACGACACTACATCGAGTTTAGGTACTTTCTATCACGGTCGTAGGAACCAGGAAGTGGGAAGCGAGGCCTTCCTAAGCCTTGTCAGTGGAGATGATAGGGGAAAACGGCAGATAGAAGTGGAAAAACAGGTCATCGCACCCCTGATTTGTTGGGTCGTTGGGTGTCTGGGACCTTGGAACTCTGTTGATGACCGAAATTAAAGCCTGGTTCTCCATCTTCCAAGGTGTGAGCAAAGGAGTTGGACCTCCATCCATCACCTACGAGTTGCAGTGATGTTAATGGTGTGACTGCTCGACTAGGTTGGAGAGCGTTGAGAGATGATGATCAGTATGATACCCCCATAATTATCTCCTTGCTCCGAGATATGTGTGTGTTTTGTTGCAGATATTTCCTTGTGGAGTGTTTAGATGCTCCCTTATTTGCGGAGGTGGAAGACGAGGTCAAGATGGTTCAGCCTCCCCTAAATCATTGCATGTCCCCGCAACTTCAGTTAATAGACGTCTACAAATATTTTTTTGCTTGGTTTGTAGTATGGTAAAAAGACTCGTATAAATCAATCATACTTCAAGCATTTGATCTACAATATTCAAGTCTAGGTATCTTTCAAGTAGCTCAGCCATATGATATAAAAATGTAAGCATTGGCTCCTTTGAAAGTTATCTAATTTCTCGACAAGTTTGATACTACAATTCTTGATCTTGCAATTCCAAATAATTCATCCATAAACTTAGAAATAGTTGTGAAAACCTTGAATACAGATCAATCAATCATCAATTCTTCATCAAACAAGTTCGATCCAATTAGTATGGTCGTTATCTATATCCAAAACTTCACTATATAATATTCAAATCCATACATATCACTAGATGTATGTTTAATCTCATAAACATTTAATTAGTTAGAAAAAGTCTTCTATCCCAATTGAAGTCAGTTAGATGAAAAAAAAATTATACATCATCTCTCCAATCAACCCCTAGTTGTGTTTTGAGTTCATCATTGGGTAGCTAATTCATCAATTTGGTATCAACCATCAACTTAGATTTCACGGTCCTCAAATGCTACCTTAGGTTTCAGAAACCTGAAATTCAGGGTCATCACATTCACTCCACCTTATTTGGAATTTCGTCCTCGAAATTCAACTAATCTCATACTTAAGAGGCTATTTAGGAGTTCAACTTCATATACTTCATCATTGCTTAGATTCTAAGACCACCATAGTGGCATGTACTCTAAGTTGTTAGCTTAGGGTCTAGAGATTTTTTTTTTCAAATAAGAAGGGCTTACGTAACATGCTTGACCATTAGGGTTTCACCCTATGGTGTGATATTCATACTCAACTTAGAAGCATACATTGAGAAGGATCAAAGTTACGAACTATATTTCTGATCATGTATTCTATGATCCAAAAATATCTTTATATCAAGTTCATGAGTTCAACTTTTTATGCCTTGCATGTATTATGTGAAGGAAAAAAGAGAATATACTAAGTTTAGCCCATGATCTCAGAATCATATCTTTCATGTTTCATATGAAGGGGAAGACAATATTTTAAAGTCAAACTTATCATGATTTCAAACTTGGATATTATATGTATGATATAGGGAGGAAAATATAGGATAGGTCAAGCTTATATGAGTGACTCCTCATATATAAATCATCTATATAGCTCAAGTGAGGCTTCTATCATCATATATTAAGAAAGAGAAGAAGAAGGGAGAATTGTATTTTTGAGTATCTTTTGCACAAAGCATCATACTCTCATAACTAGAGTTCATATATTACCTCACTTGCAACTAATGATGAGATTCACAAAATATGCCACTCAAGCTAGGACCTAACTCAGCCAAAGGATTGACTTTATCATATGGGTCATCTACCCATCCTTTTATTTTACCCAATTCTCACATATAGATTTGAATCATGCATAAGGACTCAACACAACACTCGAGAGTAATCTAGTGTATGATTTTTTTAACACATATCTCATATATTGGAGGCTAGGTCCTATGACCTTCTCCCTGTGGGTCTTACTCTCTCTAGAGTTCACCACTTATCTCATCCTACCACTAGACGTCCTCCTTGTAGATGAGTTTGAGGCTCATGAACACTCGTCTCTATCTTAACTTAGCTTATCTTAAGTAGAAAAAGGTAATGTACTTTCATCATCATGACTTAGCATAGATCCTCCCAAGAGTGAATTCGTTCACATATAACTCAAATCTTAATAAGGAAACTCATACCATCATATATCAACTTAGGTAAGATTCTATATACTTATTTCCTTCATCTTTCTTTTATCTATCTATCTATCACATAACCTTATGAGGCTCTAGACATGTAATCTAGATCTATTCTGTCTTCTAGACTGATGTCACTCCCTTTCACTTAGATTGCATGAACACTAACTACTCTACAGTGTGAGGGACACATTTTTATATTTACATATATATAATAAAATATTATATAGTTTTTTCCAAGAAAGAAGACGTCAGAGAAAATAGTCGAGGCTCGAGCCGATTGGAAAACAAAACCAAATCAGCAAAACCGAGTGTCCCACACACAGTAGATAGTCTAGTGTCATGTAACCTAGTGAAATGGTGAGAACATGGTGTAGACTAGTGTAGCTACCCAATACATATGAGCTCTATATGGAAAGGGTTTCAAACACTTGTCTAAACCTAGTTCTCAAACATCTAGGTTCTAACCTAGAGGCTAAGTCAAACCTTATTCCTATATAACAACTTACTAAGTTTCTAAGGTTTAAAGTGAAAGGTGAGATTTAGGTTTAATATTTCATGGTGAGCAATTGTTAGGTGTAGCTATTGTTCATGCTCTAATACCAACTGTGACGTCCCTGGATTTTGACTCCTCCAAACCCTATTGGGAATGACAGGTCAGAGTCTGAGAACATCATCCAATCATATCAGAAAGCGATGCGGAAGCGTAATACGCATACATGAACATACAACCATAACATTCTCAACATTCAACATGTAAATTTATACAAATGAATTATTACAACATGATTTGCAGTTACATATTGAATGAAAATTCTAAAAGTCCACAAACATATATGCTAAACTAGGATCTACACAATAGGTACAACCTGGACAACTGCTCACTCCCTTTCTTTTATCCCAAGCTAGCTCTGAACCTAAAACATATGTGAAACAACGAATGAACACACAAGGTGTTGTGCACGTGGGTAGAAAGATACATACTAATATGCTTGCATAATTGAAATAATTTTGAGAAAGAAAGATTAAAAGAAAACATTATTTAAAGCGATAATCAGGTAAATACATTTTTAGATGCCTTTTGATGCGTTTGTACTACTAAGTGGTGTCACACTTCATTTTTCCCCACCCCTTGGGCTATGGGGACTGAGTGTCAACCTTATATTCAGAGGGGAGAGAGAGATGTCACACTTCATTTTTCCCCGCCCCTTGGGCTATGGGGACCGAGTGCCGACCTTATATTTAGACGAAGAGAGAGAGAGATGATTGAGGGAGAGAAAGAGAGAGCATATATCCACTCAGTAGCTACAAACCATCTATATTCTTTTATATTCTGTAATATTTTGCGGAGCATATACTACTAATACACATCCAAGAATTTATATGCAAACACAAGCATCCAAGGTACATCATATCATTATGCATTCATGAAAACTAGTCTTATACTTAATAAAAACTCACGTACCTGAGTTCAGAGATTCCTATTTATATTCTGGATCATCTACATCTCTGGTCATCACCTGATTAATAACAAATTAATCATCATTAATACATGGTCCATTATGTCATTGATATTTTAGGTCTAAGTTAGGGTTTAGGCCAAACCTAGGTTTAAACTGACCTAATATTGCCTCTAATATTTTTAAACTGGTCTGAAGGTCATAACTATGGTCTGGTTCAAATTTCATAATTTTCTGATAACTGGTCTATTTTCTAGAATTAAGATGAGGTTAAAACATGCAATTGGGTTTTAGTGAGAAAAGGCATAACATAGATCAATAAAACCTAGATCAGAGTTCACTAGTGGGTTTCTAGAGTTATTAAAGTTCTACTAAAATTTTTTGAGAATTAATATCACATGGATACTATTTATTTCAACTAATGGACTCTAAATCAGCTACATTAAATATCATCATTATTTGTTCATCAATGGTCTGATCTAAGGGTCCAGTAATAAAGTAGGCATTATTCTGAGTCCATATATATTTTTGGGTAATTATTTGGACACAGGAGCTATTTTTTATGTCATTCTTAAGATTTGGTCTATACATAGAAATAGACTGAGATTTAACTTCTCAGATTTACGGAGGTCGTCAGATCTTATGGCTTGGGGTGTAGATTTCAGACATGTGGACTCTTCGGTTGTGGCTTGTACTTGTTGCCCAGGTGGGCCAGCTAATTTTCTACCGTTGGACCGGATTGACAACCTGGATGAGGCTTCGGGCAAGGCGTGATTGTGTCTTCTGCTCGCCGCCTGATTCTTGCGACTTCAGTCTTCGAAGGTGACAGTGTCGCCACTTTAGAAGACGCCGATGAGGGCAAGTATGTGGTCTCCGTTCCTTGTAAATGATGGAATGCGTGAGCACCTTCCGCGGATTTGGTCCTCATGGCTAGCAAGCAGGTAGAACCTCCTCCTCCTCACCTATTCTGACCTCCACCAAGGAATCTCGACGCCCCCTGATCCCTGCCTTTTGCTGGTTGGAAATCAGACTACACCTCCGAGACACCACCACCGCAGGCTCGTCGTTAGTATGAGTCGCTGCTCTAGGGAGAGATCGGCCACTGAGTCCCTCCACCTCTATTCTTCTTCTGCAGACTGCAATGACTTTGATGGCTCATAACATCTACTGCAGCTACAAGCCCCCAGAGCCCACATCCTTGCCACCGTGAGGGTCGTATGTGGTCGGTTTTGATCTGGCGAGAAGATGCCGCTGTTGTGAGCCTTTTCTCAGGCAAGCAATGCGTCGAGGTGGTCCTTCTTTCCTCCTGATCGGCGACACGCCTCAGGAAAGGCTAAAGCAAACGACACTATAGCGAGTTTAGGTACTTTCTATCACGGCCGTAGGAGCCAGGAAGTGGGAAGCGAGGCCTTCCTAAGCCTTGTCAGTGGAGATGACAGGGGAAAACGACAGATAGAAGTGGAAAAACAGGTCATCGCACCCCTGATTTGTTGGGTCGTTGGGTGTCTGGGACCTTGGAACTCTGTTGATGACCAAAATTAAAGCATGGTTCTCCATCTTCCAAGGTGTGAGCAAAGGAGCTGGACCTCCATCCATCACCTACGAGTTGCAGTGATGTTCATGGTGTGACTGCTCGACTTGGTTGGAGAGCTCTGTGAGATGATGATCAGTATGATACCCCCATAACTATCTCCTTGATCCGAGATATGTGTGTGTTTTGTTGCAGATATTTCCTTGTGGAGTGTTTAGATGCTCCCTTCTTTGCGGAGGTGGAAGACGAGGTCAAGATGGTTCAGCCTCCCCTAAATCATTGCATGTCCCCGCAACTTCAGTTAATAGACGTCTACAAATATTTTTGGCTTGGTTTGTAGTATGGTAAAAAGACTCGTATAAATCAATCATACTTCAAGCATTTGATCTACAATATTCAAGTCTAGGTATCTTTCAAGTAGCTCAGCCATATGAAATAAAAATGTAAGCATTGGCTCCTTTGAAAGTAATCTAATTTCTCGACAAGTTTGATACTACAATTCTTGATCTTGCAATTCCAAATAATTCATCCATAAACTTAGAAATAGTTGTGAAAACCTTGAATACAGATCAATCAATCCTCAATTCTTCATCAAACAAGTTCAATCCAATTAGTATGGTCGTTATCTATATCCAAAACTTCACTATATAACATTCAAATCCATACATATCACTAGATGGATGTTTAATCTCATAAACATTTAATTAGTTAGCAAAAGTCTTCTATCCCAATTGAAGTCAGTTAGATGTAAAAAAAAATTATACATCATCTCTCCAATCAACCCCTAGTTGTGTTTTGAGTTCATCATTGGGTAGCTAATTCATCAATTTGGTATCAACCATCAACTTAGATTTCACGGTCCTCAAATGCTACCTTAGGTTTCAGAAACCTGAAATTCAGGGTCATCACATTCACCCCACCTTATTTGGAATTTCGTCCTCGAAATTCAACTAAGCTCATACTTAAGAGGCTATTTAGGAGTTCAACTTCATATACTTCATCATTGCTTAGATTCTAAGACCACCATAGTGGCATGTACTCTAAGTTGTTAGCTTAGGGTCTAGAGATTTTTTTTTCAAATAAGCAGGGCTTACGTAACATGCTTGACCATTAGGGTTTCACCCTATGGTGTGATGTTCATACTCAACTTAGAAGCATACATTGAGAAGGATCAAAGTTACGAACTATATTTTTGATCATGTATTCTATGATACAAAAATATCTTTATATCAAGTTCATGAGTTCAACTTTTTATGCCTTGCATGTATTATGTGAAGGAAAAAAAAGAATATACTAAGTTTATCCCATGATCTCAGAATCATATCTTTCATGTTTCATATGAAGGGGAAGACAATATTTTAAAGTCAAACTTATCATGATTTCAAACTTGGATATTACATGTATGATATAGGGAGGAAAATATAGGATAGGTCAAGCTTATATGAGTGACTCCTCATATATAAATCATCTATATAGCTCAAGTGAGGTTTCTATAATCATATATTAAGAAAGAGAAGAAGAAGGGAGAATTGTATTTTTGAGTATCTTTTGCACAAAGCATCATACTCTCATAACTAGAGTTCATATATTACCTCACTTGCAACTAATGATGAGATTCACAAAATATGCCACTCAAGATAGGACCTAACTCAGCCAAAGGATTGACTTTATCATATGGGTCATCTACCCATCCTTTTATTTTACCCAATTCTCACATATAGATTTGAATCATGCATAAGGACTCAACACAACACTCGAGAGTAATCTAGTGTATGATTGTTTTAACACATATCTCATATATTGGAGGCTAGGTCCTATGACCTTCTCCCTGTGGGTCTTACTCTCTCTAGAGTTCACCACTTATCTCATCATACCACTAGACGTCCTCCTTGTCGATGAGTTTGAGGCTCATGAACACTCGTCGCTATCTTAACTTAGCTTATCTTAAGTAGAAAAAGGGAATGTACTTTCATCATCACGACTTAGCATAGATCCTCCCAAGAGTGAATTCGGTTCACATATAACTCAAATCTTAATAAGGAAACTCATACCATCATAGATCAACTTAGGTAAGATTCTATTTACTTATTTCCTTCATCTTTCTTTTATCTATCTATCTATCACATAACCTTATGAGGCTCTAGACATCTAATCTAGATCTATTCTCTCTTCTAGACTGATGTCACTCCCTTTCACTTAGATTGCATGAACACTAACTACTCTACAGTGTGAGGGACAAATTTTTATATTTACATATATATAATAAAATATTATATGGTTTTTTCCAAGAAAGAAGACGTCATAGAAAATAGTCGAGGCTCGAGCCGATTGGAAAACAAAACCAAATCAGCAAAACCGAGTGTCCCACACACAGTAGATAGTATAGTGTCATGTAACGTAGTGAAATGGTGAGAACATGGTGTAGACTAGTGTAGCTACCCAATACATATGAGCTCTATAGGGAAAGGGTTTCAAACACTTGTCTAAATCTAGTTCTCGAACATCTAGGTTCTAACCTAGAGGCTAAGTCAAACCTTATTCCTATATAACAACTTACTAAGTTTCTAAGGTTTAAAGTGAAAGGTGAGATTTAGGTTTAATGTTTCATGGTGAGCAATTTTTAGGTGTAGCTATTGTTCATGCTCTGATACCAACTGTGATGTCCCCGGATTTTGACTCCTCCAAACCCTATTGGGAATGAGAGGTCAGAGTCTGAGAACATCATCCAATCATATCAGAAAGCGATGCGGAAGCGTAACACGCATACATGAACACACAACCATAACATTCTCAACATTCAACATGTAAATTTATACAAATGAATTATTACAACATGAGTTGCAGTTACATATTGAATGAAAATTCTAAAAGTCCACGAACATATATGCTAAACTAGGATCTACACAATAGGTACAACCTGGACAACTGCTCACTTCCTTTCTTTTATCCCAAGCTAGCTCTGAAGCTAAAACATATGTGAAACAACGAATCAACACACAAGGTGTTATGCACGTGGGTAGAAAGATACATACTAATATGCTTGCATAATTGAAATAATCTTGAGAATGAAAGATTAAAAGAAAACATTATTTAAAGCGATAATCAGGTAAATACATTTTTAGATGCCTTTTGATGCGTTTGTACTACTAAGTGGTGTCACACTTCATTTTTCCCCGCCCCTTGGGCTATGGGGACCGAGTGTCGACCTTATATTCAGAGGGGAGAGAGAGAGATGTCACACTTCATTTTTACCCGCCCCTTGGGCTATGGGGACCGAGTGCCGACCTTATATTTAGAGGAAGAGAGAGAGAGATGATTGAGGGAGAGAGAGAGAGCATATATCCACTCAATAGCTACAAACCATCTATATTCTTTTATGTTCTGTAATGTTTTGCGGAGCATATACTACTAATACACATCCAAGAATTTATAAGCAAACACAAGCATCCAAGGTACATCATATCATTATGCATTCATGAAAACTACTCTTATACTTAATAAGAACCCACGTACCTGAGTTCAGAGATTCCTATTTATATTCTGGATCATCTACATCTCTAGTCATCACCTGATTAATAACAAATTAATCATCATTAATACATGGTCCATTATGTCATTGATATTTTAGGTCTAAGTTAGGGTTTAGGCCAAACCTAGGTTTAAACTGACCTAAGATTGCCTCTAATATTTTTATACTGGTCTGAAGGTCATAACTATGGTCTGGTTCAAATTTCATAATTTTCTGATAACTGGTCTATTTTCTAGAATTAATATGAGGTTAAACCATGCAATTGGGTTTTAGTGAGAAAAGGCCTAACATAGATCAATAAAACCCAGATCAGAGTTCACCAGTGGGTTTCTAGAGTTATTAAAGTTCTACTAAAATCTTCTGAGAATTAATATCACATGGATACTATTTATTTCAACTAATGGACTCTAAATCACCTACATTAAATATCATCATTATTTGTTCATCAAAGGTCTGATCTAAGGGTCCAGTAATAAAGTAGGCATTATTCTGAGTCCATAGATATTTTTGGGTAATTATTTGGACACAGGAGCTATTTTTTATGTCATTCTTAAGATTTGGTCTATACATAGAAATTGACTGAGATTTACCTTCTCAGATTTACGGAGGTCGTCAGATCTTGTGGCTTGGGGTGTAAATTTCAGACATGTGGACTCTTTGGTTGTGGCTTGTACTTGTTGCCTAGGTGGGCCGGCTAATTTGCTACCGTTGGACCGGATTGACAACCTGGATGAGGCTTCAGGCAAGGCGTGATTGTGTCTTCTGCTCGCTGCCCGATTCTTGAGACTTCAGTCTTCGAAGGTGACAGTGTCGCCGCTTTAGAAGACGCCGATGAGGGCAAGTATGTGGTCTCCGTTCCTTGTAAATGATGGAATGTGTGAGCACCTTCCGCGGATTTGGTCCTCATGGCTAGAAAGCAGGTAGAACCTCCTCCTCCTCGCCTGTTCTGACCTCCGCCAAGGAGTCTCGACGCCCCCCTGATCCCCACCTTCTGCTGGTTGGAAATCGGACTACACCTCCGAGACACCACCACCGCAGGCTCATCGTTAGTATGAGTCGCTTCTCTAGGGAGCGATCGGCCACTGAGTCCCTCCTCCTCTATTCTTCTTCTGTAGACTGCAACGACCTTGATGGCTCAGAACATCTACTGCAGCTACAAGCCCCCAGAGCCCACATCCTTGCCACCGTGAGGGTCGTCTGTGGTCAGTTTTGATCTGGCGAGAAGATGCTGTTGTTGTGAGCCTTTTCTCAGCCGAGCAATGAGTCCAGGTGGGCCTTCTTTCCTCCTGATCGGCAACACGCCTCAGGAAAGGCTAAAGCAAATGACACTACAACGAGTTTAGGTACTTTCTATCATGGCCGTAGGAACCAGGAAGTGGGAAGCGAGGCCTTCCTAAGCCTTGTCAGTGGAGATGACAGGGGAAAACAGCAGATAGAAGTGGAAAAACAGGTCATCGCACCCCTGATTTGTTGGGTCGTTGGGTGTCTGGGACCTTGGAACTCTGTTGATGACCAAAATTAAATCCTGATTCTCCATCTTCAAAGGTGTGAGCAAATGAGCTGGACCTCCATCCATCACCTACGAGTTGCAGTGATGTTAATGGTGTGACTGCTCGACTAGGTTGGAGAGCTCTGAGAGATGATGATCAGTATGATACCCCCATAATTATCTCCTTGATCCGAGATATGTGTGTGTTTTGTTGCAGATATTTCCTTGTGGAGTGTTTAGATGCTCCCTTCTTTGCGGAGGTGGAAGACGAGGTCAAGATGGTTCAGCCTCCCCTAAATCATTGCATGTCCCCGCAACATCAATTAATAGACGTCTACAAATATTTTTGGCTTGGTATGTAGTATAGTAAAAAGACTCGTATAAATCAATCATACTTCAGGCAGTTGATCTACCATATTCAAGTCTAGGTATCATTCAAGTAGCTCAGCCATATGATATAAAAATGTAAGCATTGGCTCCTTTGAAAGTAATCTAATTTCTCGACAAGTTTGATACTACAATTCTTGATCTTGCAATTCCAAATAATTCATCCATAAACATAGAAATAGTTGTGAAAACCTTGAATACAGATCAATCAATCCTCAATTCTTCATCAAACAAGTTCAATCCAATTAGTATGGTCGTTATCTATATCCAAAACTTCACTATATAATATTCAAATCCATACATATCACTAGATGGATGTTTAATATCATAAACATTTAATTAGTTAGCAAAAGTCTTCTATCCCAATTGAAGTCAGTTAGATGTAAAAAAAAATTATACATCATCTCTCCAATCAACCCCTAGTTGTGTTTTGAGTTCATCATTGGGTAGCTAATTTATCAATTTGGTATCAACCATCAACTTAGATTTCACGGTCCTCAAATGCTACCTTAGGTTTCAAAAACTTGAAATTCAGGGTCATCACATTCACCCCACCTTATTTGGAATTTCGTCCTCGAAATTCAACTAATCTCATACTTAAGAGGCTATTTAGGAGTTCAACTTCATATACTTCATCATTGCTTAGATTCTAAGACCACCATAGTGGCATGTACTCTAAGTTGTTAGCTTAGGGTCTTGAGATTTTTTTTTTCAAATAAGAAGGGCTTATGTAACATGCTTGACCATTAGGGTTTCACCCTATGGTGTGATATTCATACTCAACATAGAAGCATACATTGAGAAGGATCAAAGTTATGAACTATATTTCTGATCATGTATTCTATGATCCAAAAATATCTTTATATCAAGTTCATGAGTTCAACTTTTTATGCCTTACATGTATTATGTGAAGGAAAAAAGAGAATATACTAAGTTTATCCCACGATCTCAAAATCATATCTTTCATGTTTCATATGAAGGGGAAGACAATATTTTAAAGTCAAACTTATCATGATTTCAAACTTGGATATTACATGTATGATATAGGGAGGAAAATATAGGATAGGTCAAGCTTATATGAGTGACTCCTCATATATAAATCATCTATATAGCTCAAGTGAGGTTTCTATCATCATATATTAAGAAAGAGAAGAAGAAGGGAGAATTGTATTTTTGAGTATCTTTTGCACAAAGCTTCATACTCTCATAACTAGAGTTCATATATTACCTCACTTGCAACTAATGATGAGATTCACAAAATATGCCACTCAAGCTAGGACCTAACTCAGCCAAAGGATTGACTTTATCATATGGGTCATCTACCCATCCTTTTATTTTACCCAATTCTCACATATAGATTTGAATCATGCATCAGGACTCAACACAACACTCGAGAGTAATCTAGTGTATGATTTTTTTAACACATATCTCATATATTGGAGGCTAGGTCCTATGACCTTCTCCCTGTGGGTCTTACTCTCTCTAGAGTTCACCACTTATCTCATCCTACCCCTAGACGTCCTCCTTGTAGATGGGTTTGAGGCTCATGAACACTCGTCTCTATCTTAACTTAGCTTATCTTAAGTAGAAAAAGGGAATGTACTTTCATCATCACGACTTAGCATAGATCCTCCCAAGAGTGAATTCGGTTCACATATAACTCAAATCATAATAAGGAAACTCATACCATCATAGATCAACTTAGGTAAGATTCTATATACTTATTTCCTTCATCTTTCTTTTATCTATCTATCTATCACATAACCTTATGAGGCTCTAGACATCTAATCTAGATCTATTCTCTGTTCTAGACTGATGTCACTCCCTTTCACTAAGATTGCATGAACACTAACTACTCTACAATCTGAGGGACACATTTTTATATTTACATATATATAATAAAATATTATATACTTTTTTCCAAGAAAGAAGACGTCACAGAAAATAGTCGAGGCTCGAGCCGATTGGAAAACAAAACCAAATCAACAAAACCGAGTGTCCCACACACAATAGATAGTCTAGTGTCCTGTAACCTAGTGAAATGGTGAGAACATGGTGTAGACTAGTGTAGCTACCCAATACATATGAGCTATATATGGAAAGGGTTTCAAACACTTGTCTAAATCTAGTTCTCGGACATCTAGGTTCTAACCTAGAGGCTAAGTCAAACCTTATTCCTATATAACAACTTACTAAGTTTCTAAGGTTTAAAGTGAAAGGTGAGATTTAGGTTTAATGTTTCATGGTGAGCAATTGTTAGGTGTAGCTATTGTTCATGTTCTGATACCAACTGTGATGTCCCCGGATTTTGACTCCTCCAAACCCTATTGGGAATGAGAGGTCAGAGTCTGAGAACATCATCCAATCATATCAGAAAGCGATGCGGAAGCGTAATACACATACATGAACATACAACCATAACATTCTCAACATTCAACATGTAAATTTATACAAATGAATTATTACAATATGATTTGCAATTACATATTGAATGAAAATTCTAAAAGTCCACGAACATATATGCTAAACTAGGATCTACACAATAGGTACAACCTGGACAACTGCTCACTTCCTTTCTTTTATCCCAAGCTAGATCTGAAGCTAAAACATATGTGAAACAACGAATCAACACACAAGGTGTTGTGCACGTGGGTAGAAAGATACATACTAATATGCTTGCATAATTGAAATAATCTTGAGAAAGAAAGATTAAAAGAAAACATTATTTAAAGCGATAATCAGGTAAATACATTTTTAGATGCCTTTTGATGCGTTTGTACTACTAAGTGGTGTCACACTTCATTTTTCCCCGCCCCTTGGGCTATGGGGACCGAGTGTCGACCTAATATTCAGAGGGGAGAGAGAGAGATGTCGCACTTCATTTTTCCCCGCCCCTTGGGCTATGGGGACCGAGTGCCGAGCTTATATTTAGAGGAAGAGAGAGAGAGAGATGATTGAGGGAGAGAGAGAGAGCATATATCCACTCAGTAGCTACAAACCATCTATATTCTTTTATGTTCTGTAATGTTTTGCGGAGCATATACTACTAATACACATCCAAGAATTTATATGCAAACACAAGCATCCAAGGTACATCATATCATTATGCATTCATGAAAACTAGTCTTATACTTAATAAAAACCCACGCACCTGAGTTCAGAGATTCCTATTTATATTCTGGATCATCTACATCTCTGGTCATCACCTGATTAATAACAAATTAATCATCATTAATACATGGTCCATTATGTCATTGATATTTTAGGTCTAAGTTAGGGTTTAGGCCAAACCTAGGTTTTAACTGACCTAAGATTGCCTCTAATATTTTTATACTGGTCTGAAGGTCATAACTATGGTCTGGTTCAAATTTCATAATTTTCTGATAACTGGTCTATTTTCTAGAATTAATATGAGGTTAAAACATGCAATTGGGTTGTAGTGAGAAAAGGCCTAACATAGATCAATAAAACCCAGATCAGAGTTCACCAGTGGGTTTCTAGAGTTATTAAAGTTCTACTAAAATTTTCTGAGAATTAATATTACATGGATACTATTTATTTCAACTAATGGACTCTAAATCACCTACATTAAATATCATCATTATTTGTTCATCAAAGGTCTGATCTAAGGGTCCAGTAATAAAGTAGGCATTATTCTGAGTCCATAGATATTTTTGGGTAATTATCTGGACACATGAGCTAATTTTTATGTCATTCTTAAGATTTGGTCTATACATAGAAATTGACTGAGATTTACCTTCTCAGATTTACGGAGGTCGTCAGATCTTGTGGCTTGGGGTGTAGATTTCAGACATGTGGAATCTTCGGTTGTGGCTTGTACTTGTTGCCCAGGTGGGCCGGCTAATTGGCTACCGTTGGACCGGATTGACAACCTGGATGAGGCTTCAGGCAAGGCGTGATTGTGTCTTCTGCTCGCCGCCCGATTCTTGAGACTTCAGTCTTCGAAGGTGACAGTGTCGCCGCTTTAGAAGACGCTGATGAGGGCAAGTATGTGGTCTCCGTTCCTTGTAAATGATGGAATGCGTGAGCACCTTCCGCGGATTTGGTCCTCATGGCTAGCAAGCAGGTAGAACCTCCTCCTCCTCTCCTGTTCTGACCTCCGCCAAGGAGTCTCGACGCCCCCCTGATCCCTGCCTTTTGCTAGTTGGAAATCGTACTACACCTCCGAGACACCACCACCGCAGGCTCGTCGTTAGTATGAGTCGTTGCTCTAGGGAGCGATCGGCCACTGAGTCCCTCCTCCTCTATTCTTCTTCTGCAGACTGCAACGACCTTGATGGCTCAGAACATCTACTGCAGCTACAAGCCACCAGAGCCCACATCCTTGCCACCGTGAGGGTCGTCTGTGGTCGGTTTTGATCAGGCGAGAAGATGCCGCTGTTGTGAGCCTTTTCTCAGGCGAGCAATGAGTCGAGGTGGGCCTTCTTTCCTCCTGATCGGTGACACGCCTCAGGAAAGGCTAAAGCAAACGACACTATAGCGAGTTTAGGTACTTTCTATCACGGCCGTAGGAACCAGGAAGTGGGAAGTGAGGCCTTCCTAAGCCTTGTCAGTGGAGATGACAGGGGAAAACGGCAGATAGAAGTGGAAAAACAGGTCATCGCACCCCTGATTTGTTGGGTCGTTGGGTGTCTGGGACCTTGGAACTCTGTTGATGACCAAAATTAAAGCATGGTTCTCCATCTTCCAAGGTGTGAGCAAAGGAGCTGGACCTCCATCCATCACCTACGAGTTGCAGTGATGTTAATGGTGTGACTGCTCGACTAGGTTGGAGAGCTCTGTGAGATGATGATCAGTATGATACCCCCATAATTATCTCCTTGATCTGAGATATGTGTGTGTTTTGTTGCAGATATTTCCTTGTGGAGTGTTTAGATGCTCCCTTCTTTGCGGAGGTGGAAGTCGAGGTCAAGATGGTTCAGCCTCCCCTAAATCATTGCATGTCCCCGCAACTTCAGTTAATAGACGTCTACAAATATTTTTGGCTTGGTTTGTAGTATGGTAAAAAGACTCGTATAAATCAATCATACTTCAAGCATTTGATCTACAATATTCAAGTCTAGGTATCTTTCAAGTAGCTCAGCCATATGATATAAAAATGTAAGCATTGGCTCCTTTGTAAGTAATCTAATTTCTCGACAAGTTTGATACTACAATTCTTGATCTTGCAATTCCAAATAATTCATCCATAAACTTAGAAATAGTTGTGAAAACCTTGAATACAGATCAATCAATCCTCAATTCTTCATCAAACAAGTTCAATCTAATTAGTATGGTCGTTATCTATATCCAAAACTTCACTATATAATATTCAAATCCATACATATCACTAGATGGATGTTTAATCTAATAAACATTTAATTAGTTAGCAAAAGTCTTCTATCCCAATTGAAGTCAGTTAGATGTAAAAAAAAAATTATACATCATCTCTGCAATCAACCCCTAGTTGTGTTTTGAGTTCATCATTGGGTAGCTAATTCATCAATTTGGTATCAACCATCAACTTAGATTTCACGGTCCTCAAATGCTACCTTAGGTTTCAGAAACCTGAAATTCAGGGTCATCACATTAACCCCACCTTATTTGGAATTTCGTCCTCGAAATTCAACTAATCTCATACTTAAGAGGCTATTTAGGAGTTCAGCTTCATATACTTCATCATTGCTTAGATTCTAAGACCAGCATAGTGGCATGTACTCTAAGTTGTTAGCTTAGGGTCTAGAGATTTTTTTTCAAATAAGAAGGGCTTACGTAACATGCTTGACCATTAGGGTTTCACCCTATGGTGTGATGTTCATACTCAACTTAGAAGCATACATTGAGAAGGATCAAAGTTACGAACTATATTTCTGATCATGTATTCTATGATACAAAAATATCTTTATATCAAGTTCATGAGTTCAACTTTTTATGCCTTGCATGTATTATGTGAAGGAAAAAAGAGAATATACTAAGTTTATCCCATGATCTCAGAATCATATCTTTCATGTTTCATATGAAGGGGAAGACAATATTTTAAAGTCAAACTTATCATGATTTCAAACTTGGATATTACATGTATGATATAGGGAGGAAAATATAGGATAGGTCAAGCTTATATGAGTGACTCCTCATATATAAATCATCTATATAGCTCAAGTGAGGTTTCTATCATCATATATTAAGAAAGAGAAGAAGAAGGGAGAATTGTATTTTTGAGTATCTTTTGCACAAAGCATCATACTCTCATAACTAGAGTTCATATATTACCTCACTTGCAACTAATGATGAGATTCACAAAATATGCCACTCAAGCTAGGACCTAACTCAGCCAAAGGATTGACTTTATCATATGGGTCATCTACCCGTCCTTTTATTTTACCCAATTCTCACATATAGATTTGAATCATGCATAAGGACTCAACACAACACTCGAGAGTAATCTAGTGTATGATTTTTTTAACACATATCTCATATATTGGAGGCTAGGTCCTATGACCTTCTCCCTGTGGGTCTTACTCTCTCTAGAGTTCACCACTTATCTCATCATACCACTAGACGTCCTCCTTGTCGATGAGTTTGAGGCTCATGAACACTCGTCGCTATCTTAACTTAGCTTATCTTAAGTAGAAAAAGGGAATGTACTTTCATCATCACGACTTAGCATAGATCCTCCCAAGAGTGAATTCGGTTCACATATAACTCAAATCTTAATAAGGAAACTCATACCATCATAGATCAACTTAGGTAAGATTCTATTTACTTATTTCCTTCATCTTTCTTTTATCTATCTATCTATCACATAACCTTATGAGACTCTAGACATCTAATCTAGATCTATTCTCTCTTCTAGACTGATGTCACTCCCTTTCACTTAGATTGCATGAACACTAACTACTCTACAGTGTGAGGGACAAATTTTTATATTTACATATATATAATAAAATATTATATGGTTTTTTCCAAGAAAGAAGACGTCATAGAAAATAGTCGAGGCTCGAGCCGATTGGAAAACAAAACCAAATCAGCAAAACCGAGTGTCCCACACACAGTAGATAGTCTAGTGTCATGTAACGTAGTGAAATGGTGAGAACATGGTGTAGACTAGTGTAGCTACCCAATACATATGAGCTCTATAGGGAAAGGGTTTCAAACACTTGTCTAAATCTAGTTCTCGAACATCTAGGTTCTAACCTAGAGGCTAAGTCAAACCTTATTCCTATCTAACAACTTACTAAGTTTCTAAGGTTTAAAGTGAAAGGTGAGATTTAGGTTTAATGTTTCATGGTGAGCAATTTTTAGGTGTAGCTATTGTTCATGCTCTGATACCAACTGTGATGTCCCCGGATTTTGACTCCTCCAAACCCTATTGGGAATGAGAGGTCAGAGTCTGAGAACATCATCCAATCATATCAGAAAGCGATGCGGAAGCGAAACACGCATACATGAACACACAACCATAACATTCTCAACATTCAACATGTAAATTTATACAAATGAATTATTACAACATGATTTGCAGTTACATATTGAATGAAAATTCTAAAAGTCCACGAACATATATGCTAAACTAGGATCTACACAATAGGTACAACCTGGACAACTGCTCACTTCCTTTCTTTTATCCCAAGCTAGCTCTGAAGCTAAAACATATGTGAAACAACGAATCAACACACAAGGTGTTATGCACGTGGGTAGAAAGATACATACTAATATGCTTGCATAATTGAAATAATCTTGAGAATGAAAGATTAAAAGAAAACATTATTTAAAGCGATAATCAGGTAAATACATTTTTAGATGCCTTTTGATGCGTTTGTACTACTAAGTGGTGTCACACTTCATTTTTCCCCGCCCCTTGGGCTATGGGGACCGAGTGTCGACCTTATATTCAGAGGGGAGAGAGAGAGATGTCACACTTCATTTTTACCCGCCCCTTGGGCTATGGGGACCGAGTGCCGACCTTATATTTAGAGGAAGAGAGAGAGAGAGATGATTGAGGGAGAGAGAGAGAGCATATATCCACTCAATAGCTACAAACCATCTATATTCTTTTATGTTCTGTAATGTTTTGCGGAGCATATACTACTAATACACATCCAAGAATTTATATGCAAACACAAGCATCCAAGGTACATCATATCATTATGCATTCATGAAAACTAGTCTTATACTTAATAAAAACCCACGTACCTGAGTTCAGAGATTCCTATTTATATTCTGGATCATCTACATCTCTGGTCATCACCTGATTAATAACAAATTAATCATCATTAATACATGGTCCATTATGTCATTGATATTTTAGGTCTAAGTTAGGGTTTAGGCCAAACCTAGGTTTAAACTGACCTTAGATTGCCTCTAATATTTTTATACTGGTCTGAAGGTCATAACTATGGTCTGGTTCAAATTTCATAATTTTCTGATAACTGGTCTATTTTCTAGAATTAATATGAGGTTGAAACATGCAATTGGGTTTTAGTGAGAAAAGGCCTAACATAGATCAATAAAACCCAGATCATAGTTCACCAGTGGGTTTCTAGAGTTATTAAAGTTCTACTAAAATCTTATGAGAATTAATATCACATGGATACTATTTATTTCAACTAATGGACTCTAAATCACCTACATTAAATATCATCATTATTTGTTCATCAAAGATCTGATCTAAGGGTCCAGTAATAAAGTAGGCATTATTCTGAGTCCATAGATATTTTTGGGTAATTATTTGGACACAGGAGCTATTTTTTATGTCATTCTTAAGATTTGGTCTATACATAGAAATTGACTGAGATTTACCTTCTCAGATTTACGGAGGTCGTCAGATCTTGTGGCTTGGGGTGTAAATTTCAGACATGTGGACTCTTTGGTTGTGGCTTGTACTTGTTGCCTAGGTGGGCCGGCTAATTTGCTACCGTTGGACCGGATTGACAACCTGGATGAGGCTTCAGGCAAGGCGTGATTGTGTCTTCTGCTCGCTGCCCGATTCTTGAGACTTCAGTCTTCGAAGGTGACAGTGTCGCCGCTTTAGAAGACGCCGATGAGGGCAAGTATGTGGTCTCCGTTCCTTGTAAATGATGGAATGTGTGAGCACCTTCCGCGGATTTGGTCCTCATGGCTAGAAAGCAGGTAGAACCTCCTCCTCCTCGCCTGTTCTGACCTCCGCCAAGGAGTCTCGACGCCCCCCTGATCCCCGCCTTCTGCTGGTTGGAAATCGGACTACACCTCCGAGACACCACCACCGCAGGCTCATCGTTAGTATGAGTCGCTTCTCTAGGGAGCGATCGGCCACTGAGTCCCTCCTCCTCTATTCTTCTTCTGCAGATTGCAACGACCTTGATGGCTCAGAACATCTACTGCAGCTACAAGCCCCCAGAGCCCACATCCTTGCCACCGTGAGGGTCGTCTGTGGTCAGTTTTGATCTGGCGAGAAGATGCTGTTGTTGTGAGCCTTTTCTCAGGCGAGCAATGAGTCCAGGTGGGCCTTCTTTCCTCCTGATCGGCGACACGCCTCAGGAAAGGCTAAAGCAAATGACACTACAACGATTTTAGGTACTTTCTATCATGGCCGTAGGAACCAGGAAGTGGGAAGCGAGGCCTTCCTAAGCCTTGTCAGTGGAGATGACAGGGGAAAACGGCAGATAGAAGTGGAAAAACAGGTCATCGCACCCCTGATTTGTTGGGTCGTTGGGTGTCTGGGACCTTGGAACTCTGTTGGTGACCAAAATTAAATCCTGATTCTCCATCTTCCAAGGTGTGAGCAAAGGAGCTGGACCTCCATCCATCACCTACGAGTTGCAGTGATGTTAATGGTGTGACTGCTCGACTAGGTTGGAGAGCTCTGTGAGATGATGATCAATATGATACCCCCATAATTATCTCCTTGATCCGAGATATGTGTGTGTTTTGTTGCAGATATTTCCTTGTGGAGTGTTTAGATGCTCCCTTCTTTGCGGAGGTGGAAGACGAGGTCAAGATGGTTCAGCCTCCCCTAAATCATTGCATGTCCCCGCAACATCAATTAATAGATGTCTACAAATATTTTTGGCTTGGTATGTAGTATAGTAAAAAGACTCGTATAAATCAATCATACTTCAGGCAGTTGATCTACCATATTCAAGTCTAGGTATCATTCAAGTAGCTCAGCCATATGATATAAAAATGTAAGCATTGGCTCCTTTGAAAGTAATCTAATTTCTCGACAAGTTTGATACTACAATTCTTGATCTTGCAATTCCAAATAATTCATCCATAAACATAGAAATAGTTGTGAAAACCTTGAATACAGATCAATCAATCCTCAATTCTTCATCAAACAAGTTCAATCCAATTAGTATGGTCGTTATCTATATCCAAAACTTCACTATATAATATTCAAATCCATACATATCACTAGATGGATGTTTAATATCATAAACATTTAATTAGTTAGCAAAAGTCTTCTATCCCAATTGAAGTCAGTTAGATGTAAAAAAAAATTATACATCATCTCTCCAATCAACCCCTAGTTGTGTTTTGAGTTCATCATTGGGTAGCTAATTTATCAATTTGGTATCAACCATCAACTTAGATTTCACGGTCCTCAAATGCTACCTTAGGTTTCAGAAACTTGAAATTCAGGGTCATCACATTCACCCCACCTTATTTGGAATTTCGTCCTCGAAATTCAACTAATCTCATACTTAAGAGGCTATTTAGGAGTTCAACTTCATATACTTCATCATTGCTTAGATTCTAAGACCACCATAGTGGCATGTACTCTAAGTTGTTAGCTTAGGGTCTTGAGATTTTTTTTTTCAAATAAGAAGGGCTTACGTAACATGCTTGACCATTAGGGTTTCACCCTATGGTGTGATATTCATACTCAACATAGAAGCATACATTGAGAAGGATCAAAGTTATGAACTATATTTCTGATCATGTATTCTATGATCCAAAAATATCTTTATATCAAGTTCATGAGTTCAACTTTTTATGCCTTGCATGTATTATGTGAAGGAAAAAAGAGAATATACTAAGTTTATCCCACGATCTCAGAATCATATCTTTCATGTTTCATATGAAGGGGAAGACAATATTTTAAAGTCAAACTTATCATGATTTCAAACTTGGATATTACATGTATGATATAGGGAGGAAAATATAGGATAGGTCAAGCTTATATGAGTGACTCCTCATATATAAATCATCTATATAGCTCAAGTGAGGTTTCTATCATCATATATTAAGAAAGAGAAGAAGAAGGGAGAATTGTATTTTTGAGTATCTTTTGCACAAAGCTTCATACTCTCATAACTAGAGTTCATATATTACCTCACTTGCAACTAATGATGAGATTCACAAAATATGCCACTCAAGCTAGGACCTAACTCAGCCAAAGGATTGCCTTTATCATATGGGTCATCTACCCATCCTTTTATTTTACCCAATTCTCACATATAGATTTGAATCATGCATTAGGACTCAACACAACACTCGAGAGTAATCTAGTGTATGATTTTTTTAACACATATCTCATATATTGGAGGCTAGGTCCTATGACCTTCTCCCTGTGGGTCTTACTCTCTCTAGAGTTCACCACTTATCTCATCCTACCACTAGACGTCCTCCTTGTAGATGGGTTTGAGGCTCATGAACACTCGTCTCTATCTTAACTTAGCTTATCTTAAGTAGAAAAAGGGAATGTACTTTCATCATCACGACTTAGCATAGATCCTCCCAAGAGTGAATTCGGTTCACATATAACTCAAATCATAATAAGGAAACTCATACCATCATAGATCAACTTAGGTAAGATTCTATATACTTATTTCCTTCATCTTTCTTTTATCTATCTATCTATCACATAACCTTATGAGGCTCTAGACATCTAATCTAGATCTATTCTCTGTTCTAGACTGATGTCACTCCCTTTCACTAAGATTGCATGAACACTAACTACTCTACAATGTGAGGGACACATTTTTATATTTACATATATATAATAAAATATTATATACTTTTTTCCAAGAAAGAAGACGTCACAGAAAATAGTCGAGGCTCGAGCCGATTGGAAAACAAAACCAAATCAACAAAACCGAGTGTCCCACACACAGTAGATAGTCTAGTGTCCTGTAACCTCGTGAAATGGTGAGAACATGGTGTAGACTAGTGTAGCTACCCAATACATATGAGCTCTATATGGAAAGGGTTTCAAACACTTGTCTAAATCTAGTTCTCGAACATCTAGGTTCTAACCTAGAGGCTAAGTCAAACCTTATTCCTATATAACAACTTACTAAGTTTCTAAGGTTTAAAGTGAAAGGTGAGATTTAGGTTTAATGTTTCATGGTGAGCAATTGTTAGGTGTAGCTATTGTTCATGTTCTGATACCAACTGTGATGTCCCCGGATTTTGAATCCTCCAAACCCTATTGGGAATGAGAGGTCAGAGTCTGAGAACATCATCCAATCATATCAGAAAGCGATGCGGAAGCGTAATACACATACATGAACATACAACCATAACATTCTCAACATTCAACATGTAAATTTATACAAATGAATTATTACAATATGATTTTAAATTACATATTGAATGAAAATTCTAAAAGTCCACGAACATATATGCTAAACTAGGATCTACACAATAGGTACAACCTGGACAACTGCTCACTTCCTTTCTTTTATCCCAAGCTAGATCTGAAGCTAAAACATATGTGAAACAACAAATCAACACACAAGGTGTTGTGCACGTGGGTAGAAAGATACATACTAATATGCTTGCATAATTGAAATAATCTTGAGAAAGAAAGATTAAAAGAAAACATTATTTAAAGCGATAATCAGGTAAATACATTTTTAGATGCCTTTTGATGCGTTTGTACTACTAAGTGGTGTCACACTTCATTTTTCCCCGCCCCTTGGGCTATGGGGACCGAGTGTCGACCTAATATTCAGAGGGGAGAGAGAGAGATGTCGCACTTCATTTTTCCCCGCCCCTTGGGCTATGGGGACCGAGTGCCGACCTTATATTTAGAGGAAGAGAGAGAGAGAGATGATTGAGGGAGAGAGAGAGAGCATATATCCACTCAGTAGCTACAAACCATCTATATTCTTTTATGTTCTGTAATGTTTTGCGGAGCATATACTACTAATACACATCCAAGAATTTATATGCAAACACAAGCATCCAAGGTACATCATATCATTATGCATTCATGAAAACTAGTCTTATACTTAATAAAAACCCACGTACCTGAGTTCAGAGATTCCTATTTATATTCTGGATCATCTACATCTCTGGTCATCACCTGATTAATAACAAATTAATCATCATTAATACATGGTCCATTATGTCATTGATATTTTAGGTCTAAGTTAGGGTTTAGGCCAAACCTAGGTTTTAACTGACCTAAGATTGCCTCTAATATTTTTATACTGGTCTGAAGGTCATAACTATGGTCTGGTTCAAATTTCATAATTTTCTGATAACTGGTCTATTTTCTAGAATTAATATGAGGTTAAAACATGCAATTGGGTTTTAGTGAGAAAAGGCCTAACATAGATCAATAAAACCCAGATCAGAGTTCACCAGTGGGTTTCTAGAGTTATTAAAGTTCTACTAAAATTTTCTGAGAATTAATATCACATGGATACTATTTATTTCAACTAATGGACTCTAAATCACCTACATTAAATATCATCATTATTTGTTCATCAAAGGTCTGATCTAAGGGTCCAGTAATAAAGTAGGCATTATTCTGAGTCCATAGATATTTTTGGGTAATTATCTGGACACATGAGCTAATTTTTATGTCATTCTTAAGATTTGGTCTATACATAGAAATTGACTGAGATTTACCTTCTCAGATTTACGGAGGTCGTCAGATCTTGTGGCTTGGGGTGTAGATTTCAGACATGTGGAATCTTCGATTGTGGCTTGTACTTGTTGCCCAGGTGGGCCGGCTAATTTGCTACCTTTGGACCGGATTGACAACCTGGATGAGGCTTCAGGCAAGGCGTGATTGTGTCTTCTGCTCGCCGCCCGATTCTTGAGACTTCAGTCTTCGAAGGTGACAGTGTCGCCGCTTTAGAAGACGCTGATGAGGGCAAGTATGTGGTCTCCATTCCTTGTAAATGATGGAATGCGTGAGCACCTTCCGCGGATTTGGTCCTCATGGCTAGCAAGCAGGTAGAACCTCCTCCTCCTCTCCTGTTCTGACCTCCGCCAAGGAGTCTCGACGCCCCCCTGATCCCTGCCTTTTGCTAGTTGGAAATCGTACTACACCTCCGAGACACCACCACCGCAGGCTCGTCGTTAGTATGAGTCGTTGCTCTAGGGAGCGATCGGCCACTGAGTCCCTCCTCCTCTATTCTTCTTCTGCAGACTGCAACGACCTTGATGGCTCAGAACATCTACTGCAGCTACAAGCCACCAGAGCCCACATCCTTGCCACCGTGAGGGTCGTCTGTGGTCGGTTTTGATCAGGCGAGAAGATGCCGCTGTTGTGAGCCTTTTCTCAGGCGAGCAATGAGTCGAGGTGGGCCTTCTTTCCTCCTGATCGGTGACATGCCTCAGGAAAGGCTAAAGCAAACGACACTATAGCGAGTTTAGGTACTTTCTATCACGGCCGTAGGAACCAGGAAGTGGGAAGTGAGGCTTTCCTAAGCCTTGTCAGTGGAGATGACAGGGGAAAACGGCAGATAGAAGTGGAAAAACAGGTCATCGCACCCCTGATTTGTTGGGTCGTTGGGTGTCTGGGACCTTGGAACTCTGTTGATGACCAAAATTAAAGCATGGTTCTCCATCTTCCAAGGTGTGAGCAAAGGAGCTGGACCTCCATCCATCACCTACGAGTTGCAGTGATGTTAATGGTGTGACTGCTCGACTAGGTTGGAGAGCTCTGTGAGATGATGATCAGTATGATACCCCCATAATTATCTCCTTGATCCGAGATATGTGTGTGTTTTGTTGCAGATATTTCCTTGTGGAGTGTTTAGATGCTCCCTTCTTTGCGGAGGTGGAAGTCGAGGTCAAGATGGTTCAGCCTCCCCTAAATCATTGCATGTCCCCGCAACTTCAGTTAATAGACGTCTACAAATATTTTTGGCTTGGTTTGTAGTATGGTAAAAAGACTCGTATAAATCAATCATACTTCAAGCATTTGATCTACAATATTCAAGTCTAGGTATCTTTCAAGTAGCTCAGCCATATGATATAAAAATGTAAGCATTGGCTCCTTTGTAAGTAATCTAATTTCTCGACAAGTTTGATACTACAATTCTTGATCTTGCAATTCCAAATAATTCATCCATAAACTTAGAAATAGTTGTGAAAACCTTGAATACAGATCAATCAATCCTCAATTCTTCATCAAACAAGTTCAATCTAATTAGTATGGTCGTTATCTATATCCAAAACTTCACTATATAATATTCAAATCCATACATATCACTAGATGGATGTTTAATCTCATAAACATTTAATTAGTTAGCAAAAGTCTTCTATCCCAATTGAAGTCAGTTAGATGTAAAAAAAAAATTATACATCATCTCTGCAATCAACCCCTAGTTGTGTTTTGAGTTCATCATTGGGTAGCTAATTCATCAATTTGGTATCAACCATCAACTTAGATTTCACGGTCCTCAAATGCTACCTTAGGTTTCAGAAACCTGAAATTCAGGGTCATCACATTAACCCCACCTTATTTGGAATTTCGTCCTCGAAATTCAACTAATCTCATACTTAAGAGGCTATTTAGGAGTTCATCTTCATATACTTCATCATTGCTTAGATTCTAAGACCACCATAGTGGCATGTACTCTAAGTTGTTAGCTTAGGGTCTAGAGATTTTTTTTTTCAAATAAGAAGGGCTTACGTAACATGCTTGACCATTAGGGTTTCACCCTATGGTGTGATGTTCATACTCAACTTAGAAGCATACATTGATAAGGATCAAAGTTACGAACTATATTTCTGATAATGTATTCTATGATACAAAAATATCTTTATATCAAGTTCATGAGTTCAACTTTTTATGCCTTGCATGTATTATGTGAAGGAAAAAAGAGAATATACTAAGTTTATCCCATGATCTCAGAATCATATCTTTCATGTTTCATATGAAGGGGAAGACAATATTTTAAAGTCAAACTTATCATGATTTCAAACTTGGATATTACATGTATGATATAGGGAGGAAAATATAGGATAGGTCAAGCTTATATGAGTGACTCCTCATATATAAATCATCTATATAGCTCAAGTGAGGTTTCTATCATCATATATTAAGAAAGAGAAGAAGAAGGGAGAATTGTATTTTTGAGTATCTTTTGCACAAAGCATCATACTCTCATAACTAGAGTTCATATATTACCTCACTTGCAACTAATGATGAGATTCACAAAATATGCCACTCAAGCTAGGACCTAACTCAGCCAAAGGATTGACTTTATCATATGGGTCATCTACCCATCCTTTTATTTTACCCAATTCTCACACATAGATTTGAATCATGCATAAGGACTCAACACAACACTCGAGAGTAATCTAGTGTATGATTTTTTTTAACACATATCTCATATATTGGAGGCTAGGTCCTATGACCTTCTCCCTGTGGGTCTTACTCTCTCTAGAGTTCACCACTTATCTCATCCTACCACTAGACGTCCTCCTTATAGATGAGTTTTAGGCTCATGAAAACTCGTCTCTATCTTAACTTAGCTTATCTTAAGTAGAAAAAGAGAATGTACTTTCATCATCACGACTTAGCATAGATCCTCCCAAGAGTGAATTCGGTTCACATATAACTCAAATCTTAATAAGGAAACTCATACCATCATAGATCAACTTAGGTAAGATTCTATATACTTATTTCCTTCATCTTTCTTTTATCTATCTATCTATCACATAACCTTATGAGGCTCTAGACATCTAATCTAGATCTATTCTCTCTTCTAGACTGAGGTCACTCCCTTTCACTTAGATTGCATGAACACTAACTACTCTACAGTGTGAGGGACACATTTTTATATTTACATATATATAATAAAATATTATATGGTTTTTTCCAAGAAAGAAGACGTCAGAGAAAATAGTCGAGGCTCGAGCCGATTGGAAAACAAAACCAAATCAGCAAAACTGAGTGTCCCACACACAGTAGATAGTCTAGTGTCATGTAACCTAGTA
Organism: Alisma plantago-aquatica; assembly: GCA_963693085.1. NCBI lineage: Eukaryota > Viridiplantae > Streptophyta > Magnoliopsida > Alismatales > Alismataceae > Alisma > Alisma plantago-aquatica. The sequence goes on from OY856410.1 coordinate 489,466,328, forward strand.
AAATGGTGAGAACATGGTGTACTAGTGTAGCTACCCAATACATATGAGCTCTATATGGAAAGGGTTTCAAACACTTGTCTAAACCTAGTTCTCGAACATCTAGGTTCTAACCTAGAGGCTAAGTCAAACCTTATTCCTATATAACAACTTACTAAGTTTCTAAGGTTTAAGGTGAAAGGTGAGATTTAGGTTTAATGTTTCATGGTGAGAAATTGTTAGGTGTAGCTATTGTTCATGCTCTGATACCAACTGTGACGTCCCCGGATTTTGACTCCTCCAAACCCTATTGGGAATGAGAGGTCAGAGTCGGAGAACATCATCCAATCATATCAGAAAGCGATGCGGAAGCGTAATACGCATACATGAACATACAACCATAACATTCTCAACATTCAACATGTTAATTAATACAAATGAATTATTACAACATGATTTGCAGTTACATATTGAATGAAAATTCTAAAAGTCCACAAACATATATGCTAAACTAGGATCTACACAATAGGTACAACCTGGACAACTGCTTACTTCCTTTCTTTTATCCCAAGCTAGCTCTGAACCTAAAACATATGTGAAACTATGAATCAACACACAAGGTGTTGTGCACGTGGGTAGAAAGATACATACTAATATGCTTGCATAATTGAAATAATCTTGAGAAAGAAAGATTAAAAGAAAACATTATTTAAAGCGATAATCAGGTAAATACATTTTTAGATGCATTTTGATGTGTTTGTACTACTAAGTGGTGTCACACTTCATTTTTCCCCGCCCCTTGGGCTATGGGGACCGAGTGTCGACCTTATATTCAGAGGGGAGAGAGAGAGATGTCGCACTTAATTTTTCCCCGCCCCTTGGGCTATGGGGACCGAGTGCCGACCTTATATTTAGAGGAAGAGAGAGAGATGATTTAGGGAGAGAGAGAGAGCATATATCCACTCAGTAGCTACAAACCATCTATATTCTTTTATGTTCTGTAATGTTTTGCGGAGCATATACTACTAATACAAATCCAAGAATTTATATGCAAACACAAGCATCCAAGGTACATTATATCATTATGCATTCATGAAAACTAGTTTTATACTTAATAAAAACCCACGTACCTGAGTTCAGAGATTCCTATTTATATTCTGGATCATCTACATCTCTGGTCATCACCTGATTCATAACAAATTAATCATCATTAATACATGGTCCATTATGTCATTGATATTTTAGGTCTAAGTTAGGGTTTAGGCCAAACCTATGTTTAAACAGACCTAAGATTGCCTCTAATATTTTTATACTGGTCTGACGGTCATAACTATGGTCTGGTTCAAATTTCATAATTTTCTGATAACTGGTCTATTTTCTAGAATTAATATGAGGTTAAAACATGGAATTGGGTTTCAGTGAGAAAACGCCTAACATAGATCAATAAAACCCAGATCAGAGTTCACTAGTGGGTTTCTAGAGTTATTAAAGTTCTACTAAAATTTTCTGAGAATTAATATCACATCGATACTATTTATTTAAACTAATGGACTCTAAATCACCTACATCAAATATCATCATTATTTGTTCATTAAAGGTCTGATCTAAGGGTCCAGTAATAAAGTAGGCATTATTCTGAGTCCATAGATATTTTTGGGTAATTATTTGGACACAGGAGCTATTTTTTATGTCATTCTTAAGATTTGGTCTATACATAGAAATTGACTGAGATTTACCTTCTCAGATTTACGGAGGTCGTCAGATCTTGTGGCTTGGGGTGTAGATTTCAGACATGTGGACTCTTCGGTTGTGGCTTGTACTTGTTGCCCAGGTGGGCCGGCTAATTTGCTACCGTTGGACCGGATTGACAAACTGGATGGGGCTTCGGGCGAGGCGTGATTGTGTCTTCTGCTCGCCACCCGATTCTTGAGACTTCAGTCTTCGAAGGTGACAGTGTCGCCACTGTAGAAGATGCCGATGAGGGCAAGTATGTGGTCTCCGTTCCTTGTAAATGATGGAATGCGTGAGCACCTTCCGCGGATTTGGTCCTCATGGCTAGCAAGCAGGTAGAACCTCCTCCTCCTCGTCTGTTCTGACCTCCGCCAAGGAGTCTCGATGCCCCCCTGATCCCCGCCTTCTGCTGGTTGGAAATCAGACTACACCTCCGAGACACCACCACCCCATGCTCGTCGTTAGTATGAGTCGCTGCTCTAGGGAGCGATCGGCCACTGAGTCCCTCCTCCTCTATTCTTCTTCTGTAGACTGCAACGACCTTGCTGGCTCAAAACATCTACTGCAGCTACAAGCCCCCAGAGCCCACATCCTTGCCTCCGTGAGGGTCGTCTGTGGTCAGTTTTGATCTGGTGAGAAGATGCCGTTGTTGTGAGCCTTTTCTCAGGCGAGCAATGAGTCGAGGTGGGCCTTCTTTCCTCCTGACCGGCGACACGCCTCAGGAAAGGCTAAAGCAAACGACACTAAAACAAGTTTAGGTACTTTCTATCACGGTCGTAGCAACCAGGAAGTGGGAAGTGAGGCCTTCCTAAGCCTTGTCAGTGGAGATGACATGGGAAAATAGCAGATAGAAGTGGAAAAATAGGTCATCACACCCCTGATTTGTTGGGTCGTTGGGTGTCTGGGACCTTGGAACTCTGTTGATGACCAAAATTAAAGCATGGTTCTCCATCTTCCAAGGTGTGAGCAAAGGAGCTGGACCTCCATCCATCACCTATGAGTTGTAGTGATGTTAATGGTGTGACTGCTCGACTAGGTTGGAGAGTGCTGAGAGATGATGATCAGTATGATACCCCCATAATTATCTTCTTGATCCGAGATATGTGTGTGTTTTGTTGCAGATATTTCCTTGTGGAGTGTTTAGATGCTCCCTTCTTTGCGGAGGTGGAAGACGAGGTCAAGATGGTTCAGCCTCCCCTAAATCATTGCATGTCCCCGCAACTTCAGTTAATAGACGTCTACAAATATTTTTGTCTTGGTTTGTAGTATGGTAAAAAGACTCGTATAAATCAATCATATTTCAAGCATTTGATCTACAATATTCAAGTCTAGGTATCTTTCAAGTAGCTCATCCATATGATATAAAAATGTAAGCATTGGCTCCTTTGAAAGTAATCTAATTTCTCGACAAGTTTGATACTACAATTCTTGATCTTGCAATTCCAAATAATTCATCCATAAACATAGAAATAGTTGTGAAAACCTTGAATACAGATCAATCAATCCTCAATTCTTCATCAAACGAGTTCAATCCAATTAGTATGGTCGTTATCTATATCCAAAACTTCACTATATAATATTCAAATCCAAACATATCACTAGATGGATGTTTAATCTCATAAACATTTAATTAGTTAGCAAAAGTCTTCCATCCCAATTGAAGTCAGTTAGATGTAAAAAAAAATTATACATCATCTCTCCAATCAACCCCTAGTTGTGTTTTGAGTTCATCATTGGGTAGCGAATTCATCAATTTGGTATCAACCATCAACTTAGATTTCACGGTCCTCAAATGCTACCTTAGGTTTCAGAAACCTAAAATTCAGGGTCATCACAGCTATCCTCTGAGCGGTAAAACTCTCCCGCCTCTACAGTCGTCCACACAGACTGCCTGGAACTCTGATCTCCTTATCGCATAAGGCACTGGAAGGAGTTGTACCCTCTAGTCAGCGTACTAGTCACAGACACACTCTCCTACCCCAGTCGCTTTTATGCAGTTGTCTTTCCCTTGTTGTGCCTCCCTCGTCGGGTATCACTTGTTCGGGCTCTCCTGGTTACCACAACTAGAGAGAACGACAACTTTACAGAGAAACTGGTGTTCTGAGTTGTGTTATTAGAGATGCCCCCAATACCCCTATATATAAGAGGGTCATGGGACATGGTTCTCTTCCCCAGAAAATGCGGGATTAAAGCAGGAGTAGAAGGGTTCAAGATTTTCCACAAAATCTGACAAACTACACCAGTTGAACCGATCGTTTCGACCCTGAAACGGTCAGTTGGTGACCTCAGCCAGTCATTTCACACCTGAACCGATCATTTAGGGCATCTGAGCTGATCAGTTCATGCTCCTAGTCCAACTCAAATTGACTTTCATGTTCGTTTCCAATGAATCATATATTCATCCTTGTCCAAATCAAATTTGAATAGTGAAACAAACTTCGTTGGTCACCTGACCAATTCAACAATGTGAACCGATCGGTTCATTGACCTAAGTCGGTCAGCTCACCATCCTTAGCCGATCGGTTCATCTCTATGAGCTGATCGGTTGGGGCAACAGATTAGTCAATTGCAGTTTCAATCAATCTGATACTCTAATCATCTGATCCAACACCTTGAACACTATGATTTTGATCTATCAATCGGTTGGGTGTTTAATTGAACTGCTAAACTCCTTTAGTAATCAATCCAAACAAGATTTATGGAGAAACTCTTCTTCCAGGAACATGTCCTAGTGTGTGTGCATTTCACATTGGCAGTGAGTCCATAACACTTATGACTTCACAAGCAAAGAGCGGTGCCTAGTCACACATCAGTGCTACCCAACTGAAATAGAAAGTTGTAGAACAACTTTCAATCCTACAATCTGTGAATGGTGTTACAGTGAATGTATAATTCCTTTGTCACTAATGTCCTGAATGAACTCAAGGCATGGTACAATCATCCTTTCAACGTTCATCCATTTCCTTGATCTTAGAGCAGACTGGGTGAGATGTGTGTGACATCAATATCACATATTGATTCACACAGGCATGCACATGCCTTTCTCAAACCTACTCATCAAGTGGCCATGGACATCAAACTCCCATAGGAGGACAAATCCCATATCTATCACTCACCCCTTAAAAGCCCCATGTGTCAAAGTCACCCAATCATCACCTTTATAACAACCCATGTTTTAGAACTGTGTTTGATGATGTCAAAGTGTACCCAACGACATGTGTTGAGTGTAGTGATTTCAAGTCGAAGAATCACACTCACCAACATCACTATGAGAGCTGATTGTGACTACCAAATCATGGTTCCATGTGTCACTCTCATGGTGGGTCTGTCTGTTACACTTGTTCTCTAACAAGTACCTATGTGCTTGGTTTGATATCACTATATCATGACTAATGAGATTCTATCATCAACCAAAACACATTCTAGTCTTTAGTGTTATTGATGTCTATGGTTAGTTCCACAATAATAATCGACTAGGGACTGAACAATAAAGTATACTCTTAACATCCGTATGATCTCATCGTTTAGGTCCTCAACCTAAAAGCATACGTCATTGAGTAAAACAATTATTTAGACATCAATTATGTTACACTATCATCTCAGAAACAGTTAAAACATATAGATCAGAAATTGCCTTTATTATTGTTCAAATCATTTACAAAGTATCCCATTACAATCATCACATGACTTGCTCTATGGGTATACATACCAACAGACTCCGACTTGCACTTAGAGCCAGTCACCTAGGAACCTCAATCCTTGTCACCTAGCATGACCATCATACTTATACTGAGAAAGGGCCTTAGTCAGTGGATCATCTATGTTGTCTTCAGTTGGTACTTTGCAAATCTTCACATCTAGTCACTATACGATCTCTCATATGATATGGAAGTGCCGCAGTATGTGCTTGGACCGCTGATGTGATCTGGGCTCCTTAGCTTGAGCAATAGCTCCATTATTGTCACAATAAAGCTCAATTGCATCACAGCTACTGGGAACTACACCAAGTTCAATGATGAACTTCCTGATCCACACATCCACCTTTGCTTCATGTGAAGCAACGATATACTCAGCCTCTATAGTAGAATCAACAACTGTTTCTGGCTTGGAACTATTCCATCTCACAACTCCATTTTTTATGCAAAATACAAATCTTGATTGCGATCTGTAATCATCTTTGTCAGTTTGGAAGCTTGCATCAGTATAACCCCTTACTACCAGTTCTTCCTCACCGCTGTATATAAGGAATTGATCCTTAGTCCTTCGTAAGTACTTAAGGATGTTCTTTACAGCTATCCAGTGAGCATCCCCAGGATCTGACTGGTACCTACTCATCATGTTGAGGGCATACGAGACATCTGGGCATGTGCACAACATAGCGTACATGATGGATCTAATGGTTTATGCATATGGGATCCCATTCATACACTCCCTCTCTTCACAAGATTGGGTATATTGAGCTCTAGAGATGGTGAATCCATGTAGCATGGGGATGTTGCCTCTCTTTGCGTTCTCCATGCGGAACCGCTTCAGCACTTTGTCAATATACGTGCTTTGACTTAGTCTGAGAAGCCTTTTAGATCTATCTCTATAGATCTTAATACCTAGAATATAGGATGCTTCTCTTAAGTCCTTCATTGAGAAAGTATTCCCAAGCCTAGTCTTTACCTTCTCTAAGGCTACAACATCATTCCCCATTAATAGTATGTCATCCACATACAATATGAGGAATGTGGTCGTGCTCCCACTAACCTTCTTGTACACACAAGGTTCATCTTCATTTTGAATAAATCCAAACACTTTGATTTCCTCATCAAATCGAAGATTCCAACTCCGAGACACTTGCTTCAACCCATAGATTGACCTTTGTAGCTTAAAGACTGTATTGGCATTCCTTGGATCTACAAAACCTTCATGTTGTGTCATGTACACATCCTCATTTTTATTTCCATTAAGGAATGCGGTTTTAACATCCATTTTCCAAATCTCATAGTCATAGTAAGCCACAATAGCAAGCATGATCCTGATGGACTTAATCATGGCAACTGGAGAAAAAGTTTCATCATAGTCAACACCTTGAATTTGTCAGAAACCCTTCGCAACCAATCTTCCTTTATAATTTTGCACATTTCCATCCATGTCGGTCTTCTTCTTGAAGACCCACTTGCACCCTATGGGCTTTACCCCTTCTGGTGGTTCCACCAAAGTCCATACTTTGTTGGATTACATGGATTCCATCTTGGATCTCATGGCTTCAAGCCATTTTTCAGAATCTGGTCCCTCCATAGCCTCTAGATAGGTAGTTGGATCATCGTCTATGATCAACTCACTGCCTTCTTGAGTCACAAGGTATCCAAACCTCTCAGGTTCAAGGTGGGTTCTACTAGATCTATGAGGTCCTTGTATTACTTGAGGAGACTGAGATTCCACAACACCTTGTGAATCTCTATGTTCCTCTTCTACATCTACTGGTTCAATGTTTTCTTGGTGGGCTTGAACCTCTTCAAGCTCTATTTTCCTTCCACTATTTCCTCTGGAAATAAATTCATTTTCTAGGAACACAGCATCCCTGGAAACAAACACATTGTTGATAGTTGGGTGGAATAAGTAATATCCCTTGGTCTCCTTAGGATATCCTACAAAATAAGATTTATCAGATCTAGGGCCTAGCTTGCCAGGAAACATTTTCTTGACATATGATTCACATCCCCAAATCCTCATAAAAGACATATTGGGATGCTTCCCAGTCCATATCTCATATGGTGTCTTTTGAAACGATTTAGATGGTACTCAATTAAGTGTAAACGTGGCGGTTTCAAGAGCATAACCCCAGAAGGAAATTGGAAGATCAACAAAACTCATCATTGATCACACCATATCCAGTAAAGTGTGATTCCTTCTTTCAGACACACCGTTATGCTATGGTGTTCTAGGCGGAGTCAATTGTGATACAATACCACAGGCTCGAGAAGGTCCTCAAACTCCTGGCTTAAGTATTCTCCACCTCGATCGGATCGAAGTGCTTTAATACTTTTACCAAGTTGGTTCTGTACTTCATTCATAAAATCCTTGAACCTTTCAAGGGTTTTTGACTTATGTTTCATCAAGTACACATAACCATACCTACTGAAGTCATCAGTGAAGGTAATGAAGTATTGATACCCACCTCTAGCATTAGTTCTAAAAGGCCCACATACATCAATATGTATGAGTCCTGATAGATCACTAGCTCTCTCAACTTTACCTGAAAAGGGAGTCTTGGTCATCTTGCCCAACAAACAAGATTCACATGTCTCTATTGATTCATAATCAAAAGAGTCTAGATAACCATCTTTATGGAGTCTAGAAATGCGCTTCTCATTTATGTGCCCTAGACAACAAAGCCAAAGATACGTTTTGTTTGAGTTGTTGAGTTTTTGCCTTTTGGTGTTTACATTGTATAAACTTGTCGCTAGATCTATCAAGTATAGACCATAAGACATTGGGGCACTGACATAAAAGATCCCATCTTTTGAAATGGAACATTTTCCATTCTTAATGAGAAATTCAAAACCATCCTTGTCCAAACAAGAAACGGAAATGATATTCCTATTTATGGCAGGTACATAATAGCAGTTCTTCAACTCTATTATTAGCCCACTAGCTAGAGTTAACTCATAGGTTCCTACGGCACTGGCGGAAACTCTTGCCCCATTGGCAACACGTAGTTCAACCTCGCATTTCCCTAAAGGCCTACTTCTCTTAAGATCCTTCACATTTGAACAAATGTGAGATCCACATCCGGTATTAAGAACCCATGACAAAGAAGTAGTAAAGTTAATCTCTATCACGTATATACTTGAAGTAGAGATCTCTATCTCTCGCTTCTTCTTCCATCGTTCCTTCCATCCTCTCCATGTATTGAGTGTAGAAGAATCTGACATTGGTTTGGTGAGAGAACCCTTTTCTCCCTCACCTTTATCCTTGTACTTTGTTCCATTGATCTTAATAAATGAACTATCCTTCTTCTTATTTGTCTCAAACAATGCATTAAGCGTACATAGAGTGGATTCAAAGGCTACCGATATATCTGGATTGTGCAGAACACTTCTCACAATCCTCAACCAGTTACATAATTTATTCTCAATTAATTTTCCCATTTTAAAAGATGATTCTTTTGCCATTCTACAAGAGAAAATTGCATTTATCAAAACTACTTTTGATTTGATTTGATTTGAATAAAATTTGACGATAGTTAATTAGGCCTTTAATTAATTACCTTTCCCACTATTTTGATTCAAATTGATAGCCCTCACCATCAATTCGGAAGATTACAACATACAATCTTCTAGTGGGTCCAAGATCCATATTTCATCCAATCATGAGTCAGCTTTGGTTGATCGCCCATAATATAGATTATTTCGTAGGCAACACTTGCCAATTGCATGCTATGCAACTCTCGGATGGATGAAATGTGCAACTCCTTGCCATTCATCCTGTGCCTCTAGGCTTAGACACTCTAAGAATCACTAGTTAAGTCTAATCCAAAAGCCTACACAGTAGACATGCATCCTGCTTTGGCAGATCCTACATGTCTACCCTTCACACTTCCGCAAGATGGACGACGCACCATGCTTTGGTGTAACCTACACTTGGTCGATTGAGTTTTTCATGTGTGTCACTAATGGAAGGCATATAAGACTTAATATTTAATGAGGGATTTGGTTTTTATAGGTATATATACATATCCAATCACAACAATACATAGTACATATCATATACATGCTATATCCCATAAAAACATGCAAAATGATAAAAGCGATGATTATGGCCATCCTAATGTGATTCCTCAAGCCAAGAGGAATCACAGTCATCTAGGTCCACATAACATGCAACCTGTACAAGATGAACTATGTGCTTCGCCATTCTGGGTTTGATCAACTCATCTCCATGATTGAACAGCTTGCCATCAGGCTGGTCGGTTGGGTGCCTCCAGCCGATCGACTGGTGCCTCCAGCCGATCAGATCACTGGTCATCGTGCATCTCCTCAGGTCCGTCACCCGCTCGTCTTTCTCCTCGAATCGGTCGTATGGAACACCAACTGTTCGGTTCACACCTTGAACTGATCGTCTCAGTCACCGTCAGGTTGTCCTCCGTTCTTTGACATAATAGGAAATAAAATATCTACCCTATTTTACATTTGAAAAATGAAACCCCGAGTTACATTCGGGGGGAGCAAAGGTAGGAAAGAAATCTCAAGTTTTCTCGAGTTACATCAAGAAAAGGAGGTAGGAAATCAGTGCACAGACCGAGATGCAAGCAACCACATCCAACCAAGCACACATACATAGGGTTTATTGGCCATAACCACGCTATACATCCACCACAAAACTCATTTAAGGGTGATGTGTATCGTGTGTATTCATATTACATATCATATATGTATTTTGGGATTTGTAAATTTAGGATTGGACATACATAAAGTCAATTTTATACGCATCGTATGCAATAAATAAAGGTGACAAACAAAAATGGATCACATCGATAATCCTAAAGTATAGAGAAGTTGACGTGGCTCTGATACCAGTATTGGGTTTTAGAAGAGACAAAGAAGGCAGTGGAAACAAAAATTTTCTTCTCCCCGAACCCAATATATAGGAATCACATCAACATCTATACATTAGAAAAGATGGTTTGTAGAGACATACCTTGTCCCGAGGCTTGCTCGGCGATGTTACCTCGCAACTTGCGCGATCTTCACCTCCGGTCTTGGACAGTGTTTGTGCAGCTCCTGGTCTCATCGGTACTGTTGGGATTGATAGCTGTCCTCCGAGCGGCAGAAGTCTCCTGCCTCTGAAGTCGTCCACACAGACTGCCTGGAACTCCGATCGCCTTATCACACAAGGCACCAGAAGGAGTCATACCCTCCTGTCGGTGTACTAGTCACCGACACACTCTACTTCCACCAATCGCTTTTCTACAGTTGTCTTTCCCTTGTTGTACCTCCCTTATCGGGTAGCACTTGCTCGGGCTCTCCTGGTTACCACAACCAGAGAGAACGACAACTTTACAGAGCAACTGGTGTTCTGAGTTGTGTTATCAGAGAAGCCCCTAATACCCCTATATATAGGAGGTGTATGGGATAGGGTTCTCTTCCCCGGGCAATGCGGGATTAACGTAGGACTAGAAGGGTACAAGATTTTCCACAAAATCTGACAAATTTTGCCAGTTGAACCGATCGTTTCAACCCTGAAACGGTTAGTTGGTGACCTTAGCCGATCAGTTCACACCTGAATTGATTGTTTGGGGCATCTGAGCTAATCGGTTCATGCTTGAGCCAATCGGTTCATGCTCCTGGTCCAACTCGAATTGACTTTCATGTTTGTTTCCAACTAATCATATATTAATCCTCGTCCAAATCAAATTTGATAAGTGAAACGAACTCCGTTGGTCACCCAACCAATTCAACACTATAAACCGATCGGTTCATTGACCTAAGTCGGTCAGCTCACCAGCATGAGCCTATCGGTTGGGGCAGCAGATCAGTCAATTGCAGTTTCAATCAATCCAATACTCTAATCATCTGATCCAACACCTTGAACACTATGATTTTGAGCTATCAATCGATTGGGTGTTTAATTGAACTACTAAACTCCTTTAGTAATCAATCCAAACAAGATTTATGGAGAAACTCCTCTTCCAGGAACATGTCCTAGTGTGTGTGACCATGCAGGTGCATTTCACGTTGGCAGTGAAAGTCCATAACACTTATGACTACACAAGAAAAGAGCGGTTCCTAGTCACACATCAGTGCTACCTAAGTGAAATAGAAAGTTGGAGAACAACTTTCAATCCTACAATCCGTGAATGGTGTTACACTGAATCTATAATTCCTTTGTCACTAATGTCCTGAATGAACTCAAGGCATGGTACAATCATCCTTTCAACGTTCATCCATTTCCTTGATCTCAGAGCATATTGGGTGAGATGTGTGTGACATCAACATCACTTATTAATTCACACATGCATGTGCATGCCCTTCTTAATCCTACTCATCAAGTGGCCATGGACATCAAACTCCCTTAGGAGGGACAAATCCCATTTCTATCACTCACCCCTCAAAAGCCCCATGTGTCAAAGTCACCCAATCGTCACCTTTATAACAACCCATGTTTCAGAACTGCGTTTGATGATGTCAAAGTGTACCCAACGACATGTGTTGAGTGTAGTGATTTCAGGTCGAAGAATCACACTCACCACCATCACTGTGAGAGCTAACTGTGACTACCAAATCATGGTTCCATGTGTCACTCTCATAGTGGGTATGTCCGATACACTTGTTCTCTAAGAAGTACCTATGTGCTTGGTTTGATATCACTATATCATGACTTATGAGATTCTATCATCAACCAAAACACAATATAGTCTTTAGTGTTATTGATGTCTATGGTTATTTCCACAATAACAACCGACTAGGGACTGAACAAGAAAGTATACTCTTAACATCTATATGATCTCATCATTTAGGTCGTCAACCTAGAAGCATACGTCATTGAGTAAAACAATTCTTTAGACATCTATTATGTTACACTATCATCTCAAAAACAGTTAAAACATATAGATCGAAAATTGCCTTTATTATTATTCAAATAATTTACAAAGTATCCCATTACAATCATCACATGACTTGCTCTATGGGCATACATACTAACAGGAACTTCGTTTAAGCAATAAATTGCACGAAATTTGGTTAATTCATCCATAATCTTCAATTTGCTCCGTATGCGACAATCAAACCCTAAATTTTATTTTTGATCTAGTTTTTGTAAAATGATATGAAATGGATGGTTCTTCTATTTTGATGAATTTCAGATGATAAAATCATATATGAAATGGATACAATCCCTCTTAATGAGAAATCCTTAAGTATTTACAGAGGTTACAAGAGTAAACTGAAATTTATGATTTTTGGCTATGATTGAAATTGATGTATAATTAAATAGAGAAATTTGTCTATTTGAATCTTATTGATTATGAATGATTATTATCTGAATGCATAGTACATACATGTCAGATACTACCTTGGATTTTGTGTGATGTGAACATTGTTTTCTTGATATCTCATTAGAATGGGTTGAAACCGTAGATTAGTGAAAAGTTGGAAATTTGCGAATAAATATTATGAAATCCATTTGAAGTGTTTATCTTGACATGATAGACTTTAATTATTCAATCTTATTCTTGATGCATGATGTCTCTGTCAATGGCATGAAAACCTAAATTCATCTCAATTCTAAGGTTTCATACACATATTGATTGTATATGATTTGTTGAAAGCAGTCTTTATTTAGTGAATGTTTACATCGTATGAAATTCTTATGAGAGCCATGTAATAAGTGATTGAGGCAAATGAAACCCTAGGGATAGGGTGTTGCCACGTGATAAGTGAATGAGGCAAATGAAACCCTAAGGATAGGGTGTTGCCATGTGATAAGTGAATGAGGTCAGTAAAACCCTAAGGATAGGGTGTTGACATGTGATAAGTGAATGAGGTAAATGAAACCCTAAGGATAGGGTGTTCATGAATCAAGTGTTGTGATATCAAAGTTCTCAGTATGAGATGTGGTGATGCTTAACAGTTCAATTGCATGATTTTAGTGTATAAAGTGCCAAGTTGGCATGTATTATGTTTATTTAAAAATTTTAAACTACCTGTATGTATAGTATGATGATTACTCAGAATATTACAGTGTTTTGAATTTACTACTCTGCCAAGTTTATATGTGTGAAATGTTTGAATTAGAATACTTTCTTAGTAGACATGATATATGTTTGAATACATGAGAAATGCTATATGTGCATGAGTAAGGAGAAACCCTAAGAAAAGGGTAAAAAATATGTTGAGCCTTCAGTTCAGTATTATTAGTGAAATCAGTTTAGTAGTCTGAGTAGTTAGTAAGAAATAGAGTTAAAAGAAATTAGTCTAAGTGAAAGATATAATCAAGTTATAATAGACTCAGGAGCCCTGAACACCGTAGAACCCCTCTGTAGGGTCTGCGCCTTAGGAGTGAAACGACCTAACCCTGGCAGTATCCAGTATACAAGGGTCAGAAAAGTGTGTCCAACATCAACCTGAAGTCCTAATGGCACGAGAATACAGTTTGTAGTGTCCAACATTAACTAGAAGTCCTGGTGGCACTGGATGAAAAACCACTAGAGGGGGGTGAATAGGGTTTTATGATTATTTTAAAGTAATTTAACTCAAACAACCACAATTGAAATAATAAGAAGGAGACAAGGTGTTTAGAGTGGTTCCAACCTTAGCAAATACTAAGGCAGTCAATCCACTACCCGGTTTCTTACCCAACCAGGATTTTGAAAGTATTAAATTTGATTACCTCTCAAGGAATTTACATAAAATTACAATACTTTCTACACCCTTTGGACAACCTTCACCTTGAAGTAGTTGCACCAACCTTGAAGCAGCCTTCTTGAAGTAACTTCAAGCCCCCCCTTGAAATAGCCTTCCTCTTGAAGTAGCTTCCTGTTGCAACAATATTCTAGAAGTAGTCCAAAGATATCCTTCTTCACCAAGAACATCAAAACCTCTCCAATCCGCAGCCTCCAACCCTAGGAGTAGCAAGGAGAGTACAAGCAATAAGATAGAACAAGAAAGGAAATGGAAATTACAATGACCACTTTGAAGCACAAGGATTGATTTGCCTATATCAAGCGTGTTGATCTCCTAGCCAATGAGTATTGAAGTGTAGGTTTAGTGGATAGGAGATGCTAGCCTATAGGACACAAATTTGGAGCAAGGGAATGAGTTGCCAATGCTAGTATTTGCTCAATTTCTCAAAACAGATTGCCAATTGCAAATATGTAAGCTCAAGTATTGCACAAGTGTGTGTTGAGGTGTCCTAAGGCTTGTCCTATTTATAGGAATGACCTACAAGTGCTTAAGGACGTTCTAGACACTTTCTAGGGGGTTCTAAGTGCTTAACTAGCCATTAGGTACACATTAGTTGCTTTAGCAATACCTAGTTAATTACCTCTGAAAATTGCAGACAGAACACATTTCGGTCGAAGATTTGTCGATCGAGAGTCCTTCTCGGTCGAGGACTTGTCGACCGAGGGACTGTCTGGAGCAAGTGTATCTAACGTTCTTCTCCAACTGCCAACTAACTTGTCTACCGTGTGTAACGGCTACTAGGGTCTTTCTCGATCGAGGAGTTTGTCAACCGAGAGTGTCTCGGTCGAGGATTTTGTCGACCGAGATTAACCCTGTTTCAATGTTTTAATCTAAGTACTAAGTTTGTGTATGAGTGTGCATATATGACACTAATGTAGGGGATGACCTGTCTAAGTGTTGTGATTGGTTAGGGAAGATCTAACGCTTGATTTATATGATGTCTAAGTACTTGTACATTATATATCCTGTACAAGTGTTTACATTTGATTACAATCATGAAATTAAGGCATTTTTAAGCATATAGATCTTCCAAGTATTTTTCATCCACCTTATTCCTGCAACACTCAAGTAGCACGTTAGATTGAAAAGAATGAAATGTTTGTCATCATCAAAACAAAGGGATTATACCAATGTCCAATTTAGCCAACAATCTCCCCCTTTTTGAAGATGACAAACATTTCCTTAATATAAAACTAGGAAATATAAATCATGTGAGTTTCATACTGAAAATTACCTTTTGTAGCTCTTCTTGTTTTGCAAGTGAATGCTAGCTGAGATATTATGAAACTCATTTTATGTTTTTTATTTTATATTATTTCTCTCCCTTTGTCATTTCAAAAAGATATGCAATATAATTATTTAGTATGACTCTTCATTTCTCCCCCTTAATTTTATGCTATGCTCCCCCTCAAAGAGATATTCAATTTTAAAAACAAGTGATGCATTGTCAAATTTAGCCATATATTTCAATCATTTTCAAAGAATTTGACCCTTTTAAGTTCATTGCATATATTACTCCCTCTTATTTGTATGCTCTACTATAATATTCTTATATAACATGTATATGTTCAAATGAAGCCATTGAAAAACACTTTTATTGATAACAACTTAGTGCTCATACAATTTATAAAATGACCCATGACATACTTGCTTATAAAAAGATATCCATTACAATCATTACAAAGATAGCCATTCCATTACAACCATTACAAAGATATTTCATAATCTCACTGAAAGGACCGAAGGATTACATCAAAGTCTGGGTCTTTTCCAAGAAAGGGCTCAACTCCATAATATTTGACCAGTGTCTGCCGCTCCAAGGCACCTATCTTGGTTAAGGCATAAGCCTCCAAGAAGGTGGGAACACGATCAAAGCGAAAGTGGGCAGCAATGTCTTGAAGTTGAATTGGGGAAAACTGAGTATGTGTGAGATCAGGAGATGGTGGAGGTGGAATTTGATAGTAGTTGTAGGAAGGATTGTATGGGTTTATCATGCCAGGATTAGGGGAATAAGGATATTCATCAAGTTGGTTAAGAGAGAGGGCTTGCATCCTTTCGTTTAAATAAGTCATGGCATGGTGATTGTAATCTAATTGCCTACTCAGGTGATATTGGGATCCAACTATGTATGTCAAGGTGTTTGTAATGGGATCATGGGGTAGGTTGGTAGGAGGAGGTGGTGGAGGTATTTCTTGGGTGGATGTCTCCCCTTCAGTCCTAGCCCTTTTGTGGCCAAAGTTGATTCCCATCTTTTCTATTGTATTTTTACTTATCTTTTGTGGTTTTCTATCCCATGTATAACCTAGGTCCTCAATATTCTTCTTAAGAAAAGTTTGAGTAATTTGGCAAACAAAGTCAGCATAAGGTGGATTGCCAGAGAACTCAAGCATATTCTTAAGGATGTTACAAATGAAATTTATGGGGATACCTTTTAGAATGGCATAGATAAGGTACATATGAAAAGTGGGTACTTCAGATTTGTTTGCTCTAGGATGGATATTGGTGGCAACAATGAGATTTATGATCCTAGCTTTAGGTTTTAAGTTTATGGCATAATAGGTACCCCTATCTTCATGGCAAGTGGTATTGGATAGAACGATGGCTCGTTTGATGTCACTAAGGCTAGTGGTAGTGTCATCTTGGGAGAGTTTATTTAGTGGATTTCCTGTGGTGAGATCAATAAAATCTTTATATTCTTCTATGTCTATGTTAAGCATGTTCAGAATGCCCTCCTCAGTAAAATGGAATCCATACCCATTAACCATAGAAGAGAAGGAATCATGGTCAGGATGTGGGGTTAAATTGGCATAGAATTCATTAACTACTTTCGAGGAGTAGGAATGGAAGGAGGGATTCAGAGAATCAGTCAAATGTTGCAACTCAAAGAGTTCCTCTAGATCAACAATGTTGTGGAAGTCCATGACGTCGACTGGCCGTCGTGGAAGAGGAGTTTTTGAGGATAGCCTGAGGTAGCGATCGCCTGCAGCTACGTCATTGAATGGAATGTCGTTGATGAACGACAGCGCTGAAAGACAGTCCTTCCTTTCCTTGTTGCAACTTGCTTCTTTCCACGCGTTGATGAGGAAGCCATCTTGTTGTTGTGAAGTGGAGAAGTAGCAAGCAAGACTTGGATGTAGAGAAGCTAAAGATTTGCACAACAATGCACTAGAGAGGAGCTAGAGAAGTGAGAATGTGAAGGTGTGAAGAAATAGGTCGTTTTGGGCACTATTTATAGCAAAACAGAACCCATTTTGGTCGACAATTTGTCGACCGACGACCGCAACGGTCGTTTCTCCAGACGCTCCTCTCGGTCATCCAACGGTTGATCGAAAACTAGCCGTTACAATTTTCTTAATTAATATTTTAATCAGAATATTGCCTTTTAATTCTCGCAAATGGGGGTTCACAAGGTCGGCCTCGGTCGAGCATTTTGTCGACCGATATTGGCTCGGTCGAACAATTTTTCAACCGGAAACATTTCTGAGTTCGACTGTACAACATTTACTTAGTGATTATCGGTCGATAAGGATAGACAACCGAGATGATTTTGGTCGACAAGTTCGTCGACCGAGTTTGTCTCGGTCGAAAATTTTTGCTGACCGACGAAGTTGTTGCGAATACAATTTTGAGCTAGTTTTTGATGCAAGTGAGAGACTAGATTTGTAGAGCATATATATATATCTTCTAGGGGAGTAATAATGTAATCATTGTCTAGGATATTTGAGAAATTCTAAGGTCATAATTAGTTTTTAAGATTTGATTTTGACCTTTTATCAAAAGCACATTTTGAATCAAGATACTAAGATTAAGTACAGTAAAATGATGTACAAATAAGCATTTTGTCAAGCTTATTTTAGGTCGACCTTGACTACGACCATAGCGCCCCTTGGTCAAACTTTATTTTGACAAAGAGGCATTTCCTGCATATTTATAGTTTAGACATTCATATTTGAAGTATAATGTCTGCAGGTAACTTGATTAAATGAATATCAATTTGAAGAATTTTGAGTGATACCTAGTATGAAGATGTTTGTTCTTGATTTTCCTAGAATGTATGTTTTATATTCATATAAGCTTTGCTATGGGTACATAAATATCAAATCACATTTCTTCTTGTACCCTTATTTTCAGATTAATCATAAGATCGTTTAGAAGCATATTTCCTTGAAAGCAAGATTAATGTGAAGATTTTGCAAATAACTAGATATTATTATTCTTGTTCTAAGAGACAGTATTTGACTTGTCATAGCATCATCATTCATTTGTAATGAGTTGAATTACAATGATCATTTGAAAACAATGTTCATTTATGGTTTGTATATATAGATCAAAGATTATTTTAGACAAACCAATGCAACACAATGATCATGGCACAATGATTATGATAGAACAGTAGAAATGTATCCACAATACAATGATAAAGAAACAAGCATATAATTATGATCATTTAAACTAAATTTTAATAAAAATGGTTCCTATATGGATAGACCAAGAAATACTTTAGGAAAGACCATGTGAACAGTAATTTCTTAATCATGATTCATATTTTCAGTTTTAAGTCAAATCATTTAGAGAATAGACAAAAATAATCTCATTCAAGTTCATATGTTTTCAAGACAAACTATGTAACTGAACATTCCTAATAAACGTTTTCAATCAATGAATAAGGTTTGTAACACTTTTGCAATATGTTTAAAGATTTCTTATCCATAATGCTATACCTTAATTCAAAAAGATTAATATGTCTTGTTTCAAAGATTGTCTCCATGATTTATTCTTGATTTGCAAGTTAAATCAATCGTTAATAAAAAATTGATAGCATATTAGTTTAATTGAAAGTAGATTCAGCATATTTGTTACAGATTTGAAAACAGTAACCTGCTTGGTCGACTATTTCTCGATCGAAAAGTCTCTCGGTCGAACAGTTTCTCGACTGAGAATGTTTCTGTACTGTTTCAAAATTGTTTCCAGTAAGTAAAACATAGGTTATTTATGTAATTTGAAAACTCGGTTTAGTTGAGATGAGACATTTAAATATCAAAGTAACATTTAGATTGAATCTCAACTAATCATATACAATTCTCTAGGTTTTGAGAATCCAAACTAAAACAAATTAGTTGAAGATGTATATTTAGAAATTTTAATTTCTTGGATTGACTTGGTGTCCTATTATGTTAAGTTGAGATAGACATAGAGATATACAACTTAGAGTCTTTGGTCATATCTCAACTTAATTTTATCCATTTAGTTTGGGGTTTTTGGAATCCATACTAACGCAACATCCTTTTTCTTGTATGGACATGAGAAAGAATAATGTCCAAGACGCAAACAATAATGACAACATATGGAATCAACCTCATATCTCTTTCTATGATTTTGTTCTAGGTTGTTCTTGGGTACATATGTATATTTGCCTTTAGGTACGTACATAGATTTATTTTCTAGCGCTTGTGTCTTTCTCCAACTAGGTTTTTGATAAGATTTTCCTTTAGGATTATAACCTAGTCCTCTCCTTCCAATTTGATGATAAGAATTATTTAAAATTTTAACAAGGGTATCATTATTATTCAAACTACTAATTTCTTGTTGCAACTTAACAATCTCATCCATTCTCTTTTTGATATCTAACTTTGCTTGATCTAGATTAGATGATAACGAGTCTCTTTCTTTCACAATAATATCATAATCTAGATGTGTACACAAAATAGGTTGTTTTTGAAGATCATTTAACTTTTCATGTAATCCAACCTTTTCTTGAGATAGAAGATCGCAATTTGTTTCTAGAGTAAAAATCTTCACATTACAATCATTTAGAGATGATTTCAAAGTATGATTTCCATAAATAATGCTATCTTTTTCAAATCCAAGATCATTTAATTTAGCATACAAATCTTGATTTTTAGATGTGATAGCAAGAAGTTTAGGATGTAACTCATCATTTGCTTTATTAGACTTCTTTAATTTCTTTTTGCACTCAATATACTTATTATGTATTTCTTCAAGTCTAGCAATTAGCTCTTCGTTTGATAAATCAAGAAGGCTTACCTCTTCTTCTTCTTCATTGGTTGTAGCGATGAGGCAATTTGTGTGCACCTCTTTCTTCTTTTCTCTCCATAGACAACTAAGTATTGTGTGGCTTGTTCCTAAGCACCAACTGCAACTTGTTGAAGATTGGTCCATACTTTTCCTTTGCTTGTGGTTGTAGATACTATCACCCTTTTTTCTTCAAGACTCGACTAGAGCTCCTTGAAGCCTGCTCTAATACCAATTGAAAAACCACTACAGGGGGGGTTGAAAAGGGTTTTATGATTATTTTAATGTAATTTAGCTCAAACAACCACAATTGAAATAATAAGAAGGAGACAAGGTGTTTAGAGTGGTTCCAACCTTAGCAAATACTAAGGCAGTCAATCCACTACCCGGTTGCTTACCGAACCGGGATTTTGAAAGTATTAAATTTTATTACCTCTCAAGGAATTTACATAAAATTACAATACTTTCTACACCCTTTGGACAACCTTCACCTTGAAGTAGTTGCACCAACCTTAAAGTAGCCTTCTTGAAGTAACTTCAAGCTCCCCCTTGAAGTAGCCTTCCTCTTGAAGTAGCTTCCCATTGCAACAACCTTCTAGAAGTAGTCCAAAGATCTCCTTCTTCACCAAGAAGATCAAACCCTCTCCAATCCGCAGCCTCCAACCCTAGGAGTAGCAAGGAGAGTACAAGCAATAAGAAAGAACAAGAAAGGAAATGGAAATTACAATTACCACTTTGAAGCACAAGGCTTGATTTGCCTATATCAAGCGTATTGATCTCCTAGCCAATGAGTATTGAAGTGTAGGTTTAGTGGATGGGAGATGCTAGCCTATAGGACATGAATTTGTAGCAAGGGAATGAGTAGCCAATGCTAGTATTGCTCAATTGCTCAAAACAGATTGCCAATTGCAAGTATGTAAGCTCAAGTGTTGCACAAGTGTGTGTTGAGGTGTTCTAAGGCTTGTCCTATTTATAGGAAACACCTACAAGTTCTTAAGGACGTTCTAGACACTTTATAGGGGGTTCTAAGTGCTTAACTAGTCATTAGGTACACATTAGCTGCTTTAGCAACGACTAGTTAATTAACTCTGAAAATTGCAGACAGAACACATCTCGGTCGAAGATTTGTCGACCGAGAGTCCTTCTTGGTCGAGGACTTGTCGACCGAGGGACTATCTGGAGCAAGTGTATCCAACGTTCTTCTCCAACTGCCAACTAACTTGTCTGCTGTGTTTAACGGATACCAGGGTCTTCCTCGGTCAAGGAGTTTGTTGACCGAGAGTGTCTCGGTCGAGGATTTTGTCGACCGAGATTAACCTTGTTTCAATGTTTAAAACTAAGTACTAAGTTTGTGTATGAGTGTGCATTTGTGACACTAATGTAGGGGATGACCTGTCTAAGTGTTGTGATTGGTTAGGGAAGATCTAACGCTTGATTTACATGATGTCTAAGTACTTGTACATTATATATCTTGTACAAGTGTTTACATTTGATTACAATCATAAAATTAAGGCATTTTGAAGAATATAGATCTTCCAAGTATTTTTCATCCACCTTATTCCTGCAACACTCAAGTAGCACGTTAGATTGACAAGAATGAAATGTTTGTCGTCATCAAAACAAAGGGATTATACCAATGTCCAATTTAGCCAACACTAGAGAGCAGTTTATAGTGTCCAACATTAACCAGAAGTCCTGGTGGCACTAGAGTATAGAAAAGTGTATCCAACACCAACCGGAAGTCCTGGTGGCACGGCTTGACTCTCCGCCTGTGTGCTCATGTCAGAGGAGGAGTCCAATTTAGGCCAGAGAGTCATTTCCTTGTTGCAAACTAGGAGAGAAGTCAGACTTAGCATTTCTCGGGTGTGTCCCCTAAGTCTTATATAGTGTGATCATAGTGCATGACGAGTCTCATATGTAGAGTACACAGCATATGATCAGGGCATAAGCTAAAATATGATCATATAGGTTTAAAGAGTTTCTTATAAGTAAAAAGAGTTAAGGAAGATTTGAATACAATTTTGTAGTAGTTGTTCTTTAAATGCAATATTTACAGTCTCTATTATTTTAACTGTATTGTTTTAGATCTGCTCAATGTAGTAATCACTGTTGTAATAATTGATATCAGTTGCACAAAGGTATAACTGTAATTATATCAATCCTTTAGACTATTTCTTTGAAGTTCTCATTCACTGAGCTAGTAGGATCACCCCTCTACTCAAATGTTTTAGGGAAACCACATGGACTTGAAAAGGGTCAAAGCATCAAAGTAGATCTACCACATAAGTTAAGTTTAGTCGGTCCCTGTCACTCTAGGTCCTTGCATAGATGTGAGAGAATTGTAAATGATGTTTTGTAACTTTGTTTCTTTGATAAGAGAGAATGTATTTGATTATCACGCCGTATGTACATGGAAGTGTGAGAAACAGAATGAATGTATGAATGTGTATCATTAATGTTGAGATCATATTAGAGTAATACAAGTTTAATTCTCTTGGAAAGTTTGTTTATGTGATTGAATGCGAGAAAACAAAGAGTTTGAATTTCATCATTGTCCCCTCGACAACTAGTTCATCCATTGTTGATAGAATGTAACACCTCCCATGATATATTTGACCTACATCTTCCTGTTAGCCAAAGGAAAGGTGTTGTCACTAGTACTCGCCATCTGGTTAGTAATTTATGCTCCTCAACTAATCTTGATTCTATCTTTTCTTGTTTATTTGCTTCTCTTTCTACAATATTTGTACCAAAGAATTCTACACAATCTCTTTAGCATCATTCCTAGTGTCAAGATGTGGAAACTAAAATGATTACCCTTCAAGATTGCAAGACCTAGGATCTTTTTAATCATCTAAAGATTGCCCGACTACTAGCTACTGTTGAATGCTTACTTTTAAATATCACACGAATGGTTTGGTTGAACGGTTGAAGGCCCGACTATGAGAAAAAGGTTACACTCAAATCTATGGAGTTGACTACTTAGCAACTTTTTCTCCTATTTTTAGACACAATTCCCTAAGAGTGATTATATTTGTCACTGAGAATAATGATTGGCCTCATTCCAGCTTGATGTTAAAAATTCCTTCCTACACAATGAATTGCATGAGGAAGTCGACTTGGATCAACGACCTAGTTTTTTAGCCAGGGGGTGTGTTCTAAAATCTGCAGAATTAGGAAGTTCATCTATGGATTAATACAAAGCCCACAAACATGGTTTGATAAATTGGGGTAGATACTTTTCAAGTCTCAATTTTGGTGCTCACTTTATAATCATTTTATTTTTATAAAAAATACTAGTTTTGGGCTTGTTATTATAGTTGTTTATGTGGACAATATAATTATGTCTGGTAGTGATTTTGAAGGTATTGCAGCTACCAAAACATATCTAGAACAACACTTTATTACTAAATATCTTGGTAAAATAAGGTACTTCATTGGAATTGAAGTTTCAAAATCTCCTTGTGTCGTATGTCTTTCTAAGTGCAAATATCTTTCAAATCTACTCCTAGAGACTAGCATGCTTGGTACCAAAACCTACTAGGACTCCTCTGGATCCTCATACCAATGGGGATGATGAATCTTCACTAGCCTCTCTTAATAACCCCCATTACAAAAGATTGGTTGGTAAGTTTATTAATCTTACTGTGACTAAAGCTGATATTATGTTTTTGTTGGACTTGTCAATAGGTGTATGGATAAACCCCGATAATGTTATTAGAATGACATCTTCCAGATCATTATATATCTGAAAACTGTTAATATGTATTCCCATAGAGAAAGTCATATGATGATTGTAATGTGATACTTTGTAAATAATTTGAATAATAATAAAGGAAAGTTTTGTCTATATGTTTTAACTATTTTGAGATAATAGAATAACATGATAGATGTCTAAAGAATTTCATTACTCAATGGCATATGTCTTTGGGTTGAGGAACTGAACAATGAGATCATACAAATGTTAAGAGTATACATTCTTGTAATGTCCATAGTCAGTTGTTATTGTGGAAAATACCATAGAGATCAATAACACAAAAGACTAGAGTGTGTGTTGGTTGATGACTGAATCTCATTAGTCATGATATGTGATATCAAACCAAGCACATAGATACATGTTAGAAAATAGTTTATCGAACAAAACCACCATAAGAGTGATGCATGGAAACCACACTTGATTAGTCAGGATAAACTCTTATAGTTTGGTGGTGAATGTGGTTCTTAGACCTGAAATCATTACACTCATCCCATGTCATTGGGTACACTTTGACATCATCAAACGCAGTCCTAAAATGGATTGTTATAAAGATGATGATTGGGTGACTTTGAAACATGGGGTTTTGACTGTGAGTGATATATATGGGATTTGTCCCTTCTGAGGGAGTATGATATCCTAGCCACTTGATGAGTGAGACTAAGAAATGAGCCATGCACATGTGATTCAATGTATGACATTGAGCTTATAAATATCTCAGATAGTCTACTCTGGTTCAAAAAACATGGATTGAACATTTCTAGAGGATGACCAGTCCATGCCTCAAGTTCAGTCCGAATATCAGTGACAAAGGAACTATACATTCACTGTAATACCAATGTGAAATGGGACCTACATGGTCACACACATAGGATTAACCTAAAAAAGGAGTTTACCCATGAATGATGTTTACATTGCTTACTAAAGTATTTAGGTACTCAATTAAACATTCAATTAATAGACTTGACTCAGAATCGTCAAATTAAAGTTATGAACCAAATGATTAGATTGTCAGATTGATTGCGAACTACATTGACTGAGTTCTACAAAACCTAGACCACCAACTGAATGGTTCACTGGGTGAACCTGTTATGACCCGTTTCAATGTTAACTAGTAAGTACAATGATCACACCATCATTATGTTGATTAAGCTAAGCTATGTGCTCAAGATGAAATAACTGCCTTGGTTAGCTAAAATAAGATAATTAGCATGATTTCTAGCATTGGGGTTTTATTAGATCTCGCACTTGATAAGTTGCAAAAGAAATCGCTAGATTTGGACCTACAAGGCAAAAGTTATGACATTTTCAATTTCCAAGGTTGAATTTGCAATTTTTCCAAGTTTTTAGCTTTATAATCCTTTTTCCTTTTCGTTTCCCTTATCCTCTCTGTGAGCACCGCTTGAAGTGGGAACTGTAGCGGCGTAAAACAGGCCCGATCGGGTGATTTGCAGAGGAGCTCAGGAGCTTCGTTTTCCAACTACCACCTCCTCTCTTCTTCTTTCCATCTTCGTTTCTTCTTCCTCCTCTCCTTCCTCCATTAGCCACTTGTAGCCCAGCCGCCCTGCACCTTGGCCTGCAGCTATCTTACAATAGCAAGGTGATGTGGCAATAGCAGCTAGGCCACCTTGGGCCGCACAACAGTAGGGAAAAAGATACCTTGACCTCCGTCTTGGAGGTCCAAGCATGAAGCTGCATCTTCTAGCCAAGTTTAGCCATCGTTTGGGCTCCTTCCGTCAACATGTGCTTGAACGGGAAGTAGTTGTGTGCAACAAAATAGTAAACAAGGAAATTCTAAGGTTGAAGACAATCCAAAAATAGCCCGGAAATAGGATGTTGACGCATTTTTGGACGAATTCCGACATCCCGAACCACTATGAGTAGAATTTCACTCACTATGCAAGATTTCACTCTGGAAATCAGAAATTTTTGGTTAATTGCGTGTTTTTCGCTGATAACAATAGTTATCAGGAACTGTGTAGTATTTGGCATCGCCCGATTTTTTATTTCACGATTCCCTTCTTTACTCTTTTGAATGATCAAGTTTATTATCCGATTAGTGTGGTTTGGACCAGTGGAATTGCATGGTTAATCGAACCCTAAATTGCTCAGTTTGAATGTTGAAAATAGTAACACACAACCAATAATGGTATGGTTTGGGTATAAACCCAGGCAATACAAATTTTAGAAATTTATCAGATGCATGATTTCAAGGAAATGATGATGACATGGAAAGTTAGATGAAAACCCTAGTCGCATGCTTTCTACTAAGTTTAATTAGAGTGGTTTAATATTTACACAAATTGGCCCGTTTCTATGATATATTATTAGAAATCCTCAATTATTATTAATAATTTGTGTCATGATTAATAATTAACTCTTAATTGAGTTAGGTGATGCACAAACCAGGATTTTGGTTAATGTGCACATTTTTTGAGGAATTTCAAATAAATTATAGATGCTACTGACGATTTCTCAATTGTTGAGTAATTTACTCTTATCAGTTTATTAAGACGTTCAAATGCATGAATTTAGTGTATATGTTCCAAGTTGACATGAATTTTTGATATTTAAGAATTTTAAACTGCTGGAAAGTACTGTATGTTGTATTATAAAGCTTAAGTAAATAGATGAGGTACCCTAGAAGTACCAGAGTCGAGTATACACAAGGAAAAGGTACAATGTAGTAAGAGTTTTCTAGGTTTAATAAAATAATAGACTTAAGGGCCCTGACACCATAGAACCCCTTTATGAGGTTTTCACCTTAAGGGTGAAACGACCTAACCCTGGTAGTGTTTAGTATACGGGGGTCGGAAAAGTGTGTCCAACATCAACCAGAAGTCCTTGTGGCATGAGAGTACAGTTTGAAGTGTCCAAAATTAACCAGAAGTCCTGGTGGAACTAGAGAGCAGTTTATAGTGTCCAACATTAACTAGAAGTCCTGGTGGGACTAGAGAGTAGTTTACAACATCCAACATTTACCAGAAGTCCTGGTGGTACTGGAGTATAGAAAAGCGTGTACAACACCAACTAAAAGTCTTGGTGGCACGACTTGACTCTCCGCCTATGTGCTCAGGTTAGAGGAGGAGTCCAGTTTACAACGCCATAGGAGTGTCGAGGCCAGAGAGCCATTTTCCCTATTTCAGACCAGGAGAGTAGTCAGACATAGCTATCCCGGGGTGTCGAGTAAGTCTTGTATGGTGGGATCGTAGTTCGCTACGAGTCTTCATGTGTAGAGTACACTTCATATGATCAAGACATAAGATAAAATATGTTTATATAGGTTCACATCGTTTCTTATGAATTAAAGAATTAAGAAAGATTTGAGTTTAGATTTGTATTAGTTGTTTGTTAAATGGAATTTTGATATCCTCTGTTATTGGTTGTATCTATAGCATTGCAGCAGATGTTACTTGAAGAAATGTTGATATTTTCTGTTATTTAAATCTTATTGTTCTAACTCTGTTCAATATAGTATTTCTTATAGTTTAATTTCCAATTAATAAACATAAATGAGTTATTTGCGATAGTTGGGTGAAATTCTATTCATTGAGCCAGTAACTCACCCACCTACTGAAACATTTTTCAGGTCAGCGTCAGCATGAGAAAGCTGAAGGATCATATCACCTAGACGCTTATAAGGTAGTGTTTAATTAGGTTTAGTGGTCTCTTGGTCCTTTCCCCTCGGTCCTTGGGTGTGTGGTGAGATAGCGAGGATGTTATGTAATATGTAGCTTAAATTTACAGTTATTTGTTGTACTTCATATTTTGAATAGAATAGTGAAATATGACATGTAAGTTTGGTTTTCCTCCTAATAGAGTTAATGGTAAGTTACTTCCACAGTTTTATTTCAATTCGATGTTATTCAAGTTTATGGTTTTCTTTTAATTTGAATTTAAGTGATCAAGTAAAGAAAAGTTAAGAGTGGTTTCCCGAGGGTGACTCCCCGGTCTTCAAGGTCATTAGAGATGGCTTGGGGATTGGGGCGTCACTTTTTAATTTGGTATCAGAGCATAGATTGAGTATTTTGTTACTCTAAATCAAGGTCAGGAGATGACAAGAGACCAATAGGATTAGGACTTAGGTGTCTTCTTTCTAACTTCAATTTTCAAACATGAAGTGTTCTGTTATACTATTGCAGATGGCAGGAAGAGGACGAGGTCACAAGAACCAAGTAGAGAGATTAGGTTGAAGTCGTCAGGGACCATTAGGATAGAAAGATAGAGTTATAAGTGTGATAGATAGGAAGTGATGTGTCTTTTGCTCTGGGAGGTCTGAGTATTTAGATACACTGGCCAGGTATCTGAGTACTTAGATTGACTAATATCAAGCTACTCTATCAATTGTTACCTGAATACCCTGGCCAGGTATGCAGAGGAAGGATCGGCTAGAGAGAAACCCTTGAAATCTTAGGGTTAAAAAACCAGAAATTAATGTAGGAATACGAGATTAAACATAGGATGTCATACAACTCTTGCTTTATATTGCTTATTTGATTTGAGATAACTAGAAATGCTTTTATATGTATGAATTTAGATTTTCAGTTTGTAGAATAAATATGATTCTTTTATATTGTTGTGTGTAATGAAGTGATTTATTTATTATTTATATTCTTTGTATCAAGTAGACTCTGGATAATTTAGACCCGCATCATAGTAAGAATGTACATACACTAAGATGTTGACATATAAGGGAAAGATTAGAGCACCTAAGAATTAGTTGGAATTGATATCAGAGACCCAATGTTGGGGCCTGATATGAGCAATCCTTAATTGGAAATAAAGGAACACGACATAATATTCAGATTAAGTTTAATGATTAGTATTATATGAACTTTAAATATGGGAATATAGAAAAGATATGAGAAAAGTATGTAAGTGCTAGGATAGTAAGAATCAACCATGGAATGGGTCATGTAATAGAGTAAAATACTTTTATGTACTTCAAAGAAAACGGAAAATAGAAGAAAAGAGTTAAGTATACAATAAGTACATAGAAATAAAGAGCCTTCAGAAGAGCAACATGGTATACATGAACATAGACATGAATAAGCAACATGATAGAAAGAGTAGCATATGGTAAGAGGATTATGGAAATATAGGGAAGGGTTTGAAGCTTGAGGGGGTAATATAGATTATAAAAGAAAGAGATTGCGACACTCAAGTAAGTGCTAACTAGTCAAGTATCCTTGTTGATAACTAATTAAACCTACATATGAGAAATGTAATAAGGGAATGTTTGAAGATAAGAATTCTATGTTTCAGAATCATCTTCTCTTTCATATCTTCCTTAATGACAACAATGTGGGATAACGTGATAAGATAAATGAATCATATATGATGCATAACTACCATGGTAGAGACGTCTAAGTGAATGAAATAATGACACACAATATGATGATGAAACCCTAGCAAGATAAATTGAGAATGTAACTTATCTGAATGTCCAAGTAAGAGAAAGGAAATTCCAGTGATAAGATAAGGAAGACTTTAGTAAAACTTATGAGATCCAAAGTTTGAATTTCAAACTAAGGGAGCAAAGTCACATCACAATAACACTATGTTGCTGATAAGGACCAAACCCTAGAATGTTTAGAGTTGAAGTATTTCAAGGGATGTCATTAGCGATTTGACCTTGAATACTAGCATCTTTATAAAATAAGATCATGAGATTTGCACTATGAAAGGTAATCTAGCACTAATAAAATCCAGGATTTAAAGGTAGCTAATATGAAAGGTAGATAAACAATATGAGATGACTCGGAGAAAAGAGTAATATATAAATTTGAAATGTAACAAGAAGTAAGTAGCATAGAATGAGGAGTATTATCCAACACATGATTTGGAGTTAGCTATTGTAGTTCATGCTCTTAAGACATGGCATCACTATCTTTATGGTGAGACGTGTCAGGTGTTTATGGATCATAAGAGTTTAAAATATATCTTTACCCAGAAGGATCTGAATCTAAGATAGGGAAGATGGTTAGAATTGATCAAGGATTATGATGTGACAATAGATTATCATCCTGTTAAGGTGAATGTGGTAGCAGATGCCCTCAACAGGAAGTCAAGTTCAACAACAGATGTATTCTCTATAGCATGTTTCAGGAGAGACTTGCTAGTAGAGATGCGGAAGTTGAACATAGACTTAGGGGTGACAACACAGCATGGTTTGATTGCACCGATGCGAGTCAAGCCTACCTTTTTATGATCAGGTCAAGGAACTTCAGCAGAGTGACAGTGAGTTACAGCAGATCATGCATGAAATGATAGGGGGGACAAGACCAGAGTTCAGGTTTTCAAATGATTGTGTGTTGTATTAGCATGACAGGTTGTTTGTACCTTGAGACAATGATTTGAAAGAGAAGATTCTTGAGGAAGCACATGCTTCGATGTACGCTATGCATCCAAGCAACATTAATATGTACATGAATCTCAAGGAGTTGTACTGGTGGCCTGGTATGAAAAGGATGTAGTTGAGTACGTGGTAAGATGTAGTGTGTGCCAGCAGGTTAAGGCTGAGCATCAAAAACTTGCAGGTACTTTGCAATCTCTTCCTATACGAGAGTGGAAGTGGGAACATATCATAATGGATTTTATGGTAGGGTTGCCAAGGACACCTAGAGATTGTGAATCAATATGGGTGATTGTGGATAGACTAACTAACTCTGCTCACTTTCTTCCTATTAAGTCAACCTTTGATGTCCCAAAAATTGGCTAAGATATACGTGGATGAAATAGTCAGCTGCATGGTTGCATGGTATTCCAGTTTCAGTTATATCTGATACAGATCCTAAGTTCATGTCTATATTTTGGAATCCGTTGCATTGTGCTTTGGGCATAAAGTTGAGGTTCAGTACAACTTTTCACCAACAGACGGATAGTCAGTCAGAGAGGACCATTCAAACTCTTGAGGACATGCTGAGAGCATGTGTCATACTTTTCAATGGATGTTGGGAAGAACACTTGAGTCTTATAGAGTTTGCAAACAATAATAGTCACCATTCCAATCTTACTATGGCCCCATATGAAGCTCTGTATGGTAGAAAGTGTAGATCACCCATATGTTGGTACGAGGTGGGTGAAAAAGATATTCTTGGACCAGAGATAGTAGATTTGACTACAAAAAATATTATAGTGATTAGAGAATAGTTGAAAGCTGCACAGGATAGGCAGAAGAGTTATGGTGAGAAGAGACGTGGACCTCTTGAGTTTGAGGTGGGTGATGAATTGTACTTAAAAGTTTCACCATGGAAATGAGTGTTGAGGTTTGGTAAGAGAGACAAACTGACTCCTAGGTTTATGAGCCCATATCCTATTATTGAAAGGGTTGGACTTGTAGCCTACATGTTGGATTTTTCATCCGTGTTGGCTAATTTACATGATGTGTTTCATGTATCAATGTTGAAGAAGTGTTACCGTGGTATAGAGAAGATAATGGACACAGAACCTACATAGCTCAGATCAGATGTGTCCTATGTTTAAGGACTTGTTCAGATAGTTGATCGAAGGATCAAGAAGCTCAAGAATCATGAGATATCATTAGTGAAAGTTCTGTGGAGGAACCACAACCTAGAGGAAGCCACATGGGAGCTTGATTCCGAGATGAGTAACAAGTTTCCTTTTCTCTTTTAGGAATTTTGGGACGAAATTCTTATAAGGGAGGGAGATTGTTATGCCCCGTTTCAATATTAACTAGTAAGTACAATGATCAAAACATCATTATGTTGATTAAGCTAAGTTAAGTGCTCAAGATACAATTAATGTTTTGATTAGCTGAAACAAGCTAATTAGCATGATTTCTCACCTTGGGGTTGTAGTGGATCTCGTACTTGATAAGTTTCAAAAGAAATCGCTAGATTTCG
Organism: Alisma plantago-aquatica; assembly: GCA_963693085.1. NCBI lineage: Eukaryota > Viridiplantae > Streptophyta > Magnoliopsida > Alismatales > Alismataceae > Alisma > Alisma plantago-aquatica. Next base: position 489,498,139 of record OY856410.1, read on the forward strand.
ACCTATGAGGCAAAAGTTATGACCTTTTCAATTTCCCGGGTCGAATTTGCAATTTTTCCAAGTTTTTAGCTTTATAATCCTTTTTCCTTTTAATTTCCCCTATCCATTCTGCGGGCACTAGTTGAAGCGGGAACTGTAGCGGCGCAAACTAGGCCTGATCAGGTGATTTGCAGAGGAGCTCAGGAGCTCCATTTTCTAGATACCACCTCCTCTCTTCTTCTTTCCATCTTCCTTTCTTCTTCCTCCTCTCCTTCCTCCTTTAGCCTCTTGCAGCCCAACCGCCCTACACCTTGGCCTATGACCAGCTTACAGTAGCAAGCTGCTATGGCAGCAGTAGCTAGGCCACGTTGGGCCACCCACCAGTAGGGAAAAAGCTACCTTGAGCTTTGTCTTGGAGGTGGAAGCGTGAAGCTGCAACTTCTAGCCAAGTTCAGCCATCGTTTGGGCTCCTTCCGTCAACCTGTTCTTGAACGGGAAGTTGTTGTGTGCAACAAAACATTAAACAAGGAAATTCCAAGGTAGAAGACAACCCAAAAATCACCCAGAAACAGGCTCTGGACGCATTTCCGGACGAATTTGGACATCCCAAACCAATGTGAGTAGAATTTCACTCAATGTGCAAGATTTAATTCTGGAAATCAAAAAATTTTGGTTAATTGCGCATTTTTCACTGAAAACAATAGTTATCAGGTGTTGTGTAGTATTTGGCATCGCCCGACTTTTTATTTCAGGATTCACTTCTTTATGCTTTTGAATGATCTAGTTTATTATCCGATCAGTGTGGTTTGGACCAGTGGAATTGCATGGTTAATCGAAACCTAAATTGCTCACTTTGAATGTTGAAAAAAGTAGCACACGACCAATAATGGTATGGTTTGGGTATAAACCCAGGCAGTACAAATTTTAGAAATTTATCAGATGCACGAGTTCAAGGAAATGATGATGACATGGAAAGTCAGATGACAACCCTAGTTACATGCTTTCTGCTATGTTTAATGAGAGTGGTTTAATATTTACACGAATTGTCCCATTTCTATGAGATATTATTAGAAATCCTCAATTATTATTGATAATTTGTGTCATGATAAATAATTAACCCTTAATAGAGTTAGGTGATGCACAAACCATGATTTGGGTTATTGTGCACGTTTTTTGAGGAATTTCTGATAAATTACATATGCTAATGATGATTTCTTAATTGTTGAGTAATTTACTCTTATCAATGTATTAAGACATTCAATTGCATGAATTTAGTGTATATGTGCCAAGTCGACATGAATTTTTGATATTTAAGAATTTTGAACTACAAGCAAGTACAGTATGTTGTATTATAAAGCTCAAGTAAATAGATGAGGTACCCTAGAAGTACCAGAGTCGAGTATACATAAGGAAAAGGTACAATGTAGTAACAGTTTTCTAGGTTTAATAAAATAATAGACTTAAGGGCCCTGCCACCGTAGAACCCCTTTGTGAGGTATGTGCCTTAGGGGTGAAACGACCTAACCCTGGCATTGTCTAGTATATGGGGGTTGAAAAAGTGTGTCCAACATCAACTAGAAGTCCTGGTGGCACGAGAGTACAATTTGTAGTGTCCAACATTAACCAAAAGTCGTAGTGGAACTAGAGAGCAGTTTACAATGTCCAACACTAGAAGTCATGCTGGCTCTAGAGAGAAGTTTACAGTGTCCAACATTAACCAGAAGTCTTAGTGGCACTGGAGTATAGAAAAGTGTGTCCAACACCAACCAGAAGTCCTGGTGGCATGGCTTGGCTCTCTTCCTGTGTACTCAGGTTAGAGGAAGAGTCTAGTTTATGGCACCATAGGAGTGTCGAGGCCAGAGATTCAGTTTACCTATTGCAGACTAGGAGAGTAGTCAGACTTAGCTATCCCGGGGTGTCGACTAAGTCTTGTACGGTGGGATCGTAGTTCTCTATGAGTCTTCATATATAGAGTACACTGCATATGATCAGGGCATAAGATAAAATATGTTCATATAGGTTCACAGAGTTTCTTAGGAACTAAAGAATTAAGAAAGATTTGAGTTTATATTTGTATCAGTTGTTCGTTAAATAGAATTTTGATATCCTCTGTTATTCGTTGTATCTATAGCACTGCAATAGATGTTATTTGATGAAATGTTGATATTTCCTGTTATTTAAATCTTATTGGTCTAAATATATTCAGTATTCTTGTAGTTTAATTTCTAATTAATAAACATAAATGAGTTATCTGTGATGGTTGGGTGAAATTCTATTCACTGAGTCGGTAGCTCACCAACCTACTGAAACATTTTTCAAGTCAGCGTCGACACGAGGAAGCTGAAGGATCATATCACCCAGATGCTTAGAAGGTAGTGTTTAGTTAGGTTTAGAGGTCTCTTGGTCCTTTCGCCTCGGTCCTTGGGCGGGTGGTGAGATAGATAGGATGTTATGTAATATGTAGCTTAAATTTATAGTTATCTGTTGTACTTCATATTTCAAATAGAACAATGTAATATGACATGTAAGTTTGGTTTTCGTCCTAATAGGGTTAATGGTAAGTTACTTCCGCAGTTTTATTTCAATTCGATGTTATTCGAGTTTTATGGTTTTCTTTTAAGTTGAATTTAAGTGATCAAGTAACGAAAAGTTAAGAGTGGTTTACAGAGGGTGACTCCTTAATCTTTGGGGTTATTAGAGATGGCTTGGGGATCAGGGCGTCATAGAACCGATTGGCTCATGGTCAGTAAGACGACCAGTTCACACTAGTGAATTGATCAATTCACATGGACCAATCGAGCAGGTGTTGGGTTTCCCAATTTGTGTGAAAAATATTTTCGTTTCACTTGTTCAATTTGATTGGGACAAGAATTAATCTTTGCTCTAGTTATAAACGAATAAGGAAAGTCAATTGTGGACAAGTATGGGAAGTGAAATGACCAGTTCACTAAGTGAACTGATCGGTTCACACTCCCATCTGACTGGTTCAAAGTGAACCGAATGACCCACTTACCCATACAAACATTTGAGTTGTGACACGACCGATTTGTCTGTCGCAGTACAATCAGTTCATGAAAATTCCAGACCCTTCTACTCCTACACAGACTGGAAACCTTGACCTTGCCCTCTACTATAAATAGAGGGGTACATGGAGATTCTCAGAACATTAGTTTCTCAGAAAAGTTGTTGTCCTCTCTGGTTGTGGTAACTAATAGAGCCCAAGTAAGTTCTACCCATCCAGGGAGGAACAACGAGGGAAAGACAACTGTCAAAAAGTATATGATTGTGGGAGAGTGTGTCAACAACTAGTACATCGAAAGAGGGGGTGACTCCATCTAGTCTTTCCATCTCAGGATGACTAGAGTTCCAAGTAGTCTGGGTGTACTATCCATAGAGGTGGGAGATTTCTGCCGCTCAGGAGGACGATTGTCAACTGTAGTCCGGGTCTACATCAGGAGCTGCACAGATGTTGTCAAAGACTATGTGGTTGAAGGCCGCACTAGTTGTGAGGTATTGTCACTGAGCAAGCCTTATGACTAGGTATATCTCACAAAACTATCTTTCCTATTGCATAGTTATTGATGGAATCTAATGGTTATGGGTTTGTGCTTAGATAAAATTTTTGTTTTCGCTGCCTATTTTATCCAACAATACAAATAGTGGTATCTGAGCCACGTCAACATATTATGTTGTAGAATTAATCGATATGATCAAATTTTGGTTTATCTCCATTTATTTATTGCATACGATGTGAATACATTAATTGGCTAATGTACATATCTGATTATAAACCACATATCCCAATATACATATATGATATTGTATATATATATGCAATTGATACATGCTGCCGTAAAAGGTTTTGATGGTGGATGTGCAGCGTTGTTATAGCCTATAAACCGTTATGTGTTTGCTTGGTTGGTTGTGATTGTTTTCATCTTGGTTTGCATACCGAGTCCTTTCTTCTATTCTAATATAACTCTTGATAACTCGAGCCTTATCTTCTACCTTTGCTCCCCTCGAATGTAACTTTGGGTTTCCCAAAGAAATTTGTAAAAGTAGAATAATTTTATTTTCTATTAAGTCAAAGATCGACAGGCGTCCAATCGAGCGGTTGGAGGACCGAGATGACTGACTGATGGTGTGAAATGAGTGGCTAGTGGCCTGATGGGGAGTGAGATGACCCGATGAACTGACCATCTAGAGGAGCCAGACGATCGGTTGGTGACAACCAACCGGCCAAGAGGCGAGCCGATCAGTCATAGGATGAGTTGATCAACCCAGAACGGCCCAAGCATAGATCTTCATCAAGTATAGGTTTCTGCATGTGATGTAGACCTAGATGACTATAATTCCTTGTGGATCAAGGAATTACAATTAGGATGACCATAATCATTGCTTTATCGCTTCACATGTTTTCTTGTGGGATATAGCATGTATATGATACATACTATATTTGTGGTGATTGGACATGTATATGTATATAAATACCAAGCCCTCAATATAATATTAAGTCTTAGATGCTTTCCATAAGTATCACACATGAAAAACTTGATCCACCAAGCATAGGTTATGCCAAAGCATGGTGCACGGTCTATGCAGTGGAAGTGTGATGGTAGATATGTAGATCTACCAAAGCAGGGTACATAGTTTATCGTGTTGGCTTTTGGGTCGATCTTAACTAGGTGATCTTAATGAGATTAAGAACCTAGAAGCATAAATATGGATTGTGGCAAAGAGTTGTACACACCATCTATCCAAGAGTTGCATTCAGATGCAATTGGCAAAAGTTGCCTACCTAAATTATCTAGATGTGGGCGATCAACCAAAGTTGACTCATGATTAGATGAAATATGGATCTTGGCTCATAGAAGGTTGTACGCTGCAATCTTCTTAATTGATGGTGAGGGCTATCAATTTGATCAAAATAGTGGGAGGGATAATTAATTAAAGGGCTAATTAATATCATTAAGTTTATTTGAATCAAATTAAAAGGATTTTTGACAAAAAGCAAATATTTTCTCTTGTAGAATCATATGGCAAACAAATCATCTTTTAAATCGGGAAAATTAACTGAGATAAATTTCTATAATGAGTTAAGGACTATGACAAGTGTTCTACATAATCCTAAGATACCAGTGGCCGTAGAATCCTCTTGATGTACGCTTACAGCATTGTTTGAGGCACAAAAGAAGAAGGATAGTTCCATGATAGTGATTAGTAGAATGGAGTCCATGGACACATACAAGGGAGAGAAGTGTTCTCTCGCCAAGATAAAGTCCAAATATTCTATGCTCAAAACATGGAGAGGATTAAGGGAATCATGGAAGATGAAGCAAGTAATAGAGATCCCTACTTTAGGTGTATACATGATTGAGATTAACTTTACTACTTCTTCATCATGGATACTTGATACCGGATGTGGATCACACATTTGTTCAAATATGAAGGATCTAAAAAGAAGTAGGCCTTTAGGGAAAGGTGAGGTTGAGCTATGTGTTACTAATAGAGTAAGAGTTGATGCCAGTACTGTAGTAACCTATGAGTTATCTCTACCAAGTGGGGTGATAATAGAGTTATAAAACTTTTATTATGTACCTTCCATTAATAGGAATATCATTTATTTATCTTGTTTAGACAAAGATGGATTCGAATTTCTTATTGAGAGTGGAAAATGTTCCATTTCTAAAGATGGGATATTTTATGGCAGTGCCCCTATGTCTTACGGTCTATACTTGATAGATTTACATACAAATGTATCAATATAAACACCAAAAGACAAAAACTCAATGACTCAAACAAAACCTACCTTTGGCATTGTCGTCTAGGGAACATAAATGAGAATATCATATCTAGACTCCATAAAGATGGTTATCTAGAATCTTTTGTTTATGAATCAATAGAGACATGTGAATCTTGTTTATTGGGTAAGATGACCAAGGCTCCCTTTTCAGAAAAAGGTGAGAGAGCTAGTGATCTATTAGGACTCATACATACTGATGTATGTGGGCCTTTTAGAACAAATGCTAGAGATGGGTATCAATACTTCATTACTTTTACTGATGAATTCAGTAGGTGTGGTTATGTTTACTTGATGAAACATAAATAAAAAACCCTTGAAATGTTCAAGGATTTTATGAATGAAGTACATAACCAACTTGGCAAAAGTATTAAGGCACTTCGATCTGATTGAGGTGGAGAATACTTAAGCCAAGAGTTTGAGGACCTTCTGAGAGCCCATGCTATTGTATCACAATGGACTCCATCTGGAACACTACAACGTAATGGTGTGTCAGAAAGAAGGAATTGCACATTACTAGATATGGTGCCATCTATAATGAGTTTTTTCGATCTTCCAACTTCCTTCAAGGGTTATTCTCTTAAAACCATCGTGTTTAAACTTAACCGCATACCATGTAAACCGGTTTAAAAGACACCATTTGAGATATGAACTTGGAAGCGTCCCAAAATGTCTTTTATGAAGATTTGGGGTTGTGAGGCTTATGTCAAGAAAATGTTTCCTGATAAGTTGGGCCCTAGATCTGATAAATGTTATTTTGTTGGATATCCTAAAGAAACCAAGGGATACTACTTATACAACCCAATTGACAACAAAGTGTTTGTTTCCAAGGATGCTATGTTCTTAGAAAGGGTATCTATTTCCAAAGGAAATAGTGGGAGGGAAGTAGAACTAGAAGAGGTTTGAAACCAACAAGAAAACATTGAACCAATATATGAACAAGAGTAACCTAAAGAACTGCAAACTATTGTGGAATCTCAAATTCTTCAAGTAATAGAGGAACCTCATAGATCTAGTAGGACACACCTTGAGCCTGAGAGATTTGGATATCTTGTGACTCAAGAAGGCAGTGAGTTGGTCATAGATGATGAGTCAACTACCTATGGAGAAGCTACACAGGGACCATATTTTGAGAAATGTCTTGAGGCCATGAGATTTGAAATGGAATCTATGTATACCAAGAAGGTATGAACCTTGGTAGATCCACCTAAAGGGGTAAAACCCATAGGGTGAAAGTGGGTCTTTAAGACGAAGATCTACATGGATGGAAATGTGGAAACTTATAAAGGCATATTAGTTGCAAAGGGTTTCAGATAAGTTCAAGGTGTTGACTATGATGAAACCTTTTCACCAGTTGTCATGATTAAGTCCATCAGGATCATTCTTGCTATTGCAACCTACTATGACTATGTGATTTAGCAGATGGATGTTAAGACTGTATTCCTTAATGAAATTCTTGCCGAAGATGTGTACATGACACAACCTGAAGGGTTTATAAATCTAAAGGATGCAAATAAAGTCTATAAGCTGTAAAGGTCAATGTATCGATTGAAGCACGCATCTCGGAGCTGGAATCTTTGATTTGATGAAGCAGTCAAAGAGTATGGCTTTAGTCAAAATGAAGATGAACCTTGTGTGTACAAGAAGGTTAGTGGGAGCATGACTACATTCCTCATATTGTATTTATATGACATACTATTTATGGGGAATGACATCCCTACTTTATAAAAGGTAAAGGCATGGTTTGGAAATACATTCTCAATGAAAGACTTTGGAAAACTTCCTATATCTTAGGAATCAAGATCTATAGAGATTGATCCAGAAGGCTTCTTAGACTAAGTCTAAGAACATACATTGACAAAGTGCTGAAGAGGTTCAGCATGAAGAACTCAAAGAGGGGAACATACCCATGGTGCATGGAGTTACCGTCTCTAGAGCTCAGTGTCCTCGATCTTGTGAAGATAGGGAACACATGAATGGAATTCTATATGCATCAACCATTGTATCCATCATGTACACAATGTTGTGCACCCATCCTGATGTCTCATATGCACTCTGCATGGCAAGCAGGTACCAGTCATATCTCAGAGATGCTCACTAGACAACGAAAAAGAACATTTTGAAGTACTTGAGACAGAATAAGGATCAATTCCTCATTTACGGTAGTGAGGAAGAGTTGGTGGCAAGGGGTTACACTGATGCAAGCTTTCAAATTGAAAAATATGATTACAGATTCCAATTAGGATTTATATTTTTCTTTAACAATAATGTTGTTAGCTGGAAGAGTTCCATGAAAGAGACAGTTGTGGATTCTACTATATAGGCCGAGTATACACATGCATCCCATGCAGTATAGGAGGACGTGTGGATCAAGAAGTTCATCTCTAAACTTGGGGTGGTTCGTAGCAATTGTGATGCAATTGAGCTTTATTGTGACAATAATGGAGCTATTGCTTAAGATGAAGAACCCAAATCACATTAGTGGTCCAAGCACATACTGAGGCGCTTCCATCTCATACAAGAGATCGTATAGCAAGGAGATGTGAAGATTTTTAGAGTGCCAACTGAAGACAATATTCTTGATCCCCTGATGAAGACACTTTCACAACAGAAACATGACAGTCATGCTAGGTCACAAGGATTGAGGTTCTTGGGTGATTGGATCGAAGTGCAAGTGGGAGTCTGTTGGTATGTATGCCCATAGAGCAAGTCATATGATGATTGTAATGGGATAATTTCTAAATGATTTCAATAATAATAAATGAAATTTCTGTCAATATGTTTTAACTATTTTGAGATAATAGTATAACATGATAGATGTCTAAAGAATTGTATTAGTCAATGATGTATGTCTTTGGGTTGAGGACCTGAACAATGAGATCATATGGATGTTAAGAGTATACATTCTTATAATGTCCCTAGTCAATTTTTATTGTGGAAATAACCATAGACATCAATAACACAAAAGACTAGAGTTTGTGTTGGTTGATGACATAATCTCATTAGTCATGATTTGTGATATCAAACCAAGCACATAGATACATGTTAGAGAATAGTGTATCAGATAGACCCACCATAAGAGTGACGCATGGAATCCACACTTAGTTAGTCAGGATCAAATCTTATAGTATTGGTGGTGACTGTGGTTCTTAGACCTAAAATCACTACACTCATCACATGTCATTGGGTACACTTTGACATCATCAAGAACAGTCCTAAAATATGTATTGTTATAAAGGTGATGATTGGGTGACTTTGACACACGGGGTTTTGACTGTGAGTGATAGATATGGATTTGTCCCTCCTAAGGGAGTATGATATCCTGGCCACATGATGAGTGAGACTGAGAAATGCATGGCCATGTACATGTGAGTCAATGTATGACATTGAGCTTACAAATATCTCAGACAGTCTACTCTGGATCAATAAACATGGATTAAATGTTTGTAGAGGATGACCAATCCATGCCTCCAGTTCAATCTGGATATCAATGTCAAAGGAACTATACATTTACTATAACACCAATTCCAGACTATAGGATTGAAATTTGTTCTCCAACTTTCCTTTTCACTTGGGTAGCACTGATGTGTGACTAGGCACCTCTCTTTGCTTGGGAAGTCATAAGTGTGCTATGGACTTCCACGACCATCATGAAATGGGACCTATAGGGTCACACACATAGGATTAACCTGGAAGAGGAGTTTATCCATGAATGATATTTAGATTGATTACTAACGTGTTTTGGTACTCAATTAAACATTCAATCAATAGAATTGACACAAAATCATCAAGTTCAAATGTTGAACCAATTGATTAGAGTGTCAGATTGATTGAGAACTGCATTGACTGAGTTCTGCACAACCTGGACCACCAACCGACCAATTCATTGGGAGAACCAATCGGCTCATGGTCAGTAAGATGACCGGTTCACACTGGTGAACTGATTGGTTCATATGGACCAACCTAGTAGGTGTTGAGTTTCCCAGTTTGTGAGAAAAAAAATTTCATTTCACTTGTTCAATTTAAATGGGACAAGAATTAATCTTTTCTTTAATTAGAAATGAACAAGGAAAATCAATGGTGGGCAAGTCTGGGAAGTGAAATTATCGGTTCACTAAGTGAACTGACTGTTTCACACTCGCAACTGAATGGTTGAAAAGTGAACAGATCAACTCACTTTCCCAAACGACCGATTTGAGTTGTGAAACGACCAGTTTGTCTGTCACAGTACAATCAGTTCATGGAAATTCCAGACCCTTCTACTCCCATACAGTCTAGGAACCCTAACCCTGCCCTCTACTATAAATAGAGGGGTACTAGGGGCTTCTCAGAACACACAAATCAAAACATTAGTTGCTCTACAAATTTGTTGTCCTCTCTAGTTGTGGTAACCGAGAGAGACAAAGCATATTCTACCCATCCAGGAGGAACAACGAGGGAAAGACAACTACAGAAAAGCAACTGGTTGTGGTAGAGTGTGTAGGTGACTAGTATGCTGACAGAGGGGGATGACTCCTTATAGTCTATCTATCTCAAGATGACTAGAGTTCCTAGTAGTCTGTGTGGACTATCTATAGAAGCGGGAGATTTTTGCCGCTCAGGAGGATGATTGTCAACCGTAGTCCATGTCTACACTAGGAGCTACACAGACGCCATCAAAGACTAGGTGGTTGAAAGACGCACTAGTTGTGAGGTATTTTCACTGAGCAAGCCTCAGTACTAGGTATATCTCACAAAATCTTTCCTATTGCATAGTTATTGATGTGATCTGCTAGTTATGGGTTTGTGGTAAGATATTTTTTTTGTTTCCACTGCCTATTTTATCCCACAAAACCGAACAAAAATTTCTTCATGGAAAGGATTAATGTAGCTAGATGGGCAATGTAAACTCTTTAGACATTCTGACTCTGATTTTGTTGGTAGTAGATGTGATAAAAAATCTTAGGTTATCTAGGCTAATTACTAGCCTAGCCTTTATCATGGCTCTAGACAACTCTAGAGACTACAACCAGAATCTAAAATTTATCATCTAGATTGATGTTACATCTCTTTCTCTTAGGCTACATGGACACACGCTACCTTTCAGCATGTGGTAACATTTTTCATATGTACATATATTAATATTTCAAAGAGACTTTCTCCAACATTGAAATGTGCGATGAAAACCATCATAATCCAAAGGATCAAAACCAAAATAAAAAAAAGTTACCACACTCATTAGGCAGTCTAGTACCATGACACGTAGATAACTAGAAAGAACATGGTGCACACCTATGTAAGTACCCTAAGCACATGCCCGTAACATATATCTTGGGTGGTAATAGGATCTCCCTTTAATCACCCTCCTGAACCTACCATAATACAGGAAATGAGGAGAAAAGAAAGGCTCTAAGGATTACACAAGTCTACACATAGTTCTAGAACATCTAGGTTCTAAGGACATCTTATTATGTTTCTACAGTTGAGATGGAAGGTGAGTTTAGTTTGTTTTTCATGTGAGAAATGTTGGTGTAGTTATTGTTCATGATCTAATAACATCTATCATAGAACTATTTATTACCCTAATTCCACACTCCACATGGATACACAACCAATGGTGAGTGGATCTGGGCATCTTTCCCTAGAATGGATCGAATATTTCACATAGGCAATATATGAGCAAGCAAACAAGCATACATATGTATCACATGTCAAGAAAGAAAGCCATAGTCATATAATTATTTAAAGCATGTACCTGATAATGAGTTTCTTAATCTATCCTTGACCATCTACATCTCAAGCAACACCTAGTTAAACACAGGATTGCATACATGTATTAGATTTTCATCATTAATCCTAACTAGATGCATTTTAGGTTTTTTTTCAAGATAGGTTCAAAGTTTCTTATTGGTATATTAGATGATCTTATATAGATATAGATGTCATCATGAGGGTGTGGTTCAAGTTTCATGTAATTTTGTGGTTCCATGCATTTGTAAGTATCATTACAAGAGTTTATGTCACTTGTGTCCAATATCAGGTCAAACGACTCACAATAGGGCATAGAAGGTCATGATCCACCATGTCATGGTATCCAATCATAAAGTATGATTTAGATAATCAATATGTAGTTATAAGGATCCTATTCAAGACTATGTGGATGTCCCCTAGGGTCTAAGCATCATGTTCCCAATGCTTGGATAATAACATTTCAACATACATAAAGCATTTACATAATTCACATGCCATCAAGGTTCAATATTGGACTTAGGTGGGACATCCACATCCAAGATATCAAGAGAGAAATAGTAATCTTTTACTTGAGAGAAGGGAGACAAGGGAAAAGGATCCACATAAGCATAAATGTACAAGACACACAACTCAAGTCACATAGGTCACATTAGGTAAACTAGGGTTTCAAACATCATAAGATGATAGGAGGGTGTATCATAGGCATACATTCACCACTCATCACAAGATTACTTTTATTAACAATCCAACATACTTTTATGTACAAAATAGGTTATAGTCATCATATAATCCAAGGTATAACATGAATTCCAAAAAAAATAGGGACATGAGCATGAATTATGTGTCATATAGAACAAGCTTAGTCAAGAGGGGATTACATAACTATTACAGAACTACCCTTATATCATGGATGGGTAAAAGCTACTAAAAAACCAAGTTGATTAAGCATTTGGTTCAAAAGGAAATAAGATTAGTATTAATAGGACAAAGTATATTATTAATTGTCCCAACAAGTCATATATGCACAAATACTGTCATTCATGAGAAATAAGTGATTCCTGCATTCATTAGGTTCACAAGAGTACAATATATACTGATTTGATGCTTAAGAGGATCAATATGTAGCTAATTTTCAATATATATCACAACATCACATTAAATGTGATCAACATTAGTCAAGGATCATATTTTTAGGAACACAAGGGTAAAATAGAGAGTTTTAGGGTCTAGGACCATGCCCAAGTTGTAGGTCTTGTCGATCTGATAGATTTTTCATATTTATTTGTCTAATTTGACCTTAATATGAGCAAGTTATATATTTTAGAATCGAAGAATACAAACTATAGTGGAAGGGGGTCAAGGCATTACATTATTTGAGGGTAGCTCCAAGCCTTTGATCTCTGATTGGGTGACAACATCCATGCCTTTGTTTCCCGATGTTGGGTCGCTCACAACCACTGTCAATCATGAATGCACAGCTGGGAAACCCTACTCACCGCACTCCATCCTCCTGGGATCCCATTTATGGATGTTACCCATCTCCACGCCCGAAGTAGGGGCCTAACAGGGGAGTGTTACCCGCTACCACCCAAAGAAAGGGGAAAAAGAAGGGGGGTTGTGGTCAGGGACGTCCACAGAGGTTGACCACCATGCTACATACTACTTGCCCTCTCTGTGAGGAGGTGAGGTGTCTGCTGGTAATCCCTGCCCTAGAATGATCCTGCCTTCCAGTATGGTCCTTCTACATGGAAAGGCGCACTGAAGGTTGAGGAGAAACAATGAAGATGGCATGGATCCTCACCATTGTGCTAGAGGATGAGGGTAAGAGGGATCGGGGAATGGAGGCTAGCCCACTGATGTGGCGACAGAGAGATAGCAATTAAGATGAAGAATAGAGGGAGGACAAAGTTGGCGGCCAAAACCAGTGTGGAAAAGAAGCAAAGAGACCTAGAAGTTTCAAGGACCTAGGTTTAGGGTTCTCATTGCCAACATGGGGTTGTGTATTCCATCATTTCCCAATCTAGCTGGAGGAGGGAGATGACCCTCCTGCCATGGGCTTCTTTCCCAAAGTGGAGAGGGAGAGGGACAACTCAGCTGGGCCATAATTTGCATATGGGCCTAGATAGGCCGGCCCAACTAGTAAAGGGATGAGCAAAAAAGGGGATCAAACATGCCATATTTCATAATGTCATAAATAGAGTTCTATTGGTCCAAAAGAAGTGATTTTTGCATCCACAAATTCATATTGGAAAAATCTACACCATGATATCTTAAAGAGTAAGAAGATTGCATTGAAGAAGTTTAAAAACTAATTGCAATACATGACATCTTAGCAATTTTGAGTAGGATATCATGGGGATTGCAATCATGTATTGGTGAATGCATAATGAATGTGACCCAATTTGATCTTCACAACATTCCACTCATAAAAACAAAATCAATTTGAGCAAGATGGGTCATTAAAGGAGAGGGAAGATTTACAAAGGAGGAGAAATAAAAGTTAGATCGTCACATCCTTCCCTCCTTAAAAGAAATTTCATCCTTGAAAATCTTTCAAGATCATAGCCAAAGGTCAAGATTCATATTCATCACGTGCCCTTAACCATCCCATAGGTTTCAATTCACCCCCCATCATGCGGTTCACACATAGGTTTATAATTGTCAAGGGGATACGTATCCCCTTCATACATGTCACTTGGTGTTTTATGTTTGATCATGTTATGACATCATCTAGACATTAGGGTTCCATAGCCCCTTTCCTAATTACATTAGGGTTTCTACCTCATGTACTCATATAAGTTCAAGGTGTGTCATCAACATCTACTATATCAGTTTCTCAAGAGAACATGCCATCATTAAAACTTTAAAAATATCATCATTGAACATGTATCTCACCATTACACTAGATTACATGCATGTTTAGTATTCCCCAAACTTCTACAAACTATCCCCAATTATGTTCATCATTTCTGGTTTTGGATATGAAATTAAGAAATTTATTCATCATGCTTATTTGAGTTATGACCCCAAGAACATCATCATATTGAGGTAATCATTTTTTTCTTGTATGAGATTAGAAATGTTACCCCTTATTATTCAAGCTAAGATATCTAGGCATCATCATATCAAGTTCATGATTTCAAATCTACATCATTTAGGTATGAAATGATTTCCTATCAGGTCTAGCTTATGAGAGAAAATCATCGTACATATATCAAATGTTCAACTTAAGTGAGATTATTTCATGTATCATAAATCATATGAGGGACAACATTATCATTAACATCGAGGTTTCATAATTATCTCACTTGTATCTAGAAAGATCTCCATAGCTCAAGCCACTCAAGCTATGACCTATCTAGATTCAACAAGACATGCTAACCACAACCTTATACGCATAACAGTTTTTCTACCCAACTTTGAAGAACAAGAACAACCATTATATTCGTTTATGTAAAACCACTAACCCAAGTATGAAGCTCATCGTAGAGATCACATGTTATGTACATCATCTTAGGGTCTTGGGACATCTCCCTCACCTATATAACAAACATCATATATTCAAATGCCTTGTTCTCTAGGGTTAAATATTTTCATAGGAAATCTAGGGTTAAACATTTTCAAGGGACCATACACTAGGTGACTCAACTCATATATTTAGAAGTATTCTAGCTAGGGACTCATCATAATGTATTTCATCATGCATATTTTTCAAGATTTCACATATTTTTTAGTTTTGGTACTTTGACTTTCTCATATGCCAGTTTGACTCCTGTCAAGGGGTCTTCCTATTCATATGTCTCGATCTAGAGGTCCTCCTCCATAAAGATATTGAGGCACAAGTTGGTTGTAAATTATATAACACATATCATATCTCATCATATACAAGGCTATCACAAGCAAGCATGCGAACCCACTAGCTATGTCTAGCACATCAACCAAGTCATATACATCAAACATGGTGTTGGATTAGCCAGGGTGCACTATCAACTCATCTTGTGTCATCAAACATACTTGAATCATCTTGAATATACAGTAACATCGCATCATCATCATCATCATCATCGTCGTCGTCGTCGTCGTCGTCGTCATCATCATTGTCATCATCATCATCATCTTAGGTCATCTAGGCTACTTACTAGCCTAACCTTTATCATGGCTTTATACAACTCTAGAAACTACAAACAACATCTAAACTCTCTCATCTAGACTGATGTTACGTATCTTTCTCTTAGGCTACATGGACACTCATTGCCTTCCTACTTGTGGTATCATTTTTCATATCTACTTATAGTTATATTTGAAATAGGTTTTGTCCAATGTTGAAACGGGTGATAAAAACCACCATACTCCATTCGATCAAAACCAAAATCAAAATTAGTTACCACACCTAGAGATTGCAAAAGTTATTGAGAGGCAACCTCACCATGAGGTACCACTATGGAAACTTGGGCAATCATTCTATTTGATACTGTCTCAATTGGGTCAAATTATGGTAGAATCCTCTTGTAGTGGAAAATTCTTATCCAAAACTCTTAAAGAAACAAGGCCTTTGTTTGATCACTTGGCTGAAAATTCGAGGAACAAAGCATCTTGTGTAGATATCTACTATGATAGAAACCCTTGTGCTACCCATCTACTTAACTACCTTCTTATTGAAATGATGTCATCCAACAAATCACGAAGATTCTTTCCAACATGATGAATGTCATCAAGAATCAAGTGGGGTGTTTCTAGCCATTTTATGAAATCTATTAAGTCTCTTGAGTAAAAAGTGTAAGCTATGCAATCCTTTAGGAACTATAACAACCAGAGATTCATGTATAAATCCAATACTCTTGAGTGGAGAAATAACCCTAATTTCTTATGGAAGCAACAAGGTGAAGCATGACAAGAACAACCAACATTAAAGTTTACAAATATAGTTCATATTTTGAGGTAGAAGTTCTTGGTAGGATGAGATGTGTAGATGAGGTCAAGAAAGAGGTCTCCATTCATGAACAATATGTCAAATTAATGGATAAAATGTTTGATGAATTATCCTTTAGTCTTTCTCATTACGAGGGTAGGATTCTTACAAAACCATTATATGTCCAAACAATGCAAGTGGAGAAATGGTAGATCCCCAAAAATCCAATGTTCCTCTACTAATGCAAGTACAACATGTTCACCAAACCAAGGTCTCACCAAACCATATGATCCTCCACCTCGACACCCACCCTTCAAATACCAATACCATCCTCCACCTCAACAACCACAACACCAATCCTAAATAATCCATCTAGTTGAGCATGTCCATCAACCATATGTCTTCTAAATTCCCTTTCCACAACATGGAATACCTGCTCCTCTTAATCCATTACAAAAAAATATATCCCTCCTCTCCCTCTCAATCTCTCTTTCTCTCTATATATATAGAGAGAGATAGAGGTTAGGAACTGTGTATCGACTAGTACATGCAACTTACATGTACCAACAATTAAGATGGAACACGTGGAGTATGTTCAAAATATCCAATAATATAGATTGATTCAACATTAAAGATCCATTTCAAAACCATAACCATATCTCATATGGATCATGATATATTACAATATACCATCCAATGTTTTCTTTAGTTTATGCTTCTTACCATTTATTATAAAATACACATATCCTTTCATTAGGTGATGTGTCAATATGAGATTGTGGTGATTTTACATACCCATCTTATCTTAGGGGAATACATCACATCCATAAGGTTGTATTGTTCAATCACATTTTGATATCATCACCGATGCATATAGGTATATGTAAGCTATGTGTACTTGGATACACAATTCTTTTAGCCACACATACACACAAACAAACACACACACACATATATACATATAAATGTATATATATTTATACATGTATATATATACATATATATACACACACACACATATATATACATATATATATATATACATATATATACATATATATATAATATATAGACATATATATATATATATATGTATATATATATATAGATATATATATATGGGTATAAATTCACTGCCCACACGGGTAACTAACTTTTGTTAACCATGGATCCATTTTGTAACAGGAAGGCACAATTTGTAATGTGATGAGCAAAATTGTATTAGAAAGACTCATTTTGTGACAAAAAAATAATTAATTTATTTGTGACAAAACAATAAACAATTTATGTTGTATTACAAAACAAGTCTTGCTATCACAATTTTGGCCATCTCATTACAATTTGATTGTCTTATTAAAAATATTTGCCTTCCTATTACAAAAGAGATGCATGGGTAACTAATCTTAGTTACCCACACATGTAGCAAATGAATGACATATATACACACACACACACAAATACACACACACACACACACACACACACATATATATATATATATATATAGAGAGAGAGAGAGAGAGAGAGAGTCAAGCTAGAATACAATCAAGTGTATAGATCACACGAATACACTCAAGTGAGTCTGCATATTAAGACTATGTTTTACAAAATGTAAACCATTGATCTTCACAATCATACTATAGCTAGGCTACATACAAATTTTGAGCCCATTTGGATGAGCGTAAGTCACTCATCCAACGACAAAAAAATCGACGCACTAAAGTAATTTGAAATGCATAATTTTTGCAGTCTTTATAACATGACCTATAAATGTCCAAATGTGCTCAAATTTTGCATATGAGATATTCACAAGATGTTTAATAAGATCAATGGATTATATTTGAAAAAATAGAGCATCATGAAAAATTACTCGAGTGTATTCTGCTCCGACTACACACACACACACACACACAGATATATATATATATATATATATATATATATATATATATATATATATATATATATATATATATATTTATTTATATATATATGGCTCAAACAATTGTGAACATGGGTACATGTATCTTACATGCACCCACCTTCATTTATGATGATTGTCACATTCAACTTAATAATCCAACCTCATGGATGTAAAGTATACCCCTTAGATAAGATGTGGACAAACAATTACCACAATCTGATGTTCATATATTATTCGATGAAAGAAAATGTGTATTTTTTTATCCATGGTAAGTTGTAGAAATTACTAAAACCGTCGAATGATATATTAATCTATCTCATGATATATATGACATATGATTATGATTTTTTAACACATCTAATAAATGTATTGTTCAATTAAACAATATCGTTGGATTATATCAACATACTACACATGTGCTACTTTAAAGGGAGGTACACATAAGTGTACTCATCAATACACACTTCCTAAACATTCTTTCTCTCTCTATATATGTATATGTATATATATATATGTTTGTATATGTATATATATATATATATACACATATATACACACACACACACACACACATATATATATATATATATATATATATACATATATATATATATATATATATATATATCTATATATATATATATATATATATATATATATATATATATATATATATATGAGAAGGAGTGGCTCAAGTGGTCAAGCACGGTGTCCCCCAACAACAGGACTCGTGTTCGAATCTGTCACATCCACATCCCACGATTTTCACTAATCATGAGATTAGGGCATGACTATGAGGATTACACTTAATACAAAGTTCACTCTCGACTTTTTCTTTTTATTTCAAACTCTTTGTTTTCTAGCATAGAATCACATAAACAAACTCTACAAGAGAATTAAAATTTTATTACTCTAATATGATCTCAACATTAAAGATACACATCCATACATTCATTATGTTTCTCACACTTCCATGTACATATGACATGATAGTCAGATACATTCTCTCTTATCAAGGAAACAAAGATACAAAACATCATTTATAACTCTCTCACAACTATACAAGGACCTAGAGTGACAGGGACCGACTAAACTTAACTAATCTCATTTTTAACTCATGAGGTAGATCTACTCTGACACTTTGAACTTCTTCAAGTCCACGCGGTTTCCCTAAAAATTTTGAGTAGAGGGGTGAGTGTACTCACTCAGTGAATTAAAACTTCAAAGAAATAGTCTAAAGCAATGATAAAATTACAATTATACCTTTGAGAAACTAATAAGAATTATAACAACAATGATTACTATACTGAGCAGATCTAAAATAATACAGTTAAAATAATAGAGAATGTAAATATTGCATTTAAAGAACGACTACTACGAAATTGTACTCAAATATTTCTTAACTCTTTTTACGTATAAGAACTCTTTAAACCTATATGATCATATTTTAGCTTATGCCCTGATCATATGAAGTGTACTCTACATATGAGACTCGCAGTGCACTACGATCACACCGTACAAGACTTAGCTAACACACCCGGGAATGCTAAGTCTGACTATGTCACTGGTCTGCAACAATGTAATGGCACTCTGGCCTCTGGACTCCTCCTCTAACCTGAGCACATAGGCAGTGAGTCGAGCCACCTATTGGCTTTTCTGTACTTTGGTTCCACCAGGACTTCTGGTTGACGTTGGACACACTTTTCTATACTCTAGTGCCACCAAGACTTCTCACTGATGTGGGACACACTTTTTTATACTCTAGTGCCACCAGGACTTCTGGTTGATGTTGGATACTACAAACTATAATTTAAGGAGACTTCCACTAGGGCTTTGTCCCCCATACCACCTGTTGGTACGA
This sequence comes from Alisma plantago-aquatica, assembly GCA_963693085.1. Taxonomy (NCBI): domain Eukaryota; kingdom Viridiplantae; phylum Streptophyta; class Magnoliopsida; order Alismatales; family Alismataceae; genus Alisma; species Alisma plantago-aquatica. The sequence goes on from OY856410.1 coordinate 489,518,342, forward strand.
TCTGACCCCATATATTGGACACCGCTAGGGTTAGGTTGTTTCACCCCTAAGGCACAGACCTCACAGTGGGGTTTTGCGGTGTTCAAGGCTCCTAAGTCTATTATTTCATTATTCTTGGAATGCTCTTACTATATTGAGCCTTTTTTTTTACTTATACTTGAATATGGTATCTCTATGGTACCGCGTCTATTTATTTGAAGTTTATAATACAACAAGTGTATCATTCTAAACATGACAGATCAGTATATTCAAAACAGTGTAATATTCTGAGTAATCATCTTATTATACATAAATAAATAAAATACATATCAACTTGGCACTTCATATAATAAAATGATGAAATTGAACTGGTAAGCATCACCACATCTCATACTGAGAACTTTGATGTCACAATTACTTGATTCATTGAACACCCTATCCTTAGGGTTTCATTTAGCGCATTCACTTGTCACATGGCAACACCCTATCCTTAGGGTTTCATTTGCCTCATTCACTTATCACATGGCAACACCCTATCCTTAGGGATTCATTTGCCTCATTCACTTATCACATGGAAACACCCTATCCTTAGAGTTTCATTTACCTCATTCACTTATCACATGGCTCTCATAAGGATTTCATATGATATAAACATTCACTAAATAAAGACTGCTTTCAACAAATCATATACAATCATTATATGTATGAAACCTTAGAACTGAGTTGAATTTAGGTTTCCATGCCATTCCCTGAGATATCATGCATCAAGAATAACATTGTATAAATAAATTCTAAGATGTCAAGATAAACACTTCAAATGGATTGCAAAATATCTATTTGCAAATTTCCAACTTTTCACACATCTGGGGTTTCAACCCTTTCTACTGAGATATCAAGAAAACACTATTCACATCACACGAAATCCAAGATAGTATCTGACATGTATGTACTACGCATTCAGATAAATAATCATTCGTAATAAATGAGATTCAGATAGAAAAATTTCTCTGTTTAATTATACAACAATTTCAATCATAATAAAAAATCCTAAATTTTAGTTTACTCTTATAACCTCTGTAATTACTTAAGGAATTCTCATTAAGATGGATTGTATCCATTTATTATATGATTTTATCATATGAAATTCATCAAAATAGAAGAAGAATCCATTTCATATCATTTTACAAAAAAGTAGATCAAAAGGAGAATTTAGGGTTTGTTTGTCGCATACTGAACAATTGAAGATTATGGATGAATTAACCAAATTTCGTGCAATAAACTGTTTAAAGGAAGTTCCCACTCACCCTAAGGTGTGAAAACATCTTAAAAACGAAGTTCATCCCTGAAAATCTCAAAGTCATATCAAATCCCTAGCAATTCACCCAATTCTTCTTCCTTTCAATTCGGAAACCCTAAAATGAGGAAGTATGAAGAAAGAGTGAGAAAAGGGGAAATTTTGATACCATTTCGGATCAAATATGGATATGGACGGAATCTTGACATGTGAGAGAAGATTCACCATGAAAGGCTATGCAAAGAAGCTAAACTTACTTGATTTCATCATATCTCGAATAGAGAAATCCTAATTCAACAATTCCACCACTTTCTCCTCTCAAACCCTAACTCTCCCTCTCTCTCTAGGATTTCGTTTCTCTAGACTGAATTATGAATTATGAGAGCTACTAGGGTGTTAGGTTGACCATTTAGAGCAATTGAGCTACTTGGTTCAATTGCACATTGACCCCTCACTATACTTTCTCTAATTTCAGTAGATATTTCTATCATAAAAAAATTATTATAATTTATTTATTTCAGAGATCAAACATTCTCCAAAAATTATGAGAATTTAGTGTGTTGTGTATAATTGAGTACAAAGCTTCAATTAAATTTTGATATCATTAGGAGTTACTAATAAATAATTAAAAATCAAATAGCGCACTGTTATCCAAAATTTTACAGAAATGTTAGTTGAAGCAAATATGCCCCAAAACGGCCGCGCAAGGTGCTACGATCGTGCCAAGATGAACACAACACAGACGTTCTTCCTACCACAGCCGTGGTGCATTGCTTTCAACAGATTTGAGTATAAAAGTTGGTCAATAGTTCAATTCTTTCAAAACGACTGTGTGGCCTAGAATGCCCGTGCCACCAATGACCCACCACAGTCGTGCTACCCACCACGGTCGTGCTATCCTAGACTTCAACTATCATTTTCATTCTCCTTTGCATATCTCTGTCATTCCTCCCCAACATGAGCCTATTTGGTGAAAACCCTAATTTCAACCGACTAGGGTTTATATATCTCAAACCCTAATTATACAACAAGATAGCATACTTGGGGTTCTCATTAGGTTTAACATATCATAATTGAGATATCATCATTAATTAGATTTAAGCAATGATCAATCCAATTAAGCATGTAATCATCCAGGTAAACCCTAGTTTACCAATTAAGCTCAGATGTGGTCAAAACAATTCCCCCCCTAAAATGTTTTGTCCCTGAAAAATAAATATGCAAGAAAAGTACATTCAAGGTTTATTTTAAGCTTCTGATATCTTACATGTCATTATATTCTTATATTTCATACTTGAATGTATCTTTCAACATCAAGTCCTCTATTTCTTTTGTAATCACAACATGTTTAAATCATGACTTTTCAATGATAGCAAATGAATTCTCTATGCCACAATCAATCATAGGATAGAGAGAGAAACAACCATTTCAAAATTTTCATACTCTTGAGGTGTTACCTCAACATTGATAATCTGATCCAACTATCTCAATTCATATGGTTCAATATGTACTATTGTTTTGTATTACCTATAAGACACAAAAGAGAGTTCACCATGTTGTTTAGAATTTTTTTTCTATTATGCTACTCAATTTGCAAAACAATCTTGAGTTGGAAGACTAGATTAAAAAACAATTGTATAATACTACTCACGATATCCCCATTGGATCATGTATGCCTAAGGTGAATCATCACCATCACATTTCATATTATTCTCAAGTATGGACCCACACATAATTCAAGGTGTAACCATTAGGTTATAGCATACTAGAGTTTTAACAACACAGAGTACTCCATGATTGTATTAGTCATTCAAGGACTATTCATACCCAATTACCATCACTTAGTTATATTAAAGCTAGGTATAACAAGCTATACCTCATTAGGGTTACATATTAATACAATATGGTTGTCATCCCTTCTACTCATATGAGTGAAAAGGTAACTACCTTATTAAGAGTAACCCTCCATTTGTTCCATCATCATTCAACCCATATCACCATACCACAATTGTACAATATTAACATGGATTTCTGATATGAATGGCTACAACTATCAGACACCTTTAATTAACATATTGCTTGCACATGTACAATTGAAATCATACATAGAACCAATTTACATCCCTTAATATACCTTAAACACATTATACTTCTAAAAACAAATTCACATATTACTAAAAGCCATTGTTTTCTCTTATCTCTCTCTTCATTCATTACTACTTACATTTTTCTACTTATCCTTCTCATTTTAATCATGTATATTAAACATCCTTAAAATTGAAACATACAAGGTACGGATAGATTATTCATCATTCTTGCTATCACTACAAGAATTTATTTCATATCACACTTCACTCATATTGTATTTCTCCTTTTGTTCAAAACATGCTTCTTATATTTCAAATCTATTTCTTATCCTTTGCTCTGAATCATTTTCCATTTGTTTATCTACCTTTCATATTAGCTACCTTTAAATCCTGGATTGTTATCAGTGCTAGTTTACTTCTCATAGGGAAAATCTCATAATCTTATTTTATAGAGATGCTAGTATTCAAGGTCAAATAACTAGTGACAACCCTTGAACTACTACAACTCTAAACATTCTAGGGTTTGGTCTTTATCAATAGCATGACGTTACTGTGATGTGACTTTATACTCTTAATTTGAAATTCAAAATTTGGATCTCACAAGTTTTATTAAAGTCTTCCTTATCTTATGAATTGAATTTCCTTTCTCTTTCTTGGCCATTCAAATAGATTACATTCTCAATTTACCCTACTAGGGTTTCATCATCATATTGTGTGTCACTATTACATTCACTAGATTTCCAAACCATAGTGGTTATGAATCATATATGATTCATTTTCTTATCACTTCATTCCCACATTTCTCTCATTAAGGAAGATATGAAAGAGAAGATGATTCTGAGACTTGGAATTCTTATATTTAAACATTCCCTTAGTACATTTCTCGTATGTAGGTTTAATTACTTATCAATAGGGACACTTGACTAATTAGTACTTGCTTGAATCTCACAACCTCTTTCTTTTATAATCTATATTACTCCATCATGTTTCAAACCCTTCCTTACTTTCCATAATCCTCTTACCATATACTACTCTTCCACCTGTCATCTTTAACTTCTAATTTTCTCTTTTGACCATGTTGCTTATTCATGTGTATGATAATCTATACCATGTTGCACATATTTCTTTTTATCCTTCTACTAATGTGAAGTTAAAATTCTAAATCAATATTCTCTTTACTAGTTTCACCTCATGTTTAATACATTACATATTCTTCATTTTTAATCAAACAGATCATGCATGGGTCAAACTTAGTTTCTCCTTCAATCAAGTTTTCTCCTTCCTAAATATAGTCTACCTTTGTATGACCTATTCATTTGTTAAACTACACTTTTGTTCTTCTTTTAGAAACTAGTTTGTTGTTCTATAGAGACGTGAAATTCAAAGTTAATATGGATGAATGTATTAAGATTTATAATAAAGGTATACATTCTATGCTATCAATTATATCATAACGCTCATTCCTTAATCAAGATCTTCATTTTACATTTCTCTTTGTTGCAACGAAGTCTGTTGTTCTAGTCTTATGATTTACATGTTCATCCAATTCTATTTACTTTAACTAGTCTGAAGATTTTTCACTTCTACGTACTTATTGTATACTCAACTCTTTTCTTCTATTTTGCCTTTGCTTTAGAGTACATAAAAGCATTATACTGGATTATATGATCCATTCCTCATAATTGATTCTTACTATCTTGGCCCTTACATACTTTTCTCATATCTTTTCCATATCTCATATTTAGAGTTCATATAACACTAACCATTTAACTTAATCAGAACCTTATGTCGTGTTCCTTTATTCCCAATTATGGATTTTTCATATGAGGCCCCAAAGTTGAATCTTAGATATCAGTTCTAACTAATTCTTAGCTATTCTAATCTTTCCCATATGTTTCAACATATTAGTGTATGTACATTCTCACTATGATGTGGGTCTAATTTATCCATAGTCTACTCGTATTATATTGTTAATAGGAGTCATTAGATCCCAGTAACGTATCCTGCCAGCCGGACCAGGCCGAACTTGTAGTCCTAAAGCCAAGAGATACTAAGTATTAACTAACTCCTATTAATCTTAAACATGTGGAAATAATATCCACTTAGGGCAAACTCATTTAAACATAACTTATGGTCTACTTAATACAATTAAAGAATATAAACAATAACTGAATCACTTCATGATACACAAGAATATAAAAGAACCATATATATTCTACAAACGAATAATCTGAATTCATATATAAAAGCATTTCTATCGATCTCCAATCAAGGAATAAATATAAAGCAAGAGTTGTATCACATTATATGTTTAATCTCTTACTCCTTCATTACTTTTCGGTCTCCTAACCCTAAGATTTCTAGGGTTTCTCTCTAGCCCATCCTTCCTCTGCATACCTGGCTAGAGCATCCAGAGAAGAATAGAAAGAGTAGCTTGATACTAGTCAACCTAAGTATTTAGATATCGGGCCAGGGTATCCAAATACCCAGACTTTCCAAAGCTATAGACACATAGCATCCTATCTTCCACACTTATAACTCTAACTTTCTATCATAATGGTCCCTGACGACTCAACCTAAGCTCTGATACCAAGCTGTCACATCCACATCCCACAATTTCCACTAATCATGAGATTAGGACATGACTATGAGGATTACACTTAATACAAAGTTCACTCTCAATTTTTTCTTTTTATTTCAAACACTTTGTTTTCTAGCATCCAATCACATAAACGAACTCTACAAGAGAATTAAACTTTTATTACTCTAATATGATCTCAACATTAATAATACACATCCATACATTCATTTTGTTTCTCACACTTCCATTTACATACGACATGATAGTCAGATACATTCTCTCTTATCAAGGAAACAAAGATACAAAACATCATTTATAACTCTCTCACAACTATACAAGGACCTAGAGTGATAGGGACCGACTGAACTTAACTAATCTCATACTTAACTCATGAGGTAGATCTACTCTGACACTTTGACCTTCTTCAAGTCCACGTGGTTTCCCTAAAAATTTGGAGTAGAGGGGTGAGCATACTCGCTCAGTGAATGAGAACTTCAAAGAAACAATCTAAAGCACTGATAAAATTACAATTATACCTTTAAGAAACTGATATCAATTATAACAACAGTGATTACTATACTGAGCAGATATAAAATAATACAGTTAATGTGATGACCCTGAATTTTGAAGTTTCATATATAATGCAATATTCGAGGGCGTACCTGTGACAAAATGTTGAATGATTATTTTGAGGTGTTATGTGGTCAAATGATGCAAGTAAAAACTCATTTAATATGGATTCGAGGATTAATTAATTGAACACATGGTTTGTAAAATTGGGTATGAGGTTATTTAAAAGAACTTGTTTAAAATATTGTATGAATACGACAAACATCGTTGCTTGTGTTTTTGTCAATCTAAGGATGTGAAAATACATGTCACACAACCCATAAATGAAAGCCAGGATGCATATATGCCTACGTTCCTTGGTCAATAACTATTTGGATGGTGGTTGACCATACGATAATATAAGGATTCATGTATTGTCTTCAGTCTCCCCTCAAGTTGCGGGGTTGATTTTGTCAAAGGAGATGGTTGTGCCCATAACTGTTACCGATCTTTTTGGTCTCATCCGTTAAGTAGGGGAATTATTCTGGCTGGTCTGAGGAGTGCACCCGTTCCTAGGATAGACTGCTTGGGTCTTAGTGGAGAAAGCACAGTCAGGTGCTTCTCTATACATCTTCTTCCTGTTTTGCGAATAGCTTGATGGGAGGATAATATTTGAAGAGGGTGGCGGCAGTGACGAGCACTAAGCAGCAACCTTCTTCTTGCCTGAGCAATCTCCTGGGGCAGCGGCAGCCATCACAGATGGCTCATGGGCACGCATCTTGAGAGAAGTAGAGGTTTAGGGCGAAGAGGAGGAGCCACTGCCAGCCAAACCATGCTGGAGAAGCAGGACGGCGGCGGGACACATGCATAGGAGCTACACCGAGCCTAGTTACAACCGACCGTTGGTTCCTCACCAACGACTTGCTTAGTAGCGGCGGTTGCATCGCTCGAAGAGTGTCCTACACCGGCAGCACACCAAGCGGCTGATCTCTTGCCTTTGTTCCGACCTAGCAGCACCCAGCAACAGCGTCCACAGAGGAACGCAGGCATCAGACGGAGATTTGAGCCCCACGGGAGTCTCACGTGGAAGCGGGAGATATCAGATTGCCTGAGGAGATCCTGCTTGGGTGGTGCTCTGTTTCATAGAGCAAACAGAGTCACCCGTGAGTCCGTGACCAGGAGGAGGAGATCGCAATAGATAGTTCATCGTCGGAGATCGCCCGTGCGACAACGGCGTAGGCGGGCATCACTCTGTGATCGAGGAGAACGCGATCCGTGAGAGAGGGAGAAAACCAGGTCAGCCAGCGGTCAAACCAGCCAGCCCAAAGTTGAACCAGCCGTGTCCTTGGTGAACACGTGTCAACACCTGAGTGGCCATATGAGGTAAATAATCAGAAATTTCTCAATTATTGAATAATTCATAGGAAATCGCTCGCTTATCAGAAAAATAAAATAAGGTACCGAAATTCTCAGAACAATGTGTAGAATAATATGAAAGTGTAATATCAGGCTTTTAATGCACTAATATCTGTGATATCATGTGAGATGTAAAATGGTCTTTTCATGTCTAATAAATAATAAACGAAGACCCAAAATTATGAGAATATGTCAGTAAGTCCATAACCCTGTTTATAATACATATGATGTCAGATATGATCTTGTTGATGAACAAAAGCATATAATTTGCTCAATATGGCTAACTAGTGCTAATAACCTTAATTAAAATGTAGTAAATACATACAAGCTAATAATTGATGAAAATTCACAGAATAGGCTCATATTAGCATCTGGAACGTTAGATTTAAATATAAGATCAGGATGATACCCATAATCCATGTTATACAATGATGTTTTCTCTTAATGTGATATAAATCCTAATATGATTAATGTATATAAACTAGGGTTAATATGTGCACAAAAAGGATTTGGAACCTAATATTCAGATAATGAATCATAATCTGGAAAATGACATTAGTAAGATAAATATAAGACAATAATGCAAGTAAATGTTGTAATATCCTAATGAGATAATATAAACCCTAATGAACACGACTAGGGTTAAGATGATGAGAATATGATGATAGTATGTGGTCTTGTCTTAATCAGGTGATGACCAGACTTCTAGATGATCAAGTAAAAGTTAGAAATCTCTAAACTCAGGTACGTGGGTTTTAGTTAAGTATATGACTATGGTTTTCATACTTGCAATCATGATATGTATGTATGCTCGCTTCTATTTGCAAATATTGGATGTAGTAGCACTATATAGTATTCGATGTTTTATCACTTGTAAACATAAATGATAAGTAGATGTTTTGTAGTTATTTAAGGTGTTCATTATCCCCCTTATGAGGGAATGTATTAATGTTGGCTAGTACACCTCCCTAGAGCACACAGTGTACGGGGAGTTTCCCTAGAGTACTTGGTACACGGGGATGGGCACAATATTTATGTTTTGGTACTAGTCCACCTTGATAATGCAATTCATCTAGGAAAATGACTTAAATTGGCGTATTTCGCTTAATAAAGAAGTGTTTTCTATGATTTTCTTTCCTTCTGCAAATCTTTTTCAAAATTATGAAATCCATAAATATATGTATCTTTTTGCCCACGTACACAACACCTTGTGTGTTGATTTATTGTTTCACGTATGCTTTAGGTTCAAAGCTAGCATGGGATAAAAGATGTGAAGTGAGAAACATTCAGGTTGTACCTTTTGTGTAGATCCTAGTTTAGCATACATGTTCTTAGACAGTAGAATCTTCATTCAATATGTAATTGTAAATCATTGTGTAATAATTCTTGTTGTATTAATATACATCTTGAATGCTGAGAAATGTTATGGTTGTATGTTCATGTATGCGTATTATGCTTCCGCATCGCTCTCTGATATAGTTGCTAACGTTTTCAGATTTTGTCTTCTCATCTCCATGGGGTTTTGAGAAGGTGAAAATCTGGGGACGTTACAGTTAAAATAATAGAGAATGTAAATATTTCTTTTAAAGAACAACTACTACAAAACTATACTGAAATCTTTCTTAAATCTTTTTACTTATAATAACTCTTTAAATCTATATGATCATATTTTAGCTTATGCCATGATCATATGCAGTTTACTCTACATATGAGACTAGCAGTGCAATATGGTCACACCGTACAAGACTTAGCTGACACACTCGAGAATGCTAAGTCTGACTATGTCACTGGTCTGCAATAGTTTAATGGCACTCTGGCCTCTGGACTCCTTCTCTAACCCGAGCACATAGGCGGAGAGTCAAGCCACCTATTGGCTTTTCTGTACTTTGGTGCCACCAGGGCTTCTGGTTGATGTTGGACACACTTTACTGTACTCTAGTGCCACCAGGACTTCTGGTTGATGTTGGACACACTTTTTTGTACTCTAGTGCCACCAGGACTTCTGGTTGATGTTGGACACTTAATTTAAGGAGACTTACACTAGGGCTTCGTCCCCCAAACCACCTATTGGTACGATCCAACCCCGTATACTAGACACTGCCAGGGTTAGGTCGTTTCACCCCTAAGGCACAGACCTCATAGAGGGGTTCCACGGTGTTCAGGGCTCCTAAGTCTATTATTTCATTATTCTTGGAAACCTCTTACTATAATGTATCTTTTTCTTACTTATACTTGACTCTGGTATCTCTATGGTACCATGTCTATTTATTTGAAGTTTATAATACAACATGTGTATCATTTTAAACTTGGCATTGCAGTATATTCAAAACACTATGATATTCTGAGTAATCATTATACTATACATACATACAGACTATAGTTCTTAAATAAACAGAATACATATCAACTTGGTAGTTCATACACTAAAATCATGGAATTGAACTATTAATCATCACCACATCTCATACTGAGAACTTTGATATCACAATTACTTGATTCATTAAACACCCTATCCTTAGGGTTTCATTTACCTCATTCACTTATCAGAGGGAAACACCCTATCCTTAGGGTTTCATTTGCCTCATTCACTTACCACACGGAAAAACCATATCATTAGGGTTTCATTTGCCTCATTCACTTATCACATGGCAACACCCTATCCTTAGGGTTTCATTTACCTCATTCACTTATCACATGGCTCTCATAAGGATTTCATACGATATAAACATTCACTGAATAAAGACTGCTTTCAACAAATCATATACACCCAATATATGTATGAAACCTTAGAACTGAGCTGAATTTAGGTTTTCATTCCATTCACTGAGATATCATGCATCAAGAATAACATTGTATAAATAAATTCTAAGATGTCAAGATAAAAACTTCAAATGGATTTCAAAATATCTATTTGCAAATTTCCAACTTTTCACTCATCTAGGGTTTCAACTCTTTCTACTGAGATATCAAGAAAACACTATTCACATCATAGGAAATCCAAGATAGTATCTAACATGTATGTACTACACTTTCAGATAAACAATCATTCATAATCAATGAGATTCAAATAGACAAATTTCTCTGTTTCATTATACAACAATTTCAATCATAGCCGGAAATCCTAAATTTCAGTTTACTCTTATAACCTCTGTAATTACTTAAGTAATTCTCGTTAAGATGGATTGTATCCATTTCATATATGATTTTATAATATGAAATTCATCAAAATAGAAGAAGAATCCATTTCATATCATTTTACAAAAAAGTAGATCAAAAGGAGAATTTAGGGTTTGTTTGTGGCATAATTAACCAAATTTCGTGCAATATACTATTTAAAGGAAGTTCCCATCACCCTTAGTTGTGAAAACACTTTAAAAACGAAGCTCATCCCTACAAATCTCAAAGTCATATCAAATCCCTAGCAATTCACCCAATTCTTCTTCCTTTCAACTCGAAAACCCTAAAAATGGGGAATTATGAAGAAAGAGTGGGAAAAGGGGAAATTTTGATACCATTTCAGATCAAATCAGGGGAGGGACGGAATCTTGACATGTGAGAGAAGATTCACCATGAAAGGCTATGCATAGAAGCTAAACTTACTTGATTTCATCATATCTCGGATAGAGAAACCCTAATTCTGCAATTCCACCACTTTCTCCTCTCAAACCCTAACTCTCCCGCTCTCCCTAGGATTTCGTTTCTCTAGAATGAATTATGAATTATGAGAGTTGCTAGGGTGTTCGGTTGACCATATAGAGAAATTGAGCTACTTGGGTCAATTCCACATTGACCCCTCACTATACTTTCTCTTATTTGTACAGATTTTTCTATCATAAAAAAAGTTATTGTAATTCATTTATTTCAGAGATCAAACATTCTCCAAATTTTATGAGAATTTAGTATGTTGTGTATAATTGAGTATAAAGCTTTAGTTAAAATTTGAGATCATTTGGAGTTACCAATATATAATTAAAAATCAAATAGCACACTGCTATGTAGAATTCTGCAGAAATGGCAGTTGAAGCAAAAATGCCCCAGAACGGTCATGCTAAGATGAATACAACACGACCATTCTGCCTACCACGGCCGTGGTGCGTTGGTTTCAATAGATTTGAGTATAAAAGTTGGTCAATAGTTCAATTCTTTCAAAATGGCCGTGTGGCCTAGAATTCTAGTGCCACCAATGACCCACCACGGCCGTGCTACCTACCACAGTCGTGCTATCCTAGCCTTCAACTACCATTTTCATTCTCCTTTGCATACCTCTCTCATTCCTCCCTTAAATGAGCCTATTTGATGAAAACCCACATTTCAACCGACTAGGGATTATATGTCTGAAACCCTAACTATACAAAGAGATAACATACTTGGGTTTCTCATTAGGTTTAACATATCATAATTGAGATATCATCATTAATTATATTTAAGCAATGATCAATCCAATTAAACATGTAATTATCCAGGTAAACCCTAGTTTACCAATTAAGTTCAGATGTGGTCATAATAGAATCCCAGTTTCCACCTTGATTTACCACCCTCCTTGGCATTCGACCTCTGCCACAGGCATGGGAGGGGGGAGAAATCTTTCTCTCTTAATCCCATATATATATGTATATGTATATATATAAATATATATATACACTTAAGTGTATTCTAGTCTGACTCTCTCTCACTCTCTCCCTCTCTCTCTCTCTCTCTATATATATATATATATATATATATATAGTGAGAGAGAGAGAAAGAAAGAAACATGTTATAGTTCATTGGAGTGGCATGATTGTTGAGAAACAACCTGTCCATGTGAATAATACTACAATGATTGAAGGTCAGGTTGATTCTATGACACCAAATTGAGTATCTATTGGTAATGTGACGTCTATAGGTTCTATTGTTGATTTGGTCTTTCCTATTGTGATGCTAACATTTGATCATTTTGTTTTGATTGAGGGAAGTTCACAAGAACATCCATTTCTTGATGCTCTAGATGATCCTTCTTCCTTCTAAAGAAAGTAAAATCATATCGAGGATATATTTGAAACATTCAAGCATGTTCACATCAAAATTCCACAGGTGGTATCAGTTAAAAATATCCCTTCTTATGTAAAATTCCTTAAAGGCATGTGCTGCTTCAAAAGGAAGATAAGTGGGTGGATGCTCGAAAAGGTGAAATTCACTATACAACTCAGCTCAATTATGCAACATGCTCCTCCTACAAAGGGGAAGGACACTAGAGATCCCATTATTTTTTGTTACATTGGTGGTCACCTCATTGACCAAACATCTCTTGCATTGGTTTCAAACGTCAATTTAATGCCATATTCTATGTATGGATTTGAGTCATCTAGAGACAGTTAATTGCACCATCCAATTAGTTGGATGATGTGTAGGTAACGCTTGAAGATGATATCTATCATTTCTCACTTGCTAATTTTTTTTTAACATTAAAAATATATATAACAAAGTCTACATTATCTTCAAAAGACTATTCTTAGCTACCTTGATGTTGCAATCCATGTGAGGATCGGTTCACTATATATGGCTTTCATGCACAAGAAGATCAAGATAATTTTCTTCAAAGCATCCACCAAACTAATGTGATAGGTGATACATTATTTATTACTAGGATGATATTGTAGAAGAATGTCTATCAACATGAATTTAGACAATAGAAAAAGGTAGATGTCTTGAGCCAATAGTCAAATTTCATGAACCCCCATGTTGAATAAGTCATAGAGGTTGCATAAGTAGCTACTAGAAAAGACACACTTTCTATGGAAGTTAAGACCTTGAAATCTAAGGTAAAACTTTTCCCAAGGGCTTGAAATATGCTTTTCTTTTTATCATTTCCCCCATTATTTCATAGGATCTATAGGATGTCGATATCTCTATGTATAAGGACAACATTGAGAAAATTTGATGGTCAAATATATTTGAGTGGAGTTTATCCCTTATTTTACGTACATATGATATACTTGGAGAATGATTCCCACTGGTGTTGAGACTAAAAAAGATTCACTAAAAACATAAAATAAGTTGTGACCGAGGTGGTCATGATGTTACTTAATGTAGGGTCAACCTGTTTCATTTTTTATAACTCATGTTTGAATCCCATTCAAGTCGAAATCAAGTAAGGTGGAATCATTATTTCACCCAATGATGATGTTGCATCCGTACTCACAAGAGAGCAATGAAGGTAAATAATGTACATTTTGTATTGAAAATTTAATGCAAAGACCAAGAAGGATAACTTCCCACTATCTTTCATGGAACAAAGCATTGAAATATGGATAAGATAGATATTTTTTCTGATGGATATTCTTGCTATTTTCATGTGGCAGTTCATGTAATGAATCAAGAAAGACCAGATTCACTTGCTCCGTGGAACATTTTCTTACAAAAGGATGCCCTTTGGTTTATGCAAAACTTAGTATATTCATTGATATGCTTCACTCTTCTCTTGAAGACTTCATCAATTAATTCTCTATTTTTAGGAGGTATTTGGTGAATGTTTGTTCCATATTACATAGGCCCTTGAGATGTATGACATATAAATTGGTTCCATCTTAGAAGAAAATATTTTTATGGTCTTAAAAGGTATGTTTTAGGACAACAAGTTTCAAAAATGGAGTAGAAGTTGACAAGTATAAAGTTGCTTGAGTATAACATTGATTATTCTCTAAAACATAAGATGTATCATCTCTTTCTTGGGGAGTGTGGGTTTCTATTGTCTATAATCAAGGAATATAGGAAATTTCTCATGCTTTGCTATTCCTTTTGGAGAAACATGTTGACTTTCACAATGGTGGTAAGTGTGTACAAAATTCTGATAATTTGAAATTAAGACCAGTTTTGTTCCTTTTTATGTATCCTTCCAACTTTTCTATGCCATTTTAGACCATGACGGGTGCATCAGATAGATAGTGGGGTCTGTACTTGGTGAAAGAATTTTTCATATTCCTCGTTCCATATATAATGATAGCAAAACTTTGGATGATGCTAAATAAATTAAGCCACTATAGATAAGGAACTACTTGTCATGGTGTTTTCCCTTAAATGAATAGTTCATATGTTTATATAATAAGGGGATTGTGTATGCCAACCATGATACAATGAGGTATCTCACATATAAAAAATATTGTAAATAGAGATTGATCTAATGGATTTTTCTTTTTTAGTAGTTTGATTTGGATTTTGTTTCCAAATGGGGAATTAGAAATTATATAGCCTACCACCTTTCTCGTATATAAGCCCCTTATGATGAAATTACAAAGGTCAATGAAACATTGCCACATATGAAGATCCTATTTATTACCCCAAACCACCAATTATGGTACAAGCACATAGAAAGCTCCTTGTCTAATGGATGGGTACTAAGAACATGAACAAAAAAGGAAAGGAAGACATTTTATGGTATGGTGAAAAACTATGTGTGGGATGACCCACATCTCTTAAAGTACTTCCCCAATCATAGGAATAGAATGTGCATTCCTCACAGTGAACCATAAATTATACTCTGCAAGTGTCACTACAACACATGTGGTGTTCATTTCTGAGGAAATAGAACGGTTGCAAGAAATCTTCAATGTGATTCATTCTTTTCCTACCATGTTTAAGAATTGCCTTGATTATTTCTAGTCTTGTTTAAAGTGACAAAGAGGGGGAACAATTTTTGTAAGATACATGGTATACCTATCTCCTATTCTAGTTGTGGAGGTGTTTGACTTATGGGGATTTGATTTCATGGGTCCACTCACACCCTCCTTTTGATTTGTATACATTATATATGCCATTTCTTACATGTTCAAGTGGGTTGAAGATATAAATACTAGATTATGTGTAATTTTGTGAAGTTGAACATGTTCAATAACTTTGGAGTCCCTGAAACATGATTAGTGATAGTGTTAGCTAATTCATGCATAGAGATCTAAAGAGCTTATTGAAGAGGTTTGGTGTAATTTACGATGTGGCTACCCCATACCATCATCAAAATAGTTGGAAAATAGATATAAAACTAAAGATAAAGTTCAATCTTTAAAAGACAATCATATATTACTACAAGGATGGGTCACTTTACCTCAAAAAAGGTTTGTGTTTCTACAAATTTCATTTAAGGATCAGACTAACAGAATCCCTTTCAACCACTTGGTGGTGGATTTATAGCTAATTATATTTTAGCATTGAGGTATATGAAAATGGACATGGATATTGTAGGAATCATAAGGGAATTTAAGCCACTTGAATATATGTGGCATGAGGCAATTGAGATGTCAAAGAATTACAAGGAGAGAATGATATTCTTGCATGAAAAAATATGAAATTAGATATGGCAGAAGAAAAAAAAAGTACTCTCCATATGGATGAATGCATATTAATCCCAATTTTATGTGCATTATTAGTCGAGTTTAGCATCCAAATATCTTGAATTTCACTAAAATAGATTTGGTTCAATCTACTTCAGGTTTTATACTAATTTGTAGGAATTTGATACTTCTCTTGACTCCCTTTGTAGGTTTTTATTTATATCACTCTGTAACAAGTTTGCCTTGGGGGTCTCACTGATTGATATACAATTTTTGTGTCTAAGGGAAAAATCAGCCCATCCATCAACCTACTAATCGACCTTCAAATATCATCAATTATCAAGTTTTCAACCTACTATCCATTCACCTCAATGGTCAACAAGGTTGATGAACCATGGACCCCTTGGTCAATACTCACCAGCTTGACATTCAAATTCATCGATGATCAAGGTCGATGACCCATCGACCTCTCCATATTCACCAACCATTAATATGGTTCTACAATCGACAAGATAGAAGCCATCGATTGAAGTCCACCGATCAAGCATGTTTTTGATCCCCAATGTCAATGTCCCATCGACCTCTAAGACCGATGACCGGAAGTCCAAGAGTTAAGACACATCGATCATCAACCAATGCTTGATATCGATGGGAAGTACATGTAGTCGAAAACCATGACCCTATAAATAGGCCCCAATCACACCACTTCAAATCATCTCAAATTCTAGAGACAAAAAGGCCAAAGGGATGACACCAAGATTAGAGACCAAGTATAGACCTGTCAACCTCTTAGACTTGGATACCTCCATTGACCTCAGTAATGAAAAGCTAATGACCTCCCTCTCCATGGTGGTCGATATCTTCCAAGAGTCATTTTCCATCCACCTACTTCAACTACAAATCAGGGTTCATACCTAGAAGAGAAATAAGTAAGGAGGTCTATCATCACATACCATGTCCAGCTACTTCTTCTACAGTCATGACCATGACTGTGTCCCTTTCCTATACTAGTGATATTAATATCTCCATGTGAAGGGAGTAGTCTTTCCACTATGGTGTGAGAATTAGCCCCACTAACCATTTCTTGCAATTTTATCCATATTCCTATTCTTGTATGTTGTCACTTCATTTATAACTAATCATATCACACATATTGTGGATCGATCACCCACTTTACGTGATTTATTATAATCTCATTTTGCGAGAACTTCTACATTTAATATTTGAATGTCGATTAGATTTGGTTTATACAGTGATCAAAATTTTTCATAGGTAGTCTCAAGAGTAGTAGATATATGATATCTACGTAAAGAGACATCAATCTTACAAGGATATCTACTCATCCAAGTTTCTAACACCGAAAGGGGAAACTTGCATAATTCCAGTTATATCTTCACGCTGACTTGGATTTGAATGAAAGTGTAGATACAGATAGTGGTGGTGGGAATAATTTCCATCCCAACATTTCCATCCATTGATAACTAGAACTTCAATATAGATAGTTTAATTCTAGCAACCTTAGTTAAACAAACCAATCTCAAATCTTGTGATAAATACTAGTTCTTGATAAGTTATTTTGACCAAATAATTCTTAAAAACATTGTTTTTTGGGATTTTATCCTCAACTATACTGCACTAAGATCCATCCTCTTGTGCATAGAATTATTGCAATAAGACCAATCCTCCTAGAAGGTGGCAAAGGCCTCCTCACAACTAGCATAGTTCACACATACCACTGGGAACTCCTGTTGGTCTAGATGAATAGACAAGAAGGAATTATCCCATCTAGTCAATGTGCTATCATTGACTTGCTCTAAATTGTCTATCCCTTGTTGATCCTCCCTTTGAGAACTTTCTCACGATCTATTCATTACCACAATCAGAGAGGACAACAATTGTTAGAGCTTATTGTTGTGTTTGGGTTTCCCCTAATACCCCTTTATTTGTAGGAGGGCTAGGGTCAAGCTTTTCAGTCGATCTAGGAGTCAAAGAGATGAAATTTTATGAATTTTCCAGAACCGACAAATGTCAAACCACTTGGTTCATAAATTGGTGTCTCATTTAAGATCTAGGAGTCTTGAGAGCAGTGAATCTTCATTGGAAACTGCAAATTTGATTAAAAAAAATATCAATGTGAATGCATTGACACGCTATGCAAACATGTAACCACAATTTAGGAGTTATATAAAAGTTTCTTGGCTAGAAACATCATACAGAACAAGAAGTAGAAACAAGTCGAAAACACTTAATAAAATTCTTTTATACAAAACATGTTTTAGGCTTATTTATCCATGATATCATAATAGGCCTTTGACTACTTCTCGAGGAAGGGTGTGTGAGGGGTATTTATGCTCCCTATTTGTACAGGAGGGACCTCAAGACTAAAGTCAATGACCTATCCATCTTTCATTCATGCCTTGTGTCCTTACCCTAAGAGTGCAGGTAGGTAAACAAGGTTATATAATGGATTTCTATACGTTATGTTCAAGGTTTATTGACATACTATATTCAACATGAAAGTAGTATTTGTAGGGAACAATATCTAAAAAATGTGATTATCTAGCTAAATATTCATACAAGCATATATACAAAAAAGACAATATCAAAGAAGGGTCAGGAGATTAAGCGTACCTTACGAGTAGTGAGAATGATATGATAATATCTCTAGAGATTGTCTTCCCAAGTGGACCTAAGATGCAAAAGATTAAAGATAGAGTCTTAGATTACTAGGATTTTATAAGATAAGCATTATATGATTCGTGGGGATGTTTCTCTACATCCAGGTTTCACTTATTCATGGATCCAAACATGCATGTCATTATTCAACATAGTCCAATGATCAACACTAATTCCTTGATCTAAGTGAACCATGCACATTAGCTCAGATATAAACATGGAGTCATTTATGATTTGGAGTTAGGGAAACATGATATTTGTATTTCCAATAAGGTTTATGAGACGATTCAATCCATAAATCACGATTTAAACTTAGCGGAAGCATTCGATTAACAGCGGAATACGAAAAATCACTGGAAAATAACACTTTTTTTTGAGACAAGATCTCAAAATCATAAAATTTCTTTTATAGAAACAAGATAAACAATTTACATCTCTGTTAAATCACTTCTTGAGTGATATTACACAACCAGATACAAAATCTCAAGATTTGAACCAAAATCTCATACCAACTAACTCCAAGGAACTGAGAGTACAAAGAAGACATAGGACTAACTAACTACATGACTCAGCAGTCAGTATCTCCACCTGAGATTCACTGCTGCCCTTGGTGCTGTTGCTGCTGATACTGATCCCCCTCAGACTGGTTCCTTCGTCCTCAACGACCACCTAAAAAAATTATTCCCACGGGGGTGAGACAATTATTCAAATAATTGTCCCAGCGAGAGTTATAACTCTTCGCCAGAAGCTTTATTAAGCAATCAAAGAATAACATAAGAAATCAAAAGCTTTCAAGATAATCAACAACATTTAAGAAATATGAAGAACATGTATACTAGGAAGTATAACTTCAATCATTGTATCTCGTAATTCAACCTAAGCAGATATGCTACACGGCTGATTATGTTTTACAAACATTATTATGCCCTG
Source organism: Alisma plantago-aquatica (assembly GCA_963693085.1). Classification (NCBI taxonomy): domain Eukaryota; kingdom Viridiplantae; phylum Streptophyta; class Magnoliopsida; order Alismatales; family Alismataceae; genus Alisma; species Alisma plantago-aquatica. Next base: position 489,538,154 of record OY856410.1, read on the forward strand.
CGAAGATGAGGTATACCACTCATACTTCAACCGATCACTATTAAGTCGCATCAGTTCATACCTAGGTCATCAAAAGAGCCAGATTCTTATGACCTCAACTTCCTCAATCAGTGTGAGGATCAACCTGCAGGACATCTTGTGTCTCTGCTACTATAGCTTACCAGGGTATTCTGGTACTTCGCTATTAGAGTCACAGTGGCATTCTCTGCCCTCTTCGCTATCGAAAGATTTCTTGTTTATCTCTCATCGATGCGGTATATAAAAGATTTCCTCGAGAGAATAGTGTTACATCACCCCGACATAAACATATAGTGAAGGATTGATAGATTAAGATACATCTACATCAATTCCTACACTAGGATGTAAGGATATTCACATCCATATTTCCCCACATACTCAAAATTATTTGATCCAGGAGTTCCCTTCGGAAAACCTATTTCACCATCATTTAGCTTCTGACAATGATGGATCTATGATCAGGGCTCTACATGGTATGATTATACTTGATTAGTTAGGTACATTTCAACATTCTTTTAACATCAAGCATGTTTCCAATCATTCTATTAAAACACTACTATTTAAGAAGAATACTAAATGTATCAAGTCTAACTTACATCAGTTATTGCATGAACATCAATTCATGATCATCTCATCATAAGTCATCTAATCAGCATGACCTTGATATTACTCATGGCTCTTACAACCCTTTCAATCCCATATGATGCCACTTACTGAGCAATCATGATATGTCACTATTCATAAAGCTGATAATATGCTTTCAATGAATATGATATCATAACCTTTACCTGGCTATGATTACCACTTGCTGACCACCTACATAATTAGTATAATTGAGGACATGCATATATATCAATATCATCATAATACCAAAACCTATCAATTTCTTTATTATACACCACGGTCGTGATCCCTTGTACGGTCGTGCAAGAGCAAGCCACCACAGTCGTGCTCCTTAGTACGGGGGTTATGAGAATCAGCATATCGCCATTGATTCCTAGGGTTTAGATTTAATCACTTCAACCTAGGGTTTTTGAACCTCTTAGCTTACAAGGCATAAAGGTTCCTCATATTACAACTTGTAATTAGGGTTTCATACTCAAAGGCATAACCCTGAATTACTTCATTTATCAAATCTCCTTAAATTAGGGTTTACTATTCTCACTACATGTTATTACCCTAGAATTAGGGTTTACTATTCACTTCATAGTGAATTGAGCTCATAGCATCATCATGTATGAAAATTATCATCGTTTCTGTCCTCAAATTAGGTTAAGACTCATCAATTATCATTATTAGGGTTTTCATGAAATCACATAGATGGATCATTCCCTAATCATCCACATCCATATACATTGAAGGTATTTTACTTGATTTTCAACCATAAGTGGAACCTTCTTTCTCCTCTCACTAAAAGATGATGATTACATCACTCTAGATTAGGTTAGGTCAAATCATCATTGATTAACATGAGCTAAGTTACCACTATCATAACATTAGGGTTTGATTTAAAACAAGGTGTCATCTAGTTGAACCCTTCAAGGGCATATTGATAAAGTACACCAATGATCATCATTATGGGTCAATCTTTTAATCACTTAACCCCTTAATGTCTTTGGTTATGATTAGGGTTTGGATTAGACCACCATTGGACCAATTAAACCTTCAAACTACTAAGCAATCACAACCCTAAAGATCTCCAAACGATTGCACCCTTCAACCTCCAAACGGTCCTAAGACCGTTTGGGGGCGTTGACCGTTTGGACACTTTGACTCCAAGACCGCATGGCCTTCAAGACCGCACGGGTGCGTTGACCGTTTCATCCGAGTTGACTTCCAAACCGTTTGGATGAAATGACCTTGAAATCGTTTGATCTTAAACGACCCTGAGATCGATTGGACCAAACGACCTTGAGATCGTTTGAGCCCAAACGGTCTTGAGACTGTTTGGTCCAAATGGGTCAAGACCGCATGGAACTCCAAAATGCATCAAAGCTTGTAATCAGTTAGGATTTTCTATGTTGAAGCCTTCAATTGACCATACCCTTGTTAACCACTTATTAATTGAACAAAATAGGGATATCCTTAATCAATTGGATACCAAATTGACCCTCAATTGAAAGCCAAATAGGGTTGAAACCAATTCTAATAGGGTTTACAATCGGTTAACCATCAACATTGATCATCATGAGTCTATTTGAAGTTGAACCCATCAATTGACCTCCAATTGGGCCCAAACTTGGCCCAAACGGTCTTGGGATCGTTTTTACACCCTCCAAACGGTCTTGAGACCGTTTTCCCAAAGTTTGATTAAAATCTAGGTCAAATTGATGAGGGTTGAACCCTAATTAGGTCTAAAATCAGCACTTTTATTCAATTCATCAACCTATTGTGATTGGACCCTCAATTGATCAAATTACCTTAACCCTAGACCTCAACACGGTCTTGGGTTGTCACCAAACGGTCTTGAGACCGTTTGGGTGAACTCCCAAATGGTCTTGAGATCGTTTGGGCCCTTCAACCCAAAGTTCACCCAAATTGGTCATTAAAATCAGCAATTTCACCCGATTAGGGATTAGAGGGTTGAAGTGCCATCAACTTGTGATTGGTTTGCAATTAGATCATGATTCTTTGTAATTGATTAATTCAACATGTGTACAACAGAACTCTAAACGGTCTTCACTTGGTCAACCCTTCCAAACGGTCTTGGAGACCGTTTGAATCTAAACGGTCTTGCAAGACCGCATGAGATCAAACGGTCTTGAGACCGTTTGATTTCAAATGGTTTGCAAACCGTTTAGACCAAAAGGTCCAAGGTCATTTGGTAAAGTAGCCTAGGGAATCACGCCCATATTCTTCAACCTTTGTTCAGGTTGGTTACTTCACGGATTGCTTGAAAAATTGCAAGGAAGAGTAGGGAAAAAGAAGAACTAAGTACTATCTTACAAGAACATGGATATGCATAAGAAAGCAAGAGTTTTAGAATTATAAACCCGCCTCAAACATTGTTCCTAGAGCTCCAAGCTTCCAAGCTTCAAGCCCTTAATGGCGTCTCGAGCTCCACAGGTCATCCAAAGGAGATTTTCCAAGAAAAGGTTGGGGAAGATCGGCTAGAACAAGAAACCTAAGTGAGATAACCATAAAACCAACCTTATAATCCACTTTCCTCCATGAATTCGAGCAAGATGATGGTCTCTTCTTACCTTAGAACAGGTTGGTCATCTTCTTGAGCTCCATATCTCTACCTAAGTCGATCCAAGCAAGGGGATAAGTCAAAGAGTGAAGGGAATATGTTTACTTGGTTTGCAAAGAAGGAAGCTTAAATAGCATGGGTTGGTTTTCAGCATAAGGACCTCTAATTTATGGGTTTCTCATCTAAGTCCCTCCTTCCTTCTAAGGTACGTTCAATTATTATAACTTAAGCAAAGTCCATCAAAAATCAAGATCTAAAGGTAAAGAAATCCAACATGCAAACTAAGGTACATATATAAGGGTTACTATACTCATATTAGGTGATTCTATTACAAAGGTCATTCTTCTTATTTGATTATTTAATTTAAGTGCCCCTTTCGTCGATTTTACTCTAAATGATGCCAAGAGTCATAAAGATACTCTATAAGGTGTATTTTACAAGTTGCACCCCACATTTTGGGTAAATTACACTTTACACCAAAATTAGGGTTTTAAGCACAAGGATTGCTCCACAAGCTGCACCTTGGTGCCCAAGCTTGGGAAATCCCTCATACTTCATCATCTTCATTCTTATGTTATCTCAATACCAAAGAATCATCTTAACATGTACAAATTGCAAATTAACCCCTCCAATTGGGTAATTTGCACATAGGTCCCTGTATTTCAAAATAATACCATAACATTGTTTAAAAGGGATAGAAATGAAAATGTATGTTCCTAAGGAACTTAATTACATTCCAAAGGATAATCACAAGTATTTAATTACATATTTAGGAAAAAAACCTACGGTTAATTCATAACCCAGGTCAGGGATGTTACAGTTTAAACATATAAGATCATTACTAGTAATACTAGATAAATTCCATGAAAATAGGTCACATGTTCAAGTCCTAGAGCATTATGTAGATCAAGTTAGGATGTATAAATATGACAGAATAATTCTACTGACATGAAGTCAGTAAGATATCATGGATGCCATTGATTCTATTAGAGTATAACAGTTGCAAGATTAGAGGCTAACATCTGACATATACATTTTCATCACATTAAAACTCATATGTATGTCATGAGTGCCTAAGAGTTTGATTCAAGAAGTATCATGTTACAAACATCTCTAGGAGTGATTTTAAGGTAAGGATAAAGGTTTGATCATTATGGATCATTATTGGAATATGAAGTGAAGTTACAAACATATAAGTACTTAACATCACATTTTAGGGCATACTAGGTCTTCAAATCATATGTTCTACTAATGGAAACCATAGCATAACACCATAGTCAAACATGGCACATAGCCCTACAAAGATTACTGCTATGGACGTTACGTGATCATATGATAGAAAGAAAGTATATGGTTTCAATTTGATCTAGCTACATCATCCATGCTCATAAAGGTGGTGATTTTTAGGTCAAAATAACCATTTAGGGTACATTCAAAAGATCTAAGGCATAAATCACATCAAAAGTGAAGTGAAGTTTACTAATTTGGGGATACAATCATATTTTAGTGCATTAAACATAAAAGTTGAGCACTTAGTTGCATTACACATCTCAAAATCTACAAAGTACACATTTTTGGAGAAACAGTAGAAATACGAGCAAGATTTCGTTGTCAAACTATTTTTAGTGGTTAAATATCATTTTTCTGATAAAAAAACATGCATTATATGTTACATTTGGCCTAGGGAGTTGTAACATACGAATTTTCAAAGGTTCAACTCAAAAATAGAAGATCACAATCATTGACTCTTGATCTAAGTCCTAGGAAATGACCACGTAGTCAAGATGTGCCCTCTCTTCTAGGCTCATCACTAACTGATTTGGGCTCGATGGGCCCAACACTCCGTGCATTCCATGACCTGGAATAGCAATGTCAGCTCCATCCAACTATGGTTGTCAAATGCCTCCAACCACCATCACACAACTGTCAGGCATGGCTAACACTCCTGTGCAACCCTTCCTCATTATCGAGTAATGCTACCCATCAATGTATTGGGCAAATGACCAACTTTCTATCCTTGCTATACCTCCCTTTAGTGAGTAGGACTTGCTCGGGCTCTCTATTGCTTACCAAAACTAGAGAGGACAACAATTTTCAGATGTAATTGAGTTGTGTTTTAGGAATACCCCAGTATCCCTCTATTTATAGGAGGGTTTAGGGTCTGGATTCCCAATCTGTGTAGGAGTGAGGGCCTAAAAGATCATGAATTTTTAAAACCTATAAATGTTGAACCCAGTGGTCAACAAATGAACCGTTCAATTCACATGCGAGGCAATCTGTTCCTATCCCTAACTAGTCATTCAACCGTATTTCTCAATCTCACATGAATTAGCTATTTTGTTTCTAATCAATGCACACCATTAATTCTTGTACCAATTGAATTGAACAAGGGAAATGATCAACTTTTCTCATGAATTCGGGAGACAAACTAGAGCCTTCGATTGGCATGATCGAGCTGATCAGTTCACTAGGTGAACCATTCGTCTCAGCTAACCTGAGCCGATTGGTTCACTCAACGAGACAATATCTTAGTTCTCTGATTCATGTAGAACTTAGCTAATTCAATTATAATCAACCTAACACTGCAAATGCCCATATCGACACTCAAGCCAATCGAATGGTAGTTCACTTAGTTGATTTGTTTCTTGAGTTGAATATCTAAACACTTTAGTAATAAATTCAATTATCATTTATGATTAAAATCCTCTTCTAGTTGAGTTCCTATGTATGTGACCCTAATGAACCCATATCACGTTGGCAGTGAATATCCATAACCAGCTTATGACATCACAAGAAAAGAGTGGTGCCTAGTCGCACATCAATGCTACCCATGTGAACGGAAAGTTGTAGAACAACTTCAACCTATAATCTATGTAAGGTTTTATGGTAATTGTATAATTCCTTTGTCTCTATCCAAACTCAAGTAATGCAATTGTTATCCTCTCAATGTTCAATCGTTGTTCCTTGAACCAAGACTAGACTGTATAAGATATATATGACCTCAATATCATATATTGATTCATATGTGCATGTGCATGCGTTTCTCAGTATCTCTTATCAAGTGGCCAGGATATCAAGCTCTAATAGGAGGGACAAATCCCATCTACATCACTCACAATCAGTCTCCATGTTCCATAGCTACCCAATCATCACCTTTATCGAAATCCTTATTCATGGTTACGTTTAATGATGTCAAAGTATACCGAACGACATGTGATGAGTGTAGTGATTTCATGTCTAAGAATCAAATTCAATACCTTCACTCTGTGATATGACAATGACCACCAACGATGGTTTTCATGTCTCACTCTCAAGCTGGATTTGTTTGATACACTGCTCTCTAACAAGTATCTGGGTGCTTGGTTTGATATACCATATCATGACTCATGAGATTATGTCATCAACCAACCCACACTCCAGTCTTGTGTGTTACTGTTGTTTATCTTCCTTCCATAGTAAGAACTGACTAGGGACATATTAATAATGTACATACTCTTAGCATATGTATGATCTCATTGTTCAAGTCACATACTTGGAATTGTACATGATTGAGTATTTTCAGTCTCAAGAGATTCATAATGTTTCGTTATTATCTCTTAACTGAGTGAAACAAAATGAATTGGATGTTTGACTTTATGTTTATTAATCAAATCCTTTATGTTATCAGCAATTTCAATCATCATATGATTGGCTCTTTGGGCATACTATACCAAAAATTATGTCTCTGGGATTTCCTTTTCCTCGTTCTACTTTGAGTTCATTAGGATGACCTTGGTCCTTTTCCTATCTTATATCTTGTCTTTCCATCAAGGTTTGTGCTTCTGTAATATCTTACAATCCCTTATATCCCTCGTGTTCTTTGTCCTTATTTGTAGCTTCCTCTTGGTTTGTGTCGTGGTCTAGCATGACATTATGGGTTGTGTTTTTTGCATGTCCCTTGTCAGCTGCTTCTAGCTCCTTCTCTGTGTATGTTGTCTGTGGCTAGTTGTTGATATTCATTTGTAATCTTTTGAACCTTCAATTTTTTAAAGATATCTTTGTAGACTTTGAACATTGTTTTTATCTTTGTTGTTGGTTATGTATTTTCTCCACTCCAGTCTCTTTTTGTCCCTTTGTTGTTGTACTTTTCTCAGTTGCCCACGTTGTTACACTAAATATCATTTTTCAGTATATTCTCCTTATAGAGAAGGTGAAATTACATTAATTGTAGTGTCTCATATTAAGGTGAGGTAGTAAGTTGTTCATCTTAGAAAACTTGTAATAATACTTCTCTGACTTTTTGGAAATCACAAATGTGGAGAGTTGGAATTTTAGATCAACAAATTTGTCACCTTTTCTTGTTGTAAAGTTTTTCACTAGTCGGGTGTAATTAATGTGAAATCCAATGGTGATTATCTATCCCCCATACATAATTCCTTTAGGCCATGCAGGCCACTTCCAACAACTACCTTCTCGATCAATGATTTCCCAATGTTCATAGGTCATTTCTCTATTGTTTTCCATTTGATAAACAAGTCATCCTTTGTCATATTCCCCAAGTTTGATTCTATAAATCTTGCTTAAGAAACTATCTTAGGAATAATCAAATAATCCCAGAGGGTATCTGAGAAACCTTCAACTTCCCTAGGTTATGCTTTTCTTCCCTAGTTACTTGTTGCCAAACCTTGTTAGAGTTGAATTTCCTGACCTCTCTATCAAAATTGGTTGTGTTTGTAGACAAAAAATTGTTTGTCTATCTCACATAATTTATTATTCATCAAAATGTTCCATCAAGATATGTTATTTTTTTAGCATGCGAATAGACAATTTACTCAGCATATTCGTTCCTTCTCTTCTTCCACTACCAAGACTTTCACTAATGAGGTCATGAACTCTTGGTGATATTTGTGTAGGACCGATGGTGAAAGGTGCAAGAAAAATATAGTTTGAGATCTTCCACATTTTCTCAACCCTTTTATTTATATCCCTACTTTATTATAGTTGTATCACATGTGTATCTAATCACTTTGCAAGACCTTCTTTTCATGAACAAGTCCTATTTTATTTCATGCTCTTTATTATGCTCAAACTTGTTCTCCTATTTCCAAGTTAATATTGTGGTTGATGGTTTTTTTAGTTGTTCTCAGTGTTATCAGTGGAAGTTCAACAATTTTGGTTTCTAACTCTGCTTTCTTCCATGACCTAGGCCTATTCGTTATTAGGATTTTGGAGGGTGATTCAACTACTTTCCTATCTTTCTTATTCCCTCATCATTTCATGGAACATATTCAAAAGAGACATGTTTGACTCCCTTTATTCCTCTGATTTAGATGTAAGTGACTCTAAAAGTTTCGTTAAGTTATCCCTTGCCAACTGCATTTGTAGGTTCTTTTTGGTGGGATTCACTTTTTACCATCCATGTATTTGTTAATGTCATGCAACCGTTTGTCCATCTCCTCCATTTCTATGGTTTTAGGCTCTTGGGAATCAAACATAGACATCCTGGTATCTAATTGCAAATGACAAACATATCTATTGTAGAATCAGTTGAAACTCAAACAAAAAAGATGAAATATATGTTAAACTTAAGACAGTATCGTGAGACCGAAAATTGTTAGGGAGTTTCCTTGGTCTTTGACCAACAAGTTTAGAAGAAGAGGTTGATGATGTGCCAGTTGGGGTAGTCAATGGAAAAACAAAAGAAGTTAGCAAGACTCTAACAAACATAATGAGAAGAGAAAGAATTCATCAAAGGATTCTCAAGGGCTTGGACAATATTCTCAATAGTAGGAAGATGAACTTCCCATGAAACTATTAAAAGCAAGATTGATTGAAAAAGGGTTTCATTGACCTGATGGGGAAAAATACTACAAAAGTTAATTACTTCTTATGGATTGCACCATCAAAAGGTGGTCCACTAAACCAAATCAAGGTAAAGTAAAACAACTAAGGGAAAAATGAGTGATCTCTTGGAGTATTTGGGTTTGAGGAAAAAATATGAGTGTGACAACAGGTGGGGGAAATGCTATATTGTGCAGTTAGAAGGTCTAGGACTCATTCTTGTGGTCTTATACTGATGAGAATTTCGTATATGTTTCCTTTGTCAGTTGAGTAACATTAATCTTGATTGGGTCAGCGATGATGTTCTCTCACCTTTGATACTATATGTTAGTGCTTCATTATTCTAGAACAAGTGGGAACATCTGCGACAAGATTTATTCTAGTATTCTATGCTACATGCTCTTGATCTAGTCAAATTCTATCATTGGTTGCCAATAACAAGTCGACTTCATGGATCGTCAAGATTGGTTACCATCATCGATGAGAATGTTAGTTAATGGCAAAGGGTAGAGGATGACCTTTTGAGGTGGCTTCTATCTCATGTTTAGCGGGGAAGGGTGTTGTTATGGCATGTGTGGTAGACACATTTACATGGTGATTTAGGTTTACTTTGGTCACTCGAGTTTGAACTTTGTGTTTAATAGGGTAAATTAGTGTGCTCTTTTATACCCTCATCTATTGGCATCCTCGAGTCTGAGTAATCATCAGGATCCGTCGGCCTATCCCTTATCTTTTATACCCTCATCTTTTATACACTCATCTATTAGGGGTCAAAGAGAGTTTGAGGTGATCTATCCTTTGATGGTAATTTGTGGTTCCATTAGCCTATCCCTTATTATCAAACTAGCTCCCATATAATACGTTAAAGTCTCAATAATGGATGATTGCATCGCGTAGAATCTAATGTCAATAATGCTACGTCCATAGGCGAGCATGTCTTATGCACCCTCCAATGGAGTGTTAAGGTGACTCCTCAAATGGGTATTGCGAGGTGTACCCTTAGATAATTTCAAAGTACTATCAGAGGGTAAAAGTTGGACTCATGTTGCCAGGATTGTAAATCTAGGTGAGTCTCATGTCAGATGCCTACCTATGACCCGAATGGTATCCCTAACTAGGACCAGGGTGGTTTCCAAGTCTTTTGTAACATCCCTGGCCTGGGTTATGCTTTAACCCTAGGTGTTTTGATTAATAAAGATGATTATATGCTTAATCTTATCTTGTGAAAAGTAATTAGGGCTCATGAGAAACTTATGTTTCAATTTTGGTCATGTTCGAACAATGTTAAAGCAATGATTGCTTGTTTTGGACTAAAGTGCAAATTACCCAAGTTGAGGGGTCAACTTGCAAATGTTGCATGATAATATGTTCCTATGATGTTGAGACATCATAAGAATGAATATGATGTAGTAGTATGGTTTCCACAAGCTTGGACACCAAGATTAAGCTTGTAAAGCAATCCTTGTGTATTAAAACCTAGTTTTGGTGTAATGTGCAATTTACCCAAAACCTGGGGTGCAATATGTAAATTACCAATTCAATAAGATCCCAAATGTTTCTTGGAATCAATTGGAGCAATGAAATTGAGAGGGGCGCCTCATTTGAATTAAGTTGAAGGAGAGAGAATCTTGATATTAAAATAATCAAGATTTAAGCATAATGGAAATATTAATGCAAAAATAAATAAAATAATTCAAGGGCCTTCAACCAAAAATTAATTTTATGGAAATTCAGATGTGTGTGTGGACGTTCTTGAGGTTTGCAAGGGCCGAAAATATCTTAAGGAGGTGAAATTCCACTCACCTTATTATAAGGAAAAGAATTTCCACTCAAAAAGATATATTAGTATTATAATGGATTAAGGTGCTTATTTTCTTTTCCCTTAATCCATGGATAATGGAAGGGAGTTCGGTGGCTTTGAGTTTCCTTTGCATGCAAGCAAAACAAGTAAGAAGAGGTGGTACCAGTTTTGGAATTAATTGAATTTAAATTAAACATTTTCTCTTTCATCAATTTTCTTATAAAATAGCCTTTTTCAACCCACCTAAGGGTCGTTTTCGTATTTGCTTTCTTCCCTTGCTTGCAAAACCATCCAAGAAGGCTAAGAACAGCAGGGAGCACGTCCCCAACCTGTTGGTAAGACTTTTATCTTCGTTCTTCATGATTTCATGGTGAAAATCATAAAACAATGTGTGATTCCTTCATTTCTTCACTCAATCTTCAATTCTAGTCGATCATTTCACTCCAAATCTTGAAGTTGAGACTTGGAATAGTTGTAGAAGCTCCATCCACCATTATAGCCGTGTATCTTGGAGCTTGGAGATCAGATTTGAGGTGGGTTTTATAACTCAAACCCTTAATCATTGATATTGCATCAATTCTCTATACTTTGTTGATTGTTTTCTTCAATTTGATACACTCTTGTTTCTTTGCTGCAATTTCCATCAAGAACGGTTGCTGTTCTTGGTTGTTCGAAGGAAGGGGATAATGACATCATACTATATGCTTATCCAAAGAAAAGTACCAAGTCAAATGGTTTTGATAGCTACTCCAAATCGTTTTAATTTGATTGGTTATGCGGTTTCAGCAAACCATTTAAGGGAAAATGGTTTGAAATCGTTTGGGAGCAAACGGTTTCAAAACCATTTGAGAGGGTTGACCAAGCGTTGAACGTTTGGGAATTTTGTTACTAATTATGTAGGCTGATAACCCACCAAATTTATGGGATTAACTCCCAAGGAATCGAGATTTGAAGGCTAATCAATTAGTCAATCGAACTGAATTAAGTGCTGATTTTCAATCTGATTAACTTGACCTTTTTGGGAAAACGGTTTCAAAACCATTTGATATGGTTGACAAAGCGTTGACCTTTTGGCATTACTGTTCCTAATGATGTTTTTTAATGACTCACAAAATTTTATGGATTAATTCCAAACGAGTCATGAGTTGAAGGCTAATCAATTGGGTAAACCCTAATTTAAATCAGTGCTGAAATTCCAATGAGTTAATTTGAGATTTTGGGTTGATTAGCCCAAACGGTTTCAAAACCGTTTGGGGATCACCCAAACGGTCTGAAGACCGTTTGAGGATCACCCAAGACCGTTTGAAGGTCTAGGGTCAAGTATGAACATGTGTTTGAAGATCCAAAGATGGGGTATGAACCCTAATCGGCTAATTACTGATTGTGCAAGTGATTGAGATGATGTTTTGGGTTGATTGTCCCACACGGTTTCAAAACCATTTGGGGATCACCCAAACGGTCTCAAGACCATTTGGGAGTCACCCAAGACCGTTTGGAGGTCTGGGGTTAAGTATAGTTGACCAATTGAAGGTCCAAAGATACCAAATCATATTGCAATTAAGTGTTGATTTGTTGATCAACTCAATAGACCAAACCTTGATGGAAATTCACTAGAATCCAAGGTTTGAATGAGCCAAACGGTCTCAAGACCGTTTGGGACTCATCCAAACGGTCTCAAGACCTTTTGGTGGTCACCCAAGACCGTTTGGAGGTCTAGGGTTGAGTATGGTTAGGTGTTTGAAGGTCTAAAGTTACCAAGTTGAATTGCAATAAATTGTTGATTTGGTGAGCAACCCAATGAACCAAACCCTAATTGGTTGACTTGGATTATGATGTGGACATGGGAAAACGGTCTCAATACCGTTTGGAGGTCATCCAAACGACCTCAAGACCGTTTGGGGTCAGGTCATACCCAATTTGGATGATGGTTCCATGGTTTCAAAGTAACTAGTCTTACATTGATTAGTATTGAAGGATCAGCGTTTCCAAACCCTAATTCAACTGATTCAAACCCTAATTGATGATCATTTGAGGGTCAATTGAGGGTCAAATAAGTTGAAGGTTGACCTATTAAACTCAATTGAATTATGATTATAGGTCCAATTTATGATTGATTCCATGAATTCAATGATTGAAGGAATCAACATTGAAAACCCTAATTCAATTGGATACTCATGTTATTGAAGGTCCAATTGTTCAAACCTTTTTGGAAACCTAATGTAATTAGGTGAGAGATGCCCTTAATGGTACTAATCAATAATTCATAACAAATGCATGGATCCAATACATGATGTAAACTCTAGTTGAGGGTGTATCCATCTGAAACCCTAACTGAGGGTGTATCCATGTGAAACCCTGGTTGAGGGTGTATCCTTGTGAAACCCTAGTTGAGGGTGTATCCTTGTGAACTGTAGTTGAGGGTGTATCCTTGTGAATCCCTAGTGGAGGGTGTATCCTGGTGAACCCTAGTTGAGGGTGTATCCTTGTGAAACCCTAGTGGAGGGTGTATCATTGTGAACCCTAGTTGAGGGTGTATCCTTGTGAAACCCTAGTGGATGGTGTATCCTTGTGAACCCTAGTTGAGGGTGTATCCTTGTGAAACACTAGTGGAGGGTGTATCATTGTGAACCCTAGTTGAGGGTGTATCCTTGTGAAACCCTAGTGGAGGGTGTATCCTTGTGAACCCTAGTTGAGGGTGTATCCTTGTGAAACACTAGTGGAGGGTGTATCATTGTGAACCCTAGTTGAGGGTGTATCCTTGTGAAACACCAGTGGAGGGTGTATCCTTGTGAACCCTAGTTGAAGGTGTATCCTTGTGAAACCCTAGTGGAGGGTGTATCATTTTGAACCCTAGTTGAGGGTGTATCCTTGTGAAACCCTAGTGGAGGGTGTATCATTGTGAACCCTAGTTGAGGGTGTATCCTTGTGAAACCCTAGTGGAGGGTGTATCATTGTGAACCCTGGTTGAGGGTGTATCCTTGTGAAACCATAGTGGAGGGTGTATCATTGTGAACCCTGGTTGAGGGTGTATCCTTATGAAAGCCTAGTGGAGGGTGTATCATTGTGAACCCTGGTTGAGGGTGTATCCTTGTGAAACCCTAGTGGAGGGTGTATCATTGTGAACCATGGTCGAGGGTGTATCCTTGTGAAACCCTAGTTGAGGGTGTATCATTGTGATTGTTTATAGGCAACTTTATTATAAAGCCATGCCTTAAACTAAGATAAGTCCATATCATGCGAGATAGCTAGACAATTCTAATGTGTGGCCTATGCATTATATGCTAAGGGTGAGTATTTGGTGATGGAATGTATTAAGAGGGGAAATACCTTAATACAAGATAAAGTTGGTTAACTCGAGAGGGTCTTAATTAATGAGAAATGGGGAAACATAACCCTAATTTGGGAAGAGGGAATGATAAGCCATGTTTGATAGTGAACCCTAATTCATGGTTAAGGAATGATGGTGCTACTATTATATCACATGATGTGATGAATATCTTGTATGACGATTATCATGCTTAATAACCTTGCAGGAATGATGAGATGATGAATATAGCCAGGTTTGGGCTGTGACATTTATTTAATAAATGTGAATAAGTTGTTTCCTAGTGCGAGGTGACAAGATGTGAATGGCCTTATGAGCCATGTGAATAAGTTGTTGCCTAGTGAGAGGTGACAAGATGTGAATGGCCTTGTGAACCATGTGAATAAGTTGTTGCCTAGTGAGAGGTGACAAGTTGTGAATGGCCTTGTGAGCCATGTGAATAAGTTGTTGCCTAGTTAGAGGTGAAAAGATTTGAATGGCCTTGGGAGCCATGTGTGATGCTTGGGTAACAAGTATCATGTTTCTTTGTAGCATTTGTGTTAATAAGTTATGATAGAGAACTTGGCATATGTTACCTTTCTGTTATATATCTATAGTTCATTGATGATTATTCATATGTTTTGTATTCATTACAAGTAGATGGATGAACTATGAGTCTACCATGGGTAGATGCAATGCTCCCATTGAAAATTGAGATTTTCTTATTCTATTCTATGATGATTAATTCTGCCTGATAATGAAAAAGTAACCCCTTCTTAGTTTAATTTAATAATATGCAATAATAATGTTTCTGGAGGAGAGTTATATCTCTCGCTGGGGCAATTTACAATTGTCTCACCCCCGTGGGAAACATTTTTTTTAGGTATGCATGGAAGGTAGAGCAGAAACCCTAGAATAGGGAAAGAGCAGCAACAACAGCAACAACAGGGACAACAATAAGATCTCAGGTGGAGATATTGTCTGTAAAGTCATATAGATAGTAGTCATATGTGTCGTCTTTGTACTCTCAGGTCCTCAGAGTTTTTAGTCAGTGTTTTTGATATATCAGTATGAGGTTTTGGCTTGATGCCTCGAGATTTGTATGCTGCCTGCATATATGTTTATAAGGCAGCTGATGATGTAGTCTATGCATACATGTTATGTACGTTTGAACTAGAATGTATATGTTATACAATGGTACTTGTTGGAAAAGATTTCCTATGTGTGGATCTCCTTGCAAAAAGTTTTAATTTTTAGTGATTTTTGGTAACCGCTACTTAGAGAACGCTTCCACATTAGTTAATCTTGTTTTCGCGAGACGGTTGTTACAATTTAGTGGTATCAGAGCTCTAGGTTCGCTGAGTCTACAGAGACATAGGACTAAGATAGTAGAGTCTGTTCTGCTGTCATCCAGTGTATCTGAAAGTGCCTTCTGCTCGTATAAGAGAAGAAGAACTTAAAGATGACTGGGTCACATGAGGAGGTTGCTGCAGGAAGAAGCAATGTTGCACCAGGAAAAGGCGCATGGGAGCATGAAAGAGAGATATATAGAAATGATGCCTGAAGAAAATCTAGAGATGGAAAATCATGTGTGTATAATGGTATGAAAAGTGGGGAATATGATAGTAAATAAAGTGCATACTACCTAATTTCAATACTTGTATACCTTGGCCAGGTATACGGTTATTGTGTTGGCTAAATGGACATCTATAAATCCCTTTGTTTTGATTATGACAAACATTTCATTCTCATTAATCTAACGAGCTACTTGAGTGTGCAGGATTAAGTTGGATGACAAAGCAACTAGGGAAAATCCAGGAGCTTACTTATTTATATTTTCATGCAATGTAATCACCGTTGTAAAAACTTGTACAAATATATAATGTACAAGTAATTAGATTGCATGTAAATCAAGCGTTAGATTCTCCCTAGCTAAACACCACAGTTAGACAAGTCATCCCATTCAAATAGGATCACTTATGCACACTCACACATATAATTAGTGCCTAAATTGAAACCTTGAAACAGGATGAATCTCGGTCGACCAACTCCTCGACCGAGACACTCTCGGTCGACAATCTTCTCGACCGAGAAAGATCCAAAGTAGCCGTTAGACACAACTGACAAAGTAGTTGGCAGTTGGAGATAGACGTTGCAAATCACTTGATCCAGAGAGCCTGTCGGTCGACAAACCTTCGACCGAGAGGTGTCTCGGTCGACCATTTCTCGACCGAGACGATCTCTGACAGAAACTGCAGAATAAAGTAATTAGCTGTTGTAAAAGCAACAAACTTGTACCTAACGGCTAGTTAAGAACTTAGAAACCCTAGAACTTGTCTAGAACGTCCTTAAGCATCCTTAGGCCATTCCTATAAAAAGGACAAGCCATAGGACACTAAAACTCACTTGTTACACTTGAGAAACTCTTGAGCATACTTGAGCAATCTGTTTGTGAGCAAATTGAGCATTGTGATCATTGGTCTACTTTCTCCTTAGCTCAAATTCATGTCCTATAGGCTAGTATCTCCTATCCACTATAATCACAAGTTCACACACTTGGTTAGGAGATCTATACGCTTGATCTAGGCAAATCAAGCCTTGGGCTATAAAGGATAAGTTGTAATTTCCTTTTTCTTTCTTATTCTCTATTATTGTTTGTACTCTCCTTGCTACTCCTAGGTTGGAGGCTGCGGATTGGAGAGGGTGAAGATCTTCTTGGCAAAGAAGGAGACTTTGAGCTACTTCAGAAGTCTGGTGCAACGGGAGGTTACTTCTAGAGAGGAAGGCTACTTCAAGGGGGAGCTTGGAGTTACTTCAAGAAGGCTACCTCAAAGTTGGTGCACCTACTTCAAGTGAAGGTTGTTCAAAGGGTGTAAAGGAAAGTATTGTATTTTGTATAAATCCTCGAGAGGTAATAAAATAAATACTTTCAAATCTCGGTTGGGTAAGCAACCGGGTAGTGGACTGACAACTATAGTATTTGCTATAGTTGGAACCACTCTAAACGCCTGTCTCCTTCTTCTAATCTCAATTGTGGTTGTTTGAGTTAAATAATTATTAAAATTTTTATAAAACTCTATTCACCCCCTCTAGTAGTTTTTAGTTGGTATCAGAGCTTGGCTTCAAGGAACCCTAACAAGGTCTTGAAGAAATGGGTGACGGAGTGCTCAACAACCTCAACATTGAAGGGACACTTGTTGCTAGGCCTCCAACGTTCGATGGAACAAACTACCAATATTGGAAGAGAAGGATGCAATTCTACTTCCAAGGCATCAACTGGGATTTATGGAGAATGGTTTCTACTCCATATGTGCTTCGTAAAAATGAATTTGCGGAATGGGATGCGAACACGGTAAAGCTGGCCCAAATGAACGCAAAAGCTGTAAGCATTTTATATTGTTCTATTTCGGTAGGAGAATTTAATAGAATATCTAATTGTGATACAACTTATGATATTTGGCATAGACTGTCCATAACCTATGAGGGTACAGTCCAAGTCAAAAATTCCAAAGTTAGCATGTTTAAAATAAAGTTTGAACATTTTCGTATGGATCCTGATGAATCTATTAGTGAAATGTTTGCAAAATTTTCTACTATTTTTAATGGTTTAAGTGCCCTAGGAAAACCTGTCCTTGAGGAAGATCAGGTATCAAAAATTCTTCGATCACTTCCTCCAAAATACAAGCCAAAGGTGACAGCCATTGAAGAAGCAAACGACCTCACTCGATTGAAAATGGAGCAACTTATCGACAACCTAGAAGCTCATGAAGCAACCCTAGCGGAGGAAGAAAGAATAGCACGTGAACTTCAGCAAGGGAAGAAGAAGGATGTAGCTCTCAAAGCTTCAAAGGTCGTCACACAAGAAAGTGAGGAGTCAAGTGAAGAAGAAGAAGAAGAAGCCTTGATCGTCAACGGTAAGAAATACAAAAGATTTAAATCTAACAAAATTTCAAGTTCTTCTTCTACCCCTCGTAGGTGCTTTGAATGTGGGAAGAAAGGGCATCTCAAAAATGAATGTGCTAAAGCAAAGAAGGGAAAGAAAAGCTCACACAAGAAGAAGGGAGAGAAAGCCTATAAAGCTGCATTTGATGAGTCAAGTGACAGTGAAAGCGGAGATGAAAAAGTGGAATGTCTAATGGCAAGAGAAGACAATGGAGACTCTCAAGAGGTAAGCCTAATTGATCTTCCTAAAGAAGAGCTAGTTACGAGTTTACAAGAAACTCATGATAAGTATGTTGATGCCAAGAAGAAACTAAAGAAGGTTATAAAATCAAATGATGATCTCATTGCCAAGTTAGATAAACTTTCTTCTGAAAAGAACAACATTGATCTTGAGAATTTATCTTTAAAAACATCTTTAGATGATTGCACTAGAAAGCTACTCACTTTAGAAACAAATGTTGATCTTCTTTCTAAAGAAAAGACTGAATTGTTAGCTAAACTACAAGGTTTTCAAACTCAACCTATTTTGTGTAACCATCCAGACTATGATAATATTGTAAAAGAAAAGGATTCATTGTTCTCTGATTTAGATCAAGCAAGAAAAAATCTACACAAGAAGATGAATGACATTGCTAATTTGCAAAGAGAACTTTATGAGTTAAGAAGAAAAGATATCCTTGATAACATACTAAGAGTTGGCACTGTTTTCAACGGAAGAAAAGGTTTGGGATATGCTCCAAAGAAAACTCAACCCAAAAGAACTCAAACTATGTTTGTACCCAAGAACACAGTGGCTAGAAAGAGAAATGAAGTTGATTCTATTACTTGCCATTTCTGCTTACGTCTTGGACACTATTCCTTTTCATGCCCTTACAAGACTAAGGATTCCGACTTAGTTTGGGTCCCAAAACTCCAAACTTAGTAGAATGGAATTTAGTTGAGATATGACCAAATGCTTTATCTTGATATTTATATTGTCTTATCTCAACTAAACAAAAGGTTTCATGCATATTGATATTTTTCTGCACTGATTGTACTGAAATAGAAACTTTGTCGGTCGAAGTATTGTCGACCGAACTTACAATCGGTCGAAGTATTGTCGACCGACCGAATGTCTGTAACAAATCAAAATCTACAACAACAAAATAGCACCTATTTCGGTCAAAAATTGGTCAACCGAGCAAATTTCTGTGTTTCTTTGCTTGTAATACAGTAACCTTCTTGATCGACAAATTGTCGACTGAGACAGATATCGGTCGATCAATTGTCGACCGAATGATTTTCTGTATCAGAACTTTTATACAAGTATGTACTTAAATGATTCTAACCATATAAGACCATCACATGGGTACCAAAATCTACCTTCTAATGCAGGAATGGGTGGTTGACAGTGGATGCTCCAAACATATGACCGTGAACAAGGATGCATTTCAAACCTTTGAAGAAAAGAAAAGTGGAACGGTCACCTTTGGAGACAATGGTAAGGGCAAAATCGTTGGAATAGGTAATGTTGGTACAAACCTCGAAATTAAAAATGTTCTACTTGTTGATGGTTTCATCATAATTTGATAAGTGTGAGTCAATTATGTGATAGTGGTTATGATGTGTTATTTAACAAAACCTGCTGCAAGTTATTGATAGAAAACACTACAAATGTTGTTTATGAAGGAAATAGAGTTGGCAATCTTTATATTCTTAAACCTAACTCTATGAAATCAGTAGTGGGAAAATGCTTGCTTGCAAATGAAAATACCTTACAACTATTGCATAAAAAGCTAGGACATGCTAGTTCACATGTTATTAAAAAGTTAGTGAAATATGATCTTGTTCGTGGATTACCTACTTTATCTTTTGATCAAGTTGAAAACTGTGAACCATGCACAATGGGAAAGAAAACCAAAATATCTTTTAAATCAAAACATGTACTTAGCACCAGTAGATCCTTAGAATTAATTCATATGGATTTATTTGGACCAATGAGGACACAATCAATTGGTTGTAAAAGATATTGTGTTGTTATTGTTGATGATTATAGTAGATATACATGGGTACATTTTATTGCAACTAAAGATGATATTATTCATGAATTTATGCAATTTTGTTCCAAGATTGAAAATCTCTTACAAAGTAAAATATGTACCATTAGAAGTGATCATGGTGGGGAATTTGAAAATCATACATTTGAGGAATTTTGTACATCTCAAGGGTATACTCATAATTTTTCTGCTCCACGTACCCCACAGCAAAATGGTATAATTGAAAGGAAAAATCGATCACTACAAGAAATGGCTAGAACTATGATGCTTGAACACAACACACCCAAAACCTTTTGGGCTGAAGCTGTAAACACAGCATGCTATGTGTTGAATAGAGTAACTGTTCACTCCCATTTGAAGAAAACTCCATATGAAATAATACATTCTAAGAAACCTAGAGTTGACTATTTTCATACTTTTGGCTCCACATGCTACATATTAAATACCAAAGATGATAGAGATAAGTTTGACTCCAAATCACACAAAGCATTCTTTTTGGGATATTCCACTTCTAGCAAAGCTTTTAGAGTAGATAACACTATCTCTAGAAAAGTTGAGGAATCCATTCATGTTTCTTTTCATGAGGAGTCAAAATCTGAAAACCTAGACATCATAGATCTCACTAATCAATTCGAAAATTTAACCATACCAAATGATAGTGAGAAAGTTACTACAACCAATCCCCAAGTTGAAACACAACCTACACCTAGGCTTATTAAGGATCATCCCCAAGAACTAATTATTGGAGATCCTAATGATAAAGTCAAAACTCGATCTTCCTTCAAAGATGTTGCAAACATGGCTTTTGTTTCTATCATTGAACCTAAGAAGATATCTGAAGCTCTTAAGGATGATTATTGGATAATAGCCATGCAAGAAGAGTTGAATCGATTCACGAAAAATGATGTATGGGATTTAGTTCCTAAACCTCAAGATAAAACCATCATAGGAACTAAATGGGTTTTTAGGAATAAGCTCAATGAGGCAGGAGAAGTCATAAGGAATAAAGCTCGGTTAGTAGCACAAGGATATAATCAACAAGAAGGAATAGATTTTGATGAAACATCTGCACCCGTAGCTAGACTTGAAGCTATTAGAATGTTACTAGCTATTGCTGCCCATAAAAACATCAAGCTCTATCAAATGGATGTCAAAAGTGCATTTCTAAATGGCATCATTCAAGAAGAAGTTTATGTTGCCCAACCACCTCGTTTTGAAATTCCAGAAAAAGGTGACTATGTTTATAAACATAAGAAAGCACTTTATGGTTTAAAACAAGCACCTAGGAATTGGTATGAAAGGCTCAAGACATATCTTTTTGATAATGGTTTTTCCATTGGAAATTCAGACTCTACTTTATTTTTCAAAACATATACATCTGATTTCCTAGTTGTGCAAATATACGTTGATGACATTATTTTTGGAGCTTCTAATGATTCATTGTGCACACAATTCAGTGACATTATGCAAAAAGAATTTGAAATGAGCCTTATGGGTGAACTAACTTTCTTTCTTGGTTTTCAAATTAAGCAAACACCTGCAGGAATTTTCATAAGCCAAGAAAAATATACTAAAGAACTCTTAAAACATTTTGGGATGGATCAGTGTAAACATGCTACTACTCCTATGGCTACTTCTATCAAAATTGATAAGGATGAAAATGGGGAACCTATTGATGATTCCTTATATAGAGCCATGATTGGTAGTTTGCTTTACTTAACGGCTTCTAGACCGGACATTATGTTTTCCGTTGGTCTTTGTGATCGATTTCAATCACAACCTATGCACTCTCATTTTTTAGCAGTTAAAAGAATTCTTCGTTATTTAGCCGGTACTACTTGCTTTGGTTTATGGTATCCAAAAGGACAATCCTTGGATTTTAAAGCTTATACTGATGCAGACTATGCTGGTTGTCGACTTGATCGCAAGAGTACTAGTGGTGGCTGTTTCTTGTTAGGAAGAGCTTTAGTATCTTGGTTTAGCAAGAAACAAAATACGGTTGCCCTATCTACAACTGAAGCTGAATATATGGCAGCCGGGTCTTGTTGTGCTCAAGTGCTTTATATGCAACAGGTGTTAAGCGATTATGGTTTTAATCTTTCATCTACACCTATTTTTTGTGACAACACGAGCGCCATAAACTTAGCACACAATCCTATTTTACACAGCCGAGCTAAACATATTGAAATCCGTCATCACTTTTTGAGGGATCATATCTCCAAGAATCATGTTTCCCTTCATCATGTTGATACGGAAGATCAATTGGCTGATATTTTTACAAAACCGCTTCCACTAGATCAATTTAACAAAATTAGGAAGCAACTACTTATCACTCCTTTGGAAGATGTTTTCTTTGATATTTGTGCCTCTTAAACAAAAAGTTTTACTTGTATCATTTTGGCTTTTAAATGGACATCTTTTTCATTAGATTTGATGGGATATCTAATTAAGGGGGTGTTTTTATTCTTAACGGTTATCTTTTTGAAGTGACAAAGGGGGAGAGATACATATAAAACTAAAACTTAGTAATTATGAAAAACTCAATCAATGAGTTTCATAAATAAAATCTTGGCTTTACAATTGAAAGTTGCTATATTCCCAAATGAACTAGATTTCATGTTCCATAATTCATGGGGAATAATAAGCACACATTTTATACACAAAGGTAATCTAAAGGTATGAAACTCATATGTTTTATATTTCCTTTATTTATGTTTTGGAAATGTTTGTCATCTTTAAAAAGGGGGAGATTGTTGGCTAAATGGACATCTATAAATCCCTTTGTTTTGATTATGACAAACATTTCATTCTTATTAATCTAACGAGCTACTTGAGTGTGCAGGATTAAGGTGGATGACAAAGAAACTAGGGAAAATCCAAGAGCTTACTTATTTATATTTTCATGCAATGTAATCACTGTTGTAAAAACTTGTACAAATATATAATGTACAAGTAATTAGATTTCATGTAAATCAAGCGTTAGATTCTCCCTAGCTAAACACCACAGTTAGACAAGTCATCCCATTCAAATAGGATCACTTATGCACACTCACACATATAATTAGTGCCTCAATTGAAACCTTGAAACAGGATCAATCTCGGTCGACCAACTCCTCGACCGAGACACTCTCGGTCGACAATCTTCTCGACCGAGAAAGATCCAAAGTAGCCGTTAGACACAACTGACAAAGTAGTTGGAAGTTGGAGATAGACTTTGCAAATCACTTGATCCAGAGAGCCTGTCGGTCGACAAACCTTCGACCGAGAGGTGTCTCGGTCGACCATTTCTCGACCGAGACGATCTCTGACAGAAACTGCAGAATAAAGTAATTAGCCGTCGCAAAGCAACAAACTTGTACCTAACGGCTAGTTAAGCACTTAGAAACCCATAGAAGTTGTCTAGAACGTCCTTAAGCATCCTTAGGCCATTCCTATAAATAGGACAAGCCATAGGACACTAAAACTCACTTGTTACACTTGAGAAACTCTTGAGCATACTTGAGCAATCTGTTTGTGAGCAAATTGAGCATTGTGATCATTCGTCTACTTTCTCCTTAGCTCAAATTCGTGTCCTATAGGCTAGTATCTCCTATCCACTGTAATCACAAGTTCACACACTTGTTTAGGAGATCTATACGCTTGATCTAGGCAAATCAAGCCTTGGGCTATAAAGGATAAGTTGTAATTTCCTTTTTCTTTCTTATTCCCTATTATTGTTTGTACTCTCCTTGCTACTCCTAGGTTGGAGGCTGTGGATTGGAGAGGGTGAAGATCTTCTTGGCGAAGAAGGAGACTTTGAGCTACTTCAGAAGGCTGGTGCAACGGGAGGTTACTTCTAGAGAGGAAGACTACTTCAAGGGGGAGCTTGGAGTTACTTCAAGAAGGCTACCTCAAAGTTGGTGCACCTACTTCAAGTGAAGGTTGTTCAAAGGGTGTAAAGGAAAGTATTGTATTTTGTATAAATCCTCGAGAGGTAATAAAATAAGTACTTTCAAATCCTGGTTGGGTAAGCAACCGGGTAGTGGACTGACAACTATAGTATTTGCTATAATTGGAACCACTCTAAACGCCTGTCTCCTTCTTCTAATCTCAATTGTGGTTGTTTGAGTTAAATAATTATTAAAAATTTTATAAAACTCTATTCACCCCCCCCTCTAGTAGTTTTCATATTGAAGATAAGGCAAGTATGTAACTCTTAGATTGTTATCTTTCTGATTACTCTAATCAAGTAGTCATTTTGAAACAATCTAGAGAGTATAATGAAGCTAATAATGGAAGATGCTTTGTGCAATTCCAATAAAAAAAGATGCTTTGTGTAATTCCAACAAAAAGGGAAGAGCTACGTGTCATTCCCAACAACAAGGGGAAAGCTATGTGTCATCCCCAACAAAAAGGGAAGAGCTATGTGTCATTCCCAACAACAAGGGGAAAGCTATGTGTCATCCCCAACAAAAAGGGAAGAGCTATGTGTCATTCCCAACAACAAGGGGGAAAGCTATGTGTCATGCCCAACAAAAAGGGAAGAGCTATGTGTCATTCCCAACAACAAGGGGAAAGCTATGTGTCATCCCCAACAAAAAGGGAAGAGCTATGTGTCATTCCTTGTCATTCCCAACAACAAGGGGGAAATCTATGTGTCATCCCCAACAAAAAGGGAAGAGCTATGTGTCATTCCCAACAACAAGGGGAAAGCTATGTGTCATCCCCAACAAAAGGGAAGAGCTATGTGTCATTCCTTGTCATTCCCAACAACAAGGGGGAAAGCTATGTGTCATCCCCAACAAAAAGGGAAGAGCTATGTGTCATTCCCAACAACAAGGGGGAAAGCTATGTGTCATCCCCAACAAAAAGGGAAGAGCTATGTGTCATTCCCAACAACAAGGGGGAAATCTATGTGTCATCCCCAACAAAAAGGGAAGAGCTATGTGTCATTCCCAACAACAAGGGGAACGTTATGTGTCATCCTCAACAAAAAGGGAAGAGCTATGTGTCATTCCCAACAACAAGGGGGAAAGCTATGTGTCATCCCCAACAAAAAGGGAAGAGCTATGTGTCATTCCCAATAACAAGGGGAAAGCTATGTGTCATCCCCAACAAAAAGGGAAGAGCTATGTGTCTTTCCCAACAACAAGGGGAAAGCTATCTGTCATCTCCAACAAAAAGGGAAGAGCTATGTGTCATTCCCAACAACAAGGGGGAAAGCTATGTGTCATTCCAAACAAAAAGAGGAAAGCTATGTGTCAGCCCCAACAGAAGGGAAAAGCAATGTGACATTCCCAACTAATAGGAGGGATTATGTGAACATTCCCAATTATATAGAGTTTGCTAAATAAACGTTATGAATAAAGGATTATTGAGTAAATTATCCTTGTTCGATATATATATATGTTTTCCTCTTTGGTAAATATTCTTGGATGATGATAGAATTATGATCATTTATATGGACATTATATGTTAGGGGTTTATGCTTTGCATAAACATGACATGAACATGTTATGTGAAGACTTAATGATATGAGATATGTCTTCTTTTATCTAGGATTTTGGGGACGAAATCCTTGTTAGGGGTTTATAATTTGTAACATCCTGACCTGGGTTATGCTTAACCCTAGGTGTTTTGATTAATAATGATGATTATATGCTTAATCTTATCTTGTGAAAAGTAATTAGGGCTCATGAGAAACGTATGTTTCAATTTTGGTCCTGTTTGAACAATGTTAAAGCAATGATTGCTTGTTTTGGACTAAAGTGCAAATTACCCAAGTTGAGGGGTCAACTTGCAAATGTTTCATGAAAAGATGTTACTATGATGTTGATACATCATAAGAATGAATATGATGTAGTAGTATGGTTTCGACAAGCTTGGACACCAATATTAAGCTTGTAAAGCAATCCTTGTGCATTAAAACCTAGTTTTGGTGTAATGTGCAATTTACCCAAAACCTAGGGTGCAATATGTAAATTACCACTTCAATAAGGTCACTAATGTTTCTTGGCATCAAGTGGAGCAAATAAATTGAGAGGGGCGCCTCATTTGAATTAAGTTTAAGGAGAGAGAATCTTGATATCAAAATAATCAAGATTTAAGCATAATGGAAATATTAATGCAAAAATAAATATAATAATTCAAGGGGCTTCAAACAAAAATTAATTTTATGGAATTCATATGCGTTTGTGGACGTCCTTGAGGTTTGCAAGGGCCCAAAATATCTTAAGGAGGTGAAATTCCACTTACCTTATTATAAGGAAAAGAATTTCCACTCAAAAAGATATATTAGTATTATAATGGATTAAGGTGCTTATTTTCTTTTCCCTTAATACATGGATAATGGAACAAGAAAAACAAGGAAGAATAGGTGGTACCATTTTTGGAATTAATTGAATTTTAATTAAACATTTTCTCTTTCATCAATTTTCTTATAAAATAGCCTTTTTCAACCCACCTAAGGGTCTTTTTCGGATTTCCTTTCTTCCCTTGCTTGCAAAACCGACCAAGAAGGCTAAGAACAGCAGGGAGCACGTCCCCAACCTGTTGGTAAGCCTTTGATCTTCGTTCTTCATGATTTCATGGTGAAAATCATAAAACAATGTGTGATTCCTTCATTTCTTCACTCAATCTTCAATTCTAGCCGATTATTTCACTCCAAATCTTGAAGTTGAGACTTGGAATAGTTGGAGAAGCTCCATCCACCATTATAGACGTGTATCTTGGAGCTTGGAGATCATATTTGAGGCGGGTTTTATAACTCAAACCCTTAATCATTGATATTGCATCAATTCTCAATACTTTGTTGATTGTTTTGTTCAATTTGATACACTCTTGTTTCTTTGCTGCAATTTCCATCAAGAACGGTTGCTGTTCTTGGTTGTCCGAAGGAAGGGGATGATTACATCATCCTAGATGCTTATCCAAAGAAAGGTACACAGCCAAAAGGTTTTGATAGCTACTCCAAATCGTTTTAATTTGATTGGTTATGCGGTTTCAGCAAACCGTTTAAGGGCAAATGGTTTGAAACTGTTTGGGAGCAAACGGTTTCAAAACCGTTTGCAAGGGTTTACCAAGAATTTTCCGTTTGGGAATTTTGTTCCTAATTATGTAGTCTGATAACCCACAAAATTTGAGGGATTAACACTCAAGGAATCAAGAGTTTAAGGCTAATCAATTAGGCAATCGAATTGAATTAAGTGCTGATTTTCAATCTGATTAACTTGTCCTTTTTGGGAAAACGGTTTTAAAACCGTTTATTCTGGTTGACCAGGCGTTTACCGTTTGGGATTACTGTTCCTAATTATGTTTTTTAATGACTCACAAAATTTTATGGACTAATTCCAAACGAGTCATGAGTTGAAGGCTAATCAATTGGGCAAACCCTAATTGAAATCAGTGCTGAAATTCCAATGAGTTAATTTGAGATTTTGGGTTGATTAGCCCAAACGGTTTCAAAACCGTTTGGGGATCACTCAAACGGTCTCAAGACCATTTGGGGATCACCCAAGACCGTTTGGAGGTCTAGGTTCAAGTATGGACATCTGTTTGAGGATCCAAAGATGGGGTATGAACCCTAATCGGCTAATTATTGATTGTGCAAGTGATTGAGATGATGTTTTGGGTTGATTGGCCCAAACAGTTTCAAAACCATTTTCGGATCACCCAAACGGTCTCAAGACCGTTTGGAGGTCTGGGGTTAAGTATATTTGACCAATTGAAGGTCCAAAGATACCAAATCATATTGCAATTAAGTGTTGATTTGTTGATCAACTCAATAGACCAAACCTTGATGGAATTTCAATAGAATCCAAGGTTTGAATGAGCCAAACGGTCGCAAGACCATTTGTGACTCATCCAAACGGTCTCAAGACCGTTTTGTGGTCACCCAAGACCGTTAGGAGGTCTAGGGTTGAGTATGGTTAGGTGTTTGAAGGTCTAAAGGTACCAAGTTGAATTGTAATAAATTGCTGATTTGGTGAGCAACCCAATGAACCAAACCCTAATTGGTTGACTTGGATTATGATGTGGACATGGGCAAACGGTCTCAAGACCATTTGGAGGTCATCCAAACGACCTCAAGACCGTTTGGGGTCAGGTCATACCCAATTTGGATGATGGTTCCATGGTTTCAAAGTAACTAGTCTTACATTGATTAGTATTGAAGGATCATCATTTCCAAACCCTAATTCAACTGATTCAAACCCTAATTGATGATCATTTGAGGTTCAATTGAGGGTCAAATCAGTTGAAGGTTGACCTATTAAACTCAATTGAAGTATGAGTATAGTTCCAATTTGTGATTGATTCCATGAATTCAATGATTGAAGGAATCAACATTGAAAACCCTAATTCAATTGGATACTCATGTTATTGAAGGTCCAATTGATCAAACCTTTTTGGAAACCCAATGTAATTAGGTGAGAGATACCCTTAATGGTACTAATCAATAATGCATAACAAATGTATGGATCCAATACATCATGTAAACTCTAGTTGAGGGTGTATCCATGTGAAACCCTAACTGAGGGTGTATCCATGTGAAACCCTGGTTGAGGGTGTATCCTTGTAAAACCCTAGTTGAGGGTGTATCCTTGTGAACCCTAGTTGAGGGTGTATCCTTGTGAAACCCTAGTGGAGGGTGTATCCTTGTGAACCCTAGTTGAGGGTGTATCATTGGGAAACCCTAGTGGAGGGTGTATCATTGTGAACCCTAGTTGAGGGTGTATCCTTGTGAAACCCTAGTGGAGGGTGTATCCATGTGAACCCTAGTTGAGGGTGTATCCTTGTGAAACCCTAGTGGAGGGTGTATCATTATGAATCCTAGTTGAGGGTGTATCCTTGTGAAACCCTAGTGGAGGGTGTATCCTTGTGAACCCTAGTTGAGGGTGTATCCTTGTGAAACCCTAGTGGAGGGTGTATCATTGTGAACCCTAGTTGAGGGTGTATCCTTGTGAAACCCCAGTGGAGGGTGTATCCTTGTGAACCCTAGTTGAGGGTGTATTCTTGTGAAACCCTAGTGTAGGGTGTATCATTGTGAACCCTAGTTGAGGGTGTATCCTTGTGAAACCCTAGTGGAGGGTGTATCATTGTGAACCCTAGTTGAGGGTGTATCCTTGTGAAACCCTAGTGGAGGGTGTATCATTATGAACCCTGGTTGAGGGTGTATCCTTGTGAAACCCTAGTGGAGGGTGTATCATTGTGAACCCTGGTTGAGGGTGTATCCCTTTGAAACCCTATTGGAGGGTGTATCATTGTGAACCCTGGTTGAGGGTGTATCCTTGTGAAACCCTAGTGGAGGGTGTATCATTGTGAACCCTGGTCGTGAACCCTGGTTGAGGGTGTATCCTTGTGAAACCCTAGTGGAGGGTGTATCATTGTGAACCCTGGTCGAGGGTGTATCTTTGTGAAACCCTAGTTGAGGGTGTATCATT
The DNA here is from genome assembly GCA_963693085.1 of Alisma plantago-aquatica. Lineage (NCBI taxonomy): Eukaryota > Viridiplantae > Streptophyta > Magnoliopsida > Alismatales > Alismataceae > Alisma > Alisma plantago-aquatica. The sequence goes on from OY856410.1 coordinate 489,567,687, forward strand.
GTGATTGTTTATAGGAAACTTTATAATAAAGCCATGCCTTAAACTAAGATAAGTCAATATCATGCGAGATAGTTGGACAATTCTAATGTGTGGCCTATGCATTATATGCTCAGGGTGAGTATTTGGTGATGGAATGTATTAAGAGGGGAAATACCTTAATACAAGATAATGTTGGTTAACTCAAGAGGGTCTGAATTAATGAGAAATGGGGAAACCTAACCCTAATTTGGGAAGAGGGAATGATAAGCCTTGTTTGATAGTGAACCCTAATTCCTGGTTAAGGAATGATGGTGCTACTATTATATCACATGATGTGAAGAATATCTTGTATGACTATTATCATGCCTAATAACCTTGCAGGCATGATGAGATGATGAATATAGCCAGGTTTGGGCTGTGATATTTATTTAATAAATGTGAATAAGTTGTTGCCTAGTGTGAGGTGAGAAGATGTGAATGGTGTGAGCCATGTGAATAAGTTGTTGCCTAGTGAGACATGACAAGATTTGAATGGCCTTGTGAACCATGTGAATAAGTTGTTGCCTAGTGAGAGGTGACAAGTTGTGAATGGCCTTGTGAGCCATGTGAATAAGTTGTTGCCTAGTGAGAGGTGACAAGATGTGAATGGCCTTGTGAGCCATGTGTGATGCTTGGGTAACAAGTATCATGTTTCTTTGTAGCATTTGTGTTAATAAGTTATGCTAGAGAACTTGGCTGATGTTACCTTTCTGTTATATATCTATAGTTCATTGATGATTATTCATATATGTTGTATTCATTAGAAGTAAATGGATGAACTATGAGTCTACCATGGGTAGATGCAATGCTCCCATTGAAAATGGAGATTTTCTTATTATGTTCTATGATGATTAATTCTGCATGATAATGAAAAAGTAACCCCTGCTTAGTTTAATTTAATAATCTACAATAATAATGTTTCTAGTAGAGAGTTATATCTCTCGCTGGGGCAATTTACAATTGTCTCACCCCCGTGGGAAACATTTTTTTTAGGTATGCATGGAAGGCAGAGCAGAAACCCTAGAATAGGGAAAGAGCATCAGCAACAGCAACAGCAGGGACAACAATAATATCTCAGGTGGAGATATTGTCTGTATAGTCATATAGATAGTAGTCCTATGTGTTGTCTATGTACTCTCAGGTCCTCGAAGTTTTTAGTCAGTGTTTTTGATATATCAGTCTGAGGTTTTGGCTTGATGCCTCAAGATTTGTACGATGCCTGCATATATGTTTATAAGGCAGCTGATGATGTAGTCTCTGGAAAGATATGGTACATGTTATGTACATTTGAACTAGAATGTATATGTTATACAATGGCACTTGTTGGAAAATATTTCCTATGTGTGGATCTCCTTGCAAAAAGTTTTAATTTTTAGTGATTTTTGGTAATCCGCTTCTTAGAGAATGCTTCTGCATTAGTTAATCTTGTTTTCGCAAGACGGTTGTTACATCTTTATTTTCTAATGAGAATTCTATGTCTCTTGGATGGTATGTGTCTTCCAATGGTGTGTCACTATCGGTGGACTTTGATGCCTTGCTAAGATTATGAGTGGATGAATGTTATGGTACTACTACAGAAACAGCCTTTGGCGTCAGTTGTTTAACCCCCTTTGGCGTCAGTTTCTGAGCGACGCCTATGTGGGCGCCGCTAAAGGTCGGACACTTCGCCTTCGGTTTTTTAACCGACGACTATTTAACATATAGGCGTCGGTCTTTTAGTAGATAACCGATGCCAAAAGGGTTCGCGCCACAGAAAACAGCGTCATCTAGGACACATTCTGCATCAGTTATCTACTAAACGACCGACGCCTATATGGACTATAGCGTCGGTGTTTACTTGGTAACCGACGCAGAAAGTGTCCTAGATGACGCTGTTTTATGTGGCACGAACCCTTTTGGCATCGGTTATCTACTAAAAGACCGACGCCATACTTCAAGACGACACGGGCGTTCTTCCCTGCACGACCGTGTTTAGTATTATAGCCGTCGGTTTTATATGAATAACCGACGCCTTTTCCACCACAGTCGTGCTTTCCTGCACGGTCGGGTTGTTTGTACTATTAGGCGTCGGTTTTCATCCAATAACCGACGTTGTAGGTCTTTGCTGACGGTTTTCTGTAAATAACCGACGCCTATATCTATTTTTTTTTCATATCAGTTTGCAGGCCTGCTGTGGCTGGTGAGCAGGATGAGAACCTGCAGTTCAGTTTTCTGAATTGCAGGTTTACGACAACCATTGATATCAGCCTACAAACAGGCCACAAACCTGCAAAAGTCCCAAGGAAAATTTCACACAAGTAGATACATTCAGACATCAATTCAATTCTCACATTCACACATATAGAAACATTCAAATACATGTATTAACATTCAGAAATATTCATTTACAAAGTATCATTCATTATCGTTATCAACATCCCAATTATATCTTACAGTTGCCACTGCTTGTATGGCTTTTTCCCATTCTTCTCTTATTTCATTTAATGCTTCCATCATATATGGAGCATGTATATTTTTTAAGCATTTACCTATAGTGTGGTCATTTTTAAACACCTGCAAAGAGAATGATGTATATATATAAGTAATAATATAAAAATAAGATTGATATATTTCATACTAACTAATGAGACTATATATAATACCTCATGTATGGTTTCGATGTCCAATGCGACATGTTTGATAATCATCTGCATAAATCACATCACATAGTATGTGCATGCCCAGCCATTGTCTTGTGTAGCACACTATAAATTGAAACATACAAAATAATACAACTAAGCACAATTCACATCAATAATATATACATTGGAGTCGGGAACTTACTTGTACGTTCTGCCAATTTATTGGCTGGTTCTTTTTCCTTGGGACAGTTCCTCCAGCCTTTTTGAATGCATATAAACCCCTACATGTTAATATAACACAGTAAATTACATAAGTAAATAGTAATGTAATAACAGATGTTAACAAATACAAAAATGAAATATTTCTCACCAGAATAATGGCATTCTCATTACGTGTCCAATTTTAGTGTTTAATGTACTTCCCGCGGGATCTAGATAATAAACAGTGAGCGTCCCGGGGACAATAACTAGTAACTCCCAATGTTTACCGCTAGAGGCAAAAAGTTAACAATTAATAACTCAAAATGCACAATAAAAATGGAATTTTCTTAAGTCCAAATTATAAATAAAGTAAACTTACTTGACATTGAATGGAGCTATTATTATCGTCTTCTTTTGCTGACCAAAAATTGTAAAAGCATCTATACAGTATTGTTGAACATTATCAGGGTCTTTAGCTACCATACTAATCAATGATGGAATCAAAAATCCCACATGATCAAATGCAAATTGTTTGCAATGATCTTCTACTAAGTAGCTGCAAAATGTGTATTACGTATGCATTAATATATAAGAAACTAGATCATCAGATCTTACACAAGGTATATGGATGTATAAACAAGATCTCACCTTATCCATGTCTCTATCATTGATGTATTCAGCCAATCATACATAAACAACTCAATAATAACTTGTATAAATAAAGAGTTATCGTATGATTGACCTGCATAATCTGCATCTAAAGAAACAATTATCGGGCAATGTATATTATGTGCCCGTAGCCAACATGCCATTCCCCTACAAGCAGGACCTAACGGGTATGTTAGGTCAGTTGGAACCCAAGTTGGTAATGTGGGAAGTGGAGGTGGAGGCCTAGGTGCTCCTGGTGTCTTCTTTTTAACTTATGAAATTGACAAAGATTATCTTTTTGTGGGTGGATTAAGGTTCTAATGATTTCCCTCAATTTCACTTATCTATCCTGCTATCGTCACAGGATCACTTAAAAAATAATTTGCTTTAAAAAAACGAACAAGATTGTAGAATGAGGAAAAAACAAATACCATAACATAAAAAGATTAAAAACATAGAAGAATGTACTAAAACTAAAAGTGAAAATTGCATACTGGTTTTAGAAAGCCTTTGGTTGACTCCCATGAAGCGCTAAGTTATTGACTTTAGCTTTACTATCTATGTGATCATTGAGGTAGTGCTCATGGTGGTTTCTCAAGATGCATTTTGTCTCTCTCAGTGAATTCCTCATCGTCATAGTATCTTTTCACCCTATGTACATTAACAGGAAAGGTTCTAGACTTTTCACTAAACCACTCCATCATTCTTGATGGATAAATCTTCAGAATGTAAATGGGCATGACCTCTTGATCTTAATTTTCTCAGAAACATTTTGATGGTAGAAATAAATAGGGGAACTTTGTATCTATCATTTACATAATTATATTTAGGTGCACATCACGTGCCAACTTGTTTTTTTTTTGTATATGTGAGCATTTTCATAAGAATGCAACCAAAGCTACTCAAGTGCCTAATGTTGCAAAATTCTCTTCATTCTTTCCATGTCAGGGTCCATGATAAGAAAATTGACATCCCAAAAGACTTTGTGGTCTGGATTCACTAGAAGATGGTATACTTTCCCATATATTAGCCTGTATGGTGTTGGTCCCTATTGGTGTCTTTTACACATTCTGGTATGCCTGTAAAGCGTCATCTAGCTTCATTGCCCAATCCTTTTTTGTTATGTTCATAATCTTGTTGAGTATTTGTTTGATCGTTCTGATTGAGACCTCAACATGTCCTTACATCTGAGGGTGGTATGGGGTTGCAACCGTGTGCTTTACCCCAAGTTTTCTTAACATGGCCTAAAACTATCTCTCTTTGAAATGGTACCCCCATCACTAATGAAGGTTCTCGAAACACCATACTAACAAAAGATATTTTCTCAAAGAGATTCATCAATTATAATGAATCATAAGTTGGTGTTGCAACCCCTTCCATCCATTTGGATACATAATCAACTACAACCAGAATGTATTGGTTGCCACATGATGTGGGGAAGGGCCCATATAGTCAATCCCTCATACAAAAATATTTGTACATCTATCTAGTTAGTAAGTGTGAATTCATTCTACCTTGATATCTTCCCAGTATGTTGATAATTACCCCAAGACATAACATGTACATGAGAATATGTAAATAAGCTTCATTAATAAAACCCATATTAAAAAATCATTGTAAATGTTCTATCACCGCCTAAATTCCTGCATAAGGCATATATTGGCATTCATATACAATTTGAGGGACTTCATCCTCAATTATACATCTCCTATAAAGATTGCAAAAACAATTCTTGAAGAGAAATGACTCATCCCAATACTAATTTTAAAGATCAGACATAGCTTCTTCTTTTCACAATAGTTTATATCTTGTGGAAAATGTTGACAAGCTCAATAGTTGTAGATGTTAGCATACCACAACCCAATATGATTTTGCAACCTTGACCGTCATAAGGGCTTCTTTAGAATAGTTATCATTTATAAGGTAAGGATTCATCCCCCACATGTTGATTGTTAATAGGTGGTTGGCGACCACATTCTCTGACCCATTATTTTGAACACTTTCTTCATCAAAATCCTATTAAAGGAGTTCCCATCTTAACAACCTTGACTTAGAATCCTTCCCCATCATGAAATACATTTTTGCCCCATGGTCTATGTACACGATCACTTTAGAGTCTAGAAGATACGATCTGAATTTGTCAAAAGCATAGAATATCACCAACATCTCCTTTTGTGTAGTTGTGTATTTACTTGGGTCTCACCATGGGTCTTGCTTGCATAATAAATAATGTAATTTTTCTTATATTTCTTCATCCCTAAGACAACTCTCACAACATAGTCACATGCATCACACATAATCTCAAATGGAAGATTCAATTCTAGTTATTGTATAATCGACGTCGCTATAAAATCAATTTCAAATTATTGATGGCTTTTAGAAAATTATAATGGAAAGCAAAGAAATTGTCTATGACAACGAGATTTGACAACGGCTTTGAAATTTTGTACAAGTATTTAATAAAGAATATATAATAGCCAATGTGAGACAAAAAGCTTCTCACTCCCTTTACATACTCAGGATGTGGCAATTTTGTTATAGCCTCGACCTTTCTAAATTCAACCTTGATTCCTATCTCTAAAACTTTATGTCCAAGAACAATCCCCTCTTGCACAATGAAATGGAATTTCTCCCAATTTATAACAAGTCATTTTTCTTCAAATTTCAAAAAAACAAGAGAAGGATTCCTCATGCAATTACCAAATGACATTTATAGTAGAATATATTTTAGCAACATCATCTCTATTATGTATGATATTGGTCAATAAGCAAAGACGTTTGTCATGTGAGATTCAATTCAAGACAAATGAAAGATATTTCATTCTATCTACATAGGAATATGGGTTTTGGTTCTTAATAATTTACTAAAGAACAGAATGAAGCATTCTTGTATTTTAGATAGTAAGTTTTTCCAATATAAAAGTATAGAAACAAATGAAGGATTGGAATCTTTTAATGAATAAATTTAACCAAGATGAACACCATTATCTACTTATACACCAGTAAAATGCAACTTTAGTTCAAGGTCGAATTAATGAGCTCACTAATCTCTTCTAAAATAGTACAAAAAGCTCAGCCAATTTATTTTTTCTTTACACCATTGTATCAAGATAAGCATACAATTTAATGATAATTTTGATTTATGTACCTTTAAGGATCTCACAATGATTCTCCTAATTTACTTATTCAACTTCATTTGATCTTTCGATAACTAGAACATTTTAATCATACTCTTTGTCACTAAAGCTACCACTATATTGGGATAAATTTAAACTATATTTATGTTCCTTCCCTTTTCTTTCTTGTCCTTTTGTATCTTTCCTCTTGTACATGTCTTCACATCCTTTGTTATTCTGATGACCCTGATTTTTTAAAGGCTTGATATCCAATATACTATTTGACGACATACATGAGTACAATGATTTATTGATAGAATTTGGGGTGTGATATGGTTGAAGGATATGAGTTGAACTTGTTCAATCAAGAGTTTATAATTAATTGGATTGTACTCATGAAGAAAAGAACTAACCTTTTTTGGCTCCTTGTCGCTCGACTCCTAGGGTTTGCTTTGGGCGACGACGATCCAGGTCTCCCTCCCCTCATTACTAAGGTGGGAACCTCTTTTTTCTTACAGGTTCCCTCCACCGCCATGGGGGATGATCTTGTGAAATGATACACAACACTTAGGGTTAGGGAGGAAGAGGAAACGGATGTGCTAGACTTCAAAGCGGAGGAAATAAAGACGGGCGGCGAACACCTTGAGTTGGCGGTCGTGGGCCGACTGGTGACAGAGAGGCCATATAATGTTCTGGCACTTGAGAGGACCTTGACAATAGCGTGAGTGTTGTGTCGCGAGGCTAGTTTCTGCCATATCTCAAGTGACCTCTTCATAATACAGTTCTTGCACTAGAACTTCGACAATAGTCTCTTAGTCATTCAGAGCATATGTGCGGAGGATACGTTAGAGGCAATCGAATTGAACCACTGTGCATTTTGGGTCAGGCTCTAAAACATGCAGATGGGTTATCACACAGATGAAGCTATTAAAGCGGTGGCGGGTAAGATCGGCACCATGATGGAGGTTGATCGTTAGGACCTGGGATGGGATACCTCTTTTAGGTTGAGGGTGGAATTAGATATCACTAAACCTTTCAGACAAAAGTATAAGATCAGGGATGAGAAGGGAGTAGTGGTCGCCATCGAGATTAGGTATGAGCGGCTCCCGATTTTCTGTTACAGGTGCGGGATGATTGGGAACATTGATAAAGATTGTGGTAGGGCAGAAGCAGATGAGGAGGAGGACCAACAGCGGCAGTGGGGCCATGGATGAAGGCCTCACCGGTCAAACGATGGAAAATTCCCAACAAGAAGGAACTCTTTAGGCGGGACAGTGAGAAGAAAGCACTCATCTTCACAAAAAAACCTAAGGGAAGCACACTGAGGGAGGAGGGGGGCGACGAACGAGGACTAGGCGTCGGGTCTAGGTCGTCAGAACCGGTGAGGGATGTTGGACGAAGGAGGCAGGAAGAGGAGGAGGTAGAGTCTAGGATGAGCGCATCATAGTGGGATCTGGAGTCTGTCTTCCCAATGGATACGTATATTGATGCACGAACGGAATGGGTGATGACAGCTTCGCCTGACGAGGAGATCAGTGCTGGACACAACAAGGCTAAGGCTCCAGAGGTCCAAGCGTCGATATTGAAGGATAAGGGGAACAGATACACGCGTGAGATGATGACCAAGCAAAGGGATAGAGTGTTATTGGGGGGCAAAGCACATCCATAGGAGTCACAAAGAGTGGAACGCAGGTCGGAAGTCTAGGAAGAAAGGGAAGGAGGACACCCAATGACGAATGAAACAATGGTGCCTGGTACAACGGTGATAGGAAGAGGGAAATTCCATACACTCCCAATGAGGCTAAATGAGCAAGCACCGGAAGATTGTGAACCTAAAGAGCATACATCTGAAGTTCGTGTTACTATAGAGCCAATGGTTCACCAAAGTATGCAAAAGATGTGTGTTAGAGGAAAAGGAAAGAGGTTCACCCAAAGTGGGGAAAGACATGGAGGAACAAGCACAAGGATGCATTCAACAGAGGGGAGAATCAAACATAAAAGAGAAAGAATTGGTGAAGAAGGAGAAGAAAAAACGACAGATGACCCTATACAGGGGGCGAAGAAAAGAGCATGTACGTCAGATGGTATATTAGCTGTGTCGAGCAAGCAAGTAGCGGGAGTTGGGGTGGCCCAGCCCCATGAACAACAATGAAAATTTTGGCATGGAACATCCAAGGTCTGGGAAGCCCTGGGACAGTGATTCTCTCAAGAGACGATGTTGGAGAGAGATGCCCGACATAGTTTCGTGGTGGAAACTATGTGTAGGAGTTCGGACTAGGAGAGGGTCAGAAGGGTGTGTGGCATTGATAGTGGTTTTAGGGTGGATAGTAGGGGAAAATAGGGAGGTTTGGGGCTGTGGTGGAGAGGATATAGGGTGACGATCAAGTCTTTTTCCGATCATCACATTTGTGCAGACATAGAGGAAATCAATCCAGAAAAAAATTACTATTTTGCGGGTATCTATGGTTGGGCAGTAGTGCAGGAGAGATGGCAGACATGGGCACTCATGGCAGATATTCAGAGAGCATCTCACATACCTACGGTTTTTGGGGGCGATTTCACTAAAATCACAGCTGATCATGAAAAGCTAGGGGAAAGCCACACAATGAATGGCAGATGAGGAACTTTAGAGATGCTATTGACAACTGTCAGCTGGTTGATCTAGGGTCCACAGGTTGCAGATTCACTTGGAGGAGAGGGTTGCATGTTGATAATCTCATTAGGGAAAGATTGGATCATTTTTTGGCGGATAGAGAATGGTGTGATACCTTTAACGTAAGGAAAGTAAAAAATGTTCCTATCGGCAACTCAGATCACGGGAAGATCCTTCTATGGGCAGAGAGAGCCAGGAGGACGGAGGAAAGAGTCAAGAGCTTCAGATTTGAGACTCTATGGGTTTCATCTCCAGAGTGAAGGACGGTAATCGAACAAGCTTGGCAGGAAAATCAGGGAGGTGGCCTCATATCGCAGACTAGAGAGTGTGTTGATAGATTGAGTACATGGGCGAAAGAAAAGTTTGGGTGCATTAAAAGACGGATCCAAAGAACTAAAAAGGACCTCGTTCGGGCACAAAATTCACCACCTTCACATGGCATGATACATGAGTGCTCACAACTGGCTAAGGAGCTGCAGGAGCTGTAGAGGTTGGAAGAAAGTTTCTGGCATGCTAGAGCACGCATAAATGAGATGAGAGATGGAGACAAGAACACAAAATATTTTCATCACAAGGCGAGCCAAAGGAAAAGGAGGAATACCATAGAAGGCATTTTTAAGGAGGACAACAACTGGTAGACGAAACTAGAGGAAATTGAGGGGGTGGTCACTTAATTCTTCACTTCTCTTTTCACTACTTCACACTCGGATGGAATGGAAGGTCTTCTAGATGGCATGCATGGGAATTTTCAAGAGGACAATATTGCATGGATGGAGCAGACACCCACAGAGAGTGAGATTTGGCAAGCTTTGCAACAGATGCACCCGAACAAAGCGCCTCGCCTAGATGGCATGAAAGCCATTTTCTATCAAACGTTCTGGGGGACGGTGAAGAGGAGCTTGGTGGAGTTTATCATAGGGTGGTGGAGAGGAGAATTCAACCTTGAAGAGATTAATGGTACTGACATTGTTCTCATCCTAAAGATATAAGCTTCGGTCCGTATTTCTGAATATCGCCCTATTAGCCTCTGCAATGTTTCCTATGAAATTATCACCAAAGTTCTAGTTGATAGAATCAATCCACTGCTGAATGATATTATTTCTGAGAACCAAAGTGCTTTTATTGGGGGAAGGATGATTACTGACAATGCCTTAGTGGCATATGAACTCTTCCACACCATGAGACGCAGGAAGAAAGGAAAGGAGGGGTTGATGGCTGTGAAACTTGATATGAGTAAGGCCTATGACAGGGTAGAGTGGCCTTTCCTGGGGAGGGTGATGGAAAAGATGGGGTTCCCGTATAGGTGCAGGTCAAAAGTGTATGAGTGCATGTCGAACGTTTTACATAGATTCATCATCAATGGTAATAGGAGGGGATCCACAAGACCGACGAGAGGTTTACGCCAAGGTGACCCAATCTCCCCTTATCTTTTTCTTTTTTGCACTGAAGCTCTCTCTTTATCTCTTGTAAAAGCAACACAGGAAAAGCGAATTCATGGCATAAAGGTTTGTCGGACAACACCACGTGTTTCTCATATTTTCTTTGCCGACGACATCATTATTTTCATGAGATCCACCTTAGAAGAATGCTCCATTTTAGCTGAGATTTTCAGCCAATATGAGAGGGCATCTGGACAGAAAGTTAACTTTGAGAAGACTGAGGTTTCTTTCAGCGGAAACGTGGAGGCGGAAAGGAGTAATTTCATTAAAATCAAGTTGGGGGGTTAGGGAGGTGGATCGTCATGACAGATATTTGGGACTTCCTATATCAATGGGGCGATCTAAGAAGGTGGTCTTTATTACGATAAAAGATAGAGTATGGAAAAAATTACAGGGGTGGAAGGAAAAGTTGATATCCAAGCCAGGAAAGGAGGTGCTCATAAAAGCAGTGATACATGTGATTCCCACATACCTCATGAGAATTTTTAGGTTGCCAGAGGGACTTATTGATGAGATACATTCCTTGATTGCACGCTTTTGGTGGGGGACGAAGGACGGGGAGAGGAAGATTCATTGGCTCAGATGGGCGAGACTATGGAGACCAAAGGAATTTGGAGGTATGGGCTTTCGGGATCTCTCCGCTTTCAATCAAGCTTTATTGGAAAAGTAGAGGTGGTGTCTTGCTACCAACGAGGGGTCAATGATCATCCGTGTTCTAAAGGAAATGTACTATAGACACACTTCTGTGATACACTCAGCGGTGGGGTTGCGCCGAGCTATACATGGAGGAGCATATGGGGTGCACTTTATCTAGTTAGACCAGGCTTTCTGTGGCGAGTGGGGAATGGAAGGATGATTGATATCTATGAGGACAGGTGGATTCCATAGTTGGGAGGGACAGTGAAGTGGTATCTTATACAGGGACTGATAACCTACACATTAGTGGCTGAACTGATTGACGTGGAGACCGGACAGTGGGACGAGAGAGCACTTTCAGATGTTTTTCCACCTCATATCAATTCCATGATAATGGCAATTCCTTTGAGCACTAGCGAGGCGACAAACACTCTTTATTGGGATAGGGAAAGTAGAGGAGATTTCACCGTTCGTAGTGCATACATCCTGCTGCGCACTGGAGAGGATCTGTTGGATGACTTGGAAGAAGACAATTGGAACAAAGTGTGGAAACAACGCTGGCCTCCAAAACTAAAGCAATTCATTTGGAGAGTACTAAGGAAAATACTACGGACCAGATCAACCCCCCTTAGGAGACATGCAGTTCAAGACGAGCTTTGCCCATGATGCTCCTTACATAAGGAGGATGCTACTCATCCGCTAATGTTGTGTACGTCGACAGGACCTGTGTGGGCAGTGGGACAGCTACACTGGCCCAAACACGTTGACATGGACGTGAGGAGTTTCATTAGGGAGCTGTTACGTGATGATGATCAGAGAAGACGAGATGAGGGTGCCACCCTCCTGTGGGTAGCATGGACAGTCAGGAACAAGCACATTTTTGATCCCCACAAGCCGTATCTGTATGTGCTTGCAGCGAGCTCTCTTACATAGGTGGCGGATTATGGGTGCTACTCCATAGTAGTGTGCGGTAGGTCATAGAGGGATAGCGTCATGGTTTGTTCTGTATGGACTCTTCCACCACAGGGGTGGTTCAAGCTCAATGTAGACACCAACGTCCAGAGTGGGGGCTGAGAAGGTATTGTCGTTGTTATCAGGGATGATCTAGGGAACATAAAGGCTACGTACCAATGCCATCTGGACCATGCGTTCTTAGTGCTTAGTGCGGAGGGAATGGAAGTCCTCCATGGCATTCGTCTAGCCTTGAACCTAGGCCTGAAAGATGTGATAGTGGAGACGGACAGTGAGATTCTTGTACGTGCAGTAAAGGTTGGTGGATGGGGACGTGGATACGAGGACAATACCATATAGGAGATCTGTTGTTTATCTTCTGATTTTCTTTCCTTTCATTGTTGTTTTATCCGTAGGCAAGGCAATGGGGTCGCCCATACCTTAGTTTCTCAGACATGTTGCTTAGAAAATCCTCGAACATTGTTAGATGATTTTGATGCGAACATTGTATCTACTGCTTTTTCCAATATGAATAAATAAGAAGCGATAGGCTCCCTTGATTAAAAAAAAGATTCTACTCAAGTTTTATATAGTAATTAATAAGGTTGTTTGGAAAATTTATTTACATTACCATATAGTTGGTTGTTCGTCTTAAACCTTTTTGGATGCAACACTATATAATAGATGATCTATATCTAGAATTTCACAATGATTAGATGTTATAATAGGAAGTTATTATCGTATGAAGACTTCAATTTATTAATTTAGATAAGTCTGTGAAACTTATATCTTATAAATTAACTATCTTGTGACTTTTAGGTGTTTTACGGTCAATAGAATCATGGGGGAATGATCTTAAGGTGACTTGGACGTATATGGCAGTCTGCCCTTATGATCCAGTGGTGGATCTTTGTGTCCTACCCCTGAATCTTGCTAGGAGGAGTCAGCTTTAGACCGACACCCCCTTTCTCCAAGATTTTGAGGTAGATCAACCAATTTTAGTGCAAGACCAATGACCGATGAGAGTAGGATCTACCCAACGACCCATTTGGTGGGGTGTGAGTTGGCGTATGGAGGGAGAACTAAACCCTACACCCCATCACATCTCCACCATGGTGCCGGGTATGATGGTGGAGTCAAGGGGACATGGTGACGCATCCCTACTGAGTTTACGTGACATCCAAAAGTTTGGTGGGCCTCCAAGATTTTCTAAGTATGACTAATTGATGAATGCATATTCATCTTAGTTTAGTCACCATTTTTGGCTCAGGTTTGCACTGAATACTAATATTCACCCCTTGAATATTCTCATATACAATTTTCTTCAATTCCATATCATTATTTTGAGTTTTGATCAAATCTATTTATCTCCATTGCTGGATTGAACATCGCTCTATGTGTGCCAGTGTAGGAGGTGTAGGGGATGGTGATCCCACTAACCGACTAGCGGGCCCAAGAAACTTTTGATAATTTGTACCCTTTTTCGTTGGCCAGATCCTTCATTACAAAGCATCCTCATCAATCAGAGGATTCATCAACACAGACCATTTGACCCTCAGCAATAGCCCCCCCAGGGGTGGTTTTGATTCGTGATGACCGCGACTGTGATCTCAAAGAAGGACCGTAACCCCGATCTCAATGAGGACCGCAACCACGATCCCAAGGGGGCATTGTCTCAACCGTGACTGCAATTCTACAAGATACCTATACCTCAACCCCTGACTTGACCATGACTAGAGGATACACCTCAACCAGTGTACGTCGTGACCTCACATATAACTGCGACCAAAGATTTCATTGTGACCACAATTTCCCCTTCACAACTGAACTCCGACTGTGACTGGTACCGCACTGCAACTGCAACCGCGACCGCAGAACACCAATGCAACTATTGAATACAACCGCGACCGCGACCAAGCAAAGAAGGACCATGACTGTGGTATACAACTATGACTGTGGCCAAACAAAGAAGTAATGTGATCGCAGTATACAACCTCAACCGCCAACATCTTGACTGTAGAGTTAAGTCAGTGGAGTGTGCCTATAAATAGGTCACCCATCCATCTTGTCAAACCATCTCTTCCACAACACTGGGAGGCTTTTGCTCTGTGCCCAGCCCTCAGGAATATGATCTCTTCTGCCAAGAACTACCTCTATGGAGTTCTTACCTCTCCTCCATCTCTGTTCTATCTAGATCTATCTTCTATCCATGAGAGTGGAAGGTATTCAGATCTATAGATCTACTCTGGCACCAGCCACCTACCGCTTCTTCTCCTAAAAGAAAGAGAAGAGAAGAGAAGGAAGAAGGAGAGAGAAGACATGCCATGACCACCTTGGTGTTCTTCCCCTCCTCGTTCCATATCTGCCCTGAGATTGTGTAGAAGATCATTTCTCCACCGAGCTGCGGGCATCTTCTTCACCATGACCGTGGCGGAATCTTCCCCCTCTCTTATTTATCTTGTTTCCATCATGAGGAGTGAGTAGTCCTCTTCGCTGGGGTGCGAGGACTATCCCCATTGCCCATGCTTACATGTTCATCTCAAAACATTCCATGGCTTGTATATAAAATTTCACCTCGTGTTAATTGTTTGATGCATTCTTGTAGACTAATTACCTACCTTGCATGATCTATTATAACCTTTTGTTGTGATAACTTCAATACTTAGGTTTATTAATATAATTTAACATGGTTGACGCCTTGATGAGAACTTCTAAAAGATATCTTCGGAGTAGTAAGTGTGTGATCTGTAGGTGACGAGACATATGATGCCTATAAGTGATGCCTACATGAACCCAACTTCCGTACAGAGGGTTTCCAACTCCATTTGGATGGTTTTATCTTTCCTGGATGTGTTTTGGACATGTTTGCATGTGTAGTGGTGGTCAAACCCGGTACCACCCCAGTGATTCCTATCGTTAATCTACACCCAATTTTGATACTTCTCTTTTACTTTCCTTGCAATTAGTTTAACTAAACTCAGACCAATCTTTGTTCTAAAAATAAGTCTTACATGGACTAGATCTGACTAGCAAGATTCTTGAAAACATTGTCATTTAGGATTTGATCCTTAACTATACTATGATAAGACCCGTCCACTTGTGGGTGGTATTATTGCACAAGGTTTTGGTAAAAACTCAGGGATTTCAGCCCTGGGTGAATTTCTTAGAGCAGTAAAATCCACATCAAATTCTGGCACCATTGCCAAAGACAACAGAATCATCTAGTTAAATCTGGTCCCATTAAGGCTAATCTAGGATTTTTCTTTCACTTTTGACACTATTGATCATACACATGAATCTGGTTCTACTCTTTCCATCTTACTCTCGAAAGATCTTTCCATCCCAGGTACCCTCAAAGACTAGTGCATGCCCCGCTCGAATAGTTTTGGCCTTTCTACTAGCTTTGACCATGAAATAGAAAGAACCTTTCATTATCAGAGTAGAGAAAAGCAAGCTTGGATGGCGCAAGAGGAGGAAATTTCCTAAAGGGTGTCTCAAGCCCTTAATGTGCAAAGAGATAGGCTTATGCAAGAAGCCAGAGTTGCAGTTCAAGAAGAAATCCAACCAGTTCAAGCAATAGAATTATAGAAGGACCTTAGAGAGTTCTCCATCCCTAAGGCTACTGATGTTTATCACCCAGTACAACCTCCTCTCATCAATGCTCCTAATTTTGAGATCAGGGCACATTGGGTTACACTACTTGAGAACAACCATTTCTATGGTAAGTAAGGAGAAGATAGTCAGGAACATCTTCTAAGGTTTATAGATATATGTGCTATGACAAAGCAGAATGGAGTCATAGAGGATGCCATCATACTCTGCCTCTTCAAATATTCTCTTACCAATGGACCCATGAGTTGGTATAACTCCTTGCAATGAAAACCCATCACCACCTGGGAACAGCTTCAAAATGTTTTCCAAGAAAAAGTCTACCCTCCTTCCCTCACCTATGAAATTAGGGGTTGCATAACATAATTTTCTCACGTGCCTAGCAATACCCTTGTAGAAGCATGAGAACGATGTAATGAGTTACTATGGAAGTGTCCACACCATGGCATTCCTAAGAATCAGCTCATTGAAATCTTTTATAGGGGTGTGGATGATGATATCAAGAAGTTTTTAGACTCCTCATCTAGACAAAACTTCATGCGTCAAAGTTATGATAGTGCATGGAAGGTTGTCACCCTTAGAGCTGAAAATCAAGCTAGCTGGGGTAGACCCGTAGGGAAAGGAGTGTTGAAGGTAGCTATGGAAGAAGTTACTCCTGAGTATAAGTCTATCACTCAATCCCTAAAGCTACTAGTTGCTAAGTTGGACAATCTCTAATCATCTTTTGCCACTTATGAAAGGAGGCACTCGCCCCCTCGATAACAAGAACAAGTCAAGTCAGCATCACTATTCTATGAAGCATGCAATGGCACTGATCATTCTATGCTAGCCCATAACATTCTCTATGATAATTTCTGGGCAAAGCTTGTGCCCAAGGAGGTGATGGTCAGATGGAAAATTTGAATGTTGTCCACACTATCCCTGGTCAAGGATATTATAATCCAAATCAAAATAGGAAACATACATGTTTTCAATATGGAAATCCTTCAGGAGCAGAAAACTCACAACAACTTGGTTCAGATAATCAACAACGAGGCCCTCCAGGATTCCAATATAATCAAAAACAAAATTTTCAAAATCAAGGGAACTATAGAGGTAACTTTCGGAACAGAACCTACAACCTGTATCAAAACAACTCTCAGTTTCAGAATCCAAACCAAGTCCCTTATCAACATCAACAACAAGAGCCACAAGCCGGTCCCATCTCTTCTGATGACAAACTGTCAGCCATTGAGAAGATGCTTCAGTCACAACAAACTATGATTGAAAATCAGCTAGCCCATTAGAGGGCTATTGAAGGCTTCAAGCCACTAGCTGGAGTTTTTTCTGGCCAACTAGAGAACAATCCCAAACACCTAGAGCAATTGAAGGTTGTCACCACCCGATCAGGAAAAACTATTCTGATCCTCTGGTCAAGACACCTGTGGTAGTTACGAACGATGATGACTTTGTGACTGACCAAGACTCTATAGTACTTGAATCTTAACCAAAAAAACCACCAACCGCTGATAAGACAGACAAAGCAAGTTCTGAAGAACCTATTACTACAGAAGTGGAAGACACACCTGAGCTAGTTGTTCCATTGTGCATGCCTCGTCGTCCTTTCCCATTTTGATTGAAATAGACAAGGCTCGATACTCATTTCAATAAGTTCAAGGAGGCAATGAAGAAGCTTCATGTTGATATACCCTTTCTAGATGTGTTGGCTGCGATACCAGCCTAGACAAAGTACTTAAAATCACTCCTCACAAGGAAATATATAACCAAAGAATATGAGACAGTCAAGTTAGCAGCAACTACTTCTAATATTATCCATAGCAAGATGCCCAAGAAGAAGAAAGACCGATGATCCTTTGGGATTTCATATCATATCGGTGACTCCTCATGTAAGAAGGGACTGGATGACCTTGGTGCTAGCATCTCTATCATGCCACTTAGCCTTTGCAAGAGGCTAGGGTTTGCAAAACTTCTCCCAAATAGCATGACCATACAACTTGCAGACAATTATATGACTCTTCCCTTAGGAATCATTGAGGATGTCCTAGTCAAGGTAGGCAAAGACTCTTATGTCCCATGTGACTTTGTCATCATGGACATAAAAGAGGACTCCATATACCCTCTTATCTTTGGTTGTCCATTCCTCGCCACTGCAAGATCTTTGATTGATGTTGAAGTAGGAACCTTGCTCCTCAGACTAGGTAAAGAAATACTAGAGTTCAAAGTTTTTGAAAGTATGTGAAGACCAAGCATGAAAGAAGAAGTCTATCTGATTGATTGCATTGAGTAAATGTCACTCTTAATACAAGAGGATTATGAACAAGATGATCCCTTAGAAGTGTGTCTGACGAACCTGAATGCGAGTGACTCCATCGACGAACGAGTAAAGAAATGTGTCCTCCACCTTGACACTGTAGAAGAAGATATTGAAGCTAAATTTGAGGAACTCAAGGTTATGAATGTAACTGAAGAGCCATGCGAGAAGCTAGAGTCCCCTGAAATGAACCCCTACCCGAGGGACTAAAGTAAATGCTTCTAGATGATCTCAAGGTTTGTCCAGTTATCATAAATTTTGATCTAACTTCCGAGAAAGAAGATAAACTTCTGACAGAATTAAGGGAAAGAAGAAAAGCTATCAGCTATAAAATGAGTGATCTGACCGGGGTCAATCAAGAACTTTGCATGCACAAGATCCCCATGGCGGAAGACCACATGCCAACTGTTGAACATCAATAGAATCTTAATCCAAATATGAAAGAAGTAGTTCACCTTGAAGTCATCAAATTGCTCACTACGGGGATCATCAATCCTATATCTGACTCACCATGGGTTAGTCTCGTACACGTTATCCCAAAGAAAGTGGAGCTACCATGATACATAATGAAAACAATGAACTCATCCCCACACAAACAGTCATTTCCTGATGCCTTTTCTAGACCAAGTCTTAGAGCGATTAGCTCAGCAGGAATATTTTTGCTATCTCGATGGTTACTCTAGATTTTATCAAATTCCTATACATCCATATGAACAAGAGAAGAATACTTTCACTTGCCCCTTTAGAACATATGCCTTTAGGAGGATGCCTTCTGGGCTTTGCAATGTGCCGACAACTTTCCAACGTTGCATGGTAGCCATATTCACTGGTCTAACTGAAACTATTATGGAATTTTTCATGGATGATTTTTAGGTATATGGGGATTCATATGACTATGCCTGAAGCACCTCTCCCTCATCCTCAAATGATGCGAAGAAGCACATCTAGCGCTTAATGGGAGAAATGTCGCTTTATGGTGAAAGAAGACATTGTCTTCAGCCATAGGGTCACCAATCAAGGAATAAAAGTAGACAAAGGAAAGATCAAAGTGATTTCTAGACTCAACATCCCAACAAATGTAAGAGAGGTATGCACATTTCTTGATCGTGTAGGCTTTTATAGAAGGTTCATAAAGGATTTCTCCAAGATAACCTAGCCTATGATGAACTTATTACTAAAGGATGTTGATTTTCACTTTGATGAAGAATGTATCAAGAGTTTCAACAATCTTAAGCATTCCCTTACAACAAAACCTATCATCACAGCTCCAGACTGGGAGTACTCATTTGAAATAATGTGTGATGCCAGTGATTATGCAGTTGGTGCTATCTTGGGCCAAAATATAGAGAAGAAACATTATGTCATCTACTATGCATCTAAGACCCTTGACGAAGCTCAGAGGAATTATGCAACTACTGAGAAGGAACTCTTAGTAGTTGTGTATGCCTTTGACAAGTTTAGATCCTACCTCATTGGTTCAAAGGTGATTATCTACACTACTCATGATGTAATTCGTTACCTCACAGCAAAGAAAGATGCAAAATCCAGGTTGATCAGATGGATTCTCCTCTAGCAAGAATTTGATCTAGAGATAAGAGATAAGAAAGGAACATAGAATGTTGTGGCAGACCACTTGAGTCATATCTACACCCTAGACACTAAAAAGATCCCAATTAATGACTCTCTTCTAGATGAAAAACTCATGAAAGTCTCAGAAGCTACTCCTTGGTACTCAGACTACATAAATTACCTTGCAACCGATGTCATCCACCCTGAATGCACATGCAATGCACTAAAGAACTTCATACACGATGTGCAGAAATATCACTGGGATGAGCCATACCTATTCAAGCTCTTTGTCGATGGTCTCTATAGATGTTGTATCACTGAGGAAGAATCTCAACTTGTTCTAGAGAAATGCCACTCGGGCTCTGTTAGAGGCCATACGAATGCTAAGAAAAGTACTTTGAAGGTTTTGCAATGTGGTTTCTTTTGGACGACCATATCCAAGGATGCCTATAACTTTGTTTTAGCATGTGACAAATGCCAGAGGGTGGGTAACATAACAAAAAGAGATGAGATGCCCCTTAAGATCTGGCAAGAAGTCGAGACCTTCGACATTTGGGGAGTGGACTACATTGGACCATTCCCATCCTCGCATGGATTTTGCTACATTCTGGTTGCGGTGGATTATGTTTCTAAATGGGTAGAGGCCATACCAACCGTCACTAGCGATTCAAAACCTGTCATCAAAATATTCAAAGATATAATATTTCCCCATTTTGGAGTCCCACACACTATGATATCTGATGGAAGTTCTCATTTCTAGAAAGAAGCTTCGAGGCTCTATTGAGAAAATATGGTGTAACACACAAGGTAGCTTCCTCCTACCATCCACAAATGACCAGATAGGTAGAGGTTTCAAACTGTCAACTCAAAGCTATCTTGGAAAAGATAGTAGGATGCAAGCGAAAAGATTGGTCAATAAAAATCAATGATGCCTTATGGGCCTACCAAACTACTTTTAAGACTCCTCTTGGGACAACATCATTTAGATTAATCTATGGAAAGTCATTTCACCTGCCTGTAGAACTCAAACACAAAGTTGATGGGTGATGAACCTATATTCATCATGATTTTTAGTTGCCATTTTTGGCCCAATTCGATTCAATACTTTTGATTTCATCCCCTAAATCTCACAAAATGCAAGATTTCTTGACCGATTCAATTATCAAGATTATTTACTAGGTTTATATTGATTTTATGCAGGTCACACATGCCACCGGAAGGAGTCGCACCCTCGTGTTGGCGTACTAGTCACCGACACACTCTCCTGCAACTAGTTGCCTTTTTGTAGTTGTCTTTCTGTTGCTGTGCCTCCCTTATCGTGTAGTACTTGCTCAGGCTCTCTAGGTTACCACAACTAGAGAGAACGACAACTTTGCAGAGAAACTGGTATTCTGAGTTGTACTTTGAGAAGCCCCCAATACCCCTATATATAGGAGGGTCATGGGACAGGGTTCTCTACCCCGGGTAATGTGGGATTAAAGTAGGAGTAGAAGGGTTCTAGAATTTCCATAAAAAAAACCAACTCCGCCAGCTGAACTGATCATTTCAAGCATGAACCGATCGATTGGGGTCCTGGGCCGATCGGTTCAAGCATGAGCCAATTGATTTGTGGTCCTGGTCCAACTCGAGTTCACTTTCTATGTTTGTTTCTGACTAATCAAATATTATTTTTTGTCCAAATCAAATTTGTACAAGTGAAACAAATATGTTTTTACAAAAAGAGTCTTCTGACTTTCCAAACGATCTCGGTTGGTCACACGAATTGACCGGTTCAACAGTTGAGCTGATCGTTTCATTGACACATGAGCCAATCCACTCACAACTTGATTCAATCAGTTAATCAACCTGACCCAATCGGTTCAACCATGTGAGCAGATTGGTTGGGGCAGTAGAATATGTTAATCAGTCAATTGCAATTCCAATCAATCTGATACTCTTAATCATCTGGTCCAACACAATGAACACTATGATTTTGAGCTATCAATTGATTAATTGCTTAATTGAACTACTAAACTCCTTTAGTAATCAATCTAAACATCATTTGTGGATAAACTCCTCTTTTAGGATAAATCTTATGTGTGTGACCCTGCAGGCCAATTTCACGTTGGCAGATAAAGTCCATAACACTTATGACTTCACAAGCAAAGAGCGGTGCCTAGTCGCACATCAGTGCTACCCAAGTGAAAAGGAAAGTTGGAGAACAACTTTCAATCCTATAATCCATGAATGGTGTTACAGAGAATGTATAATTCCTTTGTCACTGCTATCCCGAATGAACTCAAGGCATGGAACAGTCATCCTGTCAACGTTCATTCAGTTTCTTGATCTCAGATTAGACTGGAGGAGATATGTATGACATAAATATCACATATTGATTCACAAATGCGTGCTCATGCCTATCTCAATCCTACTCATCAAGTGTCCATGGATATCAAACTCCCTCACGAGGGACAAATCCCATATGTATCACTCACCCCTCAAAAGCCCCATGTGTCAAAGCCACCCAATCATCACCTTTATAACAACCCATGTTTCAGGACTGTGTTTGATGATGTCAAAGTGTACCCAATGACATGTGTTGAGTGCAGTGATTTTAGGTCAAAGAATCACACTCACCACGATCACTGTGAGAACTGACGGTGACTACCATGCCATGGTTCCATGTGTCAAACTCATGGTGGGTCTGTCTGGTATACTTGTTCTCTAACAAGTACCTATGTGTTTGGTCTGATATCTCCATATCATGACTAATGAGATTTTTTCATGAACCAACACCACAATCTACTCTTATGTGTCATTTTTGTCTATGTACCTTCCACAATGACATCCGACTAGGGACATAATAAGAATGTACAAACTCTTAGCATCTGTATGATCTCATCGTTCAGGTCCTGAACCTCAAAGCATACGTCATTGAGTACTGTCATTCTCCAGATATTCAATATGTTCTATCATTATCTCATATGACTGAACCAGAAAGAATTGGAACCTTGCCTTTGATGCTTATCAAATCAATATTATTATATCCTACCAATCATCCCATGATTGGCTCTCAGGGCATACATACCAACAGACTCCCACTTGCAATGCGAACCAATCACCCTTGAATCATATTCATAGTGATCTTCAAACATGTCCCACATGTTATTGTTCTCTAGTGCTAACATAGTGAGTTATGGCAACGCCAAAGTCAGTTAACTACATGTCTCTCATCTCTTCATTGTACGTCACACATATGAGATGGAGTTGTCATAATACGCGATCTAGTATTCCTTTGCTAACCTTTAGCCACATTGCATGACCAAGTACTCCTAACTTGTCATCAATGGCCAAAATATCTATAAGTTCATCTCATGAACTTCCATATCCATATAGTATCCACTAATGTTCTCGAACACACGGATACTCGACTTTTTGTTTTAAACGGCTTTATTGGAACGTTTCCATTTATCAACAAACATTCACTTTTATATATCCCATATATATTTTGCGATTAATTTTCTATCCTTTTCATAAGTTCACATCAGTGTAACTCTTTACAGTGAACCCTTCCTTATTTCCATAGAACTAGTACTTCTCAAGTACTTATCAAGTTCTTATGGTATTCCAGTAACCCTTACTAGAACTAGACAAACATCCACTCTTCATGTCCCACATACAAGTTATTAGGATGAGCACATCATTTTGTCATGTCCTACATACAAGATGATAAATGCATTTTATTCTTTCTATGTCCATACATGCAAGATAATGGGATGATTACATACATGATAGATCCATATCTATTCTTAGTGTTCCCATTCTTCATAAGAATTGGACACTTGGCCTTGGGATACTAACTCCATGTAACATGGATAAATTTTCTCCCACTAAATTTGTGCAAACTGAACCCTTTAGTATAGATTGCCAATGTATGCTTTCTCTTTTCAGGTCAAGAGGTTTTCGAGAACTATCTCTATAGATCTCTATTCCTATCACATAGGAAACATCTCTATCTTCCCTGAAGGTAATTTCCACTTTCGATTTCCATTCTAGAACATTTCCATTTCACATCAACATGTGGAATGTGAATATGCTCCCACTAAATCACATATCCCTTCTTTCTCTTTGACATATCAGTCAAATCCTTTGACTATATTATCAAAGTAAAGATCAAAGTTCTGAGTTTCTTGTACTCAATCAATCACATTGATTAGTCCATTGTAACTTACATACTTCATTTGCATTAATGGATTCATAAACCTTATAGGTTGTGTCACGTACACATCCTTTGTTTTATTCCTTATAGGAATGCGGTTTTAGAATTTGTATGCCAAATCTCTTAGTCATGAAGTTGCAATTAACAAGCATCATCCTTCTCAAAATGTCATCCATGTGTCTTAACACTTAAGACTCATTCGCACTTATGGATTTCATCCCAATGGGTGCTTATGGTTCACATGGAAGTCATTTAGGATGTAATGGCCATAAACCATAACTGAAAATCTGGTTCCTCAATATCATCTATATTGTTGACTCATCATATGACCAACTCATATTTGAGGTGTATCTGTTAAGAAATTTGAGAACTCACAACACTTTGTGATTCTTAATATCCTTTATTAGTGTAGGGTATTCTTTATTTAAGAAGAACTTAGTTATTTGATAATCATCCTCTAACTCCTTAGAGTATGAATCCTTTTGATTTAGACATCACCATGCCTTAATCATGAGCTCACTATGATACACTATCATAATCACTCATAAGGATCTCAAACATTTGGTTCAAGTATTTCATTCATTGATCTCATCAAGAATTAACACTTTACCAAATTCATACTTCATCTATGATATTCTTGAACACTTCAAGATATTCATATTGGTATTTCTCTAAACACCACTTGAAGTATTAGCATTAACTCTAATAGGTATGTAAATACATCACATGTATTATGCCTAATAGGATAATCAATCTCCCACTATGACTAGTGAAGATTGATCATGTCCAAGAGATTCATGTCTCTTACTGGTTCTCTAACCAAAAAGAGTCTAGACTTATCCATCATATGGAATCTAGAAATGAATTTCTCATGATTTATGCTAATTTGATTGTTTGAGTTGTCAATAACTTTTAGGTATCATTTTATCGTATGCATACCAAGTACCACATGATAAACAAGGCCTTGCCACAAAAATTGAAACATCAACTTTATTAATTGCCATCATTGTCATACAATATGCGAAAAATTAAGGTGTTTCTATCCATTGGAAAATATCAAATAGCAATTCATAACTCTATTACATGCCTTCAAGGCTGAAAATAAACTAAAGTACTCCTATCTATGGCGGAAACACTTGCCCCATTTATTGGGTACTTCACACTTTATATCTTGGTATCATATACCTTAAAAAAGTTACAAGTTTATTTCATGATACCTTCAGGTGGAAACGTCTGTCACCTCCTTCTTCATTAGTTCTTCCAGATAGAGTGGACAATTCCATTTCCAATGTCCTGGCTTTTGAGAATGGTGGCAATTGCCTCTCTTGGTCACGCATCCCTTGGACTTGAGAGTTGAAGATGGCTTGGGCTGTTGGCTAGCATTAGAACCTTTCTTAGCCTTGCCCTTGCCCTTGCGCTTGGACTTGCCTTTCTTGATGCTGATCATCATCACAGATTTAGGCTTGTCCTTCTTCATCTATGCCTCAGCTGTCCTCTACATGCCCAACAACTCTGTCAATGGCCTTTCAAAGTTATTCATGTTGTAGTTCATCATAAACTGATTGTAGGATTCTGGCAATGATTGCAGTATCACATCAGTAGCCAACTCTTGGCTCATGAGAAATCCCAGTCTTGTTAGGTTCTCCACATACCCAATCATTTTGAGTGTGTGAGGACCAACTGGATCTCCTTCTATCATGACACACTTGAACAGTGCCCTGGAGACATCATATCTCTCTCGTTGTGCTTGGTCTTCATACATGTTCTTGAGATGCTGAAGCAGCTCAATGACACCCATGTTCTCATGTTGTCTCTACAATTCGTGGCTCATGGAGCACAACATCAAGCACTTTGCATCAATGGCATCTTCAAAATGCTTCTTATAAGCATCCCTTTCTGCCTTTGGTGTGGTAGGAGCAGGTTCCTCTGGAGCTGGAGTATCCACGACATAGAGCTTTCACTCTTGAGTGAGAACAATTTTCATTGTCCTAAACCAGTCGTGGAAGTTAGTCCCATTCAGCTTGTCCTTTTCAAGGACCAATCGCAATGAAAAGTGATTATTGCTTGTTGTCATTTGTACTACTAAAGGAAATATACGCAATTTCATCCAAAAGTCAATTTTGACTTATTTGATTGATTTGAAAGATTGACGATATAATTAGGACTTTAATTAATTATTGCTCCCACTATTTTTGTTCAAATTGATAGCCCTCACCATCAATTTAGAAGATTGCAGCGTACAAACTTCTAGTGGGTCAAGATCCTGAAATACTCTAAGTAATGGACCAGCTAGGGCTATCACCCACAACTTAGATCTTCCAGGTAGGCAACTTTTGCCAATTACATCATATGCAACTCTTGAAAGATGTCATATGCAACTCCTTGCCATGATCACCTCCATGCCTCAAGGTGCTAGATCCTATCTAGGTCACTTTGTTAAGTCCAACCCAAAGCCAACACGATGAATATGCACCCTGCTAGGGCAGACCCACATATCCATCCTTCACGCTTCCACGAGATAGACAGTGCACCACACTAGGGCGTGCCCACATTTGGTCGATCAATCTTTTCATGTATGTCACATTTGGAAGGCATCTAAAACTTTAATATTTAATGAGGGATTTTGTTTTTATAGTTACATATACATATCCAATCACCACAATATATAGTATGTATCATATACATGATATATCCCACAGAAAACATGAGAAAAGATAAAACTGATGATTATGGCCATCCTAATGTGATTCCTCGAGCCAAGAGGAATCACGGTCATCTAGGTCTACATCACAAGCAACCTGTCCATGATGAAGTGCCATAGTCGTCTGAGTTGATCAACTCATCATATGAATGACCTAATCGCCCAGGCCGGTCGTCTGGGTGCCACCAGCCGATCGGTTGGCTCCTCCAACTGAACGGTTTGCCTAGTCATCATGCATCTCCTCATGGCCGCCAACCGATCATCTCGCTCCATGAACTGGTCATCTGGATCGCCAACCGATCTGTTCACGCCTTGAACCGATTGTCTCAGTTGTCGTTAGGTTGTCTGCCATTCTTTGACATAACAGGAAATAAAAGTTCTATCCTATTTACTTTTGAATTGGGAAACCCCGAGTTACATTCGGGGGGGAGCAAAGATAGGAAAGAAATCTCAAGTTATCTCGAGTTACATCAGGAATAAGGAGGTAGGGAATCGATGCACAGACCAAGATGCAAGCAACCACATTCAACCAAGCACACATACATAGGGTTTATTGGCCATAACCACGCTATACATCCACCATAAAACTTGTTTAAGGGTGATGCATATCGAGTGCATTTATATTACATATCATATATGTATATTCAGATTTGTGGATTTAGGATTGGATATGCATAAAGCTAATTTGAATCGCATCGTATGCAATAAATAAAGGCGACAAACCAAAATAGATCACATCGATAATCATAAAGTATAGAGCAATTGACGTGGCTCTGATACCACTGTCAGGTTATAGGGGAGACAGAGAAGGCAGCGGACACAAAAAGTTTCTTCTCCCAAACCCAGAATAAAGGAATCGCGTCACCATCTATACAATAGGAAGGATGGTTTGTAGAGACATACCTTGTCCCGAGGCATTCCCGGCGACGTTAAATCGCGGCTTGCGCGGTCTTTACCTCCAGTCTTGGACGGTGTCTGTGCAGCTCCTGGTCTCACCGGGACTGTCGGGATTGACATATGTCCTCTGAGCGGTAGAAATCTCCCGCCTCTGTAGTAGTCCACATGGACCACCTAGAACTCAGATTGCCTTGTCGCACAAGGCACCGAAAGGAGTCACACCCTCATGTCGGTGTACTAGTCATCGACACACTCTCCTGCAACCAGTTGCATTTCTATAGTTGTCTTTCCCTTTCTGTACCTCCCTTATCGGGTAGCACTTGGTCGGGCTCTCTTGGTTACCACAACCAGAGAGAACGACAACTTTGCAGAGCAACTGGTGTTCTGAGTTATACTTTGAGAAGCCCCCAGTACCCCTATATGTATAGGGGGGTCATGGCATAGGGTTCTCGACCCCGAGCAATGTGGGATTAAAGCAGGAGTAGAAGGGTTTGAGATTTTCCACAAAAACAACCAACTGCGCCAGTTGAACCGATCATTTCAAGTATGAACCGATCGGATGGAGACCTGAGCCGATCAGTTCAAGCATGAGCTGATTGGTTTGTGTTCCTAGTCCAACTCGAATTGACTTTCCATGTTTGTTTCTGACTAATCAAATATTAGTCCTTGTCCAAATCAATTTTTTACAAGTGAAACAAATATGTTTTTGCAAAAAGAGTCGTCTGACTTTCCAAATGATCTTGGTTGGTCACACGAATTGACATGTTCAACAAATGAGCCAATCATTTCATTAACACATGAGTCGATCGACTCACAACTTGAGCCGATCGGTTCATCAAACTGAGTTGATCGGTTCAACCATGTGAGTCGATCAGTTGCGGCAGTAGACTGTGCAAATCAGTCAATTGCAGTTCCAATCAATCTGATACTCTTAATCATCTAGTCCAATACATTGAACACTATGATTTTGAGCTATCAATTGATTAAGTGTTTAATTGAACTACTAAACTCCTTTAGTAATCAATATAAACAACATTTGTGGATAAACTCCTCTTCCAGGTGAAATACTATGTGTGTGACCCTACAGGCCCATTTCACATTGGAAGTGATAGTCCATAACACTTATGACCACAAGCAAAGAGCGGTGCCTAGTCGCACATCAGTGCTACCCAAGTGAAAAGGAAAGTTGGAGAATAACTTTCAATCCTACAATCCGTGAATGGTGTTACAGTGAATGTATAATTCTTTTGTCACTGATATCCCGAATGAACTCAAGGCATGGAACAATTATACTATCAATGTTCATTCAGTTTCTTGATCTCAGAGTAGATTGGAGGAGATATGTATGACATCAATATCACATACTAATTCACACATGTGTGCGCATGCCTATCTCAATCCTACTCATCAAGAAGCCATGGATATCAAACTCCCTCAGGAGAGACAAATCCCATATCTATCACTCACCCCTCAAAAGCCCCATGTGTCAAAGCCACCCAATCATCACCTCAACCCATGTTTCAGGACTGCATTTGATGATGTCAAAGTGTACCCAATGACATGTGTTGAGTGCAGTGCTTTCATATCAAAGAATCACACTCACCACCATCCCTGTGAGAACTAACTATGACTACCATGTCACGGTTCCATGTGTCAAACTCACAGTGGGTCTGTCCGGTGCACTTGTTCTCTAATAAGTACCTATGTGTTTGGTTTGACATCTCCATATCATGACTAATGAGATTCTGTCATCAACCAACACCACAATCTAGTCTTGTGTGTCATTGTTATCTATATACCTTCCACAATGACATTCGACTAGGGACATAATAAGAATGTACAAACTCTTAGTATTTCTATGATCTCATCGTTCAAGTCTCGAACCTAAAAGCATACGTCTTTGAGTACTGTCATTCTCTAGACATTCAATATGTTATATCATTATCTCATATGACTGAACCAGAAAGAATTGGAAGCTTTACTTTGATGCTTATCAATTCAATCTTAATGTATCCCACCAATCATCATATGATTTGCTCTCAGGCCATACATACCAACACAATCGGTCTTGACCAAATGGTTTTACCTAACCAGTCTTGATCAATCGTTCATTACCAAATGGTTTTCCCTAACCATCTACCCATTCGGTTTTGACCTCTCGGTCTTAGCCATTCACCCACACGGTCCTCATCTCATCGTTCTACCTTAATGGTCTTGAGCCTTCCCGCCCCTCTTATATGGTCTTAAGACCGTGTGGGGCCAAACAGTTTCAAGACCGTGTGAAGCCTCACGGTCTCAAGACCGTATGAGCAGCCGCCTACCCAAGACCGTTTGAAACCCATTAGTCTTCAAGACCGTTTAGAAACCAAAGACCATCGGTCCAAAGACCGTTTTGATCTCAAGACTATTTGGATCTCAAGACCGTTCGGATCTCAAGATCATTTGGATTCAAGACCATTTGGATATCAATACCATTTGGAAGTGAAGACCGTGTGGATGCCATCGGTCTTCAAGACTGTTTGGAGGCCATCAATCCTCAAGATCGATGATGATTGTCGTAGTTTCAAGACCGATAGGACAGTCACCCATGAGACTGTTCAGACGCCAAGACCAATCAGTGAAGCGAAGACCATTTGGGTGCAGGTTCAAGACCATTTTTCCTATGGATATGCCCGAGACCGTTTGGTCATTAAACGGTCTCCAAGACCGTTTGGACATATCAACTCCAGACCGTTAGGAGACTAAACGGTCTCCTAATTGCATTGGGGTCCAGATCGTGAAGACTATAACCATTGCCTATAAATAGGACCAGCAGGGTCCTCATCGGGGGCATCAAACCTAGGACGCCGACAAGCTGCCTAAACGCAGGTTCGGTCCTACATACATCCACACCATTGTCACTTCACCTACTCCTCTTACTGTGAGCAAGGAGGTCAAGGAGAGAAGGAAGGTGGAGAAGAAGGTATGCCCAGTCTGCCTTGGTGGTTCTTCCTTCTCATCCCGATCTACCCCGACATGATGTAGAAGACTGCATCATCTTCACTGAGCTGATCATGCTCATGGTGGAATCTTCCGTCTCTCTTATTCTTCTCATGTCTCGCATCATGAGCGAGTATTTCCTTTTTGTTGGGGTGCGGGGACTAGCCTCGCTGCCCATGCAAGCATGTTATCTTGTTAAACATTCAATGGCAATATATATAACTTTTCATTTCGTTGCTAATCGTTAAATGTTTGTAGACTAATTACTTGCTTGCTTTTATCATGTTATTTCCCATGTTGCAAGATCTTCAATATGTGGGGCAGAATGTCGATTAACGTGGTTGACTCCCAAACTAGAAATAGAATGGGATTCCTTGAGGTCGTAAGTATTAGATCTGTGAGGGGACGAGCCATCTAGCCTACGGTGATGCTTCTGTGGCCTAAACTTCCCTCAGGGAGGGCCACATCTTCAGTTGTATATATGTATCTTTGTTGTTAATCATCGATGTTTTCTTGTAGATTAATCACCTGCTTGCTGTTCGATTAGCATGGTTGACTCCTTGACGAGAACTTCTGATAGGATTCTGGGAGGTCGTAAGTGTATGATCCATGAGGGGACAAGCCATCTAGCCTACGATGACACTTATGTGGCCTAAACATCCCTCAGGGAAGGCTACAACTTCATTTGGATATTTGTATTTTTAGAGTCGTAAGTGAGTGATCCGGATGGTGATAAGACATCTGATACCTAAGGTGATGCTTACACAAGCCTAACACCCATATGGGGTGTTTTCTAGAAGCTCCATTTGGATGGTTATATCTTGCATGGATGATTGATGTTTGGCTGTGTTTGCATGTGTAGTAGTGGTGAAACCCGGGACCATCCCAGTGATTCCATATCATTAACCTAGATCAACATTAATTATTCTCCTTACTTTCTTGCAATTAGATTAATTAACCTCAAATCAATCAATCGTTCTAAATATTAGTCTTACTTGAGTTAGATTCGACTAACAACGATTCTTAAAAACATTGTCGCTTGGGATTCGATCGTCAACTATATTGTGATAAGATCCGTCCGCTTGTGGGTGGTATTTTTGCACAAGGTTTCGGTAGAAGCTCAAGGATTTCAACCTAGAGTGAATTTGTTAGTGCGATACTAGACCATGTCAAATTCTGGCGCCGTTGTTGGGGATAATGGAATCACTTAGTCAAATCTAGTTCTTCAAGGCTAATCTAGGATTTTGCTTTTTATTTTGATACAATCGATCATTCACTTGAATTTGACTATACTTCATCAGTCTTACTTCAAAAAGATCTTTCCATCTCATGTACCCCCAAATCATAGTGTATGCACTATTTGAATAGTCTCGGACTCTCCGCTAGCTTTGATCCTGAGAGTGACAGAATTTTTTACCGTCAAAACAGAGAGAACCAAGCAAGAATGGCTCAAGATGAGGAAATAGCCTGAATGGTAGCTCAAGCCCTTCATGCACAAAGAGAAAGGCTCATGCAAGAGGCTATAGCTGCGGTTCAAGAAGAAATCCAAGCATCACAAGCAGCATCGCAAGCAGCAGAACTACAAAAGGACCTTAGGGAGTTCTCAATCCCTAAAACTACTGACGTACATCACCCAGTGCAACCACCAACCATCAATGCCCCAAACTTTGAGATAAGGGCACATTGGATCACATTGCTTCAAAACAGCCCATTCTATGGTAAACAAGGAGAAGATAGTCAAGAACATCTTATGAGGTTTATCGATCTATGTGCTACGACAAAGAAAAATGGAGTCTCAGACGATGCTATTTGACTTCGTCTCTTCAGTATTCTCTCACTGATAGATCTATAAGTCGGTATAACTCCCTGCAATGCGAACCCATCACTAATTGGGAACAACTCCAAAATGTTTTTTTGGAAAAATTTTATCCTCCTCTCACCTATGAAATTAGGGGTTGAATAACAATGTTCACTCAAGTCCCTTGAGAAACCCTTGTTGAAGCATGGGGAAGATATAAAGATCTTCTATGCAAGTGTCCACACCATGGAATCCCTAAGAATCAGCTTATTGAAATCTTCTATAGGGGTGTGGACGATGATATCAAGAGGTTTTTAGACTTCTCATCTGGAGGAAACTTCATGCGTCAAAGTTATGATAGCGCATGGAAGGTCATCACCCTTGGAGCTGAAAATCAAGCTAATTGGGGTAGATTTTTAGGTAAAGGAGTATTGAAGGTAGGTATGGCTGAAGTTATTCGTGAATACAAGTCGATCGCTGAAACCCTCAAACTCCTAGTTTCCAAGCAAGACCATATTGAATCATCCCTTGCTGCTTTTGGAAGAGGACGTTCACCCCCTCAACAACAAGAATAGATTAAGTCAGCTTCGTTGTTCTATGAAGAATTTAAAGAAACTGATCACTCAACATTAGCCTGCAATGTTCTCTATGATGTCGTTGTAAGCAACGCTTATGGTCAAGGAGATAATAGTCAAATGTAAAATCTTAATGTTGTCAACAACATCCCTGGTCAAGGATATTATAATCCAACTCAGAATAGGAACCATCCTGGTTTTCAATATGGAAATCCTTCAAGAGCGGAAAACTCGCAACAACTTGGTTCAAACAATCAACAATGAGGCCCACCAGTATTTGAGTATAACCAACAAAGATTCAGGAATCCAGGGAACTTCAGAGGCAACTTCCCAAACAAGAACTTCAACAATTATTAGAACAAATTTCAATTCCAGAATCCCAACCAGGCCCCTTACCAAAATCAACAAAGGAAACAAATTGGACCCATCTCTCCTGATGACAAACTGACGACCATTGACAAGATGCTATAGTCGCAGCAAACTATGATAGCTAACCAGCAAACCTTGATAGCTAACCAGCAAGCACATCATAAAGCTAGGGCATGGGGAGGCAGCAATTCTACGCTGCACCCAGCCTACTGTCCGCAACACCGCGTCACATGGGAACCAGGCGACATGGGTGTCGCGCGTCACACCTATCGGGCAACGCCCTGCCGCGACGCCCGTCTCAGCTGACCCCTGACGCCTGACATCCTAGGCTAACAACCAGCCCCCTAACATCCAGGAAAGAGAAGGAGAGCAAGAAGGAAAGAAAGAGAAAGACTCCACACATATCGTGCAACAACACAAGGCCTAACGGCCACCACACTCGCCCAAACCCAAAGGCTTGAAGCCCTTCACAGCCCCATGCTATCGCGCGTTACACCCCAGGCCTATCGGCCGACACACCAAGATGCAACGCCCGTCAGGCTATCGGCCATCACACTTCTGCCATAATCGTGCAACTCCACCATCTTCCAATGAAAGCCCTGTCGTCCACCACAAGGACTAAAGCCTAACGTCCAAGAGAAGGACAAGAACATAGCTCATCTATCGTGCACCAAGGTATACAAACATATCAGCCAACCAAATCTTAGCTCACTCTATCGCCCAACACATGGGCAGGGTATCAACCAAACCTAAGAACACTCCATGTCGTCCAACTCAAGGTACCCTATCATCCAACTTAGAGATCACCCTATCGTCCAACTCCAAGGCAAAGGTGCCATGTTGTCCATCAAAGAGGATATCGTCCAACACACCCAACAACAAAGGGACATTGCCCAACCCTAGGTCACCATCAACCTCCAACTCAAGGGAACCCAAATCCTAGATCACTAGAAACCCTAAACCCTAAGGGTATATCGGTCATCAAAGGAAACTCAAGCAAGGTACAAAACTAAGCTACTAAGCTAACTACTAACATGTAACAAGGTTATTGCTAGAGGTAAAGGAGTTAGGGTTAGAAATTATGCAACCCACCTTAAGCTCCAAGCTCCAAGGTAGAAGAAACACTCCAAGGTCCAAAGCTATTGTCCACCAGGCTTCTCCAGGAAGGTGTATCGGCCACCACTTCAACTCCAAGGGAGTTTATCGTCCAACACAAGCAAGATGGAGAGGGATATCATGCACTCAAGGTGGAGGAGAGACCAAAAGATCAAAGGAGACTAAGGCAAGGAGAAGCGCTACTTATATAGAAAGAAGGGGAGGAAAAACCAAGGTACAACCATGCCAAGTGTCATCCACCCAAGGGACACTTGTCCTAGGATTCAAGACAACACATTCGCACACCAAGAGACACTTGTCCAAAATAGACACCAAGTGTCCACCAACCAAGACCAAGCAACATGGGCGACACAAACATCAGCTCCTGTTGGGCGACACAACCAAGCTACTAGGCGACACACCTCTGTGTTGGACGACACAAGACCACCCTAGGTCGACACAAACTCACCTTGGACGACAGAAGGCAAGCCATGGCCGACACAAGGCTCAAACAAGCCCAAACAACACATCTCAAGGCCCAAACAAGCTCAAATCAGGCCCAAAGAGCACAAACAACAAGCCCAAGCATTCCTCTCAACCCTAGAGGAAGCAAAGAGGGGAAAACATCCCACAAGATGGCAAACTTGCACACAAAACCCTAGACTTGGGTTATTTGCAAGTAACCCCTCAGACTCTCAACAAAGCACAACAAAAACCCTAATCACCACTCAAAGGTGATTAGCAAGCATCAAACCACCAAGGTTAAGCAAAACAAACAGGGTAAACCCTAAACGCAGGTCAGGGTCCTTACAGCTTTTCCTTCCTCCTCCGAACTTGATGAGGCCTTCAATTGCTCACCATGACTACTCCACAACCTCCCCATCTTCGCCGGACTCCGGTGAGGTTTGCTAAGAAGACGGTGGTACAGGTTAGGGTAAAAGCAGAAATTGAGAGCACCAGAGCACTCCTCTCAGTCCGCCGTGGAGTTTAAGTCAGCAAGAAAACATGCTGGTTCCCCCTCTCACCCTCCTCTATATATAGGGTCGAAGGCATGGTTCGGGTAAATTGGGAACTTCTCCAATCGTCCACCAAACCCCTACAAAGTAGGGATGGTTCTCTTCAGACTTCTCTCTTGAACTCAAAGGAAACAAAACCCACCTTGCACAAGCTTGGGATCACAAGGAAATTGAGGGGGAAAGTCCCTCTGTAACTCGGCCAAAATCCTAGTTCTTTTGGAACTAGACGATGAGCGCTCGTTGGATCAAGATCCAATGGCCCTCGTCCCTCGCGCTCGACCAAAAAGGAAAATATTTCCTATTTTCAAGATAAAACCATATTTTTGAAGATAATTTAAGAAAATCATAACTCCTAATCCGTAGATCCTTTTATCTCAAATTTTAAAGGAAACTCATTAAAGTCTTAAACTTTCATCATGCCAAAATTGGGCTTATTATCTAAAGAAATCCGGTCCTTTTCTTTAGTTGCAAGTCATCACTTAATTATATACATTTTTCACATATTTTCTTTTTCCCTTGACATTAAATTATCATCTTGGATTCCTTAAACCTCAAGGAACCTTAAAGGCATGAAATGTCACCTTGGGAAATATTCCCTTTCCCTTCCTGTTATTCTTTTATCCCTTTTCTTATTTATCCCTTTATTCAAACAAATTCCTTTTCCTTTTCTTTTCTTTTTATTTCAATTGGGCCTAATAGCCAGTAAAGCCCACCAAGAAAAAAAACAAGGCTATTAGGAATGAAAACCATTCAAATCAAACCAATAAATCAACCATTGATTTCATTTATCTTTTAAAATGAGATTTACAAATCTCATTACATGGTTTAGAAAATGGGGTTATAACACTGACGGTCTCTACAAACGTTGTATAGATGAGAACGAAGCGCAACTTATTTTAGAACAATGTCACACAAGACCGGTTGGAGGCCATATGAGTGCTAAGAAAACTACCTTGAAAGTTTTGCAATGTGGTTTCTTTTGGCCAACCATATCCAAAGATTCCTATAACTTTGTTTTATCATGCGACAAGTGCCAGAGAATGGGTAACATTATGAAACGAGATGAGATGCCACTTAAACTATGGCAAGAAGTTGAGATTTTTTATGTTTGGGGTGTAGACTACATGGGTCCATTCCCATCTTCTCATGGGTTTTCCTATATCCTAGTCATGGTAGATTACATCTAAAAATGAGTAGAGGTCATACTGACTGTCACTAATGATTCCAAACCCATCATCAAGATGTTCAAAGATATTATTTTCCCCCGATTCGGAGTCCCTCACACTGTGATATCTGACGAAGGTTCTCATTTCCTGGAAAGAAGTTTTGAAACATTACTACGAATATATGGGGTAACACACAAGGTAACCTCGCCCCACCATCCAAAGACAAGTGGAAATGAAGAGGTTTCTAACCGTCAACTAAAGGCTATTTTGGAAAAGACAGTAGGCCACAACTGAAAAGATTGGTCAGCAAAAATCAATGACGCATTGTGGGCCTTCCGAATTGCATTTAAGACTCCCCTTGGAACTACACATGTTCGATTGATCTATGGGAAGTCATGCCACCTTCCTGTAGAACTTGAGCACAAAGCATGGTGGGCAATAAAACAACTGAGTTTTGATATGAAGAAAGATGACCAAGCCAGGATTCTGCAACTCCAGGAGCTGGAAGAACTCCAAATGACATCTTATGAGAATGCACGAATCTATAAAGAACCCACAAAACTTTGGCACGATGACCATCTGCAAAGAAAGGATATACAAGTAGGAGACCAAGTTCTATTGTTCAATTCACAACTAAAATTATTCCCAGGAAAACTCCATTCTCGATGGTCTGGACCTTACATCATCAAGAGCACCTCCCCACATGG
Organism: Alisma plantago-aquatica; assembly: GCA_963693085.1. NCBI lineage: Eukaryota > Viridiplantae > Streptophyta > Magnoliopsida > Alismatales > Alismataceae > Alisma > Alisma plantago-aquatica. The sequence continues at coordinate 489,604,960 of OY856410.1, forward strand.
TGCTTTCTCTTTATGGAATGAAAAGTCAGCCGAATTCATGGCAAATGGTCAACGATTGAAGAGATATTTCACCTCAGCCAACACATGCACCAAAGCAATGCTTGATCTTTCCAATCCAACATATCCACCATAAAATTGAAGGGTTCAGTTGAGTCATCGACATAAAACAAAGGCGCTTGTCGGGAGGCAACCCGATCAATAAATTTGTTTTTACTTTTAATTTCAAATTAGAATGGTTCTTTAATTTTTTTTTTCTTTTTAGATAATTTTGCACTAACTAAAAAATTGCATTGCGAGATGCTATCTTGAGTTCTGATTAATTTTCATTTTCGAGAATTTTCAGATGGAGGACGCACGCTGATTGGAACACAACCATGTCTGGTGGTCCAACCAGCATGAATTTTTCCCCTCCATCTCGGATTTAGGGTTTGCTCGGGATGTGTAAATTTCTATGTTCGGGGTGGAGGGTGGGTGGTACGTACTTTACTTTCCACCTTCACCCATATAATTCAGACTTAAGATTTCATGGAGGGTGGGTGGTACGTACTTTACTTTCCACCTTCACCCATCTAATTTAGACTTAAGATTTCATCATTGTCAAAATTAAAAAAAAAAATCATTACCTTGCCGGCTATGCATTTTGAATCATTATACCCTCCTTATTCAAAGCAGATCCTCAAAAGGACCATGTTTGAAACTAGCCTATTGATTGAAATCATCTTGTGAAGCTTATGAATGCTAACATCATGATACTTATGCAAAAATGACAAGTGTTTGTCGAACTGATAAGGATCAAACACCTCGTGCTTCCTAATTGACTAATGGAACAATAGCATGGAACCCCCACCGGATCCTCATCAAGTCATTATTTGAGCAGAGTACAAAAAGAGAAAAAACCTGGTGCACTGAATTGTAAATCAAGTTGCATTCTGATTTGAACTCTCTTCTACACTTCTTCCATCATCTTTGTACCCCTCCATCCATCAAAAAGAAACAAAAATAGCCAAAATAGTGCCAACCCCTAAATTTGTGGAGGCACGTCACTTCTTTCTATGTCTGCTTCTTTGATACCCCTTGCAAATTAAATAGGGGCATACCACCAAGAAAAGATGCCAAAGCGCACACAAATAGAAAATGCAATCTCGAGTTGAATAGAGGAGAGAATCACACAAAACAAAATGATGCAATAAATGAAATTGCAAAACATATCATAAAAATTTCGAATCGAATAGAGGAGAGATTTATTTCTTCCTTCCATACCCTTCACTCCCTTTTCCACCTAAAGGCACAACGAATGCCTCCACTATCCTGAAAAACCCCAGTGTCAGATCAAGTGCACAGTTGTTGTTCTGTGGGTATCTCTGGACTCTTACGAAACACTTAGAAATGCTTGTTGTTGGGAAAAGTGAGGAGGAAGTGATATTGGGAAACACGCTCAGGAATGGAGATATGGTAAGATGTGTTCAGTGGTCTCAGGAAGTTGAGATGCTTAGTCATACTGAGCAGAAAGAAAACAATTGTGATGTGAAGAGGAGGCAATCACATGATTTGAAAGTATTCAGTTGGTGACTGTTTTAGATTTTGTGTTACTCGAGGATGAGCAACGTTTAAGTTTGGGGTATTCTGATGAACCTATATTCATCATGATTTTTAGTTGCCATTTTTGTCCCAATTCGATTCAATACTTTCAATTTCATCCCCTAAATCTCACAAAATGCAAGATTTCTTGTCTGATTCAATTATCAAGATTATTGACTAGGTTTATATTGATTTTATGAAGGTCATGATGAGGTTCAACCATCAACTAGAACTCACTCAAGATCCTCTTGAACAATTGGTCTTGACCAAACCGTTTTTCCTAATCGGTCTTGATCAATCATTCTTTACCAAATGGTTTGCCTTAACCATCTACCCATTCAGTTTTGACCTCTTCATCTTAGTCATTCACCCACACGGTCCTCCTCTCATCACTCTACCTTAACGGTCTTGAGCCTTCCCGCCCCCCTTATACGGTCTTAAGACCGCGTGGGGCCAAACAGTTTCAAGACTGTGTGAAGCCTCACGGTCTTAAAACCATATGAGCAGTCGCCTACCCAAGACCGTTTGAAACCCATCGGTCTTGAAGACCATTTAGAAACCGAAGACCATCGGTCCCAAGACCGTTTGGATCTCAAGACCGTTTGGATCTCAAGATCATTTGGATCCAAGACTGTTTGGAAGTGAAGACTGTGTGGATGCCATCAGTCTTCAATACTGTTTGGAGGCCATTGATCCTCAAGACCAATGATGATTGTTGCGGTTTCAAGACCGATAGGAAAGCCACCTGTGAGACCGTTCGGACGCCAAGACCAATTAGTGAAGAGAAGACCGTTTGTGTGCAGGTTGAAGATCGTTTTGCCTACGGATATGCCCGAGACTGTTTGGTCATTAAACGGTCTCCAAGACCATTTGGACATATCAACTCCAAACCGTTAGGAGACTAAACAGTCTCCAAATTACATCAGAGTCCAGATCATGAAGACTCCAACCATTTCCAATAAATAGGACCAGCAGGGTCCTCATCGGGGGCATCAGACCTAGGACGCCGACAGGATGCCTGAACGCAGGTTCGGTCCTACGTACATCCACACCATTGTCACTTCGCCTACTCCTCTTGCTGCAAGCAAGGAGGTCAAGGAGAGAAGAAAGGTGGAGAAGAAGGTATGCCCAGTCTGCCTTGGTGGTTCTTCCTCCTCGTCTAGATCTGCCCCGAGACGAGATAGAAGACTACATCATCTTCACCGAGCTATGACTACCTTCTACATCATGCTCATGGAGGAATCTACCCTCTCTCTTATTCTTCTCGTTTCTCACATCATGAGTGAGTAATTCCTTTTTGATGGGGTGTAGGGAGTAGCCCCGCTGCCCATGCAAGCATGCTCTCTTGTTAAATGTTCCATGGAAATATATATAACTTTTCATTTCATTGCTAATCATTAAATGTTTGTAGATTGATTACATGATTGCTTTTATCTTGTTCTTTCCCATGTTTCGAGATCTTCAATATGTGGGGCAGAATGTCGATTAACATGGTTGACTCCCAAACTAGAAATAGACTGGGATTCTTTGAGGTTGTAAGTGTATGATCCATGAGGGAATGAGCCATCTAGCCTACGGTGACGTTTCTGTGGCCTAGACATCCCTTAGGGAGGGCCACAACTTTAGTTGGATATATGTATCGTTGGTGTTAATCGTCGATGTTTTCTTGTAGATTAATCACCTGCTTTCTGTTCGATTAGCACGGTTGACTCCTTGTCGAGAACTTCTGATAGGATTCCTTAAGGTTGTAAGTGTATGATCCGTGAGGGGACAAGCCATCTAGCCTACGGTGACGCTTCTGTAGCCTAAACATCCCTTAGGGAGGACCACAACTTCAGTTGGATATATGTATCTTCAGAGCCGTAAGTGAATGATCCAGATGGTGACGTGACATCTGATACCAATGGTGATGCTTACGCAAGCCTAACGCCCGTACGGGGGGGTTGTACAAACTCCATTCGAATGGTTATATATTTCCTGGATGATTGATGTTTGGATGTGTTTGCATGTGTAGTGGTGGTGAAACCCGGGACCATCCCAATGATTCCATATCATTAACCTAGATCAACTTTAATTCTGCTCCTTAATTTCTTGCAATTAGATTAATTAACCTCAAATCAATCAATCGTTCTAAATAATAGTCTTACTTGAGTTAGATTTCGACAAACAACAATTCTTAAAAATGTTGTCTCATTGGATTCGATCCTCAAATATACTGCGATAAAACCCATCCTCTTGCGGGTGGTATTATTGCTCAAGGTTTTGGTAAAAGCTCACGGATTTCAACCCTGAGTGAATTTGTTAGTGCGATAATAGACCACGTCAGTGGGCAATCAAATAGTTGACTTTTGATATCTGGCCAAGCCAAGATTCTACTACTTTAGGAGATGGAAGAACTTCATATGATAGCCTACAAAAATGCTCGAATCTACAAAGAACGCACAAAGTTATGGCATGATGGTCATCTGAAAAGGAAGGACATACAAGTGGGAGACCAAGTTCTACTATTTAACTCAAGACTGAGATTGTTCCCAGGGAAACTCCGTTCTCGTTGGTCTGGACCATACACTATCAAGCGCATCTACCCAGAAGGTGCTTTTGTTTTATGGAGTGAAAAGTTGGGCGATTTCGTGGAAAATTGCCAATGCTTGAAGAGATATTTCACCACAGTTGATACTAGCATTGAAGAATTGCCAAATCTTTCCAAACTAGTGTATCTACCAAAAAATTCAAGGAAACATGTCGAGCCAACGACATAAAACAAAGGTGCTTGTTGGGAGGCAACCCGATCCTTACCTTAGATTTTTAATTGCAATTTTGAATTATAAATTTTTTCACCCAGTAGATATCGCATCGCAAGATGAAATCTTAAGATCTGATAATTTTCATTTTTGAGATTTTAGATGGAGGACACGTTGTTAAGACGAATGAAACCACATTGGTTGGTCCAACCAGCACAATTTTTCCCCTCCATCTCAGATTTAGAGTCTACTCGGGAGAAGAAAATTTCTAAGTTCGGGGTGGAGGGTGGGTGGAACATACTTTACTTTCCACCGACGCCCATCTGTTTCAGACTTAAGATTCCATCTTTGCAGTTTTTATCAAGACTTAAGATTCATCTTTGCAGTTTTCATCAAACTTGCAAAAATTTTCAAGTATTCAAAGTAGTTTTGTATAGAAACTTAATGAAGTTTTGACGCTTCTTTTTCAATCAAAGCCTTTACCTAGCCGGCTAGTTCTTTTCCATGCAAATTTTAAATCAATATACCCTCCTTATTCGAAGCAAAGCCTCAAGAGGGACAATTTCTAAAACTAGCCAATGGTTAGAAATCACCATGTGAAGCTTATGAATCCTAGCATCATGATCCGTCAGCAAAAATGGCATGTATTTGTCAAACTGAGATGGATCAAACACATCATGCTTCTGAACTGACTAGTGTAACAATAGCATGGAATCTCCACTGGATTCCCATCAAGTCATTATTTGAGCATAGTATCATAAAGAGAACAACTCGGTGAAATGAATTGTAAATCAAGTTGCATTCTGATCTGAACTATGTTCTACACTTCTTCTACCATATTCTTACCCCCTCCATCCATCAAAAAGAAAGAAAAAGCCATACAAAATAGTGTCAAACCCTAAGTTTGGGGTGGCACACTATCACTCTCTTTATTTGCTTCTTCCATACCCCTCTCTATGAAAAAGGGGTGTACCACCAAAAAGAAAAGATGCCATTGAGAACACAAAAAAATGCAATCTCGAGTTGAATAGAGGAGAGATTCGTACAAAACTGCAATCAATGTAATCGCAACCGTATAATAAAATCTTGAGTCAAATAGAGGAGAGATTCACTAATTTTTTCCATACCCCCCTTCACTCCCTTTTCTACTTACAAGCACAATGACTGCCTCATTTTGGCCACTCTTTTGTAAAACACCAGTGTCAGATCAGGTGCACACTTGTTATTTTGTGGGTATCTCTAGACTCCTACAAAACTATTATACATGATGTTGGAGAAAGTGGGGAGGAAGTGTGTTTGAGAATCAAACTTTGGAATGAAGATATTGTAAGATGTGTTATGTGATCTCAGGAGGTTAAGTTGCTAAGCCATACAAAGCAGAAAAGAAACAATTGTGATGTGAAGAAGAGGCAATCACACAAGTTGAAAGTATTCAATTGGTGACTGTTTCAGATTTTGTGTTACTCAAGGATGAGCAACGTTTAAGTTTGGGGTGTTTTGATGAATGCATATTCATGTTAGTTTTAGTTGCCATTTTTGTCCCAGTTTTGCAACGAATGCTAATATTCACCCCTTGAATATACTCATATACAATTTTCATCAGTTCCATATCATTATTTAGAGTTTTGATCAAATCTATTTGTCCCCATTATAGGATTGAACGTCGCGCTATGTGTGCCAGTGTAAGAGGTGTAGGGGACGGTGGTCTCGCTAACTGACTATGGGGCCCAAGAAACTTTCGATAAGTTGTACCCTTTTTCAATGGCCAGATCCTTCATCAGAAAGAATCCTCATTAGTCAGAGGATTCATCAATGTAGGCCATTCGACCCTCAGCAATAGCCCCCCAGGGGTGGTTTTCATTTGTGATGACTGTGACTGTGACTGCGATCTCAAAGAGGATCGCGATTGCGATCCCAAGGGGGTATTGTCTCGATTGCGAGTGCGGTGCTAGAAGATGCCTACACCTCAACCCCTGACTTGATCGCGACTAGAGGATACACCTCGACCAGTGAAGATCATGACCTCAAATATAACCGCGACCAAAGTTTAAATCACGACTGTGATCTTGCCCCTCCAAAACCTGACTTCGACCATGACCGGTACCACACAACGACTGTGTAACACTAGTGCAATGCAGAACGCAATCGCAACTGTGGCCAAGCAAAGAAAGCCTATGACCATGGTATACAACTACGACCGTGAACAAGCATAGAAGAACCGCAACCACAGTATACAACCTTGACCGCGGACAACACCTTGACCGTAGAGTTAAGTCGAGGGAGTGTTCCTATAAATAGGAAACCCACCCATCTTGTCAAACCATCTCTTCCACAACATCGGGACTCTACTACTCTGTGTCCAGCCCTCAGGAAGATGATCTCCTCCGCCAAGAACTACCTCTGTGGAGTTCTTACCTCTCCTCCATCTCTGCTCCATCTAGATCTATCTTCTATCCACGAGAGTAGAAGGACTTCAGATATGTAGATCCACTTTGCCACCAACCACCTACCGCTTCTTCTCCTGCGAGCAAAAGAAGAGAAGAGAAGGAAGAAGGAGATAGAAGATCTGCCTTGACTACCTTGGTGTTCTTCCCCTCCTCATTCCAGATCTTCCCCAAGATCATGTAGAAGATTGTTTCTCCACCGATCAACAAACATCTTCTTCACCATGACCATGGTAGAATCTTCCCTCTCTCTTATTTTCCTTATTTCCATCGTGAGGAGCGAGTAGTCCTCTTCGCTGGGGTGCGGGGACTAGCCCCGCTGCCCATGCTTACATGTTCATCTCAAAACATTCCATGGATTGTATATAACTTTTCAACTCATGTTAATCATTTGATGCATGCTTCTGGACTAATCACCTGCCTTGCATGATCTATTATAACCCTTTATTGTGAGAACTTCAATACTTATGTTTATTAATATCATTTAACATGGTTGACACCTTGGAAAGAACTTCTGAAAGATATCTTCGGAGTAGAAAGTGTGTGATTTGTAGGTGATGTGACATTTGATGCCTATAAGTGATGCTTACATGAACCTAACTTCCGTACAGAGGGTTTGCAACTCCATTTGGATGGTTTTATCTTTCATGGATGTATTTTGGACATGTTTGCATGTGTAGTGGTGGTGAAACCCAGAACCACCCCAGTGATTCCCATCGTGAATCTAGACCCAATTTTCATACCACTATTTTACTTTCCTTGCAATTAATTTAACTAAACTCAAACCAACCGTTGTTCTAAATATTAGTCTTACATGGGATGGATCCGACTAGCAATATTCTTAAAAATGTTTTCCATTGGGATTTGATCTTTAACTATACTGCGATAAGACCCGTCCACTTGTGGGTGGTATTATTGCACAAGGTTCTGGTAAAAACTCAGGGATTTCTACCCTAGGTGAATTTGTTAGTGCAGTAAAATCCACATCACTGATTCGAGCAGAAGGTTTGTAGGTCCCTTCCCCCCCATTTCACTTTGTTCTTGTGGAGGTAGGGGAGCTAGCCACCTAGTGATTTTGGTGTTTGTAACTTTGTCTAAGGTGGCAAGGCACATACAAGCATCTTGGAGTTTGAGTGCAGGTGAAGTGTTGATTTATCTTCACAGACATTGCTAACAACTTTCCAACCTCATTTCCATGATCCCATGAAAGGACAACACTGGAAACTGAGGATTGGTGCATCTGACTCATGAGCCTGGGCGAAATGAACCCCAGATCATAGGAGGAAATAAGGAACCAGGCTAACGGGTCAAACAACCACCTAAATCACCCAGTTTAACATGACCCAATGGAAGTGGGAGTGCTTCTCCCCTTCCTGGAGACATGACTCTGTCTCATCTAGGCCCTAACATGTATATAATATGGAAATAGACATCCCTAAAATGTAGAGTTCAATCACAAATTCCAAAATATAACAATTTGTTAGATAATGCATAGAAAACATATCCCATGGCAAATAAATCCCAACAAAATATCTCTAGACTCATAAAAAATATCATCTTTCATATAAACCTCTAGATTAGTATTATTATTATATTTAGAGTCCTATAATTTTGAAGAAAATGTTACTTTCTAGTGTCCATTACATGATATAAATAATATCCATTTGATACTAATTGTCATATAATTCTTATAGAACCCTAATGATGATGGAAACCCATTTTAGGATTTAGATCAAAAAATATTATCCAATGGTAGGTAATGACCTAGTAAAGACTAATCAGATTTTTTTTAAACTATTTTAATTCTAGAAAATTGTATAAACTTTAGAAAAATCTAAAACATTGTTCAGACCCCTTATATAACCTCTTGATTAGTAGAAAAATACCAAACACATGTTATAGGTTAGTTGATGGCTAAACTTTGATTTGGACATAATATACCAAGAATATAATGTACATCTACTAATGATGATTATTTTTTTATTAATCATGTTATGACTAATGATCTATATGGTCTAGAAAAATTAGGATTCTTTGAATTCAGGTACGTGGGACTATCCTCTTTGATGATTGTCTAGTCCATTTAGACTAGAAGCATATATTAGGTGTAATGTACTCTAATTCACCTCTTGACCAATATGATTTGTTTTCTTTTAAAAAAAAAAATTGGTGATTCATTCATCCCATCACTTGGGTTTGAACTCATGACCTCTCGGTCTTACATCATTACTTTTACCACTGGGGTGCCACTTCATTAGCAATATGATTTGTTTTCTATATTGCTTGGATTATGTACTTCTTTGTGTTACTTTATCTTATATTGAATAATATTTTGAAATTATATATATATATATATATATATATATATATATATGTCTTGCAAATAATATTGAATATAAATGACATGCCCATTGTGACTGATTGAATTAGGATGATGATGATGATGATGTACATATTGGTACAAGTTAACTCCTCACCTCAGAGGGTGGAACTTGTACAAAATGGAGATCACCTCCTTTAAACAGAGAGATGAAGCTAGATGACCTCCCCCATCTTGCTGGGGTGATGGAGACATATATATATAAGCATGATTGTTGATATCAACATAATGGGAAAACTCATTATAAAATATTGTTGAACAAACTAAGTTGTTGACAAAATGCAACTCTTGTTTCTTTTAAATCTTGCCAAGATATATTTTCATAATATAGTATAGTTATTCTCTCTTGCTAGTATTTTATGTCTTGTATGGTCACCATGTAATGAGCACATTTCCGCTGACTTTTTTTACTAATTTAACAATTTTAGGTTCAGAGCTAGCATGGGAGAAGCATAGCTTGTGAGAAAGTGTACATGATGTACATGCTGTATAAAGGTCCTCGTTACCATACATTGACATAGACTTGTAAAATTCTTATTTTAATATGCTGATGTAAGTCGTAATAATTATTGTTGTAATAATATTGCATGTTGAATGTTGAAATTGTTCATGGTGTATACATCTATTTTATTGTTCATTGAAGCTTGTGCTTCCATATTCACACTTTGGTGCCTTTCATGATTCATGAATTTTCCAGTCCATGAAAGTTGGTGTTAGATCATGAACAATACTGCACCTGACAATTTCTCTTGCAAAATATAAAACTAAACTTTACCTTTCACTTGAAATCCTAGAAACTAAATTTATTGGACATTAGCCATGACTTAGATCCTAGGTTAGAACCTAGATGTCTGAGAACTAGGTGTAGACTAGTGATGTTTTATAATATGTTCTATCATGTCAATCATTCCTTATAATTTGGCGGTATGGGAAGTCACATTGTTTGGAGATGATGGACACTATAGGAAGAGAAACCCTAGAAATAGGTGCGCATATATTTTGGGTATCTCCATTAGCTTACAGCTGTTCTCACATGTTTCACTAGATGACATGACACTATACTCTCTACTATGTATGGGGCACTCAATTGTTTTATTTGGTTTTTCTCCAACTAGCTCAAACCTCAAAGGTTTTCTCTAATGTATGTTTTATCAAAGAAAAACAATATAATATTTTATTATATATATCTAAATATGAAAATGTGTCCCTCACATAGGAGAGTAGGATGTGTTCATGAAACCTATGTGAAAGGGAGCTCCTTCAGTCTAGATAGGATTACATAGAAGATAAATGTCATATTTAATAATCTACAACCAAAATAAAGGTTAGGACAATAGGATGTCCTAGCAGATACAAGGTCAATTGATGATAGCATGAGTTTGATAAACAATGACCTAAGTTTCAAATTTGAGGATAAATATTGTTATGAAGATTCGAGATAAGTTTTGATGATGCAACCCTATCTAATTTAGCACCATATATGATACAAATTTCTATTGTCCCATTTTTCTTGTGCTACACATAGCTAGTAGGACGACATGGATTTATGTAGATTTGTATAAGTTTAGATATGACAAGTGAGTTTTTTTATTTAGAACCAACATGGGCCTCAATCTCTTTACAAAGGAGGTCCTCTAGCATGGGACATTTGATCGGGTGAATTCCAGAGAGGGTGAGCCCTCCATGGGAAAAGGTTAGATGATTTAAATTCCAAAATATGAGATACATTATTCTAAAATTCTGATAATGACTCCTTAGATAGACAACTTCTGAGTATATGAGTTGAGTCACCTAGTTTGTTGCACCTATGACCAATGTTGAACCATAGACTAATTGTGAAAGTACCCAACCTGAGAGAAAAGAGGTCATTGAGTATGCATTTGAAAATATGTCTAGGTGAGGGAGATTTACCCCTAGAGGAAGTCGATGATATGTGATCTCTATCCTGAGCATGATCCATGGGTTAGTGGTTACATGTAAATAATCTTGTGGGGGTACCTACTTCTAAGTGATGGATATATTGTTTCAATATGATAAGAAATTTTGTTAATTTGATGTCATGATTTGACTTAGGTAGGTCCTAGCATGAGTGACTTGGTCCTTGAAGCTCATCCTTAGAAATAAGTGATATAATAAGGAAACCATGATGTGGATAATGGAGTTCCTCCTTAAATAATGGAAAATGAAAGAATGTATCTCACTTGAGCTATAAATCTATTATATATGTGTGATATACCACTCTAATAGGCTTTACCTAGTATGTTATCCTTCTTTCCATATCATACATAAAATACTAAGCTTGAAATCATGCAGTAGAAGATTTTTTTGAACAATATATTATATTTCCACAAAATATAGTGTAGAATATCTATCCTTCTGAATCTGAACTTCTAGTTTGAGGATAACTCATACAAAATTATCATTGATCATAAACTACAATAATGATGCAAAGTGTGATAATTATTTTGTATAATGACATGAAATTTTAATATGACCTCCCAGAAGTTAGTGGGGTGAAAGATTAGTCCTTCAGTAGTACCTTCTCAACCCAAATTTCAGAACAAAATCCTAATTTTTAGGTAATAAGGGCTTCAAATCGTAAGATACATAGAATGTCATGATATGACTAAACAATTATGCCTCAATCTATATGAGGTGGGGTTTGTACACCCTATATGCTCGAAATCTATGATGTTTAGATTCATGTATAACTATGATGCCTTAACGACTAGAAAAGTTGTCCTAGTTATAATAGAGAGTCCTTGAGATCACCTTAAGTACCCGACTAATTGAATTTTAATGATGAAATTCCATATAGGATTGGGTGAATAAGATGACCCTAATTTTTAAGGCTTAATATCAAATATACTATTTGAAGACATACATGAATAAAATGATTTCATGATAGACTTTGAGGTGTTATGTATTCAAACCATACAAGTTGGACTTGTTCTATAAGAGTTGATGATTAACTAGATTGTATTCAGAGTTTATATAGTAATTAATAAGGATTTTTAGAATATTTTATTTGCATTACCATATAGTGGGTTTTTGGACTAAAACTTTTTGGTATGTGAGATTATATGATAGAGGATCTATATCTAGAATTTTTTAATAATACGATGTTCCAATAGGATGTTATTAGTGTTTTTGACTTGATATATTATTTTAAATAAGTCTATAAAACATAACTCGTACCAATTAACAATCTTATGACTTTTATGTGTCATGCAGTTTATAGGATAATGGGGCATTGGTCTTCAAGTGATGTGGCCTGATCTGGGAGTCCCCTAAAAATCCAATAGGGGAGAATTTATATCCTACCCCAGATGTCACAGTAAGGATACAAATTCAAATAGACACCCATCTTTTCCATGATTCAGAGGTAGATTAAGAACTTACAATGTGAGTACAAATGATCATGAGAGTAGAATTTACCCAACGAACCCTTTGGTGGATTGTGAGTTGGAGTAAGGAGGGTGAACTAAACCATTCACCCCAACACATCTCCATCCCTTCATAGTTGTGGGTCGAGGGAAGAAGAGAAGAGAGGTGGGTTTGATGGAAAAACCTTGTCATTGAATAGAAGACCCAGACCTAGAAGTTTCCTCTGGTGTGTTCAGATTAAAGGATCTATGACAAACCATGGTCAATGAAGAAGGTGTATGTCGTGGATGATGGTAGTGTCAAGGGGAGGTATTCATACTTCCCTACATAGTTTACATGACGTCCAAGACTTTTTCAGGCCTTAAGGATTCTTTGAGTTTGATTGATTTAAGTAGAAGGGTCACATGTCCCTTCCCCCTTTTGTTTCCTCTTTGAAGTGCCAAGGGAGCCTACCACCTAGTGGTGTTGGGGCTCACAACTTTATCTAAGGTGCCACGACACCAAAAAACTTCCTAGAGTTTCAGTGAAGATGAAGTGTTGATTCATCTTTGTAGATGATGATAATAGCTGATTGAGCTCCTTGTCGTGATCCAAGGCAATGATATATCCATAAATAGGGTATTTGTGCATTCGAATCAAGAGCAAGAGGGAAACAAACCAGACCAACATGATCCAAGGGAAGTGGAAACGACTCTCCCCTTCCCGGAGAAGGCTTTCTCATCTAGAAACTAACATGTATGTCCGATGGAAATAGATTTACCTAAAAGTTAAATTCTATCACAATTTTCATAATATAGAACTATGTTAGATAATGCGTAGAAAATAGATCCCATGTACAATAAATCCCCACAAAATATCTACATACTTAGAAAAAATACCATATTTCATATAAAGTCTCTAGATCAAAATTATTATGATTAGTTTTAAAGGCTTATAATTTCAAAGTAAATTTACTTTCTAGTGTTCATTAAATGAAATAAGCAGTATCCATTTGATATTAATTATCATAAAATTTTGATAGAACTTTAATGATGACAGAAACCCATTTTTGGACTACAATGGAATAATATTCTCCACTAATAGGTCCTTTCCTATTGAAGACTAATTATATGCTTTTAAACTCTTTTTATTCTAGAAAATAGTACAAACATCATAAAATTTGAATTTTTTTCAAACCCCTAGTATAACCTCCTGACCAATTGAAAAATACTAGACACATGTTCTAGGTTAGTTGAACCTAGATTTAACTAAACTCTAATTTTGAATTAATATACCAAGAATATAATGTAATGTATAAATGATGACTAGTTTTTTATTAATCAGGTGATGACCAATGATCTGGATGGTCTAGAAAAATTAGGATTCTCTAAACTCAGGTACGTGGGACTATCCTTTTTGATGATTGTCTAGTCCATTGGACTAGAAGAATTTTTAGGTATAATGTACTCTATTTTGTTGACCTAAGTGTGAAAAATAGTCCATACTTTGATAATGACTTAACAATTCCATTCGTATGTATTTATTATGTTTGTTTGAGATTGATTTTAGGCATTAGATACATGAAAAGGATCAAATCAATCAAGCCCTGGTTTGTTATAGTTCAAGTCAAAAGCAATGCAAATGGAATTTTTTGGAAAACACTCCAAATCACCTTAGATGATTTTTATAATCATTTTTATTAATGAGATGACTTGCAACTAAGATGAGACAAAATTAGGAACCCTAAATTTGAACATTTAATCACTCAAAAGGAATTTTCCAAAATTCATTATAGAAAGTTTTGACCCTTTGATGGATTTAGAGAATTACTTGGTTCGGTTGAGTTTTCCACTCACAAAACTCGATCGATCCCTGGACTTAGCAAAACTAATTTTAAGCGATCGGTCAAGTTGCACACATGATAAACTCGACCAGTGCTTCAAATTGGCTTTGTCACATAGTGCAATTGGTCCAGTTACCTTTATGAAAATGCAACCAGTTGCACTACATAAAAAATGGAGAAAAAGTGATTATAACTGTTAGAGTTTTGCAAAACATGAAATTGTATCCATTACAACATCCAAACAGCTAGAAAACATGCTTAAGTCTTCCTGCCCTCTAGTGGACACCCTCAACTATAAATAGAACCTCTAGGATTTCATTCCAAGGTTGCTCCTTCATGTTATTTAACCTCCTTGCTATAGTTGAGTGCATCCAGTCCACTTGAGCTCCTTTCACTATCTTGATTACACTTCAAATCATCATTATGAGTGGGATAGGATCTATGAGAGAAATATACTTCATTCTATGCTTGTAAATCTCTCAAAGCTTCTATTTTACCAACCCCTTATTTGAAACTCTAGCTGGTGAAATCTTCTCTAAATGAAGGAGAAGGTGCAAGCTTCTTCAAGCTACATAATAGTGTGAGAAAATCTTCTCTGAGTGAAGTAGGAATACAAGGCTAAACATCTGAAATGGAGTGGGTAAATCCTTCAAGGTGGAGGATTCGTTGCAAATAGGGGATCTCCTTGGCGAAATGTCTAACTGCTTGCAAGAGTGGGTAAGATTTTGGTGAGGTCGAAGACTCTATCTCGGGATAGGTAAGACATTCATTGTAAGGTTATTGTATCCCGTGAACTCAAAGAGAAGTTGGGTATCCTTGTCCTAAAAAAGAAAGGTTAAATTTTACATCCTATAATGAAATATAAGTATACATAGGCTGCAAAATCCTTGGGCTTGATCTCTCTAGGTAGTAGACTGACTCTCTTCGAGTTTAGAGAGTGGAACCACTCTAAATAGCTTGTTTAAGTGCTTGTTTCAATCTCTCACATCCTTTCTATGCATGTTTAGGTTACCATCAAATTCACTATTGCAATTGTGCCTAGTTGAAGTAACTTAAATGTCAAATGAATTTTTTGCAAGAGTTTTTAGTTCTATTCATTCCCACTAGAGCCCTTTGATCCAACAAGTGGTATTAGAGCCTCATTCTTCTCCAACAAATCTCCCACAAGACGAGATGATGGGAGACTTACTTATGTCCCTCAACCTAGAGAGAGGCTTCTCAATGAGACCCCTGGTCTTTGATGATACAAATTTCCTCTATTGGAAATGGAAGATGTAGTTCTACCTTCAAGGGATGAACTTTGACATGTGGAAGGTGTTGATTCTATCATATAATGAGCCAGCAGGTGATGTAGCTACTTGGGCTGAAGCTACACTCAAGAAGGTTCAACAGAATGCTAAGGCGATAAGCATCATCTATGTTGCCCTCACTCCCTCCAAGTTCAACTAGATCTCATCTTTGGACACAACCCATGAGATTTCGAACAAGTTTTGTAGTACCTATGGAGGCACAGAACAAGTCAAAGAATTAAAGATCTACATGCTCAATGGACTACTTGAAAACTTCAAGATGGGCAAGATGGAAAGAGAGTCAGAGATGTACACAAGGATCAACACCATCATCAATGGACTTGCTTCTTTGGGCCACACCTTGGATAGAGGAACCATCAACTCCAAGATCCTGAGGTCTCTTCCCAAGAGATGGGAATCCAAGGTGACTTCCATTGAAGAAGTTCGAAGCCTTGGTGAATTAGCCACCGAGGAGCTCATTGGCAACCTTCAAGGTCATGAGCGAAGACTTGATAAGCAAGAAGAAAATGAAAAGCAAGAGGAGAAGGAATCAAATAAGATAAAAGACAATGACTTCAAATCTTAGGTGGGGGAAATGATTCTCCAACAACAACTTGCTTGCCAACCCACTCCTCCCTCCTCAAGTGAAGATGATGTCCCTAGTGATCATGACACAAACTACTCCCTAGGGTAAGCACTTCAAGGGAAAATCTTCATCATCCCCTACTCCTACATGTTATGAATGTGGTCAAAAGGGGCACTAGAAGAATTGTTGCCCTAAGGCAAAGAAGGCTTATGTGATGACCCTAAATTTTAGGAATTTTCTTCCCAATACATTAATTGAGTACCATGGATGTTGTGTAGATGACTAAACCCAAATTGAGGTACAAGTTATCCAATAACATGTTAAATTCACCTAAAATAAGTGTATAAAGCTACAAATGAGGATATGGCACCTAGTTAAAGCTCAATTATTATAAATATCATTTGTCGATATAATTGAGACAATATGGTAAGACATCCCTTGGTAAAATATATGTATTCTAATGTCTGAGTAATGACTGATGCCTGAAATCACGATCATATTAGGTTTATGTTGATTCATTGAAAATCAATGGGCATTTAAGGTTGATTTGTGTAATCATGAAGGTGACCTCTTCGAGTAGTTCATTTAGGTGGCAATATATATATATATATATATATATATATATATATATATATATATATATATATATATATATATATATATATATATATATATATATATATGTGTGTGTGTGTATGGAATTCCTTTTGATCATGAGTTAGATTAAGTGTTTCTAAGGTTATGCTAGGATTTCATGCCATCTTGAATTACTATGTGAGAATTATTATCCTTAGAAAATTTGGATACATAGGGGATATCTTTTACAGATATTATAAGCAATAAATGATTTTCTTGGGGTTTTTTATCTGATGTGCAAGGAACAACCGGTCTGTTAGTAAGGTTTTTCGGGCACATGTTAGCGTATGGGATAGGTTACACCCAGATATTGAGACAAAATAGTCGTCACCTACCTCTGTTTCTTACAGAGAGACTGGTACCCTTGAGGCCAAGTCACTGGTGCCACGTATCTGAAGTAAGTGGAGAGCAATCGGAAACTGGAGTGTGTGATAAGCTCCGTTAAAACAAGATCTTCACAACAAGCTCGTCTTGTGGGTTATGGGTGCAAACATAGTTCCTTCTTCCACTCCCAGATGGCGGTGCTGAATCCAGAGGGCGTCATCGCTTTGGGGTTGCCAGAGAGCCCTCCACCACCACCTCCAAACACGAGGTTGAACATGGTGGTCTGGTCACTCATGAGTCAGAGGGGACAGCGACGGCATCAGCGCTGGAAAGATGGAATACATAGCTGCAAAATGATGTAAGGAGTCAATCCTTTCTCACCAGATCTCCTGTCATGTGTTGGGGTTGCGAAGGAGGATGGAGGGAGGTCGAACCAGGAGCAGTCGAAATCATAGACAATTCTGTATCGGGGAGGAGACCATGGATGACTCGATGATAGACAATCTGGGTGGAGGTGTGAAGTCTGACAAAGATGCACAACTGACCTCCTCCTATAGCCCACTGGCTATGCGTCGTAGGGCTCCTCCCCCACCACACTGGTGATGTTTTGTGTGGCGGAAACCAAGTCGCCGAGGATGACCACATCACCCCCAACAACCCACACCATCTGCTCCGCCACCACCTAAACCACCCGTTAGCTTGGAGTTCGGGATCGTCAAGAAGATCCAGAAGCGGAGGAGATATGTGGAGGTCCAGGTTGCTCCCCGTTTATACTGTACACGGAAGAGCAGGGCCGATGATCTCATGGACTCGCCGCTCCAGGTCTCCTCAACCAAGGTCTAGAGGATGACGATGAGGAGAAGGCATGGTGCCATCTCGCCGGAGTACCGGGATATAGTGGTGCTACATAGAAGAGAAGCTCGACGCCGGGCTTGAGGCAGTGTTGATGAATGATAGGAGGGCCTCGCGACGATGGGCACAGGCGGGCGTCGTGCTGCGAGAAAGCAAGAAGGAAAGGAGCAGGCTGGGTCAGATTGAACCTAGGTGGTCTAGAAAATGAACCAACCCAACAGTTTGAACTAGACCATCTCAGATGAGGAACAACATCCCTCTAGTATACACGTGGCGAATGGTGATTGGCCAATATAGGTAAATACCATCTAAAATCCCAGGATTTGTCTATATCTTGTATAATACATAGAAAATAGCCCCCTTGCCCTAAAATACCTGAAAAATATCCCCAGACTCAGAAAAATGTCCTCTTTCTTATGAAACCTCTAGAATATACTTTTAAGACATATTTGTTGGTGATATTTAATTTAGTTTATAATGCTTCTTTTAACATTTTATTGAATGAAATAAATAATATCCAGTTGAGATTAATTCTCATAAAATTGTCCTAGAACCCTAATATTGATATAAATCCATATTTAGACTCTGACTCGAGTAATATATCTAAATAATAGGTCTTTTTCTATTAAAGACTGTTTAGATGCTTCCAATCCCATTTTAATTCTAGAAAATAGACCAATCATCAGAAAATTACAAAAATTGGACTAGACCTCTAAAATGACACCCTAGTTAGTAAAGAAATATCAAACAAAAGTTTAGATCAGTTTGAACCAAGGTTTGGCCTAAACCCTAATTTGGACCTAAAATTGCTAAGAATATGATGTACATATATTAATGATGATTAATTTCTTTAAATCAGGTGCTGACCAGATTATCTATATGATCATGGATATGTGAGAAATATCTGAACTCAGGTACATGGATCAAATTATATGACTAGATTTTCTGGATGTAAATTATATGTACTTGCTTGTTTGTACTTGAAATACATTGTTGGATGTATATCTATATGTATTGTCATTTGCGCCTTGAACAATAAGAACACTAAAGAAAGAAAATGGAATGTAGTTACTGATGGTTCATTAATCTCCCTATTAGAGAGGGAAAGTATTAATGTTGAATAGCACCTCCATAATGGTACAAGGTATGCGGGGAGATCCCTAATGGTACAAGGTACGCGGGGATAGGGCCCAATAATTTATGTTTGTGCTAAGTCCACCATAGTAATACATGTCCATTGAAATATGGTTAATAACTTGGTTTTACCTAATTTTCTGCCTTAAGTAATGCTTTCATTTTTTTCTTCAAGTATTTTAAATATGCTAGCATAGTATAGTATCTTTCAACCATGTACCAACTTTATGTTGATTCGTTGTTTCACGTATGTTTTAGGTTCAGAGCTAGCGTGGGATAAAAGGTGTGAAGTGAGCATTGTTCAGGTTGTACCTATTGTGTAGATCCTATTTTAGCATCCATGTTCTTAGACTGTAGAATTTTCATTCAATATGTAATTGTAAATCGTGTTGTAATAACTCACTTGTATAAATATACATGTTGAATGCTGAGAAATGTCATGGTTTATGTTCATGTATGCGTATTATGCTTCCACATCGCTTTCTGATATGATTGGATGATGTTTTCGGATTCTGACATCTCATTCCCAATAGGGTTTGGAGAAATCAAAATCTGGTGACGTCACAGTTGGTATCAGAGCATGAACAATAGCTACACCTACAATTTCTCACCATGAAACATAAGACTATTTTACCTTTCACTTTAAACCCTAAAAACATAGCAAGTTGTTCTACAGGAACTAGGTTTGACTTAGCCTCTAGGTTAGAACCTAGATGTTTGAGAACTAGGTTTAGACAAGTGTCTGAAACCCTTTGCATATAGAGCTCATATGTATTGGGTAGCTACACTAGTCTACACCATGTTCTCACCATTTCACTAGGTTACATGTCACCAGACTATCTATTTTGTGTTGGACACTCGAGTTTGCTGGTTTGGTTTTGTTTCCCAATCGGCTCGCACCTCGACAGTTTTCTCTAACCCCTTCTTTCTCGGAGAAAAACTATATAATATTTTATTAGATATATGTAAATATAAAAATGTGTCCATCACACAGGAGAGTAGTGGGTGTTCATGCAATCTATGTGAAAGGGAGTGACATCAGTCTAGAAGAGAGAATAGATCTAGATTAGACGTCTAGGGCCTCATAAGGTTATGTGATACATAGATAGACAAAATAAAGATGAAGGAAATAAGCATATAGAATCGTATCCAACTATGAACTATGATGGTATAAGTTTCCTTATTAAGATTTGAGTTGTATATGAGCCGAATCCACTCTTAGAGGATATATGCTAAGTCGTGATGATGAAAGTACATTCCCATTTCCTATTGAAGATAAGTTAAGTTAAGATAGAGATGAGTGTGCATGAGCCTCAATCTCATATACAAGGAGGAGGTCTACTGGTAGGATGAGATATGTGGTGAACTATAGACAGAGTAAGACCCACAGGGAGAAGGTCATAGGACCTAGCCTCCAATATATAAGATATGTGTTAAAAAAAAATTATCCTACTCTAGATTACTCTTCAGTGCCGAGTTGAGTCCTTATGCATGATTCAAATCTATATGTGAGAAATGGGTAAAAGAAAAGGATGGGTAGATGACCCATATGATAAAGTCAGTCCTTTGACTGAGTTAGGTCCTAGCTGGAGTGACATATTTTGTGAATCTCATCATTAGTTGCAAGTGAGGTAATATATGAACTCTAGTTATGAGAGTATGATGCTTTGTGCAAAAGATACTCAAAATGCATGTTCTACCTTCTTCTTCTCCTTCTTAATATACGATGATAGAAGCCTCACTTGAGCTATATAGATGATTTATATATTAGGAGTCACTCGTATAAGCTTGACCTTTTCTATATTTCCCCCTATATCATACATGTAGTACCCAAGATTGAAATCATGATAAGTTTGACTTTAAAATATTCTCTTCCCCTTCATATGAAACATGAAAGATATGATGCTGAGATTATGGGATAAACTTAGTATATTCTATTTTTTTCCCTTCACATAATACATGCAAGACATAAAAAGTTGAACTCATGAACTTGATATAAAGATATTTTTGGATCATAGGATACATGATCAGAAATATAGTTCGTAACTTTGATCCTTCTCAATGTATGCTTCTAAGTTGAGTATGAATATCACACCACAGGGTGAAACCCTAATGGTCAAGCATGTTACTTAATCCCTTCTTAAGTAGAAAAAAAAATTCTAATATCAAGGATGAAAATAATCCCCTCTAATGCTGAAATACTAGTATGATGTTGATCATAAACTACACTAATGTTGTTAATCCTAATAATTCTGGTAAATAATGGCCTGAAATCTCGACATCACCTTGTCTGATTTAGTAGGTGAAAGATGAAGCTAGAGTAGCACCTTCCTAACTTCATGCATATGAATAAAACCGTTTTTCTTAAGGAGTTATGAGGATGTAAATTAAAAAATATGAGAATTTCCTATGATGACTAAGATACTAAGTGATGCTACAATTCCTTAAAATAAAGTGATGCTTCAACCTAGATAAGGTGGGGTGGGTACACTCTACATGCTTATATATCCTAAGATGACAACATAGTGTGCTTGCAGACAATGGTGGTCTTAGAACCTAAGAATTGGTCACATCTATGAAGTTGAACTCCTTGATGCCACCTTGAGTATGATATTAGTTGAATTTCGAGGACAAAATTCCTTATAAGGTGGGGTGAATGTGATGACCCTAAATTTTAGGAATTTTCTTCCCAATACATTAATTGAGGACCATGGATGTTGTGTAGATGACTAAACCCAAATTGAGGAACAAGTTATCCAATTACATGTTAAATTCACCTAAAATAAGTGTATAAAGCTACAAATGAGGATATGGAGCCTAGTTAAATCTCAATTATTATAAATATCATTTGTCGATATAATTGAGGCAATATGGTAAGACATCCCTTGGTAAAATATATGTATTCTAATGTCTGAGTAATGACTGATGCCTGAAATCACGATCATATTAGGTTTATGTTGATTCATCGAAAATCAATGGGCATTTAAGGTTGATTTGTGTAATCATGAAAGTGACCTCTTCGAGTAGTTCATTTAAGTGGAAATATATATATATATATATATATGTGTGTGTGTGTGTGTGTATGGAATTCCTTGTGATCATGAGTTAGATTAAGTGTTTCTAAGGTTATGCTAGAATTTCATGCCATCTTGACTTACTATGTGAGAATTATTATCCTTGAAAAATTTGGATACATAAGGGATATCTTTTATAGATATTATAAGCAATAAACGATTTTCTTGGGGTTTTTTATCTGATGTGCGAGGAACAACTGGTCTGTTAGTAAGGTTTTTGGGGCACATGTTAGCGGATGGGATAGGTTACACCCAGATATTGAGACAAAACAGTCGTCACCTACCTTCGTTTCTTATGGAGAGACTGGTACCCTTGAGGCCAAGTCCCTGGTGCCACGTATCTGAAGTAAGTGGAGAGCAATCGGAAATTGGAGTGCGCTATAAGCTCCGTTAAAACAAGATCTTCACAACGAGCTCGTCTTGTGGGTTATGGGTGCAAACATAGTTCCTTCTTCCACTCCCAAACGGCGGTGCTGAATCCAGAGGGTGTCATTACTTTGGGGTTGCTGGAGAGCCCTCCACCACCACCTCCAAACACAAGGTTGAACATGGTGGTCTGGTCACTCACGAGTCGGAGGGGACAACGACGACGTCGACGCTGGAAAGATGGAATACACAGTTGTGAAATTATGTAAGGAGTCAATCCTTTCTCACTAGATCTCCTGTCTGCGGTGGTGATGGACATATGCAGCCGCTGCGTGATGAGCTTGATCGTGTGTTGGGGTTGCGAAGGAGGATGGAGGGAGGTCGGACCAGGAGCAGGCGAACTCATAGACAGTTCTATTTCGGGGAGGAGACCATGGATGACTCGCTGATAGACAATCTGGGTGGAGGTGTGAAGTCTGACAAAGATGCACGACTGACCTCCTCCTACAACCCACTGGCTATGCGCCGACGGGCTCCTCCGCCACCACACTGGTGATGTTTTGTGTGGGGGAAACCAAGTCGCCGAGGATGACCACAGCACTCCAACAACCCATGCCATCTGCTCCGCCACCACCTAAACCACATGTTAGCTTAGAGGTCGGGACCATCGAGAAGATCTAGAAGCTAAGGGGATCTGAGGAGGTCCAGGTTTCTCCCTGTTTCTACTGTGTACGGAAGAGTAGGGCCGACGATCTCATGGACTCGCCACTCCAGGTCTCCTCAACCAAGATCCAAAGGATGACGATGAGGAGAAGGCATGGTGCCATCTCGTCGGAGTACCGCGATACAGTGGTGTTGTGTAGAAGAGGAGCTCGACGCCGGGCTTGAGGCAGTGTTGATGAATGATAGGAGGGCCTCGCGACGATGGGCGCAGGAGGGCGTCGTGCGGCGAGAAAGAAAGAAGGAGAGGAGCAGACTGGGTCAGATCGAACCTAGGTGGTCAAGAAAATGAACCAACCCAACAGTCTGAACCAGACCATCTCAGATGAGGAGCAGCATCCCTCTAGTATACACGTGGCGAATGGTGATTGGCCAATACAGGTAAATACCATCTAAAATCCCAAGATTTGTCTATATCTTGTATAATACATAGAAAATAGCCCCCTTGCCCTAAAAATACCCGAACAATATCCACAGACTCAGAAAAATGTCCTCTTTCTTATGAAACCTCTAGAATATACTTTTAAGACATATTTGTTGGTGATATTTAATTTAGTTTATAATGCTTCTTTTAACAGTTTATTGAATGAAATAAATAATAACCAGTTGAGATTAATTCTCATAAAATTGTCCTAGAACCCTAATATGGATATAAATCCATATTTATACTCTGATCCAAGTAATATATCTAAATAATAGGTCTTTTTCTATTAAAGACTATTTAGATGCTTCCAATCCCATTTTAATTCTAGAAAATAGACCAGTCATCACAAAATTACAAAAATTGGACTAGACCTCTAAAATGACACCCTAGTCAGTAAAAAAATATCAAACACAAGTTTAGATCAGTTTGAACCAAGGTTTGGCCTAAACCCTAATATGGACCTAAAATTACTAAGAATATGATGTACATATATTAATGATGATTAATTTCTTTAAATCAGGTGCTGACCAGATTATCTATATGATCATGGATATGTGAGAAATATCTGAACTCGGGTACGTGGATATTATTATATGACTAGATTTGTTGGATGTTAAATATATGTACATGCTTGTTTGTACTTGAAATACATTGTTGGATGTAGATCTATATGTATTGTCATTTCCACCTTGAACAATAAGAACACTAAAGAAAGAAAATGGAATGTAGTTACTGATGGTTCATTAATCTCCCTATTAGAGAGGGAAAGTATTAATGTTGACTAGCACCTCCCTAATGGTACAAGATACGCGGGGAGATCCCTAATGGTACAAGGTACGCGGGGATAGGGCCCAATAATTTATGTTTGTGCTAAGTCCACCATAGTAATACATGTCCATTGAAATATGGTTAATAACTTGGGTTTACCTGATTTTCTGCCTTAAGTAATGCTTTCATTTTTTTCTTTCTTCTTCTTCAAGTATTTTAAATATGCCAGCATAGTATAGTATCTTTCAACCACGTACCAACTTTATGTTGATTCGTTGTTTCACGTATGTTTTAGGTTCAGAGCTAGCGTGGGATAAAAGGTGTGAAGTGAGCACTGTTCAGGTTGTACCAATTGTGTAGATCCTAGTTTAGCATACATGTTCTTAGATTGTAGAATTTTAATTCAATATGTAATTATAAATCGTGTTGTAATAACTCACTTGTATAAATATAGATGTTGAATGCTGAGAAATGTTATGGTTGTATGTTCATGTATATGTATTATGCTTCCGCATCGCTTTCTAATATGATTGGATGATGTTTTCGGATTTTGACATCTCATTCCCAATAGGGTTTGGAGAAATCAAAATCCGGGGACGTCACAACTTACCAATAAATCAGCCACAAGAAGGATGAGTACATGAAGGAAGGAAAATACAAGAGTAAGGACAAGAAGGATATAAGGAGCAAGGATGCATCTCATGCGTCTTGGGAGAAATGCTCCTCTACTGGTTCAATCTCCAATGAAGGAGAATACCACCTTGAACTCATAACCTCTACAAGTGAATACATTGGTGAGGTAAAAGGATAATGGATTGTTTATAGTGGTTTCTCATAGCATATGTGATGAGAAATGAATCGTTCACAAAAAAAGAAAGGAGGATCAATGACTTTTGGTGTCAACAATAAGGGTAAGCTGATACATGAGGGTGATGCAGGTGATTCACTATGCATCAAGAATGTTCTTCCTGTGGATGGACTACATCACAACTTAATAAGTGTTAGTCAAATTTGTGCTAATGGTTATCTTGTTCTTTTTACCTCACGTGAATGCTTGATTCTAGATTCCCTCTCCTACAATGCTATATATAAGGGAACTACAAATGGTAATCTCTATATTATTTTGATTGACTCTATTAAGCCTATTATTAGTAGATGTCTTGTTGCCAATTCAAATGATGTTTCTTTATGGAACCGTAGGCTTGGTCATGTAATATGCATCAATTGAAGAAGTTGAGATAAAAGGATTTGGTAAAGGGACTTCCTAAATTAGATTTTGAGAAGGATGAGGAATTCTAACCTTGTACCCAAGGAAAGTAAACCAAGTCGTACTTCAAATCCAAAGGTGTCCTTAACACCAAAAGATTTCTTGAGCTTATTCACATTGATCTATTTGGACCAATGCGTACATCGTCACTTCATGGTAGCAAGTATTGTCTTATGATTGTTGATGATTTAACTCTCTATACATGGACTTTATTTCTTGTTTTAATTGGTGATACTCTTGATGTTTTCTTGACTTTTTGCAAATGAGTTGAAAATGAAGCTTCTTGTTGGAACTTATCTATCCAAAATGATCATGGGGGAGAGTTTGAAAATGACTTGTTTGAACAATTTTGTGATCAATCTGAGATTGAACATAACTTTTCTTCACCTAGAACACCTCAACAAAATGGGGTTGTAGAGAGAAAGAATAGGTCACTATAGGGAATTTCTAGGACTATGCTTCTTGAGTATGTCAGTCCAAAGAAGTTTTGGGCCGAAACTATTAGTACTTCATGTTTTGTGAAAAACTTGGTTTTTACTCATTCATCTTTAAAGAAACCCCCCTATGAGCTATGATGCGGTAGAAATCCTTCCATTGATTTCTTTCATGTTTTTTGTTGTCATTGTTTTGTTTTGAACACATAGAATTCCCTCGATAAGTTTGATATGAAGTCTTATAAGGCTTTTTTTCTTGGCTATAACACTACTAGAAAGGCTTTTAGAGTATTTAACATTGAATTGTATAAAGTAGAAATATCTATCAGTGTTACATTTTTTGAGACTAACCCCTCTATTTCCAAGAATATTGTTAATGATGATATTTTAGATGAGGTGGTCACTCAATTGAAAGAGCTCATCATTGCTGATAAAGGAAAAGAGGTGTTGGTTGATGAAGAAGAGAAAGAAGAAGAGAAGAAGGATCCTACTCCTCGCTTTACAAAGCATCATAAAAAATACTCATTATAGGCAATCCTTTTGAAGGGTTGAGGATGCATACTGCATTTAACAAAAAACAAGACGACCACACCTTCATCTCTCAACTTGAGCCAAAAGATGTCAAAGAAACTCTCAAGGATGATCAGTGGCTGCTATCCATGCAACAAGAGTGGAACAATTTGAGAAGAATCGAGTGTCGACTCTTGTGCAAAGACTAAGTTATAGAAAGATCATTTTCATGAAGTGGGTCTATTACAACAAGCTTTTTAAAAGTGCAAAAGTGGTAAGAAACAAAGAAATGTTTGTTGCTCAAGGCTACCACCAGTAGGAAGGTATTTATTTTGAAGAAACATATGCACCTGTAGCTAGACTTGAGTTAGTTACAATGTTTCTTGCTTTTTCTAGTCATAAGTATTTTTTGCGTTATCAAATGGATGTTAAAAGTGCTTTTTTGAATGGTACAATTGAGGCAAAAACATATGTTGCTAACCTTCCAGGCTTTGAACATGATAAATTTCCTAACCATATTTATTTCTTACAAAAATCTCTCTATGGAATCAAACAAGAACCTCGAGCTTGGTATGATAAATTAAAGATATTTTTTCTAGACAATGGCTATATCATGGTCAAAGTGATCTACATGATTTCTAAAACACATTTCTAGCCATTTCTTTATTATTCAAATTTATTTTGATGATATTATCTTTGGTAGAACTGGCCTTCATCTTTGCAAGGATTTCAATGTTCTTTTGTAGAGTAAGTTTGAGATGAGCATGATTGGGGAGCCCACTTTCTTTGTTGTCTTTAAAATCAAACAAACAAAACTTGGGAACTTCATTAACCAAGGGAAGTACACTAGTGAACTACTTAAGCACTTTGGGATGGAGAACACCAAGTGAATGGACATCCCCATGTTATTCACCACCGATCTTGACAGAGATGAGTAAGGAGAAAAGGTAGATGAAGCTCTATAGAGGTAGGATTGGAAGTTTAATTTATTTAACTACCTCTAGACCTGATATAATGTTTAGTGGTTGCTTGTGTGGTTACTTTCAATCAAATCCAAGAAAAAACATCTGATAGTAGCTAAAAGGATTTTGAGGTATCTAGCCAAAATTCAAAATATTGGACTATGGTACCCCAATTCAAAGGACTTCACTCATACTTCTTATAGTGATGGTGATTATGTAGATTGTTTTATTGATAGAAAGTTCACAAGTGGCACTTACTTCTTCCTAGGACCATGCCTAGTGTGGTGACCGAATCGCCAAAATGAGATCAACGAATACGGAAGCGGTTAATTAGCAGTGGAATTATCAAAAATTACTAAAAATTTAAAAATTTTTGGAAAGAGATCTTTAAACCATAAAACTCTTTTATAAGAAAACAAGATAATGTTTACAACATCGTTCGTTATTGCATCTCTGTGAAGTCACATCTCGAGTGATTAAATACATCCATTTCCCTGTTATCTATACAAGGAAAGATACAAAATTCTCGAGGCATTAAGCCAAAAACCCCAGATCTACTGACTCCTAGGACCTGAGAGTACAGAGACGACACATAGAACATACTATCTACAAGACTTGACAGTCACTATCTCCACCTGAGATTCACTGCTGCCCCTAAGGTTGTTGTTGTTGTTGTTGCTCATCCCTAGACGGATTCCTTCATCCTCGACGTCTACCTAAAAAGTCGAATCCCACGGGGGTGAGACAATTTGAATAATTGTCCCAGCGAGAGTTATAACTCTCTGCCAGAAGCTTTGTTATTGCAATAAGGAATAATAGTAAGCAGTATAATTATTAACATTTAATAGCAGGTTAAATGTCAAGTAAAGCAACATTTCAATTATAACTTTATTGGATATCAAAGCATATCTCAATAAGGAATATAAAGAACATGTATACTGTTCTACCAGAACATTATAAACAATGTACATCAATTATTTTTTCTCGAAGTTCAACCTAAGAAGTTATGCTACATGGGTGATTATGTTTTTCAAACATGATTATGCCCTATGGAGATGAGGTATACCGCTCATACTCCAACCGATCATTACGAAATTGCGTCAGTACCATACATAGGTCATCAAAAGAGTCAGATTCTTATGACCTCATCTTCCTCAGTCAGTGTGAGGATCTACATGTAGGACATCTTGTGTCTCTGCTATGATAGCTATCCATGGTATTCTGGAAACTTTGCTATTAGAGTCACAGTGGCATTCTGTACTCTCTTTGTCATCGAGGGATCTCTTGTTTATCACTCATCGATGAGTTATTGGTGATTCCCTCAGGAGATTAGTGATACATCATCGCGGTATAAACATATAATGAAGGATTGATGGATTAAAGGTACATCTTTCATCAATTCCTACATTAGGACGTAAGGATATTTGCATCCATAATCCCCCATATACTCAAAAGTATATCATCCAGGAGTTCCCGTAGGAAAACCTGTTTCACCATCATTTGGTCTCTGACAATGATGGATCTATGGTCAGGGCCCTACATGGTATCATTATACTTGATTATTTAAGTACATTATAGCATTCTTTTAGCATCATGCATGTTTTCAAACATAAACCATTAAAACAACTGCTAAAAAGAAAGAATACTAAATACATCAAGTTCATTTCATATTCAGTTATCATTGGAATGTCAATCCCTAACCATCTAATCATTATGATTCAGGAACATGGGTGTTTAACCCTTAGATCATTATAATACTTTTTATCAAGTAATATCTTATCATCAAGTTATTTAACAACATGACCTTGATTATAATAATGCATACATTGTTCATGGCTTTTACAGCCTATCAATCTCATATGTTACCACTAGAACTAGGCAACATAGTATATCATCATTCATAAAGCTTACAACATGCTTTCAATGAATATGACATCATAACCCTTACTTGGTTATGATCATTTCTTTGTAAAAACCTACATGGTTAATACATTTGATAATGGGCAATTTATCTCTATATCATCATATTATAAAACAGAGATAACCTTTCAATTCAAGGGTTGTACCATTATGCCCTTAATAGGGTTAGGTTTTACTTAATCACTTCAATTAGGGTTATTCGACCCCTTTTTACCTTTAAGAAGGTATAGTGATTCTTTACTATGACTCATGCATAGGGTTCCATGCTTAAAAGCATAACCCAAACATAGGGTTAGTGTACCCCACTTTTCATTAAATAGGGTTTTCCTGTTCACATTATTCATTCAACCCTAATATACTACTACACCACTCTTGGGAACATACAAAGATATTATAAGTGTTTGATTTTGATTACTTTACTCATAATGATCATCAATTCTAAGTATTAGCCCATTTCTCATTCATATCATGATATGATTACATCATTCTCATTGATTTGGCTTACTCCACCCTAAAGATGTATTAATATACACTTAGAGAGTACATTAAGTCCATTATGTCTCTATCATAGACAACTACTTATCATGTACTCTTTGTGTTTCTTGTTTAAGTATAATGGTTTAGAGGTTCAACAAGGTATATTACCTTGGACTGTCAAATGTGATATCGATCATATCTTGATGTATCACTTTCTTGTTATTACCATCTTGCTTGAGATAATTGACTAACTTAGTATTAAGATATTTTTCTTTAATAGTTTATCCACTAACTTGTTACTTTCCTCATATGGTGCATGTATCATATATCTGAATTATCCAATTATCTTTAATGATATAGGTTTAAACATTGTTGATGTAGGATAAACCATCATCAACTATTCTAGGTATATCCATATTCAGGGTGTTATCTACATCATGCTTTAGTATACATCATTTCTAAGAGTTTCATGCCCATTATTATTGTAAAGTGTAAAAGCTATTACTCATTCATAGAGATGTTTGGATCTAGGCATCTTACCTCTTAAATCCTTATTTATTGAAATTACCACATTTATCATTCACAGGGTTCACTAACCCTATTCTATATGTTTATAACATAATCATCTTATTTAATTGATTTAGCTACACCTCACTTTAATGTACTATCTAGTAAACCATATCTAGGGTTTCATAGTTCATAAGTCATAAATTAAGCTTACTATTCATCCTAATAGGGGTTCCCCATGACATCCCCTCCTATTAGGATTTCTATTGTTATCACATCTTCCCTAGATTAGGTTTATGATTAATATCCCACCATTAGGGACTACTATTTTTCATCATGACATTCCCCTTGAATTAGGGTTTATTATTTCCCATTACATGATTTACCCTAGAATTAGGGTTTACTATTCACATTATAGTGAATTGAGGTCATACTATCATTATTTATGAAGATTACTTCCATTAATACCTTCAAATTAATTTAAGACTCCTTAATCTCCATAATTAGGGTTTCCATGATCTCCTTATGAAGGATCATACCCTAATTGTGTATATTCATACATATTGAAGGTATCGTATTTGATTCTCAATGATATTAGGACTATTCTCTCTCCTCTTATTAATAGATGATGTTTACATCACTCTTGATTAGGTTAGGTAAACTCAACTTTGATTAACATAAGTCATGTCATCACCATCATTATCATTTGGGTTTGCTTGATCAATGGGTATTAGTCACACTGTCCCGTTAAGGGTACCTTGGTAATCTTCTCTATTGACCATAACATGTGTTAATCTACTAATTAATTAAACCCTTAATGACTTTAGGTATCATTAGGGTTTAGATTAATCAACCATTGAACCATCTAAGCCTTTAAAGTTTTAAGCATTTTTGACCCTAAAAGACCCCAAACGGTTTTACACTTTCAACCTCTAAACGGTTTTGAAACCGCATGGAATGGTTGACCGTTTGGTACCTTTGACATTCAAGACTGCATGAACAAACACACCATCAAGACTGTTTTCCCAAAAGTGAGGTGAAGACCATTTGGTCATGTTGACCGTTTGGCCAAGTTTGACTTTGAAACCGTTTGAGCAAATCAATCTTGAAAACGCATGGTCACCAATTGGTTTTGAAACCGTTTGACACCAAATGGTTTTGAAACCATTTGGTCCCAAATGGTCTTGAGACCATTTGGACCCAAACGGTCTTGAGACCGTTTGGTCCAAACACCTCAAAACCGCATGGACCAAAAAGTGTATCAACTATTCCAATTGAGTTAGGGTTTTCAATGTTGAACCCCTCAATTGTTCGTGCCATGTTTAACCACTTATCAATTAAGTCAATTAGGTTAACCCTCTACTGATTTGACACTCAATTTTCCCGCAATTTATTACCAATTAGGGCTTGGATCAAGTGAATTAGGGTTTGGAATCGATTATCCTTCAACATGCATCAACATGAGCCTAATTGATGTTGAATCCATTGAACTATCTCTCAATTGGGTTATGACCTGACCCCAAACGGTCTTGGGATCATTTGGACATCCTTCAAACGGTCTTGAGACCTTTTTCTCAAGTCTACATCAAAAATTAACTCAACCTATTAGGGTTTGAACCATAGATTTGATCATTAGGTCACTAATAGTTTATATTTCAACTTATTGGCTCCCAATCTTCAATCACTTAACCATAGTCAACCCTAGACCTCCAAACGGTCTTGGGTGACCTCCAAACGGTCTTGAAACTGTTTGTACATCATCCAAATGGTCTTCAGACCGTTTTCCCATGATTTCATCAAAAACCAAGTCAATTACTTAAGGGTTGATCCCTAGGTTTGGTCATCAAATCAACACTTGATTACTTGACAACTTGATATGATTGGACCCTCAACTGGTCAACCCTACTTAACCCTAGACCACCAAATGGTCTTGGGTTGATCACCGAATCGTTTTGAGACCGTTTGAGTGATCTCCAAACAGTTTTGAAACCGTTTGGGCCACTCAACCCAAACTTCAACATGTTTGGTCCATTGAAAACAACAATGAACCCGATTAGGGTTTAGGTGATTGAAGTGCCTTCAACTTGAGATTTACTTGGAATGAATTAATAATTCATGGTGGATGATTAGTTCATAATGTGTACAACAGATCCCCAAATGGTCAATGCTTGGTCAATTTAACCAAACGGTCTTGGAGACCGTTTGCTTCAATCGGTCGTGTGAAACCGTTTGCCCACCAAACGGTTTTGAAACCGTTTGGTTTTAAACGGTTTTGCAAACCGTTTGGCCAAGGGGGGTGCAAACCGTTTACTAAAGTAACATTGGTATTCACACCCCCTTCTTCTACCTCAAGATCATGGTCTGTTCTTCACCGTTTTGTTTGCCAGAATGCATAGAAGTATAAAAGGAAGAAGAACTAGCAACGTTTGTAAGAAAAGAAGATGCATAATCAAAGCTTTAATGTTTAGAGTTATAAAACCCGCCTTAGAACCAGATCTTGAGCTCCAAGCTTCGAATCTCTAATGGTGGCTTGAGCTCCATAGGTCGTCCAAGGTTTCTTCTTCAAGAATTGGTTGGAAAGGATGGCTAGAAAGAAGCACTATGTAAGAAAGACTAGCAAACCAACCTTGTATCATGATTTTCCCATGAATCTGAGCTAGAAGATGATCAAACTTACCCAACTCTACTTGGTCATCGTCCTATGCTCCTGAGCTCCTTCCTTAGTCGGTCCAAGCAAGAGATAAGTGAAGAGAGAAAGGGAAATGATCCCTTGGTTGTAAAAGAAAGGTGTATATATACTTTGGGCATGTTTCCAAGATAAGGACAATCTTTTCTTCTATTTCTCATATAGGTCCTTCTCTCCTTCTTGACCTCGCCCCTCCTTTCTATACTTAAGTAAAACTCCTTTCTTGACCAAAGTCTAGAGGAAAGGAAGGCAAACATCTTACTATGTTGCACACATAGAAGGGTCATTTTGCATACATCTTGATTATTTAATTATAAAGGTTATCCTTCTTATATGATTACTCAAATGAGGCGTCCTCCTCATTTTATTTACTCAAATTGGTGCCAAGTTGCATGAGAGATACTCTAGAGGGTATATTTTACATATTGCACACTATGTTTTGGGTAAATTGCACTTTACACCAAAACTAGGTTTTAAAGCACAAGCATTGCTCTACAAGCTATATCTTCGTGCCCACGCTTGGAGAATCCATAACACTACATCATATTCACTTCTTACGATGCCTCAACATCATAGGAACATCTTAACATGTGCAATTTGCAAATTAACCCCTCTACTTGGGTAATTTGCACATATGTCCACTTTTAACAAAACAATATTACAACATTGTTTAAAAAGGACAGAAAGGAGATACATGTTCTTCAGAAGCTTTAATTACATATTAAAAGATAACCACAAGTATCTAATCACATATTTAGGCAAAGCACCTAGGGTTAGTTCATAACCTAGGTCAGGGATGTTACAAATTATAAACCCCTAACAAGGATTTCGCCCCCGAAATCCCAGAAAGAAAAGGGGAAGCATATATTGTTTAAGCATCATATCATTACATCCTTAGATAACATTTCTTTATTATGGAGATATTACAGAGTTTTGATTAACTTTTCTTAAGATCACACTCATACTCTGTTATTTATTTGAGACCATATAAGTGCTTTCATACCTTGATTGTGTCATCACATCTGATAACACCATACTAATTTTCCTCATTATTAGCACTGATTATCTCATTAGTTGTACATTCTCTTATCATGGGGAAAAGTTACTTATCAAACAAGGACTTATTTGACAGGCATCTTGGAGAAAGATATGTTTATGAAAGACATAAACCCCTAACAAGTGATGTTCATATTATTTTGCATGTTTAATTTGATTTCATAGTTAACCATTCCAGGTAATTAATATAAATCATTTGATATATTATTACATTCTTGGTTTGGTACCTATCACATGTGTTATCAAGACATTACATCTTTTTCTTCCTTTTATCATGGGACATTACTTATTACATATATTCTCACCTTGGAACCAATGTCCAGGGTAAACGGATACCTTTATAAGTAATCACCCATAAACATCTTTATTATTATCCTTACAACTTTACTGGTCCGGGTTGACCTCCCTTATTCCCATATTTATTATTTCATGATACTCATTAGATTGTCTCAGAATGACTGCTTGATCAGAGCAATCAAAAAGATAAAAATCTAAGAGTTTCCATATTTACTTTATCATCAGCAATTGTATACCTGGCCAGGGTATATAAATATTGAGATAAGGTAATATGCACTTGTATATACCATATTCCTTCTCTTTTCTTATCATTACAAATATAAGTATAAATCTTACTAAATTTCTATCCAGACCGATTCTTTAATACCTCATCTTTCTTATGGAGGTAAGCATGCAACATGAAACATCTATTTTATACAACATTATAAGTCCTTATAGGACTAATAAAGAAAAGTTCAATCAATTACTTTCTCATTTTTATCCAAGAGATCATAAAAAAACATATAATAATAACATTTATTTCATCTAACTTGTCATGACTTGAGGATTACTCATTGTCTCAGGTTGATTCTGCCTCAGAGGTTGATTTGCCATAACATTTCTGGCTGGGCAATCTCTTACCAGATGCCCTACCTATCCACATTGATAGCAAGTTCTGGTTGCCCGGTATGGTCTAAAGGGTTCCTTACCCTTTCTGGATAACCATTTCCTTGGTACACTAGGTCCTGGTTGTGTTGGTGACACCAGAAACTTCTTCCTTTTGGAACTACCAGGTCTCTGCTCCTGGGTTTGGATAGGCCTTTTCTCAATTCCTCCTTTATATTTATTTTCTGGACAATTAGCTCTAATATGTCCAGGCTTCCTACACCTATGGCAGATCCTAGTTTCTGGTTGTATTCTAACCCCTACATTACTATAAATTGATTCAACAGGCTGAGGTTGAGCACAGACTCGTTCTAAGTTCAGAACTTCATCATTTACCATTGTTTCAACCTGCTGTTGTGGGTTACATATTCTATTGATATCCAAAACATCATCATTAGGAGCTGGTAACCTAGGTTTCATTGCTAGTTCTTGATCCACTAGATACATCATGGTTGCCCTAAATTCCCCAATAGTGATTCCTAAGGAAGGATTCCTTATCATGGTTGAATTAGCTAGGGGAATATCAGGTAACTATCCCTCTATTGTATGCTCCTCTGCACCTCTTCTTGGTGTAGCATTGTTGCTCTCTGTAGGAAACTCCTCATCTGATCCAATCATCTTCAAGTTCTTCTCCTCCTATGTGAGCGGAAGATACCATCAGATACACCGGATGACACTAGAACAGACTCTACTACCTTAGTCCTATGTCTCTGTAGACTCAGCGAACCTAGAGCTCTGATACCACTAAATTGTGGCGACCGAAATGCCAAAACGAGATCAACGAATACGGAAGCGGTTAATTAGCAGTGGAATTATCAAAAATTACTAAAAATTTAAAACATTTTGTAAAGAGATCTTTAAACCATAAAACTCTTTTATAAGAAAACAAGATAATTGTTTACAACCTGGTTTGTTATTGCATCTCTATGAAGTCACATCTCGAGTGATTACATACATCCATTTCCCTGTTATCTGTACAAGGCAAGATACAAAATTCTCGAGGCATTAAGGCAAAAAACCCAGATCTACAGACTCCTAGGACCTGAGAGTACAGAGACGACACATAGGACATAATATCTATAAGACTTGACAGTCAGTATCTCCACCTGAGATTCACTGCTGCCCCTGGTGTTGCTGATGTTGTTGTTGCTCATCCATAGATGGATTTCTTCATCCTTGGCGTCTACCTAAAACGTCAAATCCCACGGGGGTGAGACAATTTGAATAATTGTCCCAGCGAGAGTTATAAGTCTCTGCCAGAAGCTTTGTTATTACAATAAGGAATAATAGTAAGCAATATAATTATTAACATTTAACAGCAGGTTTAATGTCAAGTAAAGTAACATTTCAATTATAACTTAATTGGATATCAAAGCATATCTCAATAAGGAATATAAATAGCATGTATACTATTTGTTCTACCAGGACATTACAAACAATGTACATCAATTATTGTTTCTCGAAGTTCAACCTAAGCAGTTATGCTACATGGGTGATTATGTTTTTCAAACATTATTATGCCCTGCGGAGATGAGGTATACCACTCATACTCCAACCGACCATTACGAAATCATGTCGGTACCATACATAGGACATCAAAAGAGCCGGATTCTTATGACCTCATCTTCCTCAGTCAGTGTGAGGATCTACATGCAGGACATCTTGTGTCTCTGCTATGATAGCTATCCAGGGTATTCTGGAAACTTCGCTATTAGAGTCACAGTGGCATTTTGTACTCTCTTCGTCATCGAGGGATCTCTTGTTTATCTCTCATCGATGCGGCATTGGTGATTCCCTTGGGAGATTAGTGATACATCATCCCGGCATAAACTTATAATGAAGGATTGATGGATTAAAGCTACATCTTTCATCAATTCCTACATTATGACGTAAGGATATTCACGTCCATAATCCCCCATATACTCAAAAGTATATGATCCAGGAGTTCCCTTAGAAAAACCTATTTCACCATCATTTGGTCTCCGACAATGATGGATCTATGGTCAGGGCCCTACATGATATCATTATACTTGATTATTTAAGTACATTATAGCATTCTTTTAGCATCATGCATGTTTTCAAACATAAACCATTAAAACAACTGCTAAAAAGAAAGAATACTAAATACATCAAGTTCATTTCATATTCAGTTATCATTGCGATGTCAATCCCTAAACATCTAATCATTATGATTCAGGAACATGGGTGTTCAACCCTTAGATCATTATAATACTTGTTATCAAGTAATATCTTATCATCAAGTCATTTAACAGCATGACCTTGATTATAATAATGTATACATTGCTCATGGATTTTACAGCCTATCAATCTCATATGTTACCACTAGAACTAGGCAACATAGTATATCATCATTCATAAAGCTTATAACATGCTTTCAATGAATATGACATCATAACCCTTACTTGGTTATGATCATTTCTTTGTAAAAACCTGCATGGTTAATACATTTGATAATGGGTAATTTATCTCTATATCATCATATTATAAAAAAGAGATAACCTTTCAATTCAAGGGTTGTACCATTATGCCCTTAATAGGGTTAGGTTTTACTTAATCACTTCAATTAGGGTTATTCGACCCCTTTTTACCTTTAATAAGGTATAGTGATTCTTTACTACATGACTCATGCATAGGGTTCCATGCTTAAAAGAATAACCCAAACATAGGGTTAGTGTACCCCACTTTTCATTAAATAGGGTTTTCCTATTCACATTATTCGTTCAACCCTAATATACTACTCCACCACTCTTGGGAACATACAAAGATATTATAAGTGTTTGATTTCGATTACTTTACTCATATTGATCATCAATTCTAAATATTAGCCCATTTCTCATTCATATCATGATATGATTACATCATTCTCATTGATTTGGCTTACTCCACCCTCAAGATGTATTAATCTACACTTATAGAGTACATTGAGTCCATTATGTCTCTATCATAGACAACTACTTATCATGTATTCTTTGTGTTTCTTGTTTAAGTATAATGGTTTAGAGGTCCATCAAGGTATATTACCTTGGACTGTCGAATGTGATATCGATCATATCTTGATGTATCACTTTCTTCTTATAACCATCTTGCTTGAGATAATTGACTAACTCAGTATTAAGATATTTTTCTTTAATAGTTTATCCACTAACTTGTTACTTTCCTCATATGGTGCATGTATCATATATCTTTAATGATATAGGTTTAAACATTGTTGATGTAGGATAAACCATCATCAACTATTCTAGGTATCTCCATATATCTGAATTATCCAATTATCTTTAATGATATAGGTTTAACCACTTATCAATTAAGTCAATTAGGTTAACCCTCTACTGATTTGACACTCAATTAACCCTCAATTTATTACCAATTAGGGCTTGGATCAAGTGAATTAGGGTTTGGAATTGATTATCCTTCAACATGCATCAACATGAGCATAATTGATGTTGAACCCATTGAATAATCTCTCAATTGGGTCATGAGCTGACCCCAAACGGTCTTGGGATTTTTTGGACATTCTTCAAACGGTCTTTAGACCGTTTTCTCATGTCTACATCAAAAATTAACTCAACCTATTAGGGTTTGAACCATAGATTTGATCATTAGGTCACTAATCGTTTATATTTCAACTTATTGGCTCCCAATCTTCAATCACTTAACCATGGTCAACCCTAGACCTCCAAACGGTGTTGAAACCATTTGGACATCATCCAAACAGTCTTGAGACCGTTTTCCCATGATGT
Organism: Alisma plantago-aquatica; assembly: GCA_963693085.1. Classification (NCBI taxonomy): domain Eukaryota; kingdom Viridiplantae; phylum Streptophyta; class Magnoliopsida; order Alismatales; family Alismataceae; genus Alisma; species Alisma plantago-aquatica. The sequence goes on from OY856410.1 coordinate 489,644,007, forward strand.
CATCAAAAACTAAGTCAATTACTTAAGGGTTTATCCCTAGGTTTGGTCATCAAATCAGCACTTGATTACTTGACAACTTGATATGATTGGACCCTCAATTGGTCAACCGTACTTAACCCTAGACCACCAAACGGTCTTGCGTTGATCACCAAATGGTTTTGAGACCGTTTTAGTGATCTCCAAATGGTTTTGAAACCGTTTGGGCCACTCAACCCAAACTTCAACATGATTGGTCCATTTAAAAACAACAATTAACCTGATTAGGGTTTAGGTGATTGAAGTGCCTTCAACTTGAGATTTACTTGGAATTAATTAATAAGTATTTGTGGATGATTAGTTCATAATGTGTAAAACAGATCCCCAAATGGTCAATGCTTGGTCAACTTAACCAAACGGTCTTGGAGACTGTTTGCTTCAATCGGTCTTGTGAAACCGTTTGCCCACCAAACGGTTTTGAAACCGTTTGGTTTCAAATGGTTTTGCAAACCATTTGTCCAAGGGGGTGCAAACTGTTTACTAAAGTAACATTGGTATTCACGCCCCCTTCTTCTACCTCAAAATCATGGTCTGTTCTTCACCGTTTTGTTTGCAAGAATGCATAGAAGTATAAAAGGAAGAAGAACTAGCAACGTTTGTAAGAAAAGAAGATGCATAATCAAAGCTTTAAGGTTTAGAGTTATAAAACCTGCCTTAGAACCAGCTCTTGAGCTCCAAGCTTCGAAGATCTAATGTTGGCTTGAGCTCCACAGGTCGTCCAAGGTTTCTTCTTCAAGAATTGGTTGGAAAGGCTGGCTAGAAAGAAGAACTATGTAAGAAAGACTAGCAAACCAACCTTATATCATGATTTTCCCATGAATCCGAGCTAGAAGATGATCAAAGCTTACCCAACTCTACTTGGTCATCTTCCTATGCTCTTGAGACCCATCCTTAGTCAGTCCAAGCAAGAGATATGTGAAGAGGGAAAGGGAAACGATCCCTTGGTTGTAAAAGAAAGGTGTATATATACTTTGGGCATGTTTTCAAGATAAGGACAATCTTTTCATCTATTTCACATACAGGTCCTTCTCTCCTTCTTGGCCTCGCCCCACCTTTCTACACTTAAGTAAAACTCCTTTCTTGACCAAAGTCTAGAGGAAAGGAAGCCAAACATCTTACTAAGTTGCACACACAGAAGGGTCATTTTGCATACATCTTGATTATTTAATTATAAAGGTTATCCTTCTTATATGATTACTCAAATGAGGCGCCCTCCTCATTTTCTTTACTCAACTTGGTGCCAAGTTGCATGATAGATACTCTAGAGGGTATATTTTACATATTGCACCCTATGTTTTGGGTAAATTGCACTTTACACCAAAACTAGGTTTTAAAGCACAAGGATTGCTCTACAAGCTATATCTTGGTGCCCAAGCTTGGAGAATCCATAACACTACATCATATTCACTTCTTATGATGCCTCAGCATTAGAGGAACATCTTAACATGTGCAATTTGAAAATTAACACCTCTACTTGGGTAATTTGCACACAGGTTCACTTTTAACAAAACAATATTACAACATTGTTTAAAAACGACAGAAAGGAGATACATGTTCTTCAGAAGCTTTAATTACATATCAAAAGATAACCACAAGTATCTAATCACATATTTAGGCAAAGCACCTAGGGTTAGTTCATAACCCAGGTCAGGGATGTTACACCTAGTTTTTTGGTTTTTTAGGAAACTAATCTTTGTGGCCCTTTCAACTACTGGGCCTGAATGCATTGCAATTGGGAGTTGTTGTGTCCATGTCCTATGGATGAAGCAAATGCTCCAAGACTTTAACATTCATTTTGATGATGCTCCTATCTATTGTGATAATACTAATGCAATTAACTTGTCTTACAATCCTATATTGCAAAGTAGGGCTAAACATATAGAACTTTGTCATAACTTTCTTTGTGACCACATTGCCTAGAAGGATATTTAGATCACACTTGTCGAAACGGAGAATCCACTTGTAGACATTTTCACTAATCCTCCAGCTAGAGAGAAATTTTCTTTTATTAGATCAAAAATTCTTATAACTGCTCTTGGTGATGTTGACATGCCATCTAGCTTGTCATTCTTTAATGTATATGTTTTTTCTCATTTCTTGCACACCTTATGTTTTCTATGTGCTAGATTGCCATGTTTTCAAGCCTTGTTTCACTTTTTTTGGGTATTTTTTACAAACGAACATTTTATCAAAACATTGTACCGTATGATGAGTGAAATATGCCTCAATATGTCTAAAATACATTGTAGGCTACAAAACTACATTTATATAGCACTTGAGTGGTTGGGAATGAAATTTTGTAAGGTTTGGATTGGTTGACCATTCAGTCGAGTTCGCCTTGCAAACAACTTGATCGGTTAGAATCTGAGAACTCAGCTAAAATGCATGTTCGATCAAGTTTCCAATGCTCATAACTCAACCGATCACACAACTAGAATAAATTAAAATAGGGTTATCGGATGACTTTTTCCCTCTCAACTAGAGAAAAATTGACTGATCTAAAGCTCTAGTGCTCTATTTCTCAAACCCTAGGTTCAACTTTCCTCTCCCAACCTTCATTTGGCCTTCCTTACATCTTTCTAACTCAACCTTGGTGGCTAGACAAACTGTTAGTGATGGTTTCTTTCTCCTTTGGTGATCTTTTCTTCTAAATATTCTTTCATTGACTTAAACCAAAGGAAAAAAGTCATCTCTATTAGAGCACCATCTTCTATCTCTACTCCTCACCCCATAAACTATGATGGAACCTCCTTTTTATCCTATAAATCTCTAACTGGCTATACGGAACTCCTTCCAAGGAATTTCTTCCCTTTTCGAGCTTTATATGAACCTAGATTCACCATGAGTGAGATTATAAAAAAGGGCATTGAGGTGTTTTCGACCCATCACCTTAGCGCATCGTATGTAGAACGCCTTCGCTACTCACAATTTATCACTAAAACCTAGGTGGTCCATGAGTTTAATGTAAATTTGCAATGGAACTACACTACAAATGTTCCATCACCCAATTCGTAGGTAGTTCTCACTTCTATGATAGCCAGTACCCAATTTACCATCTTTGAAGATTCATTCTATATTAATTTCAATGGTATAGAGGTTACAGACTCATGGAGGGCTGATTACCTTGACTATCATGACCTGCTTGGACCTAAGGCTTTCTACAAAATATATGATCTTACAATTCCTGATATTCATAAGTTTTTGAAGAAGCCCAATGTTCCCTATAGGAAGAAGTCATCCCGACCATCCTCTTCCCTGGATATAAAAAATCAACTTATGGCATTGGTGGTTAACTACAATATCCATCCAAGGAAAAATCAAATGGATATTGTAGAAAACACTACTGTGATAATGTATTATGTTTTAAACAATATCAAAGTCAATTGATCCCGCTACATTCTTCATCACATGACCTATTTTGACTTGAGTAAGAACACCTCTAATACCCATCCTCCTTATCCTACCATGATTTTTGGTCTTTTTGCTATTGTGACTTAGAAATCTCTTTTGCATGATCTCCACTACAAATCTAGTCAGAAAGGAGTTAAGAATATTAAGAAAGAAAGATATGGGAGGAAAATTGGACCTAGTTTCACCTACTAAGGTATCTCACCAACATTCAAAATTGATGCCCCTTCATGTACTCCTATCAAGATTACAAGCAGTCATAAAGATGTTCATTCCCTCCTCTCTCTAGATAAGGATAGATCTAGGATCTAAGGTGACCTCTCTCTCGAGATAACCACCTTACAACCACAAAACAAACTATATGTCTGTAAGCTTTTGGATTCCAACATCTAACACTAGATAAAGAAGACACTGCTCTTTTGAGGTACCAACGATCAAACATCACAACATGGTAGCTAAGCATACAAATGAAACATTAAGAACATCTGTATGGAGATATTCTTGATGAGAGTATATATTCAAAGAGGAGCAAGAATGTACATGTTGGGGACCCTTAGTTTCTACTCCAAACCCAAGTTTAGTGTTTATTCACACATGTTAACGGGTAGCATAATGACATTACAAAATGATAGATACATCACAACCATGAAGAAGTGGGGGGTACAATGTAACGAAGATGACATATCTAGATGGAGAGAGAAGATTGTGATACATCAATATACTCCTTCGAATCTAGATTCATAACACGTGATGTGGAGGCTTATCCTTCTTTCGAGGAAGAGGGATATCAATCTTCTCTCCTCAAGCTTCTTCCTTTAGAGATCATAGACTGATCGTATGGATGTGAGTGGCTATGGAATTTGGTAGCACTTCATGGTCCGTAATGATCTGATGATGTGACAAGCCGAGGTGGGTGGACTATTTATAGGTGCTTCCTAATGACTTAACCATCTGAGCCACGGTCAAGGTATGATCTTGATTGAGGCTCGATATTTGGTCGAGGCTCCCACCGTGGTTGGTTGAGGCTTGATCTCAGTCAAGACCCCCATCGCGGTCAGTTGAGGCTTGATCTTGGTCGAGGCTCCGACCACAGTCATTCGAGGCTTGATCTTGGTCGAGGCTCTCACCACGGTCGGTTGAGGCTCCCATCGGGGTCGTGGTGTTCTAGTCGTAGGTCACGACCGAAGGGAAGCATTGTGGTCGTGGGGTGTAGAGATGATTATGACGGCTTTGACTGTAGTGGGGGGAGGGGGTCTTTGAATGGTTGATGATCCACAGTCGAGGTGCGAACCGTGACTATCTCTTGGTATGAACCTATAAAGGTGGAAGAGGTGTGCAATTAAGGTTTTTGGTATAAAGTACTAAATAAGTGGAAAAAGTCTATAAAAGGTATGTTAGGAGAAGCATAAAACACATGCAAAAGTGCATAAAATGGGTTGTTATCAACTCCCCCAAACTTAGGATCGATCTTGTCCTCATGGTAAGGATAGGCTCAAAATCATAGAGAGAAGAGCAAAGTGTAACAAAATTTTGCAAAAAAAACTTAACATTACTGAGTTATCTCATTCTTACAGCAAAACTCTTGTGGTATGTTCGTTCAATCCTAGAATCCCAATTCTCCCCTTTCATAACTAGAGTTTCACGACTTCAAATTCTTTCCACTGTCTTTTGGTAGTAAAGGTTTCTCCATATCAATGACTTACCCTTTTCTATGCTTGGTTTCTAGCTGTACTGGGACAACATCTCCTTGAGGGGTAGCTTTCACACCCTTCCTTTATTTTCATTTGGCCCTATGCTGGTGCGCTCGGGTAGGCTTGATGCTTTAAGTGTTTTCCTCTTCTCCTAAATTTCCCTCTCCCACAAGATGTTGTGAGGACAATGTTGCCCCACACGCTCCTGACATTAAGTCAGGTGGTTGTTAGAGGGTCGTTTAGGATTGTAGGTGGATGAAATTGGCTTCAAGATTCTAGTTATGGGCATAACATATTTGCATTCATGAGTGTAGAAATACACCGACCATGTGGGACCCTTCGACATCTTTTGAGCACAACTCTCATTATATACATATATATATTAATTTTTTTTCATTTGGCTTTTCATATCTCCTCTCAGGTTTGGGTGAGGGGTTTTTTATACGGTCTTCTGGGCGGCCAAGCCTCTTTTCATCTTAAAGTGGGGATAATCAAACTCGGAAGGGGTAGGTGTTTCCTTCTCGAGGGAAGTGAGGATTTTCTAACTAGAACTGTTAGGTTAGGGTGGTTGGTTGGGAGTATGGCTCGATGAAGTCCTCCATTTTCTAGGGGTTGCAAAATCTTAGGATTGTTACACACAATGTTTTATTGTAAGATTGACATAAAACTTTATTGTTATTTTCCTCATTTTACTATTATATGTGTTAGTTGCTCATTTATTCCTCTCTAGAAATAGTGGCACTACAACATTTAGCAGGGGAACAAACAAATTCAAGGGTAGCTAAGAAAAAATGTGGCTCATAAAAAAATTTCCTTAAAGTTCAATTTTTTTTGCAAAATCAGTTTGGTGGGAACAAGAAGATGTACATGTAAATGACTGAAAATTTGGGATGAAATTTTACCTCTTACGCCTGTTTATGACTCATTCCCCAAACTTATCATTCACTCTGACTCGGGGTGTCAAAATTGGAGTTAGATGTATAAATGGGCTTTCTTTACTTCTTATAATTGGTTTTGGCAGCCCACTTTGACTCAAGGAGCATGCTGGCATACACTCTGCGTAGTTGGTGGTATTGCTCATATGGCTTACCCTCCACCTTCATGTTCATTGTAGCTAGGGCCATCATCCATGCCAAACAATAGAAGCCACTATCATTGTAACATCCCTTACCTGCGTTATGAATTAACCCAAGGTGTTTTGCCTAAATATGTAACTAAATACTTGTGATTATCTTTTGGTATGTAATTAAGTTCCTGAGGAACATATATTTTCATTTTTGACCTTGTTAAACAATGTTATGGTATTGTTTTGTAATACAGGGACCTGAATGCAAATTACCCAATCATAAGGGTTAACTTGCAATTTACACATGTTAAGATGTTTCTTTGATATTGAGATATCATAAGAATGTATATGATGAAGTATGATGCTTGGGCAGCAAGGTGCAGCTTGTGGAGCAATCCTTGTTCTTAAAACCCTAATTTTGGTGTAAGGTGCAAATTACCCAAAAGGAGGGGTGCAACTTGTAAAATACACCTTTTAGAATATCTTTTATGACTCATGACATCATTTAGAGTAGAAATGATGAAAGGGGCGCTTCAATTAAGTAATCAGATAAGAAGAATGACCTTTGTAGTAGAATCACCTAGTATGAGTATAGTAACCCTTATATATGTACCTTAGTTTGCATGTTGGCTTTCTTTACCCTTAGATCTTGAGTTTTGATGGGCTTTGCTTAAGTAATGACATATTGAACGTGCCTTAGAAAGAAGGAGGGTCCTAGATGAGAAATGGAGAATTAGATGTCCTTATGTTGAAAGTTTCACCCAAAGATATATATACAACTTTCCTTTGCAAACAAATAAACGTTTCCTTTCTTCATTTCACTTATCCCCTTGCTTGAAGTGACTAAGGCAGAGCTCTGAAGCTCAAGAATATGACCAACTTGTTCTAAGGTAAGAAGAGACCATCTCCTAGCTCAGTTTCATGGAGGAATTCCATGTATATGTTTGGTTTTATGGTTATCTCACTTAGGTTTCTTGTTCTAGCTGACTTTCCCCAACCTTTTCTTGGAAAAACTTCTTTGACCGACCTGTGGAGCTCAAGAAGCCATTAAAGGCTTGAATCTTAGAAGCTTGGATCTATAGTAACAACATTTCAGGTGGGTTTTATAACTTTAAACCTTTTTCTTTCTTATGCATATCCATGTTCTTGCAAGTTAGTACTTAGTTCTTCTTTTTCCTTACTCTTCCTTGCACTTTTACAAGCAATCTGTGAAGTAACTGACTTGAACAGAGGTTGAAGAAGATGGGTGTGATTCCCAAGGTTACTTTACCAAATGACCTTGGACCTTTGGGTCTAAACGGTTTGCAAACCGTTTGAAATCAAACGGTCTCAAGACCGTTTGATCTCATGCGGTCTTGCAAGACCGTTTAGATTCAAACGGTCTCCAAGACCGTTTGGTAGGGTTGACCAAGTGAAGACCATTTATAGGTCTGTTATACACATGTTGAATTAATCAATTACAATGAACCATGATCTAATTGCAAACCATTCACAAGTTGAAGGCACTTCAACCCTCTAATCCCTAATCGGGTGAAATTGCTGATTTCAATGACCAATTTGGGTCAACTTTGGGTTGAAGGGACCAAACGGTCTCAAGACCATTTGGGGGTTCATTCAAATGGTCTCAAGACCATTTGGTGATAACCCAAGACCGTTTGAAGTTCTAGGGTTAAGGGAATTTGATTAATTGAGGGTCCAATCACAGTAGGTTGATGAATTGAATAAAAGTGCTGATTTTAGACCTAATTAGGGTTCAACCTTCATCAACTTGACTTAGTTTTTAATCAAATTTTGGGCAAACGGTCTCAAGACCGTTTGGAGGGTGTCCAAATGATCCCAAGACCGTTTGGGCCAAGTTTGGGCCCAATTGGAGGTCAATTGATGGGTTCAACATCAAATAGACTCATGTTGATTAAAGATGATGGTTAACCGATTGCAAACCCGAATTGAATTGGTTTCAACCCTAATTGGCTTTCAATTGAGGGTCAATTTGGTATCCAATTGATTATGGTTAACCCTAATTGGCCCAATTAAAAAGTGGTTAACAAGTATATGGCCAAGTGAAGGCTTCAACATAGAAAACCCTAACTGATTACAAGCTTTGATGCACTTTGGAGTTCAATGCGGTCTTGACCCATTAGGACCAAACAGTCTCAAGACCGTTTGGGCTCAAACGATCTCAAGGTCGTTTGGTCCAATCGATCTCAGGGTCGTTTAAGATCAAACGGTTTCAAGGTCATTTCATCCAAACGGTTTGGAAGTCAACTCTGATCAAACGGTCAACGCACCCATGCGGTCTTGGAGTTAAAGTGTCCAAACGGTCTTAGGACCGTTTGGAGGTTGAAGGGTGTAAATGTTTGGGGATCTTTAGGTCTGTCATTGCTTAGTAGTTTGAAGGATTAATTGGTTCAATGGTGGTCTAATCCAAACCCTAATGATACCCAAAGACATTAAGGGGTTAAGTGATTTAAAGATTGACCCATAATGGTGATCATTGGTGTACTTTACCAATATACCCTTGAAGGGTTCAACTAGATGGCACACTATTTTAATCAAACCCTAACGACATGATAGTGGTGACTTAGCTTATATCAATCAATGATGACTTGACCTACCCTAAATTAGAGTGATGTAAACATCATCTAGTAATGAGGAGAGAGAAGGCTCCTAATTTGAATAAGAATCAAGTATCATATCTTCAATATGCATGAATGCACATAATTAGGGTATGACCCATCAAGTTGAGAAGATGGAAACCCTAATTATGATGTTTAATGAATCTTAACCTAATTTGAGGACATCAATGATGATAATTTTCATACACGATGATGCTATGAGCTCAATTCACTATGAAGTGAATAGTAAACCCTAATTCTAGGGTAATAACATGTAATGAGAATAGTAAACCCTAATTTAAAGAGATTTTCAGTAATTCATGGTTATGCTTTTGAGTATGAAACCCTAATTACAAGTTGTAATATGAAGAACATTTATGCCTTATAAGCTAAGAGGTTCAATAACCCTAGGTTGAAGTGATTAAATCTAAACCCTAGGAATCAATGGGGATATGCTGATTCTTAGCACACCCATGCTAAGGAGCACGACCGTGGTGGCTTGCTCTTGCACGACCGTGCAAGGGAGCACGGCCGTGGTGTATAGTAAAGAAATTGATAGGTTTTGGTATTATGATGATATTGATATATATGCATGTCCTCAATTATACTAATAAGGCAGGTGGTCAGCAAGAGGTAATCATAGCCAGGTACAGGTTATGATATGATATTCATTGAAAGCATATTATCAGCTTTATGAACAGTGACATATCATGATTGCTCAGTAAGTGGCATCATATGAGATTGAAAGGGCTGTAAGAGCCATGAGTAATATCAAGGTCATGCTGATTAGATGACTTATGATGAGAAAAACATGAATTGATGTTCATGCAATAACTGATGTAAGTTAGACTTGATACATTTAGTATTCTTCTTAAATAGCAGTGTTTTAATAGAATGCTCGGAAACATGCTTGATGTTAAAATAATGCTGAAATGTACCTAACTCATCAATGATAATCATACCATGTAGAGCCCTGATCATAGATCCATCATTGCCAGAAGCTAAATGATGGTGAAACAGGTTTTCCTAAGGGAACTCCTGGATCACATACTTTTGAGTATGTGGGGGAAAATGGATGTGAATATCCTTACATCCTAGTGCAGGAATTGATGTAGATGTATCTTGATCTTTCAATCCTTCACTATATGTTTATGTCGGGGTGATGTAACCCTATTCTCCTGAGGAAATCTTTTATACTGCATCGATGAAAGATAAACAAGAAATCTTTCGATAGCGAAGAGGGTACAGAATGCCACTGTGGCTCTAATAGCGAAGTACAAAAAATACCCTGGTAAGCTATAGTAGCAGAGACACTAGATGTCCTGCATGTTTATCCTCACTCTGACTGAGGAAGATGAGGTCATAAGAATCTGACTCTTTTGATGAATTAGGTATGATACTGATGTGACTTAATAGTGATCGGTTGGAGTATGAGCGGTATACCTCATCTCCACAGGGCATAATAATGTTTGTAAAACATAATCAACTGTGTAGTATATCTACTTAGGTTGAATTACGAGATACAATGATTGAAGTTACACTGCCTAGTAAACATGTTCTTTATATTTCTTAAATGATGCTATCCTACTTAGTGTCAAACTTGTTGTTGATTATCTTGGAAGCCTTTTATTGCTTATGTTATTCTTTGATTGCTTAATAAAGCTTCTGGCAAAGAGTTATAACTCTCACTGGGAGAATTATTTGAATAATTGTCTCACCCCCATGGGAATAATTTTTTAGGTGGTCATCGAGGGCGAAGGAACCAGTCTGAGGGAGATCAGTATCAGCAGCAACAACATCAGGGGCAGCAGTGAATCTCAGGTGGAGATACTGACTGCTGAGTCATGTAGTTAGTTAGTTGGTCTAAGATTTTGGTTCGAAACTTGAGATTTTGTATCTGGTTGTGTATAATCACTCATGAAGTGATATTACAGAGATGTAAACTGTTTATCTTGTTTCTTATAAAGGAAGTTTTATATTTTCAAGATCTTGACTCAAAAAGTTTTAAATTTCCGATGAATTTTCATATTCCGCTGTTAATCGAATGCTTCCGCTAAGTTTAAATCGTGATTTATGGATCGGATCGTCTCAATTTAGTGGTATCATAGCTCTAGGTTCACTGAGTCTACAGAGACATAGGACTTAGGATGTCGAGTCTATCTTTAGTGTTTCTTTCCTATCTAATAGAGTCAACTGCTCCTCAGGAGAAGAAGATATTTAAGGATGGCTGAGCCACATGAGGAGTATGTGGCCGAAAGTAGTGTCGCTACACCTCGAGAAGGTGCAAGGAACCCAGAGATAGAATAGTCTGTACCTGAGCCACCCAGGGAGCCACCTCAGTTTGACCCAGCTAACATGGGTAACCCAGCTGTTCAAACCATGTTCGGGTAGTTTATGACTTCCATGACACACATCACCGACAGGATGCCCATGCCTGCACCTAGGGCACCTGCCCAGCCTAAAGGACAAGGTATTAGTAAGACGTTCAAGCGACTTTGTCGTGTCAGGGCAACCGAATACTTTGGAACAGTTGACCCCACAGATGCCAATCTGTGGTTAACCGAGTTAGAGAAAGCTTTCAGAATCTTGAACATCCCAGAAGTTGAGAAGGTTAGACATGTCGTCTATCTTCTCAAAGGAAGTGTTGGTCACTGGTGGACCATGGAAGAGCAGAAGAGGCCTAGAGTGGAAATCTCGTGGGAAGATTTTCGTCAGGGATTTGTCAACAGCTATTTTCCAAAGACCTTATTGGATGAGAAAATCTCTCAGTTTGAGAGATTGAGACAAGGCATGATGAACATTAGCGAGTACGAAGCTAAGTTCTTGGAGTTGCTGCGGTTTTGTCTGCATATGGCTACTACAGATGAAGAAAGGATCAGGCGGTTCGAGAAGGGTTTAAACGCCGACTTGACTACTCCTGTGTCTTCCCTAGAGAACCGGGAGAGGTTCGCTACCTTCGTTGAGTCAGTCTGAAGGATAGAGAGATCCATAGATGAGAAGAGGCAAACCCATAAGAGATATCCTCAGTTCCAGGGATCTTCATCTAGAGACTTTAAGAAGCCTAGATTCTCTGCACCTACACTTCCACCACCCAGATCTAGTTCTCAGACACAGTGGACACCGAGTAGAGGTAGAGGACGAAGCCTACCACTACAAGAGACTCGCAGTTCAGCATCAATGTTAGTCATAGGACCACCAAGACCACAACAACTGGAGAGAAGCTGCTAGAACTGTGGGAAGGTGGGATACCTGATGAAGGACTGTAGAGCTAGGCCTGTCAATGTGACACAGCCTCAGAGACAGAGTCAATAGGGATCACAGAGAAGATAGTTTCAAGCAGCAGCTAGAGGACGTGGACAAGCATCCCAAGATGGATCGTCAGCACCGGCTCAACCTCAGGCGACATCAAGGTTTTATGCTATGAACCCACCTGATGTAGTGATCAACCCACAGGTTGTGGTAGGTCAGATGGAGTTGTTATATTCTGACATGTCTACATCCTGTATTGTATCTGTTTTGATCGACTCGGGTGCTACGCACTCCTTTATCACTTGAAGAGTGATTCATAACTGCAATATAACAATTAGTCATAGGGCGGATAGTTTGTTGCTTGAGACTCCATTGAGAGGGTCTGATGTGTTGCAGGAGGTATGCTCTCCCTGCATCCTCTTCTTTTCTGATCATCGCATTCAAGTGGATCTTATACCACTTGAGATGCAAGGATTTGATATAATCCTTGGGATGGATACCTTGGAATGGTATAGAGTTGTCTTGGATTGTGAATCCAAGCAGGCTGTGTTTGCTGATGAAAGAGACACATGGATCTTTCAAGGAGAAAGAAAGATTCTACCCACCTATATTGTGTCAGCTATGGTTGCTGAGAAGCGGATGAGGCAAGGATGTTATGCATTCTTAGCCCATGTAGTAGATACTACCATGGAGAGTCCTAACCCTGCTGAAGTTCCTATAGTCAGGGAATTCGAAGACGTGTTTCCTGAAGAACTTCCAGGTATACCACTGCCTCGGGAAATTGATTTTGAAATCAATTTGGTCCCAGATACACAACCTATAGCCCAGACACCGTATAGGATGGCGCCTGCCGAAATGGCAGAACTCAAGAAGCAGCTTCAAGAGTTGCGTGAGAAGGGTTTCATACGACCGAGTACTTCACTTTGGGGTGCTCCAGTTTTGTTTGTTAAAAAGAAAGATGGTTCAATGTGGTTATGCATAGATTACAAACAATTAAATAGAGTAACAATAAAGAACAAGTGCCCTCTGCCGAGGATTGATGATCGTTTTGACCAATTGCATGGTGCAACTGTCTTCTCGAAGATAGATTTGAGGTCTGGATATCATCAACTTCGTATTAAGGATAGTGACATATTCAAGTTTGCCTTTATGATGAGGTATGGTCACTATGAGTTCACAATTATGTCATTTGGACTAACTAATGCACCAGCTGCATTTATGGAACTCATGAATAGAATCTTCTGACCTTTCCTCGATCACTGCATTGTTGTCTTTATAGATGACATTCTGATATGTAGTAGAGATGCTCAGCAGCATGAACAACATCTTCGCCAAGCTTTGACCTTGTTAAGGGAACATAAGCTATACGCCAAGTTCAGCAAGTGTGAGTTTTGGTTGCCGGAAGTATCCTTCCTTGGACATGTAGTATCTTCCTTGGGTATTTGTGTTGACCCTAAAAAGGTAGAATCTGTTCTACAATGGGATCAACCAAAGACACCAACAGAGATCCGTAGTTTCTTAGGGTTAGCTTGCTACTACCGAAGGTTCATTAAGAACTTCAGTTCCATAGCCTTACCCTTGACTAAGTTGACCCGAAAGGATGTTCCTTTTGCCTGGAGTGACAAGTGTCAGCAATCTTTCCAGCTGCTGAAGGAGAGGTTGACAAGTGCACATGTACTGGTGTTACCTAAGCAAGGCAAAGGATACATAGTTTTCTGTGATGCCTCCTAGAACGAATTCAGATGTGTGTTGATGCAGGATAAGAAAGTGATTTCTTTTTCTTCCCGACAGCTCAAGAAATACGAAGAGAATTATCCGACACACGATCTGGAGTTAGCTGTTGTGGTTCATGCCTTGAACATCTGGAGACATTATCTCTACGGAGAGACATTCCAGATTTTCACTGATCATAAGAACCTTAAGTATATCTTCTCTCAACATGAACTTAACATGAGGCAACGTCACTAGATGGAATTAATCAAAGACAACGATTGTACAATTGATTACCATCTAGGGAAGGCCAATGTAGTTGCAGATGCTCTGAGTATGAAATCAGCAACACCATCCTCCGATAGGGCACAACTAAACTCTTTAGTATGCTCTAGGAGAGATATGCTTATCTCCTTAAGATAAGACAATGTACAGTTGAAGGTGTCATTGTTAGCCGGATTGTTGGCTGAGATGCATATTAAACCTACCCTAAGAGAGCAGATTAAGGAGGCACAGCAAGTTGATGCTGCAGTTCAGCAGATTAGGTTAGAGTATGGTGATGAGAAGCGAGATGGTTTCCATGACTCAGATGATCAAATAGCATGTTATCATGGAAGGATGATAGTGCCAGATGTGGATAACTTGAGGACTTTAGTCCTGGAAGAAGCTCATTCTTAGATGTATGCCATGCATCCAGGGAGCACCAAGATGTATCGAAACTTGAAAGATATGTATTGGTGGCCGGGAATGAAGAAGGATGTTGCTGAGTTTGTGATGAGGTGTCCTGTGTGTCAGCAAGTTAAAGCTAAACACCAGAAGCCTACAGTGACAATGCAACCTTTACCCATACCACAATGGAAGTGGGACCATGTGACCATGGACTTTGTAGTTGGACTACCCAGGACAAGCAAAGGACATGATTCTATATGGGTAATTGTTGATAGGTTGACGAAGACAGTGCATTTCTTACCTGTCAAAACAACCTATTCTGTTGAAAGGTTATCACAGCTGTATGTTCAAGAGATAGTGTGATTGCATAGAGTTCCTATCACAATAGTTTCTGATAGAGGTCCCCAATTTACAAGTCGTTTTTGGGAGCAGTTGCATAGAGCCTTAGGCACCAAGTTAAGGTTTAGTACAACCTTTCATCCACAAACTGATGGACAGTCGGAAAGGACTATACAGACCTTGGAAGACCTGCTGAGGGCATGTGTTCTTCAGTTTACAGGGAGTTGGGATCTACACCTAAGGTTGATAGAGTTTTCCTATAACAATAGCTATCAACATAGCATTGACATGGCACCCTATGAAGCCTTGTATGGTAGACGTTGTAGATCACCCTTATGTTGGTATGAGACTGGTGAACGTCAGTTGTTAGGTCTTCATCTTGTACAGCAGACTACAGAGAAGATTAAAGTAATACATAAATAGATTAAGACTGCACAGGATAGGTAGAAATCTTATGCTGACAGACGTCGTAGACCCTTAGAATTCTAGGTTAGAGACAGAGTGTACCTCAAAGTTTCACCTTGGAAAGGAGGCCTTCGTTTTGGAAGGAAAGGAAAGTTAGCTCCTAGATTTATGGGGCCTTATCCAATCATTGAACGGGTCATAAATGTAGCCTATAGACTAGAGTTACCACCAGAATTACAGAAGTTACACCCTGTGTTTCACATTTCTATGCTGAGGAAATGTCACCCTGACACCGAGTCAGTTCTACAACCTATGAAGGTAGAATTGAATGATGATATAACTTATGAGGAAGGACCAGTGTCAATCCTTGATAACAAAATTAAAAGGCTAAAGAAGAAAGACATAAGTCTTGTGAAAGTCCTCTGGAATCACCGTGGTGTAGAAGGAGCCACTTGGGAACTAGAGCAAGAGATGAGAAGGAAATACCCTACTCTTTTCTCTTAATATGTTTTATCGATTTCGGGGACGAAATCCTTGTAAGGGGTGGAGAATTTGTAACATCCCTGACTTGGGTTATGAATTAACCCAAGGTGTTTTGCCTAAATATGTAATTAAATACTTGTGATTATCTTTTGGCATGTAATTATGTTCCTGAGGAACATATATTTTCATTTCTGTCCTTTTTCAATTTACACATGTTAAGATGTTTCTTTTATATTGAGATATCATAAGAATGTATATGATGAAGTATGATGGATTTCCCAAGCTTGGGCACCAAGGTGCACCTTGTGGAGCAATCCTTGTGCTTAAAACCCTAATTTTGGTGTAAGGTGCAAATTACCCAAAATAAGGGGTGCAACTTGTAAAATACACCTTTTAGAATATCTTTTATGACTCATGACATCATTTAGAGTAGAAATGATGAAAGGGGTGCTTCAATTAAATAATCAGATAAGAAGAATGACCTTTGTAGTAGAATCACCTAGTATGAGTATAATAACCCTTATATATGTACCTGAGTTTGCATGTTGGCTTTCTTTACCCTTAGATCTTGAGTTTTTATGGGCTTTGCTTAAGTTATGATAGATTGAACGTGCCTTAGAAAGAAGGAGGGGCCTAGATGAGAAATGGAGAATTATATGTCCTTATGTTGAACATTTCACCCAATGATATATATACAACTTTCCTTTGCAAACAAAGAAACGTTTCCTTTCTTCATTTCACTTATCCCCTTGCTTGAAGTGACTAAGGAAGAGCTCTGAAGCTCAAGAAGATGACTAACTTGTTCTAAGGTAAGAAGAGACCATCTCTTAGCTCGGTTTCATGGAGGAATTCCATGTATAAGGTTGGTTTTATGGTTATCTCACTTAGGTTTCTTGTTCTAGCTGACTTTCCCCAACCTTTTCTTGGAGAAACTTCTTTGACCGACCTATGGAGCTCAAGATGCCATTAAAGGCTTGAAGCTTGGAAGCTTGGAGCTCTAGGAACAACGTTTGAGGCGGGTTTTATAACTTTAAACCTTTTGCTTTCTTATGCATATCCATGTTCTTGCAAGTTAGTTCTTAGTTCTTCTTTTTCCTTACTCTTCCTTGCACTTTTACAAGCAATCCGTGAAGTAATCGACCTGAATAGAGGTTGAAAAAGATGGGTGTGTTTCCCTAGGTTACTGTACCACACGATCTTGGACCTTTGGGTCTAAACGGTTTGCAAACCGTTTGAAATCAAATGGTCTCAAAACCGTTTGATCTCGTGCGGTCTTGCAAGACCGTTTAGATTCAAACGGTCTCCAAGACCATTTGGTAGGGTTGACCAAGTGAAGACCGTTTAGAGGTCTGTTATACACATGTTGAATTAATCAATTACAAAGAACCATGATCTAATTGCAAACCAATCACAAGTTGAAGGCACTTCAACCCTCTAATCCTTAATCGGGTGAAATTGCTGATTTCAATGACAAATTTGGGTGAACTTTGGTTTGAAGGGCCCAAACGGTCTCAAGACCGTTTGGGGGTTCTTTCAAACGGTCTCAAGGCCGTTTGGTGACAACCCAAGACCGTTTGAAGGTCTAGGGTTAAGGGAATTTGATTAATTGAGGGTCCTATCACAGTAGGTTGATGAATTGAATAAAAGTGCTGATTTTAGACCTAATTAGGGTTCAACCTTCATCAACTTGACTTAGTTTTAAATCAAATTTTGGGCAAATGGTCTCAAGACCATTTTGAGGGTGTCCAAACGATCCCAAGACCGTTTGGGCCAAGTTTGGGCCCAATTGGAGGTCAATTGATGGGTTCAACATCAAATAGCCTCATGTTGATTAAAGTTGATGGTTAACCGATTGCAAACCCGAATTGAATTGGTTTCAACCCTAATTGGCTTTCAATTGAGGGTCAATTTGGTATCCAATTGATTATGGTTAACCCTAATTGGCCCAATTCATAAGTGGTTAACAAGGATATGGCCAAGTGAAGGCTTCAACATAGAAAACCCTAACTGATTACAAGCTTTGACGCACTTTTGAGTTCCATGCGGTCTTGACCCATTTGGACCAAACGGTCTCAAGACCGTTTGGGCTCAAACGATCTCGAGGTCGTTTGGTCCAATCGATCTCAGGGTCGTTTAAGATCGAACGGTTTCAAGGTCATTTCATCCAAACGGTTTGGAAGTCAACTCTGATCAAACGGTCAACGCACCCATGCGGTCTTGGAGTCAAAGTGTCCAAACCGTCAACGCCTCCAAACGGTCTTAGGATCGTTTGGAGGTTGAAGGGTGTAAATGTTTGGGGATCTTTAGGGCTGTCATTGCTTAGTAGTTTGAAGGATTAATTGGTTCAATGGTGGTCTAATCCAAACCCTAATCATACCCAAAGACATTAAGGGGTTAAGTGATTAAAAGATTGACCCATAATGGTGATCATTGGTGTACTTTACTAATATACCCTTGAGGGGTTCAACTAGATGACACACTGTTTTAATCAAACCCTAATGACATGATAGTGGTGACTTAGCTTATATCAATCAATGATGACTTGACCTAACCTAAATTAGAGTGATGTAAACATCATCTAGTAATGAGGAGAGAGAAGGCTCCTAATTTGAATAAGAATCAACTATCATATCTTCAATATGCATGAATGCACATAATTAGGGTATGACCCATCAAGTTGAGAACATGGAAACCCTAATTATGATGTTTAATGAATCTTAACCTAATTTGATGACATCAATGATGATAATTTTCATACATGATGATGCTATGAGCTCAATTCACTATGAAGTTAATAGTAAACCCTAATTCTAGGGTAATAACATGTAATGAGAAAAGTAAACCCTAATTTAAAGAGATTTGATAATGAAGTAATTCAGGGTTATTCTTTTGAGTATGAAACCCTAATTACAAGTTGTAATATGAAGAACCTTTATGCCTTGTAAGCTAAGAGGTTCAACAACCCTAGGTTGAAGTGATTAAATCTAAACCCTAGGAATCAATGGCGATATGTTGATTCTCATCAAGCCCGTGCTAAGGAGCACGACCGTGGTGGCTTGCTCTTGCACGACCATGCAAGGGAGCACGGACGTGGTGTATAGTAAAGAAATTGATAGGTTTTGGTATTATGATGATATTGATATATATGCATGTCCTCAATTATTCTAATCATGTCGGTGGTCAGCAAGAGGTAATCATAGCCAGGTAAAGGTTATGATATAATATTCATTGAAAGCATATTATCATCTTTATGAACAGTGACATATCATGATTGCTCAGTAAGTGGCATCATATGAGATTGAAAGGGATGTAAGAGCCATGAGTAATATCAAGGTCATGCTGATTCGATGACTTATGATGAGAAGAACATGAATTGATGTTCATGCAATAACTGATGTAAGTTAGACTTGATACATTTAGTATTCTTCTTAAATAGCAGTGTTTTAATAGAATGCTTGGAAACATGCTTGATGTTAAAAGAATGCTGAAATGTACCTAACTAATCAATGATAATCATACCATGTAGAGCCCTGATCATAGATCCATCATTGTCAGAAGCTAAATGATGGTCAAACAGGTTTTCCTAAGGGAACTCCTGGATCACATACTTTTGAGTATGTGGGGGAAAATGGATGTGAATATCCTTACATCCTAGTGTATGAATTGATGTAGATGTATCTTAATCTTTCAATCCTTCACTATATGTTTATGTCGGGGTGATGTAACACTATTCTCCCGATGAAATCTTTTATACTGCATCGATGAAAGATAAACAAGAATTTTTTCGATAGCGAAGAGGGTACAAAATGCCACTGTGACTCTAATAGAGAAGTACCAGAATACCCTGGTAAGCTATAGTAGCAGAGACACTAGATGTCCTGCATGTTTATCCTCACTCTGACTGAGGAAGATGAGGTCATAAGAATCCAACTCTTTTGATGACCTAGGTATGATACCGATGCGACTTAATAGTGATCGGTTGGAGTATGAGCGGTATAGCTCATCTCCGTAGGGAATAATAATATTTGTAAAACATAATCAACTGTGTAGTATATCTACTTAGGTTGAATTACGAGATACAATGATTGAAGTTACACTACCTAGTAAACATGTGCTTTATATTTCTTAAATGTTGCTATCCTACTTAGTGTCAAACTTGCTGTTGATTATCTTGGAAGCCTTTTATTGCTTATGTTATTCTTTGATTGCTTAATAAAGCTTCTGGCAAAGAGTTATAACTCTCGCTGGGACAATTATTTGAATAATTGTCTCACCCCCGTGGGAATAATTTTTTAGGTGGTCATCGAGGGCGAAGGAACCAGTCTGAGGGAGATCAGTATTAGCAGCAACAACATCAGGGGCTGCAGTGAATCTCAGGTGGAGATACTGACTGCTGAGTCATTTAGTTAGTTAGTCCTATGTTTTCTCTGTACTCTCAGGTCCTTGGAGTTAGTTGGTCTGAGATTTTGGTGCGAAACTTGAGATTTTGTATCTGGTTGTGTATAATCACTCAAGAAGTGATATAATAGAGATGTAAACTGTTTATCTTGTTTCTTATAAAGGAAGTTTTATATTGTCAAGATCTTGACTCAAAAAGTTTTAAATTTCTGATAATTTTTCGTATTCCGCTGTTAATCGAATGCTTCCGCTAAGTTTAAATTGTGATTTATGGATTGGATCGTCTCAGTCATTTGATAGAGGCAACTGCTAAGAGCTTCTGTGGTAGAACTGCGTGTTCTTGAAGTCTTCCTTCTTTATCCTTGTACCCTTTCCCATGACTTTTGAGCATCTCTACAATTGCTTCAACGCATGTGACTACCTTTTTTTCTGTAGGTATCTTTGTAATAGTCTTGTTCATTGTTTTGTTTGTGTGAAAGCTGCATCTGAGCTGTTGTAAAGTATTGTAGTCCTTGATATGACACTGACTACTAACAAAGTCCAATGACTATCATGTAGAATATGTAGGAAAATGTAATCTAGAAGATATATCTCCAGGCATTTTTACATGTGTTTCTTCTCCCCCGACCATTTATCTTTCAGGATGCCATCCACCAGAAGGAAGTAGGCCATGTGTACATTTGGCATGTTGTCATTAGTAGAGCTTGGTAAGCTGATAGGGTGCTGACTAAGAGGTACCCTCCTATTTTTATCATAACCCAGAGGTCGTCCTTCAGCGCACAGATGCCATCCCTTTCAAAAATCACCTCTTCCAGTGTTTCGTCTTCCTTCAAAGATTTCATTATCAAATGAAAGGATTCTAGTATAGGGACAATCAGAGAGAGATTACATGGACGAGAGAGAAAAAGTGTATTGTTAGACGCTACCACTTTGCTAAAAGGAGTACTCATATTTAATAAAAAAATGTGTATAGTTGCATGAAACCATTTTTAAAATTTAGTACTCACTTTTTCATACACATATAATACCAATTTTTCACGAATAGGGTGCTACCTAAAGTTTATATGCAGTATTGAAAACATTATTTCGATATGTGCCCGATCAGTATAACACTCATTTTTACTACACACAATATCAATTATTTTAAAAACAATACTCATTTTTTTCAATGTTGTGTAATTTTTTTGCATTCAATAGTAACGTGCGCTGCATCATAGGTCTCATTAAATGGTGTTGAACTACATGCACGTACTTTGAAACAAAGTCTCTGCATGAACAATTTACAAACCCACATATTGCTATTATGGCTGCATAAACACTAAATTGAATGAGTAGCTTTTCATTGGTCCCAAGAAAAGTTATAAAACGAGATGGTAGTCAGATTGTGTGTATCACTACTCATACTATGCAGACCAAACTTTAATGGTATCAGTCAATTTTTGAAAAACGTGCGTCAATATCAGTTTAATTTGTGTACATACTTTTACATCTATGCGACTGGGCACTGAAAATGTGTTTTCGTGCTATTGCACCTCCATTAGATATAGTGAGGGCGTCCACCTTCTCACAGGGCACATTCATTATGTTAATACTAACACCAATAGAAAATTCTTGCGTATATTATATGAGA